>JAJSRV010000030.1:0-600000 GCA_021527715.1 Neoseiulus cucumeris | reverse complement strand
CTGACGGTGGGTGTTGCCATACCTTCTCTGCATTCCTCGCATCTGCGTCGAGGCATAACAAATTGATCTTCCCAATCTGACGCAAATGGGCGAGTGACGAGAATTCCCAATTGATACGATATCAATATCTTCTAGTGGAGATGCTGTGGTGTCGACGGTCCGGATGACTATACTGTTCGTGGTCTGGATATTCCGACATCCTGCTGCAAGGAGGAGGAGGACCGCAAATGTGAGAAAGGAAATCCAAATCTGATGCACACCGGTTGCCTCAACGCAATGAAGAACTTCGCCGAGCGCAATTCTCTCGGGATCGGAGTGGCAGCTATCATCATTGCTTTCATAGAGGTGAGAATTGATCATTGTCAGTCGCTACTGAATGACTCGTGTCCCGATAACTCTTGTCCTCTCTACGAAATCGAGAGTGGAATATGAACCCCACATTATTTTCAGGTGGCCGGAATCATTTTCGCCTGCTGTCTCCGTAGCGCCATCAACGAGCGTTACCAAACTGTTTAGCACTGCTTGAATCATTCAAGTGAAAAGCATTGAAATGTTTGTGTATACTCTGAGAGGCCTGTCGCGGAGCGGTCCAGCCTCAACACTTTGAAGACCTCATTTCAATATCAACTTCTGCCATCTCTCACAACTTGTACTTGGCTTTACCTTCCGAAACTTGTATTATTTTAAATCGATTATCCGATCACAACAAGCGTCAGTGGCGCGGGAACCTATCTTGGGCGCTGAGCCGCCAGTTTTAAGCTACGACGGCGTGAAATAAAATGGGGATCACATCCTTGGATTTGAAGATTTTTTCTATGATGTTTCGCGAAGTTCGGACCCTGATTCACTCGAGTCGGCTATACCTACGTGAACGCAATGTAGGAACATTGTTGAACGCTGACTCAAGTGCGTATTGCGTTGTTGTGGAGCTGACTTTAAGCCTCCATGGTCGAAATTCTTGATCAGATCGAAAAGGAGAAGTTGCATAAATGTTCAATTACAATGGTATAGGCATTCAAAGAATGATCCCTG
Organism: Neoseiulus cucumeris; assembly: GCA_021527715.1. Classification (NCBI taxonomy): domain Eukaryota; kingdom Metazoa; phylum Arthropoda; class Arachnida; order Mesostigmata; family Phytoseiidae; genus Neoseiulus; species Neoseiulus cucumeris. Next base: position 598,968 of record JAJSRV010000030.1, on the reverse strand, counting down.
GAAACGTTCAATGAAAGGAAACCCACTTGAGCGCTCGGAGGACGTCTTGAGAGTTTGATAAGGGACAACAAAGGAGATGATTAGGTTCTCGTTTCTAAAACGCATTCGAATCATGTGGAACGCGATCATTGAAATCGTTTGGGGTCAAAGGAATTCTTTCATGCAAAAACTCGTTATCCTCAGATCGCTTGCTCAATATCCCTCCTCTCTGAAGTATGCGCTCAAGCTGATAGAGGAACTTCGAAGACTTCGGAGACCGTGATTAGCCCGTGGACGAGGGAGCAATTCGGGGCCGTTGATGGTGGCACGTCACCGCTCCAGCCACAGGGAAAGTTCTATTGAGCCTCGTGTTCGATGCATGCGACAAAGTTCCTATGTGGCACCAGACGAATTGAATACTCGTCGCCTCATTTGGTTTTTTTTCAACCGGCGTCCGACGACTCATCACTCACTGAACGTGAACACGCGGGTGGCGAGAGCAGTAAAGAGGAGGCTGGCGTATTTTATAGATCTGCAAAACCTGCAGGACGCAGCTGTAGCAGGGGGAATCAACTGGGCCCGCGAGCATAGCGAGCGGCATGGCATGCGCCCGCAGATGCCGGCGATTCTCCGATTTCGCACGCCGGAAAATCACCCCGAATTCAATTGATTGAGACGCGAAACGCATTTTCCGACTAGTTGTTCAGCACTCGCGAACGCGCAATTTCCCAGACAACATTTTGGACTGAAGCTGCGTTTATTCTTCCAAGAGAGACCACAACACAATAACTTTCACATCTAGAAACGAATAAGTTTTGGTTTTTGTGTCGTCGAAGCCGATGGCAAGTCTTTCGTTTGCTCTCGATCCACACTGACTTTTGCGTCAGTTACGACCTCCGCGACAACTTCTTCATCTCCTTCCGCCTGGATTTTGGCTTTACGCTCCGGACACTCTTGCCGTTTGTGTTTGTTTGATCCACAGAATCTGTAAGAGTTACCACAAATGAAGTGAAACTAAAGGTCGCGCGATCATGAATATAACTCGGTATTCGAGAAAAATATTCTGGATAGATCGGCCCTACCTGCAGCCACCGCCTTTAGGATAGGCTCCTTTTTCGTTTTTAGGACATTCCCGTGATATATGGCCCTGTTCTCCGCACACGAAACAAGCGGCAAACTTGTAGCCTTCTCCTCCAGCCTTCAAGCAGCTCGATGATGTGTGATCGGATGCTCCGCACTTATAACAGATCCCAACCTTTGGAGCCTTTGGGCAATCTGCAACCTTATGACCGGGCTCGCGGCAATGCAGACACGCCTGTATTCAAGAAATAATTGATGTTTGAGTTATTGGTGTCTATGTAGATGATGGGCGATTCTGGATGTGGAGTTCGATGTTCGAGGTGTTACAACCCGATCGACTCGAATCGGATGAACTCATCCTACGACGAGAACCAACCAATTAGAAGCTCGAGCGGAAAATCCCAAAGTATCAGAGGTGACCGCGGAAAACTTCCTTCCGCAGTTTACAAACTCGAGAACGTGAACAAGCCAAAAAGGGCTTTAGATCTCCATCGTTGTCAATGACAGAGAGGAGAAACATTTTTGACCTTGACTTGATATTTAGCGGATCGGTAACACCGATGTTTTCAAAAACAGGATATCAAAGCCTCCTTCCCGATAACTCGGTTCTCCATACACAGCCCACAAAGTTCAGTTAAGCCTCTGGCGAGCTCGATAATGGAACAAATGTGAAAACTTCGGTTGTTTGGAACCCGCAATACCTTGGCACATTGCTTCCGATACGCCAGCTCTTCCTTGCGTCGAAACTGGCGTACTTCATCTTTGATCTCCTGAGGAGTCTTTCCTTTGGCCCGCATAGCTTTCTTCATGCGGTATATTTTCTTCTCAATCTTTTCGGGCAACAGAACCAAGCCCTTCTTCTCCCGCTCTTCACGCATCTTCTTGATGATTTTCTCTTTTTTCAGCCGCTTCCGCTCCTCGTCTGTGATTCGTCGTTTTTTATCAGGTTCCCTGTGAATTCCCTTCTTCGTGTCCGATATTCGTTCCTGCAGATGAGACTCTCGCGATTAGTGGCTGTTGTGATGTATCCTGGCAAAAGAGGTGGCTCTCACGACTGTTCAAATCGTCTCAACAATGGTGGAAGCTCACCGTTGTGCTGGAGCCGGCATGCGACGATGGCTGTTGTTCCAGCTGATTCCGCTGTTTCTGAAACTCCTCCCATGGTGTTGCGTCCTCGGGTTTCTTCTGTGTACGATGCGTCGAGTGGACTCTCGCAAAACGGGTCATCTCTCGCTCTGATTATCGAACTGTTCCTCCTGTCCGCCTTGCCAACCCTGAATGAAAACGCATTTACGATGGGTGCCTAGTCTTGTTTCAGATCCGGATAAGTCAAGTCTCGGACCTGGCCCTTCAGATGGATGTCTTCTATCTATCCACCTTTGAATAATATAAAACTTATTGACACTGATTCAATCTCCAATTTCCTCTCGCATCTCACTCTCTGATAGCCTGCAGCGATAACTACTCGAATTTCCGCCGCTACTTTCCTCCGCGCTTGACACGCCATGCAGCCGAATAGTGGCTGTTACGTGATGCCCATCTTGCGGAAAATAATTAGAAAGAATCGAATTCGTGCTATGCCGTGTTCCGTCTAATTGCCCGAAATTGCCTATTAGTCGGGTACCCTCTACGAAGCGGGCACCCGACGGGGAATCGGAAGACGAGAGGACATGCCCGCTTCCCGTAGAGACCTACGTTGAATAATGCCCTTTGTGAGATGCGCACCTACTGAAGCGCATTCTCCACGCAAGCCCGAGAATCAGAAGAGATGCGCTATCCGGAGAATCCCGAGAAACCTCCAACAAAAAGGCGCCCTAAACCGACGAAACAGGTGGACCCCTCGTTTCTCGTTTATTCGACGACGAAATTGGTGGGAAAATACCCCGATTTATTGCAAAATGTCGTATCGTTCACACCTTCTTCGGAAATTGTATACAAAGAATTAAACTACACGCTCATCCATTCGTTCGCCCGTTCAACTTTTCATCATCATCAGCGCGTGATTTACATGGGAAATGTCTCAGTACTGCGCGTAGGCTTGCGTTGCCGTTTCATGCGGACACTCACTGTTCCACAAGGACGTTTTTCCACACTGAAAATATCATTAGTCATCGGTATCTCTAACTCACAGCAGGTGACTTCCCACTGGAAATCATCCAGAAAGCTTGTTTTCCTCGCGTGAATGAAAACATTGCCAAGTGGGATGTTCACAGTTGAACATACCTATCTTCAAAAGCCCTGATAGTTTTCGAGATGAGAGCTTCGAATCTGCGATCCTCCCGCCATTGAGTTTGAACCGCAGTCCGTTTCTAATGTTTGAAGAAATAAAGCGTATGCGATGCTCCGGAATCAGCCAATCGTAAAATCGCCGACGATAGAAGAACCATATTTTGAATAACTAGAGGTATAAACAACACCGGCACCATTAACTCAAAGCTTTAGATCTAGAAGAAGTCGACTCAACGACTCCATTCACAGGCGTCTTCTGGCGACATGACTAAAACCATCCTCCCATATTCGCCAGCATCCCACGCAATTTAAGTGAAATGCGGATCCGTATTCAAATTGCACTTGAAGATGCCCTGATTCCGTTCTTCACCGTCCACACAAATCCAGAGTCCGGATTCCGCGTGACTTGACAATGGCGCTGATCATTCCGTCGAATCTTCTTTGATGTCTCCCAAGACAGCGGAAATCTGTGAAGTTTGACAACTTCCATGAAACCAGTTCCATTCGATTGGACCGGGAGGAGCGAAAGGGAACGACGATGTTATCACGTTGACTTTCAGATCTTCGCCCGGTTTCAGAAGCCGAGATGTTCTTTGAGAGTGTGCGAGGAACTCATCGGAGGGAAGGCGTTTCTTCTGGCGCAGCACAACTTGTTCCGAATCCGAACACCGCAGCGTTTCTAACTGTCGCTGAAGTGCTTCAATATCTTTGGCCACACGCGCGTAAAAAGTGAACAGCATAGCCGGATCGCCGTTCACAACTTCGGATTTGGGAATCCAACGGAAATAACACTGAGCCCAAACTTCTAGTCCTTTGATTGTATGATCGAGCTCAACGAGCGGCTCATCGCGCCTATTTTTCAGCAGGTAGAATGGATTTTTCAAAAGTTCGAGATCTTGCGGACCCAGCCAATCAGACCAATCGAACAACTTTCGGTAGACTGAACCGTTTTGTTTGGCTTTGCTGCGCTCTTTGTTGTTGTTAAACAAGAAAGCATCATACAATCCGACAAGACTATGGTCCCACATTCGAGAGAGATATGTTTCGGAAAATTCGAAGCTGGCTGGGAACTGCTGCAGTAGCTGCCATACACAATCAAGGAACAGAAGATACATCGGTGCCGGCTCCAACTGTACATTGTTACAGCTGATTCCGCGGATGTGGCCAAGACGTTCAGCGAAAGGATGGCCCATGGAGACCCATTCTTTACAGACAAGGTTTTCTAGTCCGCGTAGAGTCCTGCAGAACGGATCCAGAATGACCTGCACTAGGGAACAGATGACAGAGCACATGTCCACGCCTGTTTTTTCTCGAATGAGAATGTACTGTTTGGTCTGGCCCGCCAGAACCTTGGCAACTTTGACTGCCTCTTTCAGACATAACGACACGTTTGCTAGCCATCGGGTCTCTTCCATCTTCGAGAGGAAATGGGCATCCACATCGTCGAACTCCTGAACGTTGCTCGGAGTGCACATCGCCATGAGACGCACAAAACTCTGATGGGTTTCTCTTATCCCGGGGCATGACAGTTCAATGTCGAACTCTTCAAAATCCGATCGTTGACAGTCCAATAATGTAAGGTAGCGAGAATCTTTCGAACTGGACGCGTCTGGCGAAGACCCTCGTAAAAGATGCGTACGGCCTTTGGTGAAACTCCACGATAAAACTCTGTGATCTTTGTAGTGCTTCGACTCGACGTCGAGTTTATGATCCGTCACTTTCGCGGGGATGACAAATCTTCGGGGCAGACTTTCGCTGAAAGCGAAAATCTTGTTGATGTCCGTCAAGCGAAACGAATCGGCAGCGCCGCATCTCTTCAGCTCGGCCTCCCATTCCGCGCTGGTGTCGAACGGTGACAGGAAATCATGTTCCTTGATTTTCGAGATCTGGAAGTTCGCTCCTGAGTTTTGTTGGGGAGGTTCTTCGAATCCTAACAGTCTGTCAGGAGAGTTGACGAAAGGATGACGACCGAGGTAGTCCAGAGCTTTGACGACATCCTCTGACGGCGAGAATCGGAAAGAGAACGTGAACACCCGGAAGTCCTTACAGAATATCTGGATCATCTCAACAGGTGATGCAAGGCCGGTCGACGGCCCGAGTCTCTTCCGCTTCCCCCCGCTGAGCTGCTCGACCGATTCGATGTTTGTCAAACAAACGTCAAACGCCCCCAGCGGCCACGATTCGTCGGTTCCGACGTCCAAAAGTTCAGACTGGTTTTTCATCGGAACGAAACTCAACTTGAGATTGGTGCAGTATAAAGCTCCCAGCACACCCGAATTCAATTCACCGAAAGTACTAAACTTCAGAACTCTGGTCACTGTGTTGAGCACCATTTCTTTGGCCGATATGCGGGGTTTGCAACAGTCCTCGAGTCCATTGCCTGCCGCCATTTCGTCTGGAAGCTGTTGGCTGGGCGGCGGTGCCTTCTTCTCTTCAAGGTTTATGTACGAAATGAACGAGCCGCCGGATTTACTGAACCTCACTGAAGTCATGATTCTGCGACGAACGTCAACAACAGCCGCAAGCCGTCCGCATGCACTTCCGCCTCAAACAGTGCTGTCCATTTTAGGAAATCCTCGTTCACGCCGCTCTGCACGTTGGACTAGAAGCCGATCTCGTCTGGCGTCGTTCAGCGGGAGGTTTGCACGGAAACGAGCAATGCTGCGAAACTCGATTCCGAATCAGCCGAAAGAGGTTCCTGAAGAGAGCAACACACCACACACTCGCAACTACACTCACACAGTGGCACAATATGGTGACAGATGAGTGGTTTCGTTTCGCAGACGGAAAAACAAATGTATATAGAGAACTGGAACAGCGACAATTTAGAATATTGCGTTCGGAAAGAATTGGCCCGACAAGTGTCGTCTCACAAAATCAACAGACGCATACGCGCTCACGATCCGAGTCTATGAGACAATACTCATTAAGCGGCGGGCCATATCGAAGACAAGGTTCCCGATATTCGCTGAACATTCTCCCGAGAGAAAAGCTGCCAAATACTTCCACAAATCAGAAGTCCTGAGCAATCAGAAACGCAAAATTCTGACATCCTTAACAACATAATCTCTTCGGCTTACTAGACTCTCCTTTGGCAACCGTAACCTATAACTATACTCCCAGCTGTATCTGAGTTCGCGTACAAGTACGACGCGACATCGAAGACTAACCTCGCGGAACTCGGTGAAAACTAGATGATCGATTAGTAACTGAAGTATCAGGTTCTCAGGAAATATTTGCGATCTCGGAATGGATACACGAATTCACCTCCGTCAGTCGGAACCGCAGTCAGTCAACTTCTTCTGACAATAATATCTTCCAAGATTTTTGCTCTAGCAGACTGACGCGTGGTGAAGCGCCACGCGAGTGTTTGTAAACAAGCGAGCCAGCCACCACCAGAAACCAAGCGCTTCAGGAGCTCGCTTCTCATCAATACAACACTCGGTGAAACCTTCAAGCAGAGATCAAAATCGATAGCCCAATCTCAAGAATCTGTTACCGTAATCTTGACATTCTCGCCGTAACCGCGAAAGTTTACTCGTTCACATGTTGGGAAAATTGGTCCCTTCATCAGATGAGGAAACAGTCCCAAACTGAGCAAGGAGGCTAGTCCGGTGAGTCCAAGACCGCATCCTCGAAACGAAGATGTCGAGCTCGACCATTTCAATGGAGTGCGCAGTTTTCCCAGATTTAGTTTCGCTTTTCCATCGATCGATCGCAAGATCATCATTTGATACACGTCGAGTAACCCGCACCTTTTCCACAGAACGAATTCTCGGGTCTTCATCGTGACTGACTGCGATAACGTGAGTTTCGGAGCGGAGGTTTTCTCCCCAGAGGAGATTGCTCAAAGATTTCGCGAACTTCTGATCCGCGTCCCAGCATTCGTTGAATGAGATTGTGGTATTCGCCGAAGCGTCAAAAGAGAAAAGTGCTCGATATTGTCAGAGAATGGCGCGTAAAATCGTCGAACGGCGCGCTTAGTGATGCGCATCCTGGAGTGTTCGAGTTCCTCTACCGCCATATAACGACCGGAGATCCGTCGAGAAAGCTCGCTATCGTCGAGATTCACTGAGCTCTTACATTCGTATCGCGTGTAGTATATGTTATCTCATTTAAATATGTATATTCTTGTTCGCGACCGGTTCTTAGCATTTCGCGGATGATTCTCGCAATTAGTGCCGAGCTCACGAAGAAATATTCTGTGACCACACGTGAGAACGTTTCTCATTTATGAAATTCTCCCTAGATTCTTTTGAAACGCCGCCGTGATTATCCAATGATAAACAATGTGAATGATTTTCTTCCAGAGTTCACGATGTCGAAATCCATCTTGTGGTCGCTGCTTGGGGAAGAAGCTCCCACTCAACAATACCATGAAGCGGATGTTGTCGCCATGGATCATGCGTACGCCCGATCGTGGAATTCGCATCCAGTGTCCGTGCATGCGCGTCCGGCCGTTCTTTTGTTCGTCTCGAAGGAAAAGTCTCATGAGCCTCGAAACCGAAGGGATGGAACAGTCCTCGTGGATATAGAGTCCATCACCAAAAGAACCCAACCGGTATTCTATGACCAGTCAAAATGCAAAAACCTCATCGACGAAGTCGAGCGACACGTCAGAACACAACAGAAATGCATACCCGATGAAATCTGGGAAGAGGATCGAATCGCGAGAGAGAATTGGACTCGCTCGCAAAGCTCCGCGTTCGACAGAATGTACGAGATCCTCGATCAGGAGAAAATCGCTCGATACTGTTTCGAAAGTCAGTCCGGACAGACGTCTGGATTCATCTCGCGGAGGACATCTCTTGATAAAGCCGCTCGAAGAGTGAGGCAGCTTTACGCCGACACCATGTGGGATCAGGTTCTTCTACAGTGGCTCCATTCTACTATAATCGAAAATCTTCCTGTGAGCTATTGCGCGATGTACGTCGAAATCCTTCAAACACTCAATTCGAAAATACCGGCATTGATTCAGAAACTTTTCACCCGATGCTCGGGGGGGTCATTCAAACAGTCTATTGCTGTTGATTCACTCCTAGCTCTTCTGAAGAGGCCGTGGGACCCTATCGCTCCTTTACTCTGCGTGAATCGACCCAAAAAGCTTCCCGGACCACCAGTATTCATCGTGGTGCCTAGCGGTTTGACTCAGAACCCGAACTTCCCGCGAATAAAATTTTGGTATAACCACCTGGCTCATCTGGGGAAATTGATCACAATTCCCATACCGATCGTGAACGAACCCGTTGTGACCGTGGCCAAGCAGCTTGAGGTTACCATCGGCGTGGTGAAAAACAAAGTGAACGAAGTGAAGTTGACGCTGCCCGGAAGACCGATCGTTCTAGTCGGATGGAATAGTGGAGCGCTGGTGGCTGTCCACACATCGTTGATCGAATCAGTGTCCGCTGTAGTCTGCATGGGTTTCCCAATGGCTGGTTTGCTCGGTCCCAAACAACTCGACGACCCCATCCTAGACTCCAGAACACCTGTCCTCTTCTGTGTTGGACAGTTTGACAGATCCTGCAGTCTGGACGACCTCGAAGACTTCCGAGGGTACATGAAGTGCGAGACCGGTGTTGTTGTGGTCGGTGGAGCTGACACGAATCTTCACATGAGCAACAAACACCGGAGAATTTGGGGACTGACACAAGCAATGGTCGATCGTTGCATCGTTGAAGAGCTGTACAATTTCTTGACTCACGTTCTTGTGAACATTAACTGTACTCCGGTTTCGCCCATACCGCCGCGAGGTGTTCATGAACGAAAGACCGAACCGGTCAGCCAACCGACTGTGGCTGCTGCGCGAACCGACGGAACACCAGTTTCTGCACCTCGGAAAAACCGAAAACGAGAGCGCAGTATGGACGAAGACGGTCCTTCACCTTTCTCTCACAGCTCATCAAATAAAAGAGGACCGGGCAGACCTCGCGTGCTGAAACCCAGTCGGCAATCAACCTACGGTCTGAAAACGAGCCCAGTACTCGAACCCTGCCAAACCGTAACACATGCGGCCGCCACGACAGCTACCAGCGTTCTCACTAAAGAACTGACACAAATTAAAGCCGTGAAGCCGATCACGGCACACGTCAGAGCCTCACCCACGAAGAACCCGATATCAATAGGTAGACTCGGCAGTCTGAGCAGCCTCCCTCAACAAGGATCCCTTTTGATTTCGAATCCGATTAAGGATGAACATCGGATGGTGAATCCTCAAGAGATTCTTGGAATGATTCCTTCTGATCAGTGAACTTTCCATTCGCCGTGTCTCCAATTCTGTGATCTTCTAGATAGACGGTGGATAAATGTTGAATTAACATCCATCTATGGCCTTAATAAAAGCCCGAATTTCTGCATTATGAGAACTTTCCGTTTCTTAGTCTTACTGAAACCTCCGGTTCTTTTTCGTTATCTTCTTGATATTCATGAGGCCGACGATCTCGGCGGTTTTCGCTTGCCTCTCTATGACCAAAGATTAGTTATAGACTGATATATCTTATCATCTCCTCCACTCATTACATCGTATTTCCAGTTGTTGATCCTATAGGCCGCAGATCATGAAGCGTTTCGAAGAATCAATCTCCTCTTCTCTCTCCAAATTTATTGCGCATACATATTATGAGGAATCTCGATTTGATGCTTTCAATTTGAAATGTTGATAACGGAAGCTTCTTGGTGGTTCAGTCAATGAAGAACCCCGAACTACCAAGAAGCTTCCGTTATCAATATTTCACTCAGGGTTCTTTACTGCCAACAAGCGGGTTTTCCGGTGCTAGAGCTCACGATAGCGACGAGGGAGCCGGAACTCGCACCAGGAACGATCCGATGGTGATATGAACTGCGAAGACGAGTTCTCCAGACGGGCGTATCTATTTCATTGTGCCGACAGTGAAGAAGTGCCTTGACATACTACTCGACCCAAAGAAGCAACGCGTTCTCAAACTGGAAACTCTCAACTTGGTAAAGGAAAGCGGATCGCGATTTTTTTGCCGTGGTAAGTTGACGCGACCTCCGACGCGATTCTCGCAACTGCTCTCGACGGAAGACTGTCCAATTACTATCAGACGCCTTACAACTTGAGGGGGGGGGGGCATCGCGAGTCCCTGCATACCCAAAGAGTCGGATCTGCGATTTTGAAAAGATTCTTCTGAAATGTTGATGGAGAACAGGGGTTCCAAACCCTGTGGATTCCATTGACGCGGATGTGAGCCACGAAAGTTTCTGAACTCACGAGCGCCCAGGTGCGCACCGCTCCTTAGAGTGTCGGTATATGATCAAATATATTGGGCAGCCGTCATATACAGAGCCGAAGTTACTATCGAGCTCCGCGGGAACGAATATGATAGCGTACCCAATCGGAGGTTCGGATGCGAGGCAGAAGAATGCTGAGACAGTGGTTTCAAATTCAGAATGACAACGTCGAAAGGGCGAGGAATCGATTGAATTCTGGATGACGGCCACTGGAGAATCGGTCCGCTTATGTCGGACCTTTTTTTCACATTGCTAAAATGCATATACATATATATATATATATATATCTGCATATATCTGATATGCATTGTATCGACGATCCTTCTCTGATCCGGCTGCCAATAAAGTCAGTCAAAGATTTGAGCTTGGCCCAGGTTTAAGAATTTCCAACATGCGATAGCCTCATGGCACTTTGTGCGTGTCGATATCCATCAATTCATCGCCTGAGATTCATCGTCAGAGCATGAGGACAGATTCATCGCATTAGCAGTTGCAAAATCTTTCGGATATCAAAATTCTGAAAATGGCCGCCGGGGGGATGGCTTGATTTCGTTCGCGCGCTCAGCAAAGATCAGCCGCATCATCATGAGCCGGCTCACAGATCTCATTCTCGCGACAGCTGTAACTCTGTATTTTCTGAACGAGTTCCATCCACGAGCTGAAATACGTTCTTGTACTCAAGATGAATCCCCGGATAGGACCTGAAAACAGCGGAGTCGTAGCCTGATACTGCCCCGCAGAGATCACTGTCATCATCGTATTCACATCTCAGCAGACCGATTTCGATTTCGTGAATTTTCGTGATCTTTGCGTGCGTTCTTTTTTTGGACGAGTTCTCCCTTTGCGGAACGTCCGTTCCCTCCGTTTCTCTCGGACGGCATCGGCAAGTAGGTTCTACAGTGAGAGAGAGCGTCATTCCAACATTCAAACCAATTTTGAGCCTGGTCGGAAATTTGAATGTACAGTGACGAACAGCTCCTCGGTCTACTTCAGCTGAACTACATAAGTGAGAAGAGCGGCAAGACAACCCTGTGGTCATTGAACATTGGTGCAAACCATCACATCGAGCCATATTCTTAGAGAACGGCAGTCCAGTGTCTGAAGTTCTGACACAACATCCGAAGTACCTGTTATTCTGAGGTGCTTGCCGATTTGTTTGTTGTGCGTTCGTCCTGTCGTCGGCGGCCGCTTGCGCTGTGGATGGCAGAGGAGCTCCCAAGGCAGGCAGGCGGGAGGACCGAATCCTCAAAGCAGTACTTCTGATTGCTCATATGAAGCCTCGCCATCAGCGACTGTTTCTGAACCTGACTGAGCCTTCGAGAGGGCAACGTTGACTGTACTAACGACAACAAAGTCTGATCTATTTGCAAGGAAGTTTACCGCCAACCTCCAGGTGAGTGCTCATTGGAGTCGGTTCTTCGGTGTAAAACTAACATGAGCATTTCGCTCGAACGTTCCTCCATTTCTCGATTGATTTCAGTTCCTAGTGAACTACGAGTCCAAGCAGAAGGCGGTGGAAAATCAGAACACCTTCGCGGTCCTCCCACTGCTTGCGTGATGTTCATGAAGTTCGAATATTGTCGAACTTACTTACGCCACATTTAATCCACAGGAACGATGCCGGACAACACGGGTCAAGTTCAGGAGGAGTACATTTCGAAGTTGTCCCAGCTCGAGACCAAAATTGCTGGTGACACATTCGTGCAAACTTTCTCCAAGAATTGCGAAGTACTCAAGAGCATGTGCGGCATGGCGCTTGTTTACGAGAACCGAATGAAGCAGTATGCCAAGGTAATTTGCACCATCGTACCCTTCCAAGATCACTGTAACGAACTATCCCCTCGATGTTAGGGTCTATTTTTCGAGACGGAGCAAGAGGTTCAGATGTGAAAATGCATTCGCAGGAGATCAAATCAATCCTCTCAGATCTCAAACAAGCGGGTGGTTTTCGGTTGGAATATTCTTTGATCGGAGGCCCATGCTGTTGTCGATGTCACGAGGCTGACGGTGACGATGATGAAAATCGCCCAAACGGGAGCAATCTGAAGCGGGAAACGGCAGATGTCGAGACTCAAACCGAGTCGCAACAATCCACGGACTTCTTACCTCCCCACGGCTCCCAGGTGTGTCTCTCGTTTTCGGTCTCATGTTCGACAATCATTCCGCGTCATCTTAGGTCAGATCGAAGCTGAGTTCCTCATCTTTTCTCTCGTTCAATAACAGATGACGGTCGCGGACATGGTGACGCAAGCCGCACAAGACGTGTGTCCAGGAGGAGCAAACAATGATTATATTTACAACGAGCAGTACCAAATGTATTTCTCGCAATCGACTGGTTACTATTGGGACCCGGTAAGAGATGAGACTCTCGACGCACCCGTTTTTAAAGTCAACGTAGTTGTCGACAGAATTCAGATAACTTCGATAGGTGTGCACTCATTATTGACATGTACCCTCCGTAATCACTATAGGGATCTTGGTTCTTCCAGAAAACCAAACTATTCTTCCAAGCCACCACTGGCACCTACTTCAAATATGAAGAAGACACACAAAGCTATACTGTGGTAGACCCGCCCTTGATTTCGAAGGACAAGGATCGTCGGAAGAGGAGTCGCTCCCGAGAACGAAGACGCAGGCGATCTAGAAGTCGATCTAGAAGCAGGGACAGGGTAAGGGACGGTCGGGAATTGTTTTCCGGATCCATTTGTACGCTCTCATCGGATTTCGAGTTGAGATAGAAAATATAGACGGTCATGTGATCCGATTCAAAATCAGTATATTTGAAATTCCGAGAGAACTGTTTGTAGTTTTGGCCCATATGAATTTTGATAACTTATTAATAACGCAATGTTTATATTTTTCACTGTGAAATCTAGCTCCGGTTCTGAGTGAAAGTTCGTCATTTTAGCGTTGTGAAGACATCGCATCCGGCTGAGACCCTCGGTCACCTATCAGAGATTCCTCGTCAGCGGGAGGGAGACAAGTTTCACAAATCGACCTTGATTCACATGGCCTTGTTGTTGCTCTTTAGGATCGACGCCGGAGAAGGAGTCGTTCGAGGCAAAAACGCAGCGCGTCCAGGAGTCGAAAAGATCGAGACCGCAGCCACTCTAGAGAGGACAGACGCAGAAGTCTTTCTAGAGAAAGAAAACGAAAAAGATCTCAGAGTCTCGATGAAGGGGAACTGTTATCTGATGACGCTTCGATCGAGATGGCCATCCTCAGCGAAGATGAAGGGCCAAGTAGGTATCTCCTTCCCTCCAAAAGCGCACAAGGTACTGACGATCATTTTAGAAATTCTCCAGACTCGCAGTCTCCTTCACCTTCCTTCCTGATTTGTTTTCAGAAATCGTGACATCATACCCTCCGTGTATACGTTTCGTTGTGAAAAAATCCCAGAAGCTGCAAATCAACTCTGTACAAATTGTTCCGTTCCCGGGGGGAGTCCTGGGGGCGCCTCTGAAAAGTGATCTCTGCGTTCCTGACCAAGGCATCGGGAAACGTCATTGTAACATTTATTTCGAAGCCGACTCGCAGCAGTACAAGCTGGAACAGCTGGACGGCAACAACGCTACCAGAGTGAATGGCAAAGCTATCAAGAAGGTACCTGAAGCTTCTTTGAACGTTGTGATCGATTCGACACTAGTTTCTCCAAAATGAGATTGGTTCCTCCTCCGACCAGGGTATCAATCGGTAACCGCGTGTGATTCCCTTGCAGGGAGATAAGCATGATTTGGTTCACATGGATCGCTTCGAGTTTGGAGATGCTACATTGCTAGAAGCACACGTTCACGACAACGGCGAGACCTGTGGTAATTGTGAGCCAGGTCTCCTGCAGAGGAGAGCGGAAGAAGGTAACCAGATTGACGAATAAAATACATTAGGCCGCTAATCAAGTACGACGCAGGCTTTCAGCGTCGGGAGCCAAACAAGAAGCAACCCAATTACCCTTCACCGCAGATGCGCCAGTGTCAAACTCAGCCGGTAAGTCCGTCACTAGCGAGGCTCAGCGACGCAAAAATCTCAAGGATTTGAAGAAGCAATACGGGCTTGTCGACGATGCTTACGCCGAACCACGAATGGACTCCCAGCAGTACGCCGACCGTGCTGGTGAACGACGAACCAAAGTGGGATCGGACTTTCCCCATGAGCGAGATGCAGCACCTTCCGATTTGAACACGTGAGTGATACTAGATACTACACCCTAGTTGAGGTATTTTCTGTGCAACTTGCGGGTGTTGCCATTGGCAAACAGAACGCAAATCCATCTGAAAGATGTGCTTAAGGGTCGTTTGACTTCAACGAAAACGAACAAGGTTGCCGTAAGTTCGTTCTATCTATGTCCACGACCCGCGTCGTCGTGATGACGTCTGGAGATCATTTCAATTCTATGTATGTTTGGATCAGATGGTGTTCATTCGTTCTGTTCTCGTTGGAGTTGCTCCGGGGGACCAGGTATATTGAACGCCCCGAATCATACTCAACGATGCCTATGACAACCGTTCGGGTAGGTCCGATCTGATTCTGGCGAGTTTGTTCCGTCGCTGATTCTTCTCGTGGGTTGCGAGCTCCCCATTCGGTGTCAAAACCGTCTACCATTTCCGTGACTCAAGATACGGCTCTGTTGTCCCGGCTATCGATTCTGCAGCGTCTGTTGGCGACTCGATGTGCCCTTGAGACAGGGAGACAAAGACCTGGTGAGCCGTGACAAGACGCTACGGGAGTCTTGGCCCTCAACAGCTCTTGCGCGCACACTCATGGGATCGTCGTCGGAGTGGAGTTTCCATAGAGGCTCGCGGTTCCATACAAGCGCCAAGTGTGTCGTCTGGTTTCCCTTTCCATTTTACCCTTCCTTCCTTCCTTTGATCGTTTGTGTGCGGTGGTGGTGGTTGGTGTTGCCCTTGCTGCTGGCCGCAGAGCCGCTCTAGTGGCAAACAGGCATCGAGAAATTTGGCCCTACAGAGTGCCGTCCCGAGCTCGCCGTCTCCAAGGAGTCCGCGCGCGTACTTCACGCGATAACGACGGCAGTTTCACTGTTCCACCTCGAGATCGGAGGTAGGCAACGCGCGGATAGGTGCTCCTGGCAACGAAATCCGAAAGAAAATTCTGGTGAGAGTGACCGGTGCAGTCGGTGACGGCAGTGAACCATGGCCGACGAAACCACCGACACGCTGTCGGGATGGATTCTCGAGTCTACCACCTTCTTCTACCAATCGAATCCTCGAATCGCGTTCTTCATGTCGATGGGAATCGCGTTCTTGTACTACTATCTGACCTCGGTGGCCAAGAAACCGGAATTCTACTGCCAGCCAGGGAAGTTTCGGCAGGTTCTTGAGAGCATGGTTCCGATGCTGAACGATAAGTTCTATCCGACTCCGTGGTGTTTCGGAACGCATAGTCAAACCGCGATCTCGAATTTCATTCGCGGACTCCTTCCCAATGTGAAGTACCAGAGAGAACTCCTGGAAACTCCGGATGGAGGTGTCCTTGCTCTTGACTGGCTTCCGTCAGATTTGCCCCAGGACGCACCAATCGCTTTCTTCATGGCTGGCCTGACTGGTCACTCTCAAACGGAATACATAAAGTCTATCATTCCGTCAGCGGCAAAACAGGGTTGTCGAGCTGCAGTACTCAATAATCGTGGTCGTGGAGGCGTCGATTTGAAAACTCCCAGGACTTATTGTGCAGTTAGTCATGACGACATGGATTTCGCTCTGACTCACATCAAAAATCGCTACCCCAACTCCGTGATTGTGGCTTGTGGAATTTCGCTCGGAGGTGTCATCCTCGGACAGTACCTGTGCCGGGCTCGTGAAAACGCTGTATGTGACGCCGCCATTCTGGTCTCGTCGGTGTTCAACATTAGCGAAGCCGTCGTTTCGATGGAGTTGACGGGCCTGAACCGGCTCCTCAACCGACACCTTGCTCATACTCTCTGGTTGACAGTGGAGCCCCACAAGGACAAGTTCAAGGAGTTCCAGGAGAAATGTAATCTCGACGAAGTGAAGAAATCAACAACCATCAAGGAATTTGACGAGAGATTCACGTCGAAAATGTTCGGATTCCAATCTGTGGATCACTACTACGACGAAGCAACTCTTATCAACAAAATCCACAATATTAAAGTGCCTACGCTGTGCGTGTGCGCCGCTGACGATATGTTCCAGCCGCAAACTGCACTTCCTTTGCAAATTCCCGAAGAGAACGAGAATCTTGCTTTTCTGGTTACAGCGAGAGGTGGTCACATAGGCTTCATGGAAGGTGTATTTCCCCTTCTCCCTTTCTTTTCGGAGCGGCTATACGAACAATACCTCTCCGCAATGACGTGCAGCATCCGTGACGGCGTCTTCAATAAGAAACAATAATTTTGATTGAGGAAATTAACGAATCTAGTCAACACTTTCAATTGATATTAACAGAAGGATCAAAAGCAAAAATCACGACAATAAGGATCAAACATCCGGTTCGAGTGAGATACCAGCTGTCGGATGATGCGTATTATATTAGATTCCTAATGCTACGACCGGTGTTCTGCCTTGTTGCTCCCCGGTGAATATCGTAAGCTAGAGGAGGAGCTTGACGCAATGACACAGAGTGCGCGATGCGATAGCGGGAGGTTTGTACACATTCGACCTTGAGATAACACCCTTATCTCTGGATCCCAACAAGAGATAGGGGACTCATCGACTTCCAAGCCCATCCGCCGGAAGCTGCGATGCTCGATGGTCTCGTCGCTGCACTGATTACCTCAAAAAGCGCAATTAGACACCAGATAGACGATCGGTGAACTCCGAGTTTGTCGCGTTGTACACAGCACCACCGGACAGAACTCATCGAGTACGCGTAGTCTACCGTGTCAGCTCCCGTGACCCCTATGTTTACGGCAGTCGACCCAGAAGTGAAGCTTTTCTGATGCACTCTTGCTGGCCTGATGAAGTCATTAGTCTCATTACTTCCGAAAGCGGAAAGTGCTAGATCTTACGAACAAACGAATTTTCTCACGAATCTATAGGACAACATGTTGTTAGATGCCCGGTGACAAGTCAATCTTTATTGAGAACTGTGTTTCTCTCTAGACCGAACTCTCGAGTGGACCGGAGTTAGAACTCATACGAAATGACGTGTATATTCAAAGTTCAACAAGTCGAACAAATACAAATATAACGCATTCTCTTCGACTATTCCTCGCGTGTCTCTTCATTTCCTGTCTGATTGTTTTGGGAGCCGCTCGCTGCTCTTTAGCTCTCAAGAAGGGTTTCAGTTGGTTGTGTAGAGTAGCACAGCTGTGTTGAATCTGCGGTCTTTGTCAAACTGTTGTCCACCGCAATAAAGTTCTCGTGTCGCCTCAAACGTTGGAATGCTATTTGCGTGATTATTAGTCCACAACTACAGTGTTTCCGGAATTTCGCTGAAAAGCGAAAACTCCGACGAGATCCTTTCTGCCTAAACAAGCCAATTTATTCCGAAACCCAGAGGCGATCAATTAGTCACCGATTTCAACGAATGAAGGCGAAATAATTCGATTGCGGCCATATTTGAGACCGGATTACTGCTATCGCTTGAATTTTCTGAATGGTGATTTCGAAACAATGGATGCCAGCTCACGCGCAGTGACGCTTTAGAAACCGATCTGCAGCTTGCATTGCGTGTGATACATTTCACGGCGCTTCCACCGTTGCATCGCTTTGTGGTCTGTGCCGCCGCAGCCGCCGCCGCCGCCGCAGCACTTAACCGCTGAGATGCAAGTCACTGAGATTTATCGCGTTTAGATACATGACACAATTCGAACAATGCATCACGTCGTTTGGTCGAGCATGGAACACCGGCCTAAACGCGCCTTAAATCGAATTTAGGAACTGATTGGCTTAAGCGGATCCACGCCTGTCATCCATGGCCAAAAGTGCTGAGTTTCATAGTTTACCGCTCAATTTTTCTTATCCGCTTCTAATGTCGTCATTCCACTGAACGATCTGATTCCGGCGAACAGAGATTATTTGCTGTTCGCGGAAACGAATATTGGATCTATCCACGGCTCAGAACGCCTTCAACCTTGATGATTTGCATTTCAAAACGAACGAAAGAGAGTGCGAGTATGCAGAATTTGATTCTGTCCAAGGCCTGTTCTGATCCAGTCGTGAATTGTTCCCCAAGATAGGATTCCACTCACTTAGTACATGTCCACTACTGTTCCGTTTCTATGGAGGTGATCGATAGATATTGTAATTGCATCTTCGATCATTAAACTGTTTGTCAACCCAAACGTCGTCGAAGGACCCCTGCAGCAAGTTTGGGTCTTCGATAAGAGTTGATATTCCGAGGCGCGATGTATTTCTGTCTCAAAAGTGTTTGCTTCCCTCGAAGCTTCGTTATGTCGAATCTCAATAAAGAAAATTCTCGTCGAGTATGGAAATTTCTCGACATCGATAGTGAGGTTACTTCGAGGTGCCTATTGGCTCAATGAAAGCATTCTGAGTGGTGGGATTCCTCCGTGGACGATTGCTGCGGAAAGTGAACGCCTTCATATTCCGAACACCGCGGCGTTTTTGGTCGATCACATCAGGATTACTCCCTTACCGAGCCGGAAACTCCAGTTGGTTCAACTTTTGAAAGCCACAGCAAGATCGAGTGCAAATGATGGGCCCATTTCTAGAATCATACAATCAGGCATGGGCTTGCGTGGTTCGGAACCACGCTCGTACACTCCAAAAACCCCGGTACGGCGGATACGGACCGGTACGGAATGATACGGAATCCTCATCGTACCCGTTCCGTACAGGTCCGTACCAGGGTTTTTGGAGCGTACGAGCGTGGTTCCGTACCGCGGAAGCCTATGTCTACATACAATCATGGGGCCCGAACGAGTTGTTCGACTCTGATAAGTCACACGTGTCTTTCCTTGGTTCCCTTAGATAGGAAGAGGGGTAGCAATAAAAAATGGAATGGTTGTTCTCATTCCTACAGATCCGGGGACGAGTGATATGCGGAAAAAACCAGGATGTAGAGATCCGCTGCAGAAGTGTCCCCGGGGATGAGTTCAGAATTTTCATCCGATTGATCCATGATTCATTTTTCAGACCCGTGGAACAGTCGAATCGTGGCTTCAAAATGTTGCAGGGCATGGGCTGGAAAGAGGGAGAAGGCCTGGGAAGAAGCAAGCAGGGTGAAACGGAGCCCGTCACTATCCAGGTGATCATCGAACACTTCTCGCCCCGATAACCAAACGGTTGTTGCTTGATCGATGTCACTCATTGAATCCTTCGTTTTACAGATGAGGAACGAACGTGCTGGATTGGGCAACGAAGACTCAAATCGAACCGACGAAAAAGGCGAACGTTGGAGAAAAGCTCGTGCACGGTACAACAACATCCGATGAATGACTGGCATGTAGCTTCAGCTGCAGCAAGCGGTCCGAATGATGTTTCTTACGATATGTATTTTTGTTACCGGTCCGATGCGTCACTCAACGAACGCACTTTGAAAAAACCTGCAGATGTTACAATATCATATTTTTGTCTCGCTGTAAATGAGCTGAGAACATACGCTAGACTTGTCACTGTGCATGTATCAATGCGTGCAGTCTATTCTGCATGCTCCCTCTCTCTTTCTCCGGAAAATTATCCGTGGACCCCACTCTGGCGCGGATTCGGGTACTCCTAGCTCCCCCTATTGTGAACATGCACACCGAGATTCTGGTGGAGAACTTCGTGCAATAAGAGCAATGCGAGCAAGTTCGGGGCGATTCGACAAGCTCGCGAGCTTTACTCTGGGGTGCTATGTTCTGATATCGGAAGCGATTCCGATGATTCCTTCAATTTCGAAATCATGGGGATCGAATTGAGGCTATCGGCAGGGTCGGATGCGTAGTTTCTAGAAAGTCTAGAGTTTCTGCATGGATACGCATTTCGTTCTGTTGTGGAAGGATGAATCAGAGTCGGTTCTTCGGCAAATTGAGCATTTCTTCGGTTTCATTGAGAAAAAAACTCCAAGCATCTGGCCAAACGAATCCCGGTTGACGAACTGAAATTTGGGATTTCTTTCAATAATTCGGATGTGACCGTTTAGACGTATGTCCTTCGAATTGCGAATTTCAGCCGGGACTAAAGTTTCCAGGCGATTGTATCGGATTCAAGACGCCTGAAACAGCACGAAGCAGGATGAAAACGCATCACGTACAACGAGGTTGTACTCCCGTCAGATCGAAAAAAAAGGTTGAAGCTCTCGTCAAAGTTTGTTCGAATGGAAACCGAAAGTCACAAAGGAGCAAAACGAAAAGCTGCGAATAAATCACAGCCTTCCGAGAGGCCTAGAGCGGGCGGTGAGCGAGCACACGCCTTCCAAGCTCGCCTTTGGGATGCCGAATGGGAGACGACTGTAGCCGTGGTTATCCCGTTGCTAGGTTCCAGTTCCCAGGTAGATTCATATTACTTCTTTGAGCTCCCCGCGGGATCGCCTCGAATCCAAGGACGAATAACACGTGTGGAGCGAGTTTCCAGGCCAAAAATATTCTCCTGACATACAAAAGGTCAACTGTATAACAACAACTCAATGTTAGGGCTCTGATATTGTCGCGGTATTTTACCATTAGTCGAGCTCGGAAAAATCAAGGCGTTTACTTCATGAGTGATTAAGACCTCTCAAGCTTTGAGAATCAAGGGAGAGAGACCGACAGGAAAATTCGGGAGAGCTTTCGAAATTCGACTTCAATGGCGTCGTCGATACTGTGGATCACACATTCACGGACCGCGCAAAACTCCGAGCCCTACTCATTGTGCCTTGTTGACCTCGATACGATGGCCGAGAGCTTAGCAAGATCACTGAACGATGATCGAGCACTCAATGTTAAATTGAAGATAAACATAATTCACTAATCTCAGCGGGTTCGTAGAAAGGCGAATATTCTGGCTTAGCTTTGGTTTCAATATCACGATCGAATGGCTTGTATTCAGGTGCCTGAATGTTGATGAAAATTTAGGAGACATTTCGGGAGAACGAATTGAGGCTCTGGATTCGTAAGAGGCGTCAGTCTGAGTCGATTCATTTCATGCAGCAGGTTTTAAAGGAATCACAGTGTTTGGATATAGCCCCAGGTCAACACCGCCCGCCGGAGAGCCTCATAATCCATCAAAAGTCGGAGAAAATGTCCCACGGGGTCGGTCGTTTATTGAGATCCGATGATGCAAGCTCCATGCGCTTCACTGCATAGACAATAAGCATGCAGAAGATCAGTGGCGTAGCCATGATATTTGGGGGAAGGGGGCTACTAAACTTATGAGAGGGAGCGATTTGATCCTCTGTACTCAGGTGTGTAGGAGATTAACATGAGAAAAGATATTTTTATTACCCCTCCCCCCGGCTAAGCCCCCCTGGAAAATTTGGGGGGCGGGGGGAATCGCCGCGGTGCAACACCTCAACGTGGAAGCGACTCGAAATACGATCGAAAATCACGAAAATAAAAGGATTGATAGACATCAATGGAGAGTGGCGGATTTACAGAAATGCCGCTCGTAGGCTGAACGAAATTGCCGCCCCTGCTGTATGCCTTGAGATGTCTGTTACTGTCTCATGGTTTATTGACCGATAACATATTTCTGTCAGGATTCTAATATGTCTCTTTCAAGACTCTGCGTTCTCTGTATCGTATGAGAGTGAATCATTGACAGGTGTGATTGAAGAGGATCCAAACATCGCGATTCTTTTTCTTCCAAAATCGAGATAATTGCTGGAGAGTGTAAACCTTCACAGCCCGCTCTTTTCTTCGGCCTCACATTCTTCCGCGTGTTACTTGTGTTGTCAACCTTGACAACAAATTCACAGAGCAGATCAGGACAGAGACGATCGGCCGACAGAAACGGACGAGCAGAAAGAAAAACGCACTCTTTTCGATCACACGATCTTGGTTGTTCTCTTATTGACTGAGATTCGAGCACACACACTTCTTTTCTAAGTTAGATGCCTCAGAGGGCGTACACCATCTATTCAGAGAGCAAACGTCACCGGTCTGAGGTATCGATGCGAAGTTCACAGTGGTTTTTTTCACAACACTTCCTCCTGAGCACAGCATCGATAGAAGATTCTACGATTTGATTACACCAAGTTCTAGACGGAATTTCTCGAATTTTACGCATTTCAAAGATTTCGTGAGTGCATCGGCGATCTGCCTAGTTCCTTCGATATGTTCTATCACAAGTTCCTTACTAAGAAATCTCTCTCTCACAAAAAAAAGTTTGACTGCTATATGTTTCGAGCGCTTATGGTATTCGGGATTTTTGGCTAGCTTAACAGCACTCAACGAGTCTACATACAAGGTTGGAGGTTCTTCCGTTCTCTCCGATAGCTCTGAAAGAAGTCTCCTGAGCCAAACAAGTTCTTTGGCTCCTTCGCTGGCCGCTGTTATCTCGGCTTCCTTTGTCGTCTGTTGTAGTTTGCTTGACCACGATATTGCTCCGCCGGCAAACTTCGCAAAAACTCCCGATGTTGATCTTCGTGTTGTCCCATCACCGGCAAAATCGGCATCGCTAAAAACCTTCAGACGATCTTTGCCTTTCTTCTATGTGATGCCATAATCGATAGTACCCTTCAGGTACCTGAAAATCCTCTTGACTCCGTTCCAGTTTCTTCTCGTGGGCTTTTCCAAAACTCTGGATGCTCGGCCGACGGAATATGCCAGGTCCGGACGAGACGCCGCCATAAGAAACATAAGGCTTCCAACGGCCTCGTCAGGCCGTTGGAAGTCGATATGGCACAAGTCCGGAAACATCCTCGTCGCTTTCTGCATCTTCGTTGGTGGCAGGGTTGCTCACCGAGTTCGAATCTGACATTCCAAACCGATCCAGGATTCTTTTTGCATACGATGCCTGACTTATACTGACGGATCCATCGTGATTTCGTGTTTTCGTGATTTAGAAGCTTAACCCCTGGAAATATCATGGTTCATCAATGCATCTCCAGGCCCCGATTGTATTCGGGTGCTCGGTCTCCGCGCCTCCGCGCCACCGTCATGCGGCTAGGTCGAGTCTCCTAGCAACAAGCTGGCCGATAACCCGCTAGTTTGGCGGCCATGAGTCCCTTCGAAAATGCATCCATTCTGTAAACACTGGATCGGAACGACGGACGCCCGACCATTCTAAATCACTCGATAGAACAGCAAAGAACTGCCGGAGCAAACATTTGAGACAGGTTCGAAGTTCTGCACTTTTGGTCGGCGAAGGCATCATAGTTTCATCCGATTGCTCTGGTGACTCGTGAGAGCTGCCTGCCTGTGGTCCTAGTGATAAACAAACAAGATAACCGAGGTGGAAATCATTCAACGGAATTGTTGACTTCAGTTGGCTATCCAATGTAAACACGATTCGCCGGTTCTGATTTCCAGAACTTGAGCAGAGATGTCTTCGGATGAAGACGAAATCGATGGCGTGGACAACTCAGGAGTTCTGACCAATCTTTTGTTTGGTAACGTCAACTCCGAAGGAGCCCTCGAAGATGACATTTTCGACGAGTCTGCCAGAAAGAGCCTCCACCAGCTCAGTCATCTGGGCATGGGGACCCTCGTCAGTGAACTCGCCGAAGAGTGTACCGATGAACAACAAAGTGACTACAAACAAGGTGAAACGAACCTTTGATTTGAACGACCATGATGCCTTTGAGGAAGTTTCGGAGGCTGCCGGAAAACTACAAAATATGAGAGTCGCTTTCTTTGCCCGCGCGAATGAAGGATATAATCTAATTATTTGTTCCAACTGGCAATTTTCAGGCGAAAAAGACGAGAAAGCGATCGATTATTCTGATGAAACTGAACTCGCCGAAGAACAGGAGGGTCAGTCGGATGCCGCGCCGAAAGTACCAACTGATATTCCAGACGCCCCAAGCGAAGAAGTTCGGGTGAGTCTTAATCGCCACTCTTGCTCATTGTCTTCCAAGTCATGATCATGCTGGATATTCGCAATGACTCACGATCGATCGTTCTCTCGACCGACTGTCGGCAACTAGGTATCAAAATGCTGCCGTACTCAAGCCGAGAGAGCCAACACGCTTCATGTTCTCTTCATAGCTTTTCCGGCTCGAGGTCGACCAAGAGGTTCAAGAAAGCGGAAACTTTGCCCAGATTAGGAAAAGATGGCAACCTTATCAAGTTGCTGAAGTTGTTCGAAAGACATTCATGCGGAATACAGATTACCCATAGAAGATATTTTGAATAATACTCAAGAGCGAATTCGATCTCAATGTTGTTGATGCAGGGCTTCGGTCTCTTCACGAAGTACTTCCATGGATCTGATATATGTGCGGCTACAGTATCTATTTATTCTGATGTCTTCCTTCCGCTCAGGAGTGATAGACAATCTACGTATTATTCAGGAACATTTCATACAGATATATTAAACACGCCTGTGACGTTATATTCATGAATCCTTTCTTCTAGCCTTTTGCTCTTCGGCGTCGAAAGCGCTTTCCGCGACTGCCGCGAACTAATTCAGTTCTGAGGAAAATGAAACAGTTTGCTCTATTGTGCCTCGAAGTGAACGGTTCCGCTCGGCAACTGGTTTAGCTCATGCTCTGAAACGTGATGGGAAGCCCAGCCCCGGGGGCCTCGACTTACGGTCCCAAACAGTCTTCTTGCAAGGGGGAGCGTCAGAGGGGCGGTTTCCCCGGGCGTTTGAGCTGTCGGTGTGGCTCATGATGGTCTAGGACACTGGTTCTCGAAGTGGTCGATATCGATCCCTGGCGGTCGACGGCTCACCCCCAGGAGGACGATGATTTTGCCAGCGATCTCATTCCGAAGCCGGCCTGACCACGACAGTTCTTTAGTTGTTGGATATCGATGCCTTAGGCCGGATGGATCGGGCGAGTTTGAAACCATTGGTTTAGCACATTCACTGGCCAGACATTTCGTCAGGGACAATCTGACACCACGAGCATTAGGGCTGCGGATATTTGAAAACGAGGTTCCCACATCGCTGAAGAAGGTGATTGAGTTCCGCAATTTGTTGACAGAATATGAAGCCTGTGCAAAATTCGTAGGCGGAACAGGATTAGACATCCGAACCTTACTGAAGGTACTAAGGTACCTCAGTTACCCAAGTCCTTAGGACGTTAGTGATTTACTAAGGTTTGACTAAGGTTCCTAAGTACCTTCAGTAAGGTTCGGATGTCTAAACAGGATACAATAATACGCTCGCGCAAGGGGCGTTTTTAGCTTTCGGAATGTCCTTGAGCAATCAAGTATTCAGTGATGTCGGCCTGATGTGAAGAATCTCGCTCTCGTAAATCTCTTTTCGCACCTCTCTAGCTACCGTTTCTTCGAAAGGAAGCGGCAAGGCAAATGTTCTGCGTGAATGAATGCAAAAGATTTGTTGTGCCGAAACGTCCGAGTTTCTCTGATGGGCTTTAGAAGCTTCAGAATTTATCGTTCTCGCCACCAGCGTTCTCTACTTGTTGGGGGCGGGACGTACAGTTTGCACCTAACTTCTTCATATTTCTCTGACGGAAAGCTTTTGTGGCAGGCTTCACTCAGTCTCCGAGCGGCAGATCACCGAAACGTGTAGAGGCTAGGGCTAGCGAGCCGTGGCTTCGTTGTTTTCATTGAATTCAGTTCCTCGGGTCGTTTGACATCCTGAAGCAACAATGAACGCAGTATTGCGTCCGATGTACGTTGCCCGGGTACGTGGATCTGTGCAAGAGCGCTCCCAGAATTATGAGTTTCAAATCAGAACGAGACTGTGTGTGCTCCGTCGTGTCTACAAGTCACATTCATTTTCGCGGATTTGGTTCCACTTCAAGTGTCTTCCGGATCGACACATGTTCCACGGCTCACTTATGGAACCTATAATGGAATGTGGCAGCGCAAACTGTGCGAAAGGCTATATTTGTTCCAAATGATGTCGCTTCAGTGAGAATGCAAGAGCGCGAATTCGAACTAAATTCAAAGTTGATGTGATTGCAGGAAACCCCGCCCGGATTAACCAGCCCTCAGATGGATTCCAAGGTTCACACACCGCTGGCTCTTATGCTCCCGGAGAAGTATCGTAATGTGGATGTAACTCAATTGTTTCCGCACTTCAAATCTGGCAAAGTCCTGAGGTTCTCGAGGCTCTTCGGCCCGGGTAAACCGAACAGCCTTCCTCAAATATGGCGAGGAGTCAAACGCCGGAAAAAGAAACGCAAATACGAAGGTAAAACTTCTGAATAAGACCCCCCTGGATTGTCATGTCCGATTGAGTCATACCTTCATTGTTGTGCTTGTATCACAGTGATTTCTGGTATCACAAGCGGATATTCCCTCCCATTCCAGATTCTACAATCGATCAGGACAAACGTGTCGTGGAACTCGACCTTGTGGAAGAAGTTCCCCCAGAGCTCATAGAACCGTCTGAAGCTCTGACGCTTGACTCCAACCAGGATAAGGAGAAGGACAAGAAAGATCGCAAGGATGACGAGGATAAGAATTCAGGAGACTCGGGTCAGCCGGTGGCAGCAGATTTCCGATTCGGGCCCGCGCAGTTATGGTGAGTTCCAATAACTCTCTACGTGCTTTCCGATTTTTTTCCGGCCTTACTTGCGTATACAGCGAGAAACTTAATGGCCCGAATTACCTTCCTCAACAGGTACGACATGTTCGCCATAAATGAGAACGGTGACTCACTGGACTACGGGTTTAGGCTGATCTCGGATGAGGAGAGGAACGACATCGAGAAATACCCTCATCTTAAGCAATACGAACCTGCCAAGGAAGAGAGAGATGTACCGGAAGACGCGTTTCTCATGGTCACACAACTCCACTGGGAAGACGATATCATTTGGAGTGCTGAAGAGGTTTGGATCCGAACAATTCGATCGCACAAGACCGATCGTCCGCGGGTTCAGAAATGTGTTTCCTACTGGTTCTACATTTGACCATTCATTCCAGTTCAAACACAAGATGAACACTCCCGGAGTGAAGACAGGAGCGCATGCAGCAGGCTGGGTGCCGTCGATCCAGAACAGAACGTTTTCTCAACAAAAGCCGTCTCCGATGCCCAGTTTGACGCCGCTCCAACCAGAAACGAACGGACAGTACTCCGCCGCCAACCAAAAATCCCACCAGATAGCTCAATCCGCCTTGCAGAAGGCCGCAGCCGCCAAAGGGATGAAAGCCGCGGAACAGGACACCACGTGGTATTCGATCTTCCCAGTCGAAAACGAAGAGCTCGTTTATTCTCCATGGGAGGAAGAGATCATCTGGGACGCGCAGGCAATGACGAAAGTGCCAGCGCCACAGATGCTCACTCTCGATCCAAATGACGAAAATATCATTCTCGGGGTTCCCGACGACCCCGATCCAGCGAAAATGCGCGAACCCCAAACTCAAACGAAGGAGAAGAAAAACCCGAATAAGGATCCCCTTAGGAAATCCAGGATCCTTCTGGGCAAAGCGGGAGTCATCGCAGAGCCTGAGCCTCAGAGCCCGCAGCCTGCAAAAGAGCAGGACCAGAAAGTAAGTCGCTCCGTTCGCAACCATGGTTTCCCGTTCGGCCTCGCATCTGTAAGACGATTTGTGGCTTCTCCCGAGACTAAATCGTTTCTTTCCAGGATCCGTACAACATATCCAACGATGAGTATTACAACCCGCGTCAAGCACAAGATTCAGCTCTCAAACCCAACGTCGGAGGCAACCTCATACAGCATTCGATACCGGCAATCGAGCTGCGACAACCCTTCTTTCCTACTCATATGGGTCCATTGAAATTGAGAAGTATCCATCGACCTTCCTTGAAAAGATTCTCCCATGGACCGTTGGCAACTCCCGGGCCTCATGGTGTCATCTCATTGCTGAAGAATATCAAACGAAAGCAAAAAGAACGAGATTCAGAGCGACAAGCTAGCGGTGGTGGAGAGATGTTCTTCATGCGAACGCCCGAAGACCTTTCCGGAAAAGATGGCGATCTGGTGTTGACAGAGTACAGCGAAGATCATCCTCCTCTTGTGATGCAGATCGGGATGGCAACGAAAATAAAAAATTACTACAAAAGAAAGCCCGGCAAAGACAACACTCCCGAGTTACGTTTCGGAGAAATGACCCTGGCGCACACATCGCCTTTCTTGGGTCAATTGGCGCCTGGGAAATGCCAACCGGCTTTCGAAAACAACTTGTTTAGAGCCCCAATGTACGAGCATCAGCTGCCTATGAGCGATTTCCTCATCATTCGTACCAGGCAGCACTATTACGTACGCGAGGTCGATGTCATTTTCACAGTGGGGCAAGAACTGCCACTCTATGAAGTGCCCGGCCCCAACTCTAAACGCGCCAACAATTTCATCAGGGATTTCCTGCAGGTAACTAAACTTTGATGTCAAATTCAGGTCGGAGAGGTGAACGCCCTATCGTGTGGCGTCGAATATCTGCTCCAACTATGGGCGTTAACGAATGCCGACCCAACGCTTTGCAGGTTTTCATTTACCGTCTGTTCTGGAAATCGGTCGATCATCCGAGAAGAATCAAGATGGAAGACATCCGGAAAGCTTTCCCTAACCACTCGGAAAGCTCCATACGAAAACGTCTCAAACTGTGCGCTGACTTCAAACGTACGGGGATGGATTCTAACTGGTGGGTCCTCAAGCCGGACTTCCGCTTGCCAACAGAAGACGAAATAAGGGCAATGGTCAGCCCAGAGCAATGCTGTGGATATTATTCCATGTTGGCAGCTGAACAACGTTTGAAGGATGCCGGATACGGAGAAAAGAGTTTGTTCACGGCCGACGAAGAAAACGAAGATGATCTCCAGAACAAGATCGACGATGAGGTAGGAACAGGTTTCCTTGGAAAATACGCAGATCGAGCGGATATTCATCCGATCATATATGCAGTATGAAATCCTGACTTTAACTCTCGAATTTCAGGTCAAAACAGCGCCATGGAACACGACGAGAGCGTTTATCCAAGCCATGAAAGGCAAATGCTTGCTGCAGCTCACTGGAGTTGCCGATCCGACGGGCTGTGGAGAAGGATTCTCATACGTTCGCATTCCGAATAAGCCGGTGCAGTCTAAAGACGAAGAGCGCAAAGAAGCGGTCAAGAAAACTGTTACTGGGACAGATGCCGATCTGCGTCGGTTATCACTTTCAAATGCGAAGAATCTTTTGCGGAAGTTCGCTGTTCCCGAGGAAGAGATCAAGAAGCTCACGCGTTGGGAAGTGATCGACGTCGTGAGGACTCTGTCCACAGAACAGGCCAAGGCTGGTGAGGACGGAATGAGTAAATTCGCTCGTGGGAACCGATTTTCGATCGCCGAACATCAAGAAAGGTCGGTTTTGATTCATCCGAATATTGTCCGAAGCTTGATGATGGGAATTCATCCGATAGCAGTCGACAGATGAGAATGTACTTTCGGAACCGAGAAGAGAACCAAAAGAAACGATACATATTTTCTTTTCCAGATACAAAGAGGAATGTCAACGCCTCTTCGAGTTGCAAAATAGGGTTCTATCTTCTCACGAAGTTCTTTCATCCGATGAAGAGAGCAGTGTCGGGGAGGAAGAGAGCGAAGAAGACATTGAAGAGATGGGGAAGAACATCGAGAAGATGCTATCAAACAAAAAGACTTCCAGTCAGTTGAGCCACGAGAAGGAGGAGGCGGAGAGACGAGAGCTCCAAAAGCTCATCCTCGGGGAAGACGACAAGAAGGGTAAACTCGGGAAGGACAAGAAGGAGGACGATAAAGACACCGCGCCGAAGATTTTGAAAATCTACCGAACATTCAAGAACAACAAAGGCAAGGAGTTTGTTCGAATCGAAACCGTTCGGAAGCAAGCCATCATCGACACCTATGTCAGGATCCGAGAGACGAAAGACAAGGACTTCATCAAACAGTTCGCTATGTCACTCGACGAAAACCAAAAAGAAGAGATGCGGAAGGAACGTCGCAGGATTCAGGAGCAGCTGCGTCGCTTGAAGCGTAACCAAGAGCGTGAGAAGCTCGGTCCTAATGCTCCTTTGACCCCATCTCGAAAACGGTTCAAGAAGGATGCCCCTCAACTCAAACTGAAGTGTGGCGCGTGTGGCATGGTCGGGCACATGAGAACGAACAAAGCGTGTCCAAAATATCAGGACCCGCTCGCTGAAGACGGAAGTCCTCAAGATGCTCAAGAAGAAGAAGAACCCGAGATCGAAGAGGAAGAGGATCATAACGCCAGTTTGCTCCCGGAAGATAACCTCGTCAAGGTCGACGAAACTCGTGTGGTTTTATCGAAATCATTGATCCAGCACGCGGACGAACTCCGTCGAAAGAGTCTTGTACTCAAGCTGCCGAACATGAAGAAACGTCGCTCCAGAGTGGGGTCAACCACGCAATGTGATTATCTTCGAAAACCGGCTCAGTCCGCAAACAGACGACGCACAGATCCGCTCGTCACGCTGTCGTCTCTCTTAGAACGTGAGAAGTCCTCTTCATAGTCGGAAAATTGTGTTGCGTTCTTATTGTCTCATGGTTCCTGGTGGCATTCTGATGAGATTATTTTTTGCAGACATCCTGAACGACATGCGTGATTTGCCAGACGCCCAGCCGTTCACGCATCCGGTGAATCCCCGAGCAGTTCCCGATTATCATACGATTGTGACTCGACCTATGGATTTGCAAAAGATGCGTGAAAAGGTTCACGAGCACGCGTACCAATCCCGAGAGGAATTCCTCGTTGATGTGAATCAAATTGTTGAGAATAGCAAGCTCTACAACGGTCTCCCACATCCGTTGACGCAGTCGGCGGGCAGAATGCTCGAGCTATGCGTCAAGAAGTTTGCCGAAAAGGTTTGTTCTTCCACTGTTACCACATTTTCTCCCAGAATTTTAAGCTCCATCGCTTTTTACTGTATTTGAATTCT
Organism: Neoseiulus cucumeris; assembly: GCA_021527715.1. NCBI lineage: Eukaryota > Metazoa > Arthropoda > Arachnida > Mesostigmata > Phytoseiidae > Neoseiulus > Neoseiulus cucumeris. Next base: position 567,584 of record JAJSRV010000030.1, on the reverse strand, counting down.
CTCCCTTCCAGGAGGTGACATTGATGCGACTTGAAAAAGCGATCAACCCGCTGCTTGACGACGATGATCAAGTTGCGCTGAGTTATATTTTCGAGAATATTGTTGTTAGTCTGAAAGCTATCCCCGAATCGTGGCCGTTCCACAAACCTGTCAACAAGAAGTTTGTGAAAGCCTATTACGAGGTGATCAAGGAACCGATGGATCTTGACACGGTTATGAGTAACATCAAGTCTCACAAGTATCACTCAAGACGCGAGTTTATAGCCGACATCGAGCTCATGTATGCAAATAGTGTACAATTCAATGGAGAAGATTCAGCGTTTAGTGTAAAAGGCAAAGAGATTTACGACACAACCATCGAGCTGCTCAACGCACAAGACGATCACATCACCAATCTAGAGAACGCGATTAACATTGCACTTGAAGAAGCGGAAACCGATTCGCTCGTCGCCTCCGGCCACGGAGATGGGGTTAAAGGTGAGTGGGCGGAGGATACTGAAGATTGCTTCCAAGATTCAGCTTCGCGATTTTATCTACAAAGACGTCCTAGATGAGAGAATGTGGCTCACTAAACGAATCGCGGCTGGATCCGAATCTGGATACGGTTCTGAATTGTATTTTTTTGCGATTTCCAGGCGAAGAGGAAATGGTTGATGTTGAGGACGTCGGACAAGACGATGAAGATCAAGTTCTTGGTGCCGACCTCCAGATCAGTCCGGACAACTCACCGGATCAATCAGAGCAGGAAGACAACGGATCACATTATTCTGACGACGAAAACCGAGGAGTTCTCTTGACGAGGAGTGGATTCCAACAGAACCCAGAGGACGAAGAAATGATCGATGAAAATTACGATCCGACCGCGTTCCTGCTTCAAGGAAACTTCCAGTTCCAGAATGCGAGGACTGAAGAAGTCCAACAAGATAGAGAGCTCATGGATGTCGACGATCAGGATACATCCCAACAGATTGACGATACGAACGGTGAGTGCAAGCTTCATAACCGACGAGATGATACTTGAAATCTTATCCGCGACGGAGGGAGAAATGTTTCCAATTATGATATTGGATAATTGGAAACCTCGCGTCACCATTTTTTCATGGTCGCTCAAAGAGAGGTCGACTTCAATCGTGAATCTTCGATTACAGATGAATCCAATCAACCCTGGCTCCAGGACAACCAGAACGATGAAGCTATGGATTCCGATAATGGGGAAGCTATCCACAACGATTTAGTGATCTCCGAAAGTGACGAAGACCAGGAAGAACAGCAGGATGTCCAAGAAGAACCCGAGAGTAGGAACGACGATGACGATGATGAGGAGGATGGTTTGTGGTTCTAAGACGCCTTGATCTCATCATTGGCATGTAAGGGAATATCCCATGGTTATCGTAGTTTGCAGGTATTGCTGTAAATATGTATGTACATCGATGTAAATCTCCGTTGAATAGAATGTCTTATGCTGCGACATGAAGGACTTCACAGCACCCTAGAGCCTTTGGATATTCTGGGTGAAGTAGCCCGTGAGAGTATGGAAGAGAAACTTCAAGTAAAATATACTATCGTAACTGTTTCATAAGTAAAGAACGGCTTTTTATTGCAGCGATATCACATTGGAAAATGTGTAAATAAGTTCACACTCTACGATTTCATATAGTCCTAAATTCTGTGGTTGTTAAGAATCCATGTTACCCAAGCTATGATTTCAATCCGAATTCTTCTACCACGGATACGAGTCCTTCCTGCCGGTCTCGTTTGTGCACTTTATCATCCTCGATCAACTTCGACAGATGGTGCTCGACGTTGATTTGAGCGGCGGGATACTTGAATTTCGGGATTTCTTTGCCGTAAACTCGTTCTACGATTTCCAACGCCGTCAGGTAACAACCATTGCCCTCTGAGAGACACTTGACTATTTGTTCTTCTCGATACAGCCTGCGGATCAGAGAAAAAGAATTCCATCACTGTCGTGTTCACTGAATATTTTCTGAGCATTTCTGGCTGAGCGGGCTCACTCGAGTGAGTTTTTATAATTCGAAGAATGCCTACCTGTGAGCGATATACGCTTTCACTTTGTCCAGAGCTTTCGGGATCACGGGTCCGTGTCCTGGGTAGATGACTTCCGGAGCGTGTCTCTCAATTATATGCAAAGATTTCATGTACGGCCCGAAGTCCTCGAATACCGACGAACCCTCGCCCAGTATACAGTCTCCAGAGAAGATTGCGCGTTCTTCTTTCAGTACGAGACATGCATGATCCTTTGTGTGACCAGGAGTTGCAAGGACAACTAAAGTTGCTCCCTCGACCCGAATTTCCTGACCGTCGTAAAGCGGCAGGAACTTGAGACCTACACCGTAATCCGGATGGAACATTTAGCGAATGAGTATATGTACATAGTACTCGAAAACGAGTAGAAGTAGTTCTTGAATACCCACACAGCGTCGCGGAGCCTAGCTTCCGCCACCAGCAATGACGACGGCACTCACCGGTTGCATCATCCTTCTCACTGAAGGGGATCTTTACTATTGGTGTCGATATCTCCACAACCCCCTCCCGCATGAGGTCGAGTACACCTCCCACGTGGTCATGATGCCAGTGCGTGATTAAAACTTTCTCGATTTTGACATTTAGCTCAGTGAGAGCTGTTCTGAGTGAATCAACATACGCCGGATGATCAGCGGCTCCAGTATCCACGAGCAGTCGGCTCCGTCCGGTTCCAATAAGGTAAGTATTGGTACCTTGTAGAGTCATTATGCCAGGGTTGCATCCTAGGAGATATTTGCATCGAATTGAGTATTTTACAGCTGCATTAGAAAAAAAGAGCCGTCTTCATGAAGTTCATGCGATAGAACTCACCTAGAACCCTATAAACCCTGGGGGTGAGCTGCTCCCGAGGAGGCAAATGAGTTTTCATGATGAAAAATCTGTGTAAGAATCCGATAAATGAATTTTTGGGGAGATTGCTCTGTCTACCTTGACCCGGCGCGGCAGCCGTTATCTCTCTAGGATTCAACTTGAAGAGAGGCTCGAATCCCTCTCCTTCCCCAACTGTCACTCCTTAACACAATACCTCTGACCCTAAAACTCTCTGATTCATTTCTCACCGATATAATAGACCACCGAGCCTCCCGTACTTTGCTGAGTTCACAATCCACTCCATGAGTTTTTAGAGCATTTTAATCAGTTGTTCGATGATATGGGAACCTTGAGATAGAAACTCTCCTCGATACACAAAAACTCGATCGCTCAAACACCGACACTGTCGAGCATTTTCTTAACTGTGCGTCCACATTCTCTCTGAATAAATGGGCGATAGAGTTAAACACGGAAAATCCGTCTCAAGTGAATTTTTTCCGAAAGAAAAAAAAATCTTCTGTCCGCGTATCGCATACGTGTCGAACTTTGAGAGACCACGATTGAGCGCGTGTCTGGGATCTTCGAAATTCACAGAACGGTGTGCTTAGACATGGCGTCAACCGCGATGAGCGTGTTTCATCACTTGGGCCGAATAACTAGCCGCTTTCCTTCTCAATGTGCTCGACATAACTCAGTGGCCTTCGGGTGAGTCTAAGCAAGTCTAGGATAATCATTGTCCATGAAGAAATGTTTCCCACATTTATAAACGATCAATCCTACGATGGGGTGCTCGCGCTCCATGCGCGGTCTTCGTTTTTGACCTTCTCACTCGCTTCCTGCTGAATTATCGCATTCATCAAAGGCAGCAGCTCCCTAGTCCGAATGATGAACATGAGTGCAACTGACTTCTCTTGAAGTTTCCAGACTCTCTCAATTTCAACTTCTTTCAAATTGCGAAGAGAAGATGAGGCTTGCTCAAGCATGCCGGTTGTTCCAGAATGCTCGTTCTGATAACTGGCGGGAGCGATTCTCCGGCTCTGTACTTTTCTAAGTCGAAGATTTTTCAAATAAACTCTCATGTCGACCTAGTACCTGAGTTCTTCGCTGTGGCTGTCAAGGATATGTTTCGCAAACATTGACCGGCACATGGCATTCCTGTTTTTTCCACGAGAGTGAGCGTGTCATCTTATTTTGATTCTAGGCGGCTTTTCTCGACGAACTCCACTCCCTCCCCCAATGAAGGTGAGCAACAACCGATCTCTGCCGAGGACTATGCAAAGCTGAAAGAGGAAAAGGACTCATTGCTCGAGAACGTCAAAGAACTTGATGACAAGTACAAACGTGCTCTGGCGGATTCGGAGAACATGAGGAACCGTCTGATGAAACAAATTGAGGATGCGAAAATTTTCGGGATTCAGAAGTTCGGCAAAGATCTTCTCGAGGTCGCTGATGTGCTTCAGACAGCTTGTGGAGCGGTACCCGAGGACGAGCTGAATCAAAACTCACATCTGAAGAATCTTTTTGAAGGATTGAAAATGACAGAATCGCAACTGCAAGGAGTTTTTCGGAGGTGAGATATCATATCATGGTCTTTCGAAATTCTGAGTTAATGCGCCTGATGACCACCTGGAGAACCGATGATGAAACCGGGATTCTTCTTCCAGGCATGGTATGACACAAATCAATCCGCTCGGCGACAAGTTCGACCCGAACGAGCACGAAGCTGTCTTCATGGCGGAAGACAAATCGAAGGAGGTTAACACGGTAGCCGTTGTCAGCAAATTGGGCTATAAACTAAAAGATCGCGTCATACGACCCGCGCTCGTTGGAGTAGTGAAGCATTAAATCAAAGATCCGAATAGGTTTTACTAGCAATTGCATCAAATTACCTGCAAGAAAACTGTCATTATCACCGTCAAAAACCAGGAGTGTTTTCTTGGAAAAAGTGTTCAAGTATGGGATTCCTGTTGTGTTGTTAACGGCAGGTGTCGCCTATGTTCACACTTCGAAAAGAATCCCAAGCCTGAAAACAGCCATTAAGTGTCAGGCACTGGAATAAATGATTTTTCCCAACTCTTCTCGTGCTCATTGCGCAAGATTCTGTTGCTCGCGGCGGAGAATCAAATAGGAATACAGTGAAGTCTCGCTAACTTAGACTTCCCTAACTTAGAAAACTTCACTAACTTAGAACTTAGAACGGATTCAGCGAACGTCTCTGTAACTAAAAGCATAGGCGCAATGTTAATTCTCGTTTATAACTCAGAAAACCTTCTCTATGTTATAACTTGGAGTCATTTTCTCCCCCAACTTGGAACGAGAAACAGTAATGAAATCAACAAAACGGTGGGAATCGAAACAAATCAGCGGAGCAGCGGCTTCTTTCCCACTGTGTTTTCACTACGATCCGTGCTCGAGAACTTGCCTATGCGTGTGTACCCGAAAAACTCGGTGTTGATCCAATCATAGTTCACGATTGCTCCCGTGATGGTTTAGCTTTCGCAGAGTTTGTGGAGGCGGACAGCAATCTCTTCACGGTCGCAGACAGTGAGCTCGAGGAAGAGAACAAAAGCAATGATTCGACTGAGGACGAAACTGATGCAGACGTCGGCGTGACACACTCTGAAGATCTTGAAGCTTTCGCGACGTTAATCAACCATTGTTCCCAAAGAGACAAAATTATTCCGGATGCAAACCGAGCTTTTCAAATATACAGGGATATGGTTTTTCCGAGAGAAAACTGACTTTCCGAGAGAAAAAAAGGCAGAGAGACATTCGTTCTCATTTTCCGGCGGCCAAGCCATGACTTTCTCGGTTCAGTCGTTTGCTTCTAACATAAGTAGATATGAAGATGTGTGAGCTCTTCCAGTTGTGACAAAAAGACATGTTCCTATTCGTCTCCATATTCATATTTCTCCTTCAGGGATGATCGCGATGCAGCGCTAACTTCAAGCTTTTCATTTTATTCTCAATAGACCCCTAGGGAGGCGCCTCAGGATTCTGTCTTCTCTAACTCATAACTTGGAAAAACATTTGAAATGCTACTCCCAAAAATTCTAAGTTAGCGAGACTTCACTGTACCTGAACCCGTTGTTCGAGGTAGGAGATGGTATTTGAGTGACAACATGCGGTTTGAATTAAAAAAAAACTACAATATAGTTTATTGAGCTTAATTTTTGGAAACTGGATCTTTCCCCTCTTCTACAGCCGCCGCTGTAGACGAACTTTCGCCCGTTGTCGTTGTCGCAGAAGAACCCGGTAGCCCCTTCGAATGTTGCGACAGCAGCATCGACAATCTCTGTTGATGCTGATTGAGGTTCCCATAGAGTCTCTGCTGATGTGTTGCCAAGAGACCTACAGTCACCGATTGCAACGACTGGATCGAAGGAACGGTGGCCAACCATTCCAACTGTTGGCGGCTCAAGAATGTTCGATCTATCACACCAGCTGAAAACGAAACTCACCGAGTTACAACTTCTGACTTTTCTCTGTACCATGACCCAAACTCCTGGCGATAGTAAACTGACCCAAAAGAATGTACTGCGGAGATTTCTTCAAGAGACGAAAGCAGGATTTGATGTCACGGTGGGTTGAGGTTGCGAGCGAGTTGTACGAGCGGACGAATGGCGTGGCATTCGCCAAAAATCCGCCTTGAATCGCCAATGAGAGCACCTGTAAGTACGAATCGGATAGACCTGACAGAAAATATTCACAAATTGTTTACACATGAAACAAAACACACATGAGATAATCCATGAACTGATGAGCGCGATTGCCCCATGATCAATCATTTGCAGAAGTTTCCTCTTCCGAGTTTTCTCACGCACCTCATTGCTGCAGTCCTTGAAAAAGACGTCTTTCTTGAAGAATTTGTTCCTGAATATGAAATCGTTTTCGTCCGATATGGGATTTCTATGGAAAAACAGGATCATGTTGGCTTCGTCAAGCTCCTGGCGCAGTTTGTTCGCCTTTAGGATGTTCCACGGATGGGGCTGAGGAAATTCGAAGCAAAACGGTCAGGGAGGGCCGTTATTGAGTAATCAGAGAGAAAATTAGCAGAGACCTGAACCAACATACTTCCCGCACGGTAGACAGGTGAGTTATCCGACCGCAAACTGGAATCTGTGCCCGTAATACAGGCCTGCAGGCTTCTTCCATGGCTTTCCGATCAAAGTGAGGCTCGGGAGGATTCCGAGATTGGATTTTGCGAAATCGTACCTGACATACTTGGACGTTTCGCTTCGCTGTGAAAGGTGGAAAAGTATCCATAACGTGTCGTCAAATAATACCAAAATCAGGGAAATCGCAAAATCATTATGGGAGTCCAGTGACAATTATCCTCCACGACATGGAATTTGGAAAGTTTCGCAGCTGATAGGAATTCCAACTCGAAAGAGTCGAAGGAGCGAAGTTCGCGCATCAGGAAATTAGAGCACTAAGCACGCGTATGAGAAAAGTGAATTTTCGGAACAAATTCTCGAAGGCAAAATGTGGGTGGACGACTATCGACCAACTCACCGCAATGTCTGACTAAACTAGAGGCACAAATCGCTGTGGTTGAGGTCATTCCGAATCGGTTGTAAATGACCGGCTCTCTGAATAAATTCGCGTGAGCCGTCTGTAGTTCTGTTTCGTGTGTTGTTCCCGTGTCTCCTCCAAAGAAAACATTGACCATCAAGGCGGGCAGATTCAAAAGCCCTGCAGAGCCCTGCTTTCGTGGACCGCCGACTATTCGCGCGAGTTGCCACTGGAGTCGGCCATGAGAATTAAAAATTATCATTTATTGTCCTGGGACGATCGAATGTAACAAATCTTTTCCAGCCTTTTGACTCCTGGGCCCATAATACAGCCCAGCGTGAGGCAAACGCTGAAGTAGATGAGCTGAGTTTGCTGTTCGAAGGATTTTCCGTGAAACCGGAGGAAGAATGACACACCGAAGGAAGCGTCGACTTGTACGCGGATATTGTGGAGCCATCGACAGTAACAGAGATCGCGGTGAGAACGAAGGACGGAGCGGGACAAGGTGACGCGATCGGAAAAGAATTCGGACGGAAAACCTCAACACCTTTGCAGAGTAGAGAAATAACGCGGAAAGCTGCATAAGAAAGTCTTCCCAGGCGAGAGGTCCGTCCCCGGAAAGCGAGGTTCCAAGGAAGCTACAAGGAGATTAGACGCAGCCGCCAATGAGGTCATTGTCGAAAATAGTCATGGCAGAGCTTGAGCGGCAGGAAAAAAAGGGGAGACTAGGCCTGTACCGACATTGCTTGAAGTAGGTTCCATGTAATTGAGGACATTTTTCGGCAGCGGTGGTCGAATTTAGGAATTGCATGGATGGTGTTTGATGATGCCAACGAAACGGCGCCGGCGTCCATATATAGAGCGCAGACGAGCATATCAGTCATCATTCCGTAGGAGGAGTCGGAGTGATCAGGGAGCAGAAAACAAAGTGTGTGGCTATCGAATCTGACTGGAGTAACTGTATTGGTGAGCGCGCGTCTGTGTTCCGAGAGTATCGGATTTCGATATTCGGGGGGTCGTATTCTGATGAAGATGAGGTAGACGACAGGCTTGACGTCGGCGTTGCCGTTCGGATTAGGAACTCTAGCTCTGAATTACGTGAAGGAGAGTGAGCTCTTCTGTGCGGGAAACGAGACAATCTTTGACAGAAGTCGTGTCACACAACCCGTTGTGCTCTTCAATGAATTGAGTTCTTCCAACGAACCTCTCCAAAGCGAGGAAATTATTACCTCGTTGTAAAGAAAATTCGTTGTAATGAGCTTCTACTGTAATTCATCGATAAGGTCTCTTCGTTCATCCGTATGTTTATTTCCCGAGAGAATGAAGTCTCTTGAGGTTTCACCTGATTAAGCCGATTTTGACGAGGTCGCGACGGCAGTGGAGTTTCTCGTCAGTGTTCTTCAGGACATGACACTGTTGCAGCTCCACTCGGTTGTATCAATTATTTCAGATCCCATGTCATATTTTGAAGTTACGCACAAAAACTGATGTTCAAGTGAATATAAACCGCAGCACAATCATCCTCTTCTCATTCGCATTTTGATATTAATAATTAGGGCTGTAGATTTTTGACGTAGTAAATGCGTCAAAATCACGAAAAGCATTCCGAAACGCTTCCTCGATAGTGTTTGGAGCAAACACGCGATACTTGACCGCAGCACGCACGTTGCACAAACCGATTTCGAGAGTAAGAGCGTAAGCACTCGGAGCCGCTCGCCGCACCCGAAGAGTTGTCCCTCCTAAAATGTGCGGTTCACTACGAAGAATATGAGCCTGCGCTTTCTACGGAAAGTGTTCGCACGAATGTCGAGTTATCCGATGCAAAGTTCACAGAACTTCAACGGTGTCAAAAATCGCGGAAACCGGTCGAACTCGGCGAAAATCGCGTCAAGAAACCAGTAAACGGGCAAACGTTGGAAAAGTGCTCAGACTGGCTCCGTCTGTAACTGGTCATGGATAAGCTGACAAACACAAAACAATACTCGCTGATAAAACGCGAATTTATTCCAAAATATTTTTGATAATGTGCCACACTGAGGGTCGACAAAACCTCCCTCTTCTGCCATCCGTTGAAGGTCCTCGTTGAGTGGCCGCATCTAGCACAAGAACGCCTCTTCCTTTGAAGATTGCACATTCTTTCAGGAATGACTCAAAAGAATCGTTCAACTCGACGTTGAACGGGACCAACTGTTTCGTCAACGGACATCTCCACCTCACGGTCGGGAGAACAGAGCGTGAGGCGGCTTGGTCGCCGTCCTGCACAACCCCATGTTGAGCGGCGTCCTTTTTACTCTCAGCATCGGCTATGCCGTAATACAGGGTGGTCCCAAATTCGGTTTTTCACGTTTTTCTCGAAAACTAATTCTCCTAGCTAAAAAAGTGTGATGGATGAAGTTTCTGGAAATCCGATTTTACGTCCAACAAGTCTAACAGAATTCATCCGTGACCACTCTTCGATTTTTCGAAAAATTCCGAGATTCAATGGTGATCGATGTCGAATTTTTCGAAAAATCGAAAAGTGGTCCCAGATAGATTCTGAGCATTTCCAGAAACGTCATCCATCACACTTTTTTTCTCTAGGAGGCTTAGTTTTCGATAAAAAAAAAAACGAAAATCGTCCCCGAAAGTTTTACGTCGATCACCATTGAATCTCGGGATTTTTCGAGAAATCGAAAAGTGGTCCCAGATGGATTTTGTTAGGCTCATCGGACGTGAAATCCAATGTCCAAAAACTTCATACATTATGTTTCTTTCTCTTTTTTTTTTGACGATTTTTGAGAAAAACCTCAAAAATCGTCCCGCGAACCACCCTGTATATCGGTTCTGGCTCGCGACTTGAAGTCCCCTCGTTACTTGAATTCGCTTCTGTCCGAGCAGGTTCATCGTGAAGCTTTTCACCTTCGACAGATCCAGAGGCGCACTCCTCATCGTTTTCGTGCTTCCTGACGGTCTTGATAGACGCATAATCCGGTTGCATCTGGAGACTGAGACCGAACAACTCGTAAGGTCTTCCGGGGCTGCTTCAGTAGCTTCGATTCGAGGGCTTCCTACTATTCCCTCATAGTAATTCACTGTGCCGATTAATGGACCCTGTCTCCTAAGCCTGTGGATCTTACGTCGCGTCGTTCCTCCAGGAGAATTACGTCTCTCGCTCCCTGATTTAGTTTAGAAAACAAGGTAGGACACCTTGGAAAAGAGTGACTTCTTCAAGTTGGAAGTTTACATTTCTATGATCGAAGCACCATTTTCATCTCGCTTAGTCGTTTTTTCTTTTTCGCTAGAGGATGCGGCTTTCGAGGTTTCTGGAATATACGTGACTTGTGTCTTCACTCGATAGGGGATCACCATTGATGGGGTCACAAATATATCTTCCTACTATACAGCTGTCTGTCGTTGAAGAGGTGAGCCGAAGCGGTTATTCCCTCGTTGTATTTGTATGGAGCGCTCGCTATCTCGCTAGGTCGCTTTTCCTGCGAAGGCAGGGTCTCCCCCTTGCATTGTCGTCTGACTAAGAGCTGTTCGATGTTTCTGGAACATGAAGAAATATGGAAGGAGATTTCGGAAACCAAACCTGAAATGGTGATATCGAAATTTATAGGAATCAGTCGCTTCCTCCCAACCATTCATCTGAATTTTTTAACAATCGTCAGTTAGATCCCACGGCGACTTTCTTCTCTGATGATCCATCTTGAGTAGAGGACAACTGCGGCGCCCGATGCAGGTTATTCGTCCTGTGGTATCTCGTTCTCGTAGATTGAAACGTTCGCCACGTGCCCGGAAGTACTAATTCATGCTCAGGGAATCAAATTAGTTGTGGATTATATTTTTTTTTGACCGATAAGCATTACAACATACTTCACGGACAGACCTGATCCGTACGTCCGGAACAGATGTGCTGGATCTTTATGCAGATATCGTTCTGCGCAAGTTCTTACGAGGAATTTCGCGATCGAGAAACTTTGTTCACGATGATTCGGAAACGAGTAAAACAGCTACCGTCGGGGAGTCTCTCTCTTCGTGGGCATGGGTGTCTCCAGGACTCCTCCAAACTCATTGAAGTATATCGGGGAGAATTTAAAGTGCTTCCCGAGGAACTATAATCCGTTATTATGAATTTTCGTGATTTAACGAACGGCAGGAAATGCCGGTCTTGTCGACTCACTTTGAGCCCAAGTTATCATGCGAGGCGACGAAAATGGTTGTCGAAGATATTTTTCACATGAGATTCGCGCCCTTAGTATCTTGGGGTAGAACGATCTTTTTGTCGGAAATCTTTCTTCCGGGAGGACAGACATTTCTCTCAATTGCAAAAACTATGTTGTCGAGCATTTCACTCGAATGAATCGTGCTTATATTAGGACATGTCTTACAACGTATTTGTGCTGTATATTCATGCACATTCATCCCAACGCTATTTATGACTGGAAAATATGATTCGCTGAATGATAACCTAACGCAAATGTTGGGTCGGTAGCAAAGAGTGGCTCCTTCTACTCATATTGCTGATGATTCGTTCTTACGATGCTCGGTCGTTCTAACTGCTCCTTTTTGTTGTCGTTGTCTCCTTTTTATTCGCTCGCGTGACCTGAATCGCCTGGAACAGGGTCCCAGCCTAGGACTTATTGACCAGACGAACCGCCGCCCGAGGCGGAACTTGACAATTCCGGGGAATTCCGCCCACTAGGATAGCTCGCAAACGCTACTGGGTTCCCAAATCGGGAGCAAGCATGATACTTTATTCATCAGTGAAACGCAAGTGTTAAAGTGTTCTTATAAGCTGGATCGTTTTCATGTCTCTCTCAATCGCCAGAGACACTGGTTTCTGGCGGTAAAATGTCTTGAGTTTTTTCATCACACTCATGTCCATTTGTTGTATTTGGGACGTGATTTTTAGGGGTAAGATACTTAAGAACGATGTCTTTCAGCGGAATTTCCGATGGGTGGGCGCTTCAGTTGTCCAGAATCAGCACGATCCTCCCTTTCTCGGACTTGAGTCCCATTCCTTCAACCAGTTTCCGAAGATTGCTCCGGTCATCCTGGCATTCTATTTCCAAAATAGTCCACGGGCAAGCTTTTTTTGGCGATTCCTCGAAGCGGCTCGGAGCTTTTGCCAATTACGACGCGTCTCTTTTTGTCGATGGCAGACAGTTCCAATAGCAGAGGATAGTCATTTCCTAAGGAGCTTTTTTAGAGCCGACCTATTCCTCGAACGCGTGGCAGGTTGGTCCATTTGGAGTTGCGCAGGAACACAAACCAGTCTCATCCGCATTATGAATATCGATTTCCAATTTCAGGGATATCGCGACAATTCTAAGGATTCGCGCCTCCGATGTCGGCTGGCATATTTTCTCTGTGACATTTCTCGACAACGATCGATTTCCGGCTATGCCGACTAACGAATCAGCCAGCCAATCGTCACTTACTTCGAAGACCGGACCCAATGGAAGCAAAATTATCTGAGAACGGTTTCCGCCCATTTTGAGCGTCGAATTTGGGACGGCCTGGAGGCGTTTTTCAAGTCTTCGACGATGAAAACGCCCTTCATTCTCTCCTCCGAGATTTGTCGGAAAATTTGTCACCGTTATCGGAAACCTGAGATTAAGTTTTGTGTGTGAGAGATCCAAAAAAATTGGCGTCCCTTCCCAGCCCTGACTATTGTCGACTTATTCAGGCGATTTCGACCGGTGTGTGGTCGCGGGAAGTCTGTCGCCTCCGTTGTTTTTCCGACATATGCATGTATCCACATGTAAATGCTTCAAATTATCAACAGACATTTTTGTCTGGCTGCGCTTCTTGTGTTTCCGCGCTTCAGGTTGGATTTGATGGAGGACAGATGCGAGACATTCAAATATTTCATGGTCAGTCTGAGTCGAGACACCGATTCGAAGGCTGTGCGGACTCGCACGTGATTCTTATCATGTGAAGGGGTCATCTGCGAAACCCGATCAGTCCCCTTTTCTCGTTTTCAGGATCCCAACCGATACCGGCTCAGAACTCTGCCATGAATCTTGAGAAAAGCTTGTTGTGCTCCTGTTTCAAACCATCACAACGGAAAACAGTTTCCGTTCTGGAACCTTGAAAAACTTACGCCTTAGGAACGCACAATCTACCTCTCGAGCTGGAGCCATCGACGTCAACCGAAATCCAGAAAGCGATCGCGGTGAAACACGAGATATACCGTCTCCATCTACACGCACTCTTCTACCTGATCTACCCGATCGACTAGTGTGTCGGCCGTCTGAGGTTGGTGGTCGCCTTTCGATCCCCCGATCGGCAAAGTCACAAGCCATCGAGAGAATTCGAGAGCTCGCTTGCATTCAGCGAAGAAGACCTCCGGCTCCTCGACGAGTGCTTGTGTTTCCTGCCCCAGCGGCCCCATCGGTCCCACCGACTCAACCAGAACCTCAGGTGCTACAGGGTCCATCTCAGCCAGCAGAAGAGAGTCCTCCGACAGTTACACACAGCAGCAGTCAAAGTTGGCAATCCTCCGTTGCCTCAACTTCCTTTGAGCGACGTCAATCTACTCCTGAGTTCAAAACCGCTTTCGGACTCTCAAGAATCGTCGACTAGAGTGCTCGGTGCAGATCGTCACGCTGGGGCCTTCTCAACCGAAACGATCTCTGACGGTGAAACCGTTCTTTCTAGAAAAGGATTCCCAGTGGTTGAATCACCTCTCTTCTTTCTGGGTCAGACGAATGATGAGCTCGCTCTGACTCAGATCGAACTCGGCGCATGGATAGGGATCTGCGCCGGCCACGAATGACCTCAGGGTCACGAAACCTGATGGCACCTCTGGAGGAGGAAAAGCGACAAAATCAAAATAAGGATCCACAGGCGCCTGGGAGATTTAGAGAAGACCAATCAGGGTTACACACCCTGCACCCACTTCTTGAAGACCCGAAGCTGGGAGGGATCCAATTGGACTGCTGAAAAGACTGCTGAAAATTCTTTCCTAGGACGAACGGTTTCACCGTCAGAGATCGTTTCGGTTGAGAAGGCTCCAGCGTGACGATCTGCGCCGAGGACTGTAGTCGACGATTCTTGGGAGGACGACTTCCTCGAGAGTCCGAAACCGGTCTTGAACTCAGGAGTGGATCGACGTTCCTCAGAGGAGGTTGAGGCAACCGAGGATCGCCTACTTTGGGTGTTGCTGCTGTGTGGAAGTGTCGGAGGACTCTCTTCTGCTGGCTGAGATGGACCCTGTAGCACCTAAGGTTCTGGTTGAGTCGGTGGGACCGATGGGGCCGCTGGGGCAGGAAACACAGGCACTCGTCGAGGAGCCGGAGGTCTTCTTCGCTGAATGCAAGCGAGCTCTCGAATTCTCTCGATGGCTTGTGACTTTGCCGATCGGGGGATCGAATGGCGACCACCAACCTCAGATGGCCGACACACTGGTCGATCGGGTAGTTCCGGTAGAAGAGTGCGTGTAGACGGAGACGGTAGAGCTCGTGTTTCACTGCGATCGCTTTCTGGATTTCGGTTGACATCAATGGCTTCAGCTCGAGAGGTAGATTGTGCGTCCCCAGGGTGGCGTGCGGGGACTTCCGACATCAGGGAAGGAATGAAGTCTATGGTACCCGGCTTCCCCTATATACGGGCAAGGCAGCGCTGCCATGGAGATCAGTACATCCAGGAAAACCAGTACATGCGACCCATGCCCACGGGCCATAACAACGGATCCCTTTTCATGAGAACATTCACGGACCTTTCAAGTGATGGCTCTGATATCGATCACAAGATAAGAGTAAAATTAAGAAGAGAAAAATCACGTACGAGATTCAAGATGATCGCCCCGATGGCTTTTATGGCTGTCGGAGCACCATCTCAAAATGAACACAAAATTGTATCAGTGTGAAATGTTTATTCGACGGAACTAAACTTACAAGAGCACGCGTCTTGTGAGCCGCTCGTTAGAAAGAGCAATGAGAGCAAAGGCGATCTGAACGATATATGAGAGTGAGTAGAATCGGAGCAATGCACTTGATTAGATTGAGCTCTGAAGATCACCGCCCACATCTCCAACCCAAATATAAATGCTGCCGAGAGGCGTACGTGATACTCTCAAACTTTTTCAAATTAGGCCCTTAGATACGTATTAAGATAAACAGAGAAAATGTAACTCGTCAGACACGGTCGCGAAATAGGGGGTGTGGTAGAAATGGGGTGTCCCGACTATCGTTTCCTTACTTGCTGTACCCTCCACTAAGTCGTGAGGACGCGGTAGTCGGGACACCCTATTTCCAAAAAATCTTCTCACCGTCTCAGCTACCCCCAGATAGCTCATTGATTTCCTGATTAGATCACAGTATTCTCAAGATCCCTTCTGCCGTCTCATTCCGAAATTTTGACGTCATCGCGCGCGTACAGCTCTGTCGGGCATACCAAAGCGATCCTCTTGAAATCTAAAAATGGAGCTAACGTGTTCTTGCAAATAGGCCCTTCATGCGTGAGAAAATCTTCGAGGTCCTTTAGATATATTGGAATCGAGTTTTCGCATATCTGGGAAAAAGTAGCAATATATATCGAGCCGAAATTACAACATGACTAGTCCATCCATTTTCGTTCGGTTCGGTTCGGTTAAGCGATCTGGCTGAATAACCGGTGGCCGATTAGGCGGACTTGGCTGTTGTCTATAGAGCTCGTGTGACACTTGGTTCACTTTGTGGCGAGAGGCGGAAGTCAATCGTACCACGGTATGAAGCTCAGAATCACTCGATGGAGCCCGTGATTTCATTAATCATTGTGCTTCTAGGACAACGGGATTTCAGCTTCTGTACAAATCTCGAGGTCAGGAGAAGTGAAGGGCACCTCGACAATGTCGAGGAATTCTCCCCGTGCTGTCGAGAACCTGAATATTTCTGTGATATGAAAGGTGGACAGCAGGAAATGCACCTGCGGAAATGAGCACGGAAAATACTTCCGCTCCCCGCATCGCCGAGCTCGGGAAATAATTTGGCTCTCCGCGTCGCGTGAAATCATGTCCGAGCTCTATGAGCTGCCACGGGCATTAGCACCATCGCGTCGGCTGCTCTCTGTCAGCACTTGTTCTAGGAGCAGTCATTCTCTGCTTGCGTGGAACAGAGACGTCAGAAATACATCATCGCCCAGGTCGCTCGCTCCAATTCGATCTTTTCATTCGTTTCTCACGCGTACTGGCATGTGGGTGTTCGAGGACACGAACGACTTTTTTTTCAAAAAAGCGTTCCTGGATGTTCAATAATATCTGAATGTTCGGGTCAATAAGTAATTTTCTGATGATCAGCTGCATCCGTGATCGACGACCAACCTACGTGAGCTCATTAGGAGAACACTCGGACTCGCTGACAGGGAGACAGAAAGACATATAGAGAGGGTGTTGTTGCTCGAGATAGAGATTCGTGTCAACGCTGTTGTCACTCATAGCCTCGACTATTCACAAAGAGTTCGTTCGTGTAAGTTCATCTCAAACTTAGTTTAAAATTTTCAGCCCGTACTCGAGGTGATGCAGCATCTAAGCTTCTGCCACAGCTGCTTTGCATCGTATCCTACTTGATCTGGGATTTATTCACTCTCGCTCATATCTCCTGTCAGGAGTAGATGGGAAACTGTTGAAGTTTCTGGATTTTTGGTGTGACTGTCATCACATGATTCCCCTCCTAACTCGTTGGGACTCACGCCTCAGCATGACACACTCGCCTTGAGTGAGCTTGGAGGATTACCACATTGTATTCCATCTTTCCAGGATATTCATCTCTGAAAAACGAAAATGCGAGTCTCAGCAGCAACTGTAAGTTTTCAGCGCCGGCCATTATATGTGTGCGAGTGCGGTGTTATGATGTTCGATCAGAGTGACATCGAGGTCACTCGATTTTCAGGTCTTGCTCATAGTCGCGGTCATATCCGTACTGACGGCACAGTGTTCTTCGAAGTGTTTCACCTTCATGGGATTTAACAGCTGTATGACGCAGTTGCATAATCTGGAAGAAGATTTCCCGTTTACGCCGGAGTGGTGAGTTTCTTTGTATTACATTGTGCGCGCTCCGCAGCGGAGAAATCACATTGGCACAACCTTGGTCAGAGAGCTGTGGCCTTCTAGCACGATTGATCACTCAGTTTTTTCCTCGGATTGTCGTCGTGTGTTTGACGTCATTTGGTTTGATGCTCCGATCATGAGTTTGAACCGAAAAGATGGATGTATCGAGCTCTACAGCTGTTCGAATTCCGAATTCAACAAGTTCGATTGTCTATGCAGATCAGAATCGATATCCCATCTGATGATTTGGAAACGAAATCATCCTCAAGACATTTTGCTCTCCCCTCCAGGTTTTTCGTTAACGTTTTCAAGCGCGTCAACATGATCAAAATGGTGAAACGCCATTTCTTCCAAATACGGCTCGTGGAAATGTCAGCAAACTTGTACGAGCCCCTCAGAGAAGCCAAAGACATAATGGATCTCGATGAATTCTGGAAAACTATTGGACAGGTTGTCAACTACATCGAAGGCGTCCGAGGAGACCCTGTCGAGCTTCTCTTCGACGATAAAGTAAACCCAATGTGAGTGGACTCGGTCAGATTCGAATGTTCATTTCATGTTTTCTAAAAACAATATCTGATATGCAAGCGATACTCTCGCATCCAGAGGCTCCAGATGCAGATCCTCCACAATCATCACACATCTACTTATGAGCAAAATGCTGGTTTCAGGGATCTGTTCAGGAGCTTCAGGAGTCATGCTGATGAGATTATCGAATTCATCAAGCTTGCCGAGGAGGGCGGAGCTTTCTCCGAAGATGTTCAAACTGAGCTCGAGCGCATGTGTCATCTACTCAGAGAGGCCGGCAGAGCGTTGAATAACCTTCCAGAATTCACGGATTCGACTTATTTCAAAATGATCGAACAGAGCGCCTATCGAGATCCGAAAGTTGCCGCCTTGGCTTCGTTGGCTGAACAATTCATGCCGAGTGCGTCTAAGTGAGCTGAGCTGTAAAATGAACACGCTGTACAAAACCTGTATAAATTCAAACGAATGTGAAACGAATCTGTTCCTTACCTACGTTGGAATCAAGGGTGCACCAGTGGCTGTCGTACGAGATAAGAACAACGTACTTTGAAACTATTATGCTTTACTCCTAGGCGGATATTGCCATAGATAACATCATTTTATGGTGGAAAATCACATAGCACCGCTCAGGAAGAGCTCCGTTCGAACAAGTTATCCCTCGGATAATCGGGGGGCATGGCGCTAGTGATTTGTTCTGTGTGACCGGGGGCGTCACCCACTTTTTGCCCCAGGGCCACTGATTTCACCGTATCTCTCAACATTGTGGTTCCCTCCCCCTTCGCTCGGAGTTCTGACACTCGGGATCGTCCCGGGAAGACTGTTTTTTTCTACGTATTCATTGAAGAGGGTCATGTAATTTTATACCGCATCTGTCTAACGACACTTGTCATATAAGCAGCATCTCATGCTCTGCATTCCATCTCAGTGGCGTTATCGACGTCGGCTTCGCTCAAAGTTCGGATTTATACCAGACTCAATCTCGAGGGACGGAGGAACGGGATTCCGTTCTCCCTCTTCATTTTTCGAAACAGATTCATCACAATCACACTCGAGAACTATGTACCCCGGGAAACCTATCACTCATTCCATGTTCAGTGAGACTGGGCCTCATCGAGAACTTTCAATACGCTCCTTCAAAGCGGAGCTGGCGCCCCGTTGGCTTAGCTTCTCAGGTTAGCTTGGGTGTCTGATAGTGAGAGCAGCTTCTCCCGAGATTTCGGTAGCGAGCTCTGACTGTTACGTTTCGGTGTTAGTTCATTACGTTCCGGAAATTTGTCATCCTGTTTGTTCGTTCAATCTCTCAGTTTCCACATCCGCTTGCCGATAAGCCACTATAATGACGTGCACTCGCAACAGATGTTGCTCCCTCGAATCGGTTACTTGTTCGATGTGATTCATCTCCATAGCATCACGCACCGTGATTTTTGTTTCCGAAGTGCATCATCTCCCGAAATTGTTCGGCTCGATAACTTCTTGTCGGAAATCCGCCCACTGCTCGCTGACGTTGCATTCTTTGAGATATCAAACAACAGTTTTGACTATTTACCGACGGAAGCTCGACAAAGTATGGAGAGATCGCCGTTATATTTACCTTCTGAGGCTCAAGGCTATATTTTTATTCTGGACGGAAATGACGGTTTTTGGAAATGAGATACCTGTGTGAGATCGAACAAGCTGCTTGCGCAACATATCGACCTGCTTTATGGACGCGTCTTATCGTTATAGCGAAAACAGATGAGCTTCTGATCACTCTTGACGCGGCTCCTGAACATTAGCGTCATCGTTCTCCTCTGCGCATGAATTCATGCGGTTGAGGTTGAATGCAACGTTGGCTTCGACACGTAAATGGCAGCGAGAAAGTATATTCGCTCAGCTCGTACAGAGAACCGAAGTCCCTCATTTTCTGTTTTCGCTCTGTCAACGCGAGGGGGATGATAATCCGCGATTATCATGAATAATGCAGTGTCGTGTAGGGGTCGCAATACCCGGTTCCTGGATCCGGGTCCGGACCCGGGTAGTGGGACCCGAGAGCAGATTTGGACCCGGTTCCGGAATTTTCAGAACCGGGTCCGCGATTTCTGGACCCGGGTACGAGATTTGGACCCGGGTCCACTTTCATTACCCTGGTCCGGAAGTCTCGGAACCGGGTCTAAATTTCACGGACCCGGGTATCGAATTCAGACCCGGGTCCAAATCCATTACTTGGGTCCGGAAATCTCGGAACCGGGTCCAAAGGGCCTGCCCGGATAAGTGCCTTTTCCGAAAGTTCGAAGTGCGAGTGATTGGATCGTGTTCGGGGTCGCTCAGGATTCACCTGAGTGCAGTTGGTTTGGTCCCCCTCCCCACCTGGGGGGAGCAGGCTCGAAAAACTAAAAATGCTCATATCTCGAGAACTAGTGGAGCTACAGCGCCCTTAAAATAATCATTGTGAATCTCTTGGCGAGGCCTATCAATCGCACAATCGACCGTGTCGCGGCAACCCCTCCATCTATCAAAAACAACGAAGTTGTTGTTCGTTTACCTTTAACCGGACGTCTGACCACTTTGTGGTGAAGGGCAAAAAATACCTCCAAGCATACCCTACTACCTCACCAAGTTTCGTTCTGATCGGAGCGTGTGCTAGCAGTGAAGTTAACAGCCGAATATAACCGTCGGAGCGGTTTTCCCCTAGGAGTCGTCGGAAACTCAGAATAAACCGAATATGAACTATCGAAGGAAGCAAACTCAGAATAAATCTCGCTGCGGACGACGGATAGAAGACTCAGAATAGATTGAGGGGTTGCCGCGACCCGGTCGATTGTGCAATCGATAGGCCTCGCCAAGAGATTCACAATGGTTTTTTTACGGGCGCTGTAGCTCCACTAGTTCTCGAGATATGAGCATTTTTCGTTTTTCGAGCCTGCTCCCCCCAGGCGGGGAGGGGAACCAAACCAACTGCACTCAGGTGAATCCTGAGCGACCCCGAACACGATCCGATCACTCGCACTTCGAACTTTCGGAAAAGGCAATCTCCTCCTATGTTATCTGGGCAGGTCCTTTCACGGACCCGGGTATCGAATTCAGACCCGGGTCCGAATCCATTACCCGGGTCCGGAAATCTCGGACCCGATCCTGGACTTTTGGACTAGAGGTCGCAATACCCGGTTCCTGGTTCCGGGTCCGGACCGGGGTAGTGGGACCCCTAGAGCGGAAATCCAGACTCGGGTCCGAGATTTCCGGACCCGGGTAATGGATTTGGACCCGGGTCTGAATTCGATACCCGGGTCCGTGAAATTTGGACCCGGTTCCGAGATTTCCGGACCCGGATAATAGATTTTGAACCGGGTCCGAGCTCGATACCCGGTTCCGGAGCTATTGGATCCGGTTCTGGAAACTCCGGAACCGGGTAATGAAACAGGACCCGGGTCCAAATTTCGTACCCGGGTCCAGAAATTGCGAACCCGGGTCCAAATCTCTCGGACCCGGGTATCGGACCAAGACCCGGGTCCGGACCCGGTTCCTATTACCCGGGTAATTGCGACCCCTAGTCTCGTGCATACAGACGAATGAGAATCTCTTCTTTCATTCACCTTCAAAGGGGCGGCTTCGAAGCGCCAAAACTTCAAATCGCTATATCTCGAGAACTACTGGGCCCACAGCGACCCACAACAACTTTATGGAAGTCTATTTTCAGGGGCTATTTTTGGTCATATCATCGGTGAGATCGGCGATCTTTTGATCGATTGAAAATGGGATAGGGATGATCCCTAGTCAGAGCCAAGAAGTAAACGGCCGCTGCTACCTGGGAACAGTAGCCCACTGTCCGGTTGCCGCCAGGACATTCGCACGAGTAGCCGAGAATACCTCCAATCTCGTTCTGGCCGCACTCATTTCCTATGAATACCCGATACATTTCACGATTTATGTGTCGCGAGCGTAAATCAAGACGCACAACTCGCGGCACTGATTTCACAAAACTCCTCCAAATGTTGATCACCCATTAACTCCGCCAAGTACGAAATGGCGAGCTGTATCTGGTACGGGCCAAAGGCGAAGATCGTCGTTCCGTCCTCCGTCAGCTCCGAAAAGTCCGTGAAGTCCGAAGCAGAGATCTCCTGGAACGTAGTCGGTCGTCGAAGCCATCGATTCTCCTCTACTCGCGCCTCCAGCGAATTCGATACTCACAGGCGCGACTCCTTGAAGTCTAGGACCACGGACGCGAATGGGAGGAGCTTGTACCTCTGAGCCACGCGGCCTTGAACGACTTCCACGATCCAGCGAACACTGGTCACCAGACGAGATCGGTCCGTCTGTGGTCTCATCGTTTGGTGTCTCGGAGTAGGGATACCGAACTCTCCGCCGGAAGGCATTGTCGCTCTTCTGATTCCTCACGTAGGTTCCATCAAGAACCTTGTCAAGAACTATCGTCGCCTAGATCAAGAAGTCGTGGTTGTGTGGTGCAGAAAATTTTCGCGCGTGAGTGATTGGGGTCCGAAGGCGTACAAGGCGCTGCGTTCGAACGCTTCTATCACACAGTAGAAGGAAGCTGAGAGATTCGATGCTTGTTTAGTTTCGAGGAGGCTCGCAAGACGTGTTGAGAGTTCCCAGTCCTGAGTTTCAAGAGCAACACGAAGAGAGCTTGCTCAGCAGTCCGATTTATCGATTTTTTAGGAACGACAGCGATTCTCTGATATCAAGGAACTGATCTCGGGAGAACCCACTGAGGTTCTCAATTTGCGCCTAATGGAAGGCTCACGGTCATAGAGGGTATTTTCCGGCTGCGCGAAAAAGTGATTTCTTTCTGTGGGTATTATGCGGTATCTCTGAGGTATCTCACTATGACTACGCGCATTAGAATGAGCCTAGAGAAGATTTGGTCGAGCTCAGGCGAATCCCAAAAAGTGCGTCTGATCGGCGATCTAGAAAAATTCATATCTCAAAGAGCACATCTTCGATTTTGATGAAACTTTGTCAGTGGGTAGAGGGATGGAGTGACTACATTCTGACACTAAACACAACTTCTCGGACCATCGGAACAGTATTCACCATCAGAACTTCGTTCATACGATCGAACAAAAATTTTCAATCTGACTGGTGATATGACGAAAAGATAACCCTCGAGAAGAGCTTTCCAAAAAAAACTGTCGTTGGGCGCTGGCCGCCCAATGGTTCTCGAGATATAGAGATTTTGATTTAGCCTCCGAATCGAGGGTTTTCGACAGAATTCAGGCGTTTGAAGGCAGACGGAAATGGTCGAGATTGCAGAAATCTTCAGGAATATGTTTTCTCACACCGGGGAGCACGTTCCAATTGTTTTCATTCGAATCCGTTTTCCTTGGGCACATTAGTGAATGACCCCGGAACGGATATGAGGGAGCGACGTGACGTCCAGAGGAAAATCTGAGACTCATAGCAGGACTCAATTTCCGTCGTGAACATGAGACCGTCGGATTGTCCGGGGGTCTATATTCAAACACGTTCGCTGGACGGAAAGTAACATTGGGCAAGGGGCTACTTGAGTTCTCTTTCACAATCTTGATGCATTCATACAACTGCTACTCTCTCAGAATCTCGGTTTTCTAGAAGATCCGGCTGAGAATAGGTTCTCACTAAATTCTTCAGTTCTCCGATCTCAATGAATATTGATCCGGAGGTCGAATCGGGACCAAGGCACGAAACAAGGATGTGTTAACAGATGAAGATCAGCTTTAAATCATAGGTCATTCGGGAGAAGTCCCACCGTGTGAGGAACGAACGAAAACCACATGTCCGATTCCGTCATCCAATTTAAGAGAAGAAGCGTTTCCCAGAACGCGGAAGCCTGCTCAAATACCAGGAGGTATATTATCCGACAGCCGCCTGCACTTGAACGGCGATTTGCGAATTATTGGGTCTACTCTTCTGGGAATCAATCATGGGAGAGCGCCCGTGAGGTACGCAGTGAAGAGTTGAGGGCGAATGTTCTCTGTCGGACGCATCGCTCTTAAAACGAAATTCTAAGCCATTCGGGTGAGGTGAATGTCTTCGATCGGAACTCGCCCCCATCTTGTGTACAGAGACCCACCTCCCAATAAACTCTCTTGTGTGTGCATGTGCGGCTCGGCGCCCTTACTGAGCCCAGAACATAACTTGTGAATTCCGATTTGGCTGAGAAGTGGATTCTCACCTCGAGCGACAACGACTTCAAGATGATATACGACAAGGCATTCTGGACTTGTTTTTTGAGTACCCTGATGATGGTAAGCTTCCTCCAAGATCCGTTATCGTGAGGTCTGCAGTTATCGCTGATGACTGAGAACAGTTGTTCGTGACGGCTGCACCTTTCTAAAGGCGCATTCACACTTGCTCAAATCGGAGGGATCTGTGGCTCTCCTCCGCGAGGAGTGAACACGTTCCTCGCGGAGGAATAGACGGAGTTGCGTTCATCCCGATGTAATGGACTGGCGAGGAAAGCCACTCCGTCCATTCCTCCGCGAGGAACGTGTTTATCCTCCTGCTTGTCATCATGAGTCGGAATGAAATTACCTTCGCAATTTCGTTTACAAGTCTCTATTGAGCATGGACTCGAGCCTTCGTGAAGCTTGCGGGGCATGTCTGCTAGGAATTCCGTTATTCGAGCAGTCGTCGTCAAAAACGTCTTCTAACTGCTCTTCCCAGGTATCCGGGTCGATGCGGACCACAAACGATTCCCTTCATTACGAGGAAGATGACCCCGACGATCGCCCTTGGAAAATTCCTTTCCCAGGCGATGACCAACTCGTGACCATTGACGGAGACATTCTTGTGCCTGTGAATGAGACGTTGACAAGGAAAGGCATGGATTTCGATTCGTTCTTCGAGGGACTGTTCAAATGGCGTGATGGAATTGTGTACTATTGGTTTGATAAAGGTGAGGTGCGCTTTCTCGAGCTGAGGATGACTTCGCAAGAAATGAGGTCTCATATCAAGCAAGGTTCAAATTCTTGACAGAACTGTTTCATCATAGTCGACCGGATCTTAGAGTTCTCAGTACGGTTTCGGAACAACTGAAATGGCTTGTTCCCGTGTGTGAGTTCCGAAGAATTGTTCTTTTATGCGATTCAGATCAGAAGTGTCGTCGCGTTTCAGGAATAACCTTCCGACATGAACGGGTCATAAACGACTCAATGAAGCACTGGGTGGATCGTACATGTCTCAAGTTTGAGCCTGCTGGCCGTCGCCAGTACACGTTCTACATCAACTTTCGGGGCGATCGCGAAGGGTTGGCTTTGAATTCTCGTTCCATTCTTCTATTTCGCATGTATAACGAACTAGGCGCTTTCAGTGGAATCTAATAGCATTTATTGCTTTCCGCAGGTGTTACTCAAGATTGGGCCGTTCCTTGTTTGGTCAAGATGTCAATCTTGGCAAGGGTTGCGTTTCGGTAAGGTTTGGGTGAAGATTCAGGTCCTTGGAGATTTTTGTGAATTCGGTTTACCTTTTGATTTCCACTTTCTAATATTTTGTTGCAGCGAGGAGCAGCTATCCATGAAATCGGGCACGCCATCGGTTTCTACCATGAACAGTCTCGGAGCGATCGCGATGAATTCATCAAAATTCTTTGGCACAATGTGGAAGAAGGATGGGCTAAACAATTCGGGAAGGGGCAAGACGTGCCGCATGGGATCCCTTATGACTATTCTTCAGTCATGCAATACGGATCGGGGGTGAGTGGGACCGATCATGATGAAGTGGTTGATCCAGGAATGGCTTGAGGGGGGCTTGATTTTCAGTGTCCCCGGAGTGTTGTTTTCCTCCTTGAGAACGCGATTGAAAACTGATTCGTCATTGACTTATGGAACTGTTTCTGCTAATGTGTATATTCCGCCCGGGAGACCAGACTCGAGGGATCCGCTACTGGCTCCGACGCGTGCAAAGGATAACTTATGAAGTACCTCAACGTCCTTTGTTCCAGGCCGCTGCTTCAGATCCCGAGAAAAACACGATGGTTACACTTGACCCCTTCCTGCAGTTATCCTTGGGCAATTCGGAGCTATCCTTCCGCGATCAGAAACTAGCCAACGCGATGTACAACTGTGATGGTTGTGAACTTTATTCAGAGCTCAGAAAACTTCAGAAATCATCGAATGTGGTCCTAGCCCAAGAAGCTTGAGCGCCTCTCGTTCAAGACACGACTTTGATTTCAGAAAAGTGCCCCAACCGAGAAACGTTGAAGTGTGAGAACGATGGATTCATGTTCCAACGACACGGCCAAACTGGAAATTGCAGCTGCATCTGTCCTCCGAACGCTTCTGGCAGTCGCTGTGAGACACTTCTCGACCGGAGCTATTACGGTTCGTTCGACCTTGCGGGATCGATTATCTCACAATCAGTCATAATTCATCACTTCGAAGACGGGAATTCAAAAGATTTTGATTGCATTTGTTCACGCAGAGTATCCGAATTGCGGTGGAAACATCACAACCGAAGGCCCTATACAAACCCCAAACGCACCCCGCACCACGTTCGCCGATGGCGGATGCATCTTTTGGATTCAAGTGAGCTAATTCTTGCAATTTCCCTTCATCCTCTATCCACAACAGAAAGCGAGGATAGCGAACGATAAAGCCCCCCCCCCCAGCTTTCTCTCCCAAAACCTAACTTTCTGTAAAATCACGTGATTAGCTCCTCATATGTTACAAGTCATAATTCCACTTGCAGGCCCCTCCTCAAAAAGTGATCCAAGTCCATTTCAGCGTGTTCAAATACCAAGATCGTCGACTCATTCCTGGTAATCCACCGTCGTATATGAAAAAATGTCCGCGGGAACGAGTGGAAGTACGCGTTGCGGACATCTACGAAGGAGAAATGTGAGTCACAGGGGATCTTGAAACACTGGGAAACGGACGCTTTCCTCTCACTGTTACGGTTGTGTATATCTCGCTCCCTTGACGTTGGCTTTTCTCCATCAGGTACTGCTCAAACGATCTGGAAAACAAAACCGTCACTTCATCCGCGCAAGACATGATTATTATCGCTAATCCGAAGTTTTCGGGATATCCGGGTGGCTTTAAGGGGACCGTGCGCTTCGTGGATGCTCCCAAATCTGAATCAGTCGGCAAGTCCTCGAAAGATATCGGTCGGTCGACTGAAGCTCCTCTCGCGAAAAGCAATGACATCGAAGGAAATGGACGATTGGATTTGGAGCCTGTGACCTCATACCACAGATGATTTTGTTTTCTTGAAAAATAAAATCTTCTGTTCCCACATAACGGAGAAACCGGTTCCCTTGTTTTCGTGATCCGCCTTGGGAAAGAAGTACCTGAAGCTTCGCACAACATTGCGTTGCGCGGTCAGTTTCAGTTGCCGCCTCTTTCAAAGTTCGAAGCTGCGCTCAGCCATTGGCCCGTACTCCATCAAATCCCAAACACGTGCGTCAATACGGACACGCGGTTTCTCATCTCGCATGTTCTGCTCATCGGGTTTTCGAACGTCAAATCGAGCGACAAAAAACCGAGCGCGAAATCCCCATTGTTTGGTCAAATCTTGTTGACACTTTGTCCCTGCGCTACACATAAACTCCGCGTATCAATGACCGTGTGAATCGAGATAGTGTAGTTTCTGATCCGAACGAAATTCGGCTCAGGCATGTTGAGACAAAGGACCTCTGTCCAGCTGTTGGAACAGCTTCAGAAAAACACGGAAAATATTCGGAACGTTTGTATACTTGCCCACGTTGATCATGGTGAGTCTGACTTCGGACTCCGATGAACGAGATCTTTCTTTTCGAGCTTTCATCTTCAAGATATCTGGGAATCATGAACAGCCGGCGTTTCCAGCCCAGACCTATTCGGCTCGACTCTATAGCGAGTTCACAGGTCCTCTGAAAGTTTGTTCTGTCGCTAGGCGAGATATTCTGATGAGCTGAATCTTTGTCATCCACATTTTTTAGGAAAAACTACTTTGGCGGACTCGTTGGTGGCCAGCAACGGCATTATATCTCAAAGAATGGCTGGGAAGGTTAGAGCGAAACTCTTCTTCCGTAATGAACAGATCCGATATCAAGACACTACGGTTTCTTTCCGTAATGGAGACAAATCTGAGCGTTTCGTCTATTTACAGCTACGGTACATGGACTCGCGTGCGGATGAGCAAGAGCGGGGAATCACGATGAAATCCTCAGCAATCAGCCTGCACTTTGAATCTGAAAATCGAAATTATCTTATAAACCTCATCGACTCACCCGGACACGTTGATTTCACATCCGAAGTGACTACGGCCATAAGACTCTGTGATTCTGTGATAGTTGTTGTCGATGTTGTTGAAGGTTCGGGCAGATTTGCTTCAGCATTCTTATTTTACGAAACTGATTTACCTTCAGGGAAATCGGAGGAATTATCTGCTCGCATTACAGGTGTTTGCGCTCAAACGAAAGTGGCTTTAGAGTTGGCCTACCGCGAGCAGTTGCACCCAGTGCTGGTGTTGAACAAAATTGATAGATTGATTGTTGAGAAGAAGATGACTCCATTGGATGCGTACGTTTACCTCACCCAGATTCTGGAGCAGGTGAACGCAGTCACCGGTGAAATGTTCACTAAAACGGCACTTCAAAAAATGAGTCTCACCCAAGAAGAACCGGAATCGAGCAGCGATAAAGTCGAGGTGATTCCAAATTGAGAATCTAGCCAATCCATTGTGGAAAGGCGTATGTGTCAGTAACTGATTTCCGTTCTTCTTCCCTTCACATTCGTCTAGGTTTTCGACTGGGATGCAGGATTTGATGACATCGACGACGCAGACCTCTATTTTGACCCCGTTCAAGGCAATGTCGTGTTCTCTTCGGCCACTGATGGCTGGGGATTTTCGATTGAAGATTTTGCGCGAATTTATTCGAAGAAGTTGGGAGTCCGGCAAGATGTTTTGAGGAGAACGCTTTGGGGAGATTTTTATCTCAACATGAAAGCAAAAAAGATTCAAAAAGGCGCACAAACGAAGGCGAAGAAACCCCTATTCGCTCAGCTGGTTCTTCAAGGGATTTACGATATTTATGATACTGTTTATGTTAGCAAGTGAGTACCCTTTTCCGGATTCATTGAAGCCGATACAAATATGTCGGTTCCTCGGAGAGCTTCTCGGATCATCCGTAATAAAACGGGTTTCATCCACTGACAGGGATAACGCAGCGTTGGAAAAGATGTGTGGTACCCTGGGAATCAATTTACTGGCCAGAGATCTCCGCCAAACAGATCCTAGGGCAAAAGTTTCGGCGATGCTCAGTTCGTGGTTGCCAGTTTCAAAAGCGGTTCTCCAGATGTTGACGAAACTGCCTTCGCCGAAGACTATGCTACGTTCGAAAGTCGATCATCTTCTGAAGACGATCGGAGAACAGCCGTCAGAAGTTGAAGAGATCAAAAATGGTAATTTCAATTCGTTATCCTACTCTATTACCACTCTTCATCAAATTGTTGGATTCAATTTCACTTTCATGCATCGCTCTTCCAGCTTTGTCACAAGGAGATTCGTCGGCTGAGGCCCCCGTCATCGTTTTTGTTTCCAAAATGTTCGCGGTGGAGAGCTCTCAGCTGCCCGAAAACCGGCCGGAAGTTCTCACCTTCGAAGAATTTGCTAAAAGTAGAGAAGAAGCCAGGAAGACTTATCTTGATCTTCAGAATAAGACTGAACCTCGTGAGTTTCTTCGCCTAATAGCCTCACAGCTAGCGATGATTCAAATGATCGGAGATTTGCAAACAGAATCGGATGTTCCATCGGGAGCTAAGGGATCCTCTTTTTAAAAACTCTTCCAGAAAACGGTTCACCTCTTGATGAAGCTGATGAATCGCAATCGCAAGGCAACGAAACGGTGGCAGAGTCGCCTTTGCAGGAAGGAACAGCATTCGTCGGATTCGCGAGAATATTCAGCGGCACTCTGAAGCGGGGCGCGGAGTTGTTCGTCTTGGGTCCCAAACACGATCCCCACGATTTCAAATTAAAGGTTTGTGTGAACAGATGATGCAGTTACAGTTCCTTTCTGAATTGTTCGGCTCCAAGGCGTGGAGATGCCATCGGGGGTTTTCTTTGCTGATGCACTGCGATTGGTTTCCAGCATCCGGATCTCACAGTTGACCCAACGCTGACTTTGAAGGATTTGAAGGCGGATGAGCATGTAACGAAATTAACGGTGGACAAGCTCTACCTGATGATGGGCCGCGAGTTGGCGGACGTCGGAGAAGTGCCGGCGGGTAACATCTTGGGAATCGGTGGCAACCTTGACCAGCACGTGGCCAAATACTCGACGTTATGCAGCAGTCCGTTGTGTCCCCCATTCACGGACATGACTTCTCCAGTTGTTCCCATTCTCCGTGTCGCCCTCGAACCCAAGAAGCTGCAAGACATGCCCAAATTAGTTCATGGCATGAAACTGCTGAATCAGGCAGATCCCTGTGTCCAAGTTATCCTTCAGGAAACTGGAGAACGGGTCCTGGTGACGGCAGGTGAAGTTCATCTAGAGCGATGTCTGCTGGATCTTAAGGAGCGTTTTGCGAAAATCGACATCTCGGTGTCGGCTCCCATCGTGCCATTTAGAGAGACATTTGTAGATCCACCCAAACTCGACATGGTCAATGAGGTTATTGACTCGACGACGAACAAACGTTCTCTGAACGACAACGAGAAAGATAAAACAATCAATCCTGATAGATGCGTTACCTTGTTCACGCCATCGAAGCAGAGCTCTCTGACGGTCAAGGCATCACCTCTTCCGGAAGCAGTAGCGCTGCTGTTGGACAAGGAGGCCTCTTTACTCAGAGCTTTCGACCTGGCCAAGAAAGCGGAAGGAGAAGAAAGATCTGAGATCGACAGCGAACTTCGTAAACGGATCCTCGATTTTCGGCTGAGGTTGAAGGAAGCCTTCGACAAAAGCGAGTTGGAAGAATGGAAAGATTTCGATCTGGACCGCATTTGGAGTTTTGGGCCAAAAAAGTGCGGACCCAACGTCCTCATCAATGATATAAAAGATTTTTCGGTAAGTTATTCGTATCGCACAGGGGGCTTCCCTGTTCTGAAGTCACCGATTCATTTCTCTGAACGCTCCTTCGCCGCAGGTCAACTATTGGCAAACCGTGGAAAAAAGCCCGGGCGATCTGCAAAACTTCGAGAGTAACCTGATATTCGGTTTCCAATTGGCAACTCTCGCTGGGCCTCTTTGCGAGGAACCCTTGCGAGCAGTTGCCTTCAGAGTTTGTGATTGGAAGTTGATAAATACCGAAGAAAAGTTGACTTCTTATGGACCGTTGTCAGGACAGATCATGTCAACCATGAAAGACTGCTGCCGGAAAGCATTCCAGGTATGAGCGATTTTCGTAATGATGTCGTTCTTTCTCGATGAAACTCCGGCACGAACTTCAGGGAGGCTTTTTGCTTTCCTACAGGCTCAACCCCAGAGATTGATGGCAGCCATGTATGAGTGCAATATCCAGGTGACTGCGGATGCTCTCAGGAAAATGTATTCGGTTGTCAACCGAAGGCATGGTCGCATCGTGGCAGGTGATCTGGTCGAAGGTAGCTCATCCTTCGAAGTTTCAGCTGTAGTGCCTGTGGTGGAAAGTTTCCAGCTCGCTAACGAGATGAGAAAGCAAACCAGTGGACTCGCACAACCCCAACTCATATTCAGTCATTGGGAAGTGATAGACGTGGACCCGTTCTGGGTGCCTCGAACAGAGGAGGAGCTGCTGCACTTCGGAGAGAAAGCCGATTCAGATAATCGGGCAATGAAATACATGAATCAGGTAAGTGCCATGAGCAGTCAAGATTCGTGCGCAGTGGACTCAGCAGCGTGTTTGATGGAATGTTGTGGGCTCCATCTAAGTTTTTGGGCGTATTCCATTAGCCGAAATTTTGCTGGTTCCTTTGAGAGTCGGGTTGGCGCCTTTATTTTTGTTTTAGCCAAGAGTAGTCGAATCTCATCCAGGAAAGGTATCGGCTCTTAGCTTCTAACTATTAGCGCGCGACAGCATTTAAGAACGAATCTAATTTATCTTGATGCGGTCCCAAGTGGTAGTGTCTTCTCTCCTATGAACTGAATGAGTGCTAAGCAGTCCCGTCGGGGCATTCCGAGTTATGCGGGGGATTGAGTTGAAAAGTTGCACGGTTTACCGATTCCGTCGACCATGTTTTTCTGCATAATTGCTGTCTATATTCGTCGTCAACGGACTGATTTGCTGCCCCGTTTCACTTTCTCTGATGGAACCTACGACCTCGAGAATAGAATATTTTCTTGTGCCTATTCTCAACATGTCACTGATCAGATATTGGAGTAATTCCCTTGATGGAGTTTTGACGGCTGTTTAGACGAGTTGCGGTCTCTGCTCGATTGTGATTCGACCGACACAATCCTTCGGTGTACGAAAACAATCTGTTGACAGGTAGATTTCTTTTGAGATGCGATTCATCTTATTGTGAGAACAGGTAATCTTCTTCTATTAGATAGCAATGTCGTGCCGCATTTGTGGAGCGAACGACTCCCTGTCACGAATCAGTTGTGAACGGCTCCGTTGACCTGTAAACGGTTTCACTATAGCATGCGGTAGGGTTGTGGATTCGTGGCCACACGCAACGTTCTGCGCATCTTTGGGCTCTAAAGGATCGAAAAGACCGAATCTCAATTATCGTTCCCCGTCTTCATTCATGTGAATTGAAGTCTCCGTGAGAGTTCGTCGCAGAGTCCAAAAACTGTTGTCCGAGAATGCTTGTAGCGCGACCGTGGCTCTTATGCGAATGATTAGGACTTTGTCATCATTTCAGGTTCGTCGACGTAAAGGTCTCAAGGTGAACGAACACGTCGTGGAGCATGCCGAAAAGCAACGCACCCTGAGCAAGAAGAAATGAGACAGCTTCACAGAAGTCAGTGAATTGCTGATCACTGTGACTTCAAAGTCTGGATGAGAACATGCCGGTCTTCGTTCATCTTTTCATAGAAAGTCACTGGAGCGATCTAACCGTTATTATGGTCCCCCATTCGAAGCTGGCATGCTTAAGCCATCCATAGTTGGAG
This sequence comes from Neoseiulus cucumeris, assembly GCA_021527715.1. NCBI lineage: Eukaryota > Metazoa > Arthropoda > Arachnida > Mesostigmata > Phytoseiidae > Neoseiulus > Neoseiulus cucumeris. Next base: position 534,687 of record JAJSRV010000030.1, on the reverse strand, counting down.
GAGTGTGGCGTGTACAGTAAACTATTGTTTGACCCCACGATGAATCCGAATCTTTTCTTTTTGTTTTCGCTATCGCCCGTCTTCTGTGCCTCCGCTACTTGTGGGTCTCTGTCCGAGTGAGTGAATGTGTGTGTGTTCGTTTGTTTCTGAAACCGACGACAATGAAAGCCGCGGTCCGTGACGTAATCTTGATTGGCGCTTCGCAGGAGGAGCCATTTAATGATTTTGCTGTTGACGTGCACTGTGTGAAAACTCTTTGCCCTGGGCTGCACAACGCGCGACAGCTGTCGCCTTGACATGGAATATGAGTACCAAACATAATTTCATGTTTGATGAAAGCATTCCTCGAAGACTTCATGAACTTTGAGCAAGTTAAGAAGGGACATTTCGCTAACAATTCGAAGCTGAATCAGAATGAGCGCTGGGGCGACTCCTTAGGTATGAGTCAGGCTGTACACCGTGAATTCAGCTCGAAAAATCTATTCGATTGAGGCAAAATCAGAATCAAGACGAAAACTGGAAAAAGCTGGACGCAGTTTGAGTTCCCGGGGCGATTGGCTACTTCCCAGCGAGAGCATGTGCCGTCTTCAGTTTGGGGCTGTCATTCTTTCCTTCCCTCCCCACTCTTCCTCTCCATCGGCTGTGACTCACTCAGCTGCAGCTACAGCAACCGCTGGGTGAGTGGGAACTCAACATGGCTGCCTAGGGGTTCGTCTTGTATAGCGCTATCATTCCGCTCACTCGCTCACATCTGACAGCTTTGTTTGCGCGCAGTCTTAGACGACTGGTCAGCGGAGAAGTCTACGACGCCGCCGTCACCACTGCCGCGCTACCTGACTACATGGAAGAGCGAATGGAGTGAAATTTGTCCATTGTTTCTTGCGTGCGTGAGTGTGTGTGTGTCCGAGAGCACCAGTGTATGTATGCATCATACCCGAGATGACTCGACCGGCACTCCCAACATCGGTGAAAATGTGGCCACTTCTGTTTCTCATTGTGCGTACTGTCGGAGCAGTGAAAGCGCCTATACTGACACCGCTAGCCATACCGGACGACCTCGTTAAAGACACTGAATACAGGCTGACGTGCATCGTTGCGATCGGAGACCCGCCATTAGCGTTCGAGTGGCAGAAGAACGGGGTGCGGTTGTACTCGACCACGAATACTATCATTACGCAAACCGAGCATACATCGACCGTAACTTTCAAAGCTCTCTCGGAGAGTGATGCAGGCGAGTACAGATGCGAGGCCATGAATATTGCCGGCAAGGCATCCGTACAAGCAAAACTTCAGGTGAATGTCGCCCCGTTCTGGCTCCAAGAACCTTTCGATCAGGACGTAGAAGAAGGCCAGGTGTTGAAGCTGCCGTGTCACGCAGGTGGGTCTCCGCTGCCCACCTATCGCTGGATGAAAGGGAATCAAGTTCTGAGTAGAGGCCGCTATGACATCACCGCCGATGGCGCACTAGTTGTCAATTCAGCAAAGAAGATCGACGCTGGCATGTTTTCGTGCGAAGCTTCGAACGGAATCGGTTCCGCACTCTTAAAACAAGCCACTGTTCGGATCTTCGTGAGACCTCGAGTCAAGCTTCCACGAACGCTGGTTCAAGTAGAGCGTGGTGGAACTGCTAATATTTCCTGTGCCGCAACAGGGGACCACCCTATCTCTATCGAGTGGAAGAAGGACGGACAAATATTACCTGAGAGCTCATCGGACAAAATGCTTATCGACGATAAACAGATGGAGCAATTTTTCTCAAACTTGGTGATTCGCGAAGCGAATGCCGAGCACGCCGGTAGATATGTGTGCATCGCGAAAAATTCATTTGGACAGGACGAAGGTGAAGCACGCCTCGTTGTTCGGGAACCTCCGGAGGTTCCAGAAGGTCTCGAGGTGTCCGGGGTGTGGAGTCGAGGAGCACGTCTCACCTGGTCGCCTCCAAAGAGGGTGGTGGTCACCAGATACGACGTCTTGTACTGGTCGCGAAGGGATCTGACCAAGTGAGTGGTTTTGATTTCTCTTTTCCAATGAATACATCTGATAATATGCAAATCCGGATATGTGTGTGAAAAGCACAACTATGTCGCACTCAACAGAACGGCACGAATAAATTTAACAAGTCCAGCGAAGAGACTCGATGTGTCTGTGGTGGAACCAATCTAGTCGAGAACACAGGTGTCGAGTTTCGAAGTCACGTGTTTCAATGATTGCAATGTTTATTCCAGGCTAAACATCAGTGTTCCCGGCTCATCCAGCACTGTTCAGATTCCGAAAATGCATCCCGCGACGGAGTATCAATTGTATGTTGTTGCTCACAACGACGTTGGGCCTTCTGAACAGTCTCGTGTAGTTACAGTGAAAAGCAAAGAGGAACAGCCTTCCGACGCTCCCTCAAATGTCCAAGTCATATCTTCGGGCCCAAACTACGCTGTAATTTCGTGGTCGCCCCCACCTGAATCAGGTTGGAATTCTGAGCGTCTGACCGGATACTTTGTCGGCTACAAAGCGGCCAGCCAAGATTCCAACAGACCCTATTCGTTCCATACCGTTGGACCCGATCAGAGTACCTACACGTTACGTGGTCTGATGAAAAACACCTTGTACGGAGTAGTTGTGAAGGCAGTCAACGATGTCGGATACTCGCCAGCGAGTTCCGAGATGTCATTCTATACCGAAGACGGAGATTTCATTGCACCTCCACATTTGCACCTCAAATCGCTTGACGGGCAGTCTGCAACTCTCCGGTGGTCGTCTCCCTCTCCAAAAGTCACGAGTTTCACCATCTACTGTCGTCAAGGGGAACAGAGCAATTGGGATGAAACATTCATCGACAGAGCAAATCAAAACACTTATCAACTCACTGGTTTGAACTTGAATGAATACTACCAGATCTATATGATCGGTCACACGAACTCCGGTAAAACCGAACCCTCGGACGTCATCAGCGTCCGTATACCCGACCCTAACAGAAGTCCTCAGACGACCGCTGGAGGAGGTTCAGATCGCGTCACGGAGCGTGAAGTTCTCTACGCCGTTGTTCCACTAGTCTGCCTTTTGATGGTGATCATTGCGATCGTGTTTGCTTCGGCCTTTTACATGTACGCCAAGAAGAGCCAGCCTCCGCCACCGCCCGTCAACGCAGACTACGATTTCTGTTTCACGAATATCCCTGGCGGCGGAGGGCTTCCGGGAATGACCATGAAAATGAATCAATACAATGCTTATCAGATGAATCCATATGCAACCTACTCGCGGCATACGGCGCGAAAGAAAAGCGTCAACTCGACGCCATACTCAACCATTCCCAGGTCGGAGAAGAGTTCCGAAAACGCGTACGCGATCTACGAGAGTATACAAGATCTACGAAGTCTCAAACGGAGGCAAAGCTTAAGCAGGCAGTTCGCTCCCACCATGCACAAGGTGGATATTTGTGATATCTAGTCTCAGGTGAGCCCAATTTTCTAAAATTTTTTCTAGACTCTATAGCAAGTTTTCTCATTCACTCTCAATGTTTGCCCGCCTGGACCGCGATGTATACGGACTTGATATCTAAACCGAAATTATCCGATTTTTTTTCAGTCGGCCGCTGCCTCCTCCATGTAACTTGACAGGCAGCTCCTTACGAACGGCATCTTGTTTGAAGAAGTCCGCCCAGCTCTAGTTACCGGAAGATTGAGGTAGACAACTATTTTGATGTTGCAATTCATAATCAGTAAGCAAGGCCTAGTGTACAGTATACGGGGGACATGTACAGTCATTTTTCGTTTCACCGGTTAGATCTGAGCGAGTAGTCTTAGCCTATGTATGTATATCATGTAGGCGGTAGTCCGATGTATATGACAATGATGTTAGGGTAGTTCCGGCTAATTCTCATTTTTGCTTCGCCAAATCCTCGGAGGAGATTATTTATTGACTGTGTAAATGTGACTACATAGACCCGAATCTACGTAAAGGAATGAGATCCCGCGACGGCTGTGCCGAAAAATGGTCTCGAGCGGAATAAGAGAGAAAAGCACGTTTGTAAGCTCGGTCATAACAAGTAGGCGAAACCTGAGAACGAAAAAGGAAATATTCAATACTGAATGAGCATTTTTCTACCTTAATATATTCCACATATTTAGGTTCCTCCTTCAAGAATAGAATTCGATAGTGTGAGATTGAATAAAACTCGGTGAAAACTATGAGCGTATCTTTTCTATACCTGTTACTATGGACCTCAGCGAGACTGCGTCGAAAATGTTCGGGTAGACATTCATGGTCTAGTTTGACGTTCTATACCTCTATCTATTCTTATCGGAGTTCATCTCTTTGGTTTCAATTCAGTCGAACGAAATCCGATTCGCTCAATTGGTATGCTGTAGGTGACTCCGAGTCGGTGCTAGACCGTCCATAACTTTGCACAGGATCCCAGATGATGCTGTAGATATGCTTTCATTCCAAAACACTGGAGACGGCTGAAAAAACAAACCTTCCACATTCCAGAATAGCGAACATAGCTATGTTCCATTTTTTAACGATTGACCCGCTCGATTTATTTACAAGGGTATGCTCAGATCGAGATTGTACAAAAATATGCGACTTCATTTCAATAATAACTTCATTTTGAGAGTTTCGCAATGGTCTCGTCAATTTGTTTCGGAACTCCCAGAGGGAGTAACAGCAACTGTCCACAAGGTAAATAATACTTCAAGGTGAGGGACACGATGTGTGATTTAACAAAAACTTCACGGGGTTGATCGATTCGCATGCGATTCCCCAAAGACGTCAAAATTGAACGTAGGTTGGCACGAACGACCGATGGATTCGTGGATGGCGGCACGACCATCATGAGTGCGGTGCCTTTGAGAGTCGCCATCCAGTGCACTAGCTGGGTGGAAAAAAAGTTTTGACCGTTAGAAACTTCAAACAGTCCACAATATTCGGCACTGATATTAATTTATCTGGCACTCACCACGTGCGAATCCTTTATACAGTATGTTCCGCTGATAAAATCTTTCTTCTTCTCTTTCTTGATGCTTTGATTGGATGCTTTCAGGAACTCATTTTTTCCTTCTGCGAGAATGTAGTCAAGAATATCGTTCCCCTCGTAGACACGCAGCAGTTGTTGATTGTCCTGAATAGGAAGACTGATGTCAGGATGAAACCTGTTCCTTTTCAAGAAACTTTAAGGCCATCGGATAAGATTGGGAAAGATTACTCACTTCCTCCAGTTCTGTAGGATCCGCGTCAACTCCTTGGGGGTTGAAAGCACAGAGACTATCGAGCGCTGTTGCTTTTGTAGGCAGACATGCGGAGAACGAGCGCGAATAAAGCAGTACCGGATCGTTCGCAGTGGTTAAAGATACCAAGTAGACGGCGTAAACCATGGCTGCTGACTCAGCTCGGCGGCCTTTCTTATTCAGTTGAAGACACTCGTCACTCGCTAACAGTGGCGTCAAGATTGATTTCTCATCTGGAAACACTTTGAGAAAGAATCGACTGAGAATACAGCGGTACTCTTAGTCTGACGAGAACACTTCCGTCCAGTTGAATCACGAAAACCGAGTCTTGTCTCTACTGTCAGCTGCTCGGAGAACTCCGGTGGAGCTGCGGCTACACAGCCATGGTAAGTGGGCTGTTACTGGGCTCACCGAGTCACCAACTGTCTTTGTGTTCCATCAACAGAATGTGGCAGGATAGAGGCGAAATGCTCCCAAATGTCTGAACAATTATAGTCATGCGTGTCTCATGTCAAATCATGTACAGCGGATAACGTTGCCGTGATAAGCCGACCTGCATGCTCAACCTGTTGAGGTGAACCCGTGGTAGTTATCAGCGTACCTGCTCTCTGTGTTGATTTTTCCAATGATGCCAAATAACTTTCACGAGAGGGCTTCCCAAACCCAGTCGATCTGTCACTCGCAGAAAAACAACAGTGAGCAGCTGACGTGATTCTTTTTACAAGGAATGCTCACAGATATCCATTTCCAGAAAGATTTACTGATCGTCGAAATGGCCGAAGATTACTCACCGAAGGTGACTGGGCTGTCTCCAGCCGAAGGATCTCCAGGAACCAAGGTTACGATACGAGGAGAGAACTTCGGCACTGGACAAAATGACCTTGTGTGTGAGTAACTATTCGGCACGAAGAGTCTTCTCTCCTTCCCATCATCTCTCTGATCTCGGAGGGAGGTTTCCTCCCTATTGTAGCGACGGTAGGAGGAAACTCCCTCGAAGCATCATCACCTCTCTGTTCTGCTGAGCTCTGATCGAATTGTGGATGTGGTTCAGTTTGAAACATACGATGCATTTCAGCTGTGTCGATCTGTGGTATGGATTGTACGATGTTTTCCGAATGGAAATCGTCTCACAAAATTGTCACACGGACGAGAATCTGTTCTGGGGCAGGTGACGTGATCGTCACCACGAAGTCTGGTGGTAAAGGGACTTGTACCGTGCAATTTAGAGGTAAGATTCGTAGCTGATAGCGAAATTCTGAGTATACAGAAGTCGCATTCATTAACGAATGACATGATCGCGACCAGGTATCCACGAGACCGTATCGCCAACTGTCGAATCTGCAGTGTGGGTAGACGAAGCCCACCTGTTCCACACTCCGTTTCCCTCCATGAAAGGCCCGACGTCATCGTCATCACTGTCAAAAGAGCTGAACCTGCTTGGAGGGGAGGATCAGAAGCCGCTCAGTCCGAAGCATGAAGCCATCATCAAGGCTCATTTCAAAGACAAGAGTACCGACGTGTACGCCAGTAACTTTAGTCCGGATTTGTACCTGCTAACCAACCACATGACCAGCGGGTTAGTGAAGATATTTCTTTCAAACTATGGGAAAAAGTCTCCTTTCTCGTTTTCGACGAAATACTATAATAGTCTCCGAAGCGAATCCCAGAATTAATTCCGTTGCAGATTCGAGAATTTGAAAAGCGGACTCAAGGAACTCGAAAGGAGGGTCGGAGCTCAGCAAGAAGGGCCGTCGACTTTCCTCAAATCAAACGTTTATGGAATCGTCAAGTGCCTTGATGTGCTGAATGAGCTGAATCGTTTGATGAACAGAGATAGAACCGAAATGGGTGCGAGCTTGACTGAAGGGCTCAGTCAGGATTTGAAGAGTAAGTTTGATCTCAGTTCAGGAACGTCAATTCCGAAGCCTGTGAATTCGTGCCGTAAGTTACATTTCGGTTTCATTTGCTCTTTTGATTACAGAGACCTTGGCGGAAGCTTCCTCGATATTCGAGTCCATATTTCGAAGAAAAGAGAGCTCGGATTCCATGCGCACGTCCCTTGCCATACTCCACAAGTTCCGCTTCCTCTTCAACTTGCCGGCACAAATTGAGAATAACGTCAAAATGGTAAGCACATTCTCAAACATCGCATAACAAAGGGATACTTCAGGACGTTGCTTCCAAATCTGATTCGGGTTGGATTCATTCTCCGTTCAAAATTCCAGGGAGAATACGATACAGTCATAGGAGACTACGCTAGAGCTCGCTCTGTTTTCCACGATACCGAGGTTGGAATCTTCAAACGCGTGTTAAATGACGTCGAGGAGAAGGTTGCCGTTTTCAAGGAGAAACTTCATCAGGGCATCCGCAAGTTTCCAGCTCCTCTAGAGGAACGTAAGAAACTCATAAGGTCGAACATTAGTCCTTTGACCTCGAATCATCTTAGAAAAATTTGCTCCAATTCCGAGCGACGCTCCTCATGTTGTGTTTTTCGACAGCTATTTGGTTCAGCTTGACTCGGATAGGAATCCCGGTCGAGAAGCGATCGAATACAACCACGAATGGCTGCTCCAGCAAATGGAAGAGTTGAAAGCTCGTCACGTGCAGCGAGCACAAACATTGGACGATAGTCAAGACCCTCCGCAAGTGGACTTCGTTTTGAGCTTGAGCCGATTCTTCTGCACAAACGCTCCAGATTTCTTCAAGTTAGTTCTGAAGAGTTGCCAGGAAGATATTGTATTGAGACCTCTCTCCCATGGAAGCATTTTACGTCGATTTTCTGATGAATCTAACATCGTTGTGATAGGTTGCAGCATGCCTATCTCCACCGAGAAATCGAGGGAATGCAGTTGGCGGCCTATGAAGAAGAAGAGAGACGCAGCAGCGATATGACATTGAAGTTGGTCTCGAAATTGTGCCTTGAAGTTCGCGCTGCACTCCTGCCCACTCATTCGATGAAGCCCACCGTAGCTTGGCCTCTGTCACGACAGCCCATCGGGCCTTGGCTTCCCACTTGCTTACGCTCCGTCAGGTAAACCTTCTTGATGGTTCGATGTCATCAATCGTCGGTTTCATCCACACAGCTCTTGAACAAACTTCTCACCCGCGTTATTGCAGAACCTGTTACTCGTGCGTGCTGAAACTGGATCCTCCCCATGCATCAGCAAGAATGCAAAGTCTTATAACTGATTTGAGAGAGCACGCCATGATATCACTGTTCAACCAAGCTGCTCACGGTATGCTTTTGCGGGAGAGCAACTCATATTGTACGGTAAATTAGTTCCGTGATACTATACTGAATCTGATTTCATTATTTTCAGACATCGGCAAACTACACGAATTCGAAACTTGGAGAACTTCGCCTTGTGATGGCGCCGGCGGATCTTCACAGCTTCCTTTACTGTTCGAGAACCGCATCATAGAAGCTCTTCATGTTATTCAAGAGAATGTGCTCCAAGCCTCAGCTAGTCAAATGTTCCAACAGGCGAACGTTAAAGCGGCCATAAATCAGAACGTTCAATTGATGATGTCTTCTTACGTCGACTCATTGGAAAAATCGCCGGAGCACGAAAAAGTTTCCCGAGAATCTGTCGAACGCGGTATAGGTCTCGGCTTGGAGGACAAATTGCTCATTACACTCGCCAACATCGCTGTTAGTCGAGAGCAAGTCTTACCGCGAATCCAGAGCGCGTTTGTCAACCAACAGTACCCAGATATCTCTGATATCATTGCGAATGGGGACCAATTTCTCGCTCAACTGGATCAAAGAGTTCTGCAGCGTGTCATCGGGTTGCTACAAAGGCCCTTGGTAGATTCCGTGGAAGAGCTCATGGAGCAGTACAAAGTCGAATGGACTTCACAGAGAATGCCAACCGACGTTTCAACTTATGTGAAAGAGCTGATCTTGGAATTGATCGAAACTCAACAACGTATTTATCGCATTTCTCCGTGCTTAGTTGAGCGCGTTCTTCCACCAATCGTGGCTTCGCTGTTTGCGGAAGTGGCTCGACTCTGCACACACATCAAGGCATCTGCGAATGGGAACCTCCAGATTCTGATCGACATCCTAGCTCTCGAGGCCTCGCTGCATTCACTCAATAGGAATAATTCATTGTAAGTGATCATCAAACGCAACTCCGACAAACGTCTTTCTGAAACTGTAGATTGTCGGATCATTTCCGTTCTCAACTACTTCCTCCAATATTTCAGTGAGGTACTGCAACCGTGCAAAGAGCGTCTGGGCGGGACCATGAAGGCCAATCAGGGGACCGTTGAAGATGTAGTACAGCAATTCAAGTTCAATCAGAGACTCCAGCTCATGTGTTTTCAATGAAGCATCTTCCACGTATTTGGTTGAAAAATACCGTTCCGAAGACGTCGCACGACACACAGACATATTTATTCTACGATAATACTGTTACATCCAACAGGCAACGCAATAAACTTACATGTATAAAATATTCCTACATTCCACCGGGAGAACCTTCGATCTTTCGTAACTGTTTGAGTCACTTCGATTCGATTTTTCTCGGCGATTCCTCAACGTTCTCAGAGTTAATTTCATACTTCGATTTCGAAAACAAATTCGAGATTAGAACAGCTCATACGCAACTTAGGTGAAACATCCGTCATTTTATTAATTTCGAAACCCTCCGCTCAAAGTTCCGAGCGCTAATGATAGAAGCTCCAATCCAGCAATCGAAGGAGAATCGGCGACACGCCATCTCGGGCGTGTCGTCGTTCTGAGCTTCTGAGGAACGATAGCTGGAATTCTCGTGAAAAAATAACATTTTTATTCTCCCTCATATTCGATACTTGTTTTTCGTTTCTTTGCGCGGAGGAAAATAGGGTTCCTGAGGCTGAAACTTTAGTGAGAGCGCCTGACCATTGTACACGTTACGTAGATTTTTGAGTTACAATTGGAATCCTCTGGAGTCCATTCTTCGCCTCACTCATAATATATTTGTAAATGATTTTAAATACACTATAGATCGATCGAGTCATTGGCATGTAGGCTGCTAATTACAGGAGAACACAACACTGATTCGTCTTCTTAGCCTGGAATCGAGAAAGGGGCATCGCCGAGTTATTTTCAGCCAATAGTTTGACAAGCGAACGATGATTCATAGGAAGTAATCGCATTCCAACCAGATGCTTGCCCAATGAAGTCAGTAGCCCGGGAGAACCGATTTGCAATTTGTACTTACAGTTTTGTAAAACATCTTGCTCTGCGCGCTCAGATCGTCTGACTTGGCTACGAGTTCGTCCAATTTTTCGCCTCGTTCGAGAACAGCGTCGATTGTGTTCAGGAGAATGATTTTAGTTTCATCGAGATCGCACTGGATTTTCGACATTGCATCGGCCTGATTCGGGTTTTGATACTTGGCTAGCTGGACCTCTAAGCCCTGAAGAGGCATATTTCCTCCAGATGACCATGTATCCCGCGAATACTTGGCGGCAAAGTCGTCGAGAACCTGGAGTTGAGAATTTCGTTTCACGTGAGGCGGGAAGTCTCGGGGTACACTTGACGGCTGGCATTGATAAGAGAAAGTTCGCGATCTCACCTTGCTAATAAAAGTATGCGCCACTCGATTTGGGTATTCGTGATCAGATATGAGTACACCGGAGAGGCCATCACTCCGGGCATAGCAATGACACATGTATTCTGAAAATGAGAAATGCACTTCTTGAAGACGAACATCGACTCGGTCAGAATGAAATCCGCAGAGTTGAAAACAATGATCTTCGTTTTTCCTGCGCACGCTAACATTGACTCTGATTTCACAAAGAACCCCAATAATACTAATTTGGTTCCGATTCATGAAAAGGGCGCCGGCGCGCAGCGTTCGCTCGCAGGGAGAGGCGTCAAAGACGCTTATCTTCTCATTCGTATCCCGAGAGCCAGAGTTAAAAATAGATCGGCTGAGGAATCGGATAATGAGCATCTGCTTTTTATCATCTACGAATTGTACTAGGCCCAAGATGCCACGCCCCCAAGATCACGTGGGAACGCGGGACAAATCAGTAAAGTCCGACAATTCCCAACTGTCTGTCAAACCATATGTCGCCACGACGGCGCTCGCAAGCGGGTATCTTGCTGTGTCGACAAATACGAACCTCCTTCTTTGATCGTCGTCCGAGTAGCAAGTTGACATCTCTCAACAACAACATTCGACGTGAACTTCATGAACTCGGCGGCACTGGAAAGAATGAACCAAATTTTTTTAATATCTCATAGCTATCGAAGTTATGCCCGAAAACCGAACAGGCTGTGATCGATGAGCCGGCTCTTGTCGACTTGTTCCAAATCTTTATGCTGTGGTTCGAAGACATCTGCTAGGTCTTAACCTCTCACTGCGCTCACCTGGATCTTTGGAAAAAGCCTATAGAAGAAAGGTCGCTGGCACCAGTCAGGAAGCAGACCTGTGACTGATGCTTGTAGAGCACGGCAATGTGGAACAACTTCACCATCTTGATGTGTTCGAAGTATAGCCTTAAAACAAAATAATATTGTTCAGTTCCGCTGTTACCAATGCAAGCTTCAATGCAATGACGATATGTAGAGCTTCCACAGGTTGCGGAACAGATGGCACAGCAGCTTCAGGCCTTGCAGTGCTGTGGCATCAAGATCTTAACCCGAGAGAATGGTACAGAACATAGGCTCGCCAGCCCTCGAATGTTTATGTAAAAGGCGTTAAATCCATTCCTATCGAGATATTCATGCAATGACAGAATCGCCGACGTTGTTCCGAGTCACCCTCTGGAGCAGAGTGAACTCTCCATAAGCGCTCACAACCTACCAGAGCTATCAGATGCAGCTCCCGAGGCGCGTTATGGGACGCACGAACCGAGATGGACTTCGATCAACAAACTAGCGAATTCGAAGGAGCAACGGAAACGTCACACAGAACAACAACACCAGACCACCACCGCCGAAGAGACACAACAGCAGTAAAACAGGAGAGATGGCTTGAATGCAAGTGTCGACGGCGGCGGCTGCTCCTTTTTCGAAACCACTGGCGGCTTCTGCTGCTTTACCAGACACTCCCAATCCTCTATGGAAGAGTGCAATGCAGGAACGTCCGCTCCTTGTAACGGAGAAAAGCGATATCTGAACTATAAACTCCAAAACAACGGAGGACCAGAAAACGCTAACAAAACGGCTTCAAATGCTAGGCTGAGTAATTGTAGAATTCTCTGAAAGTGAGATATCTTGTGGTAGTTTGTAAGAAGCGTCTGCAAACCGAAACACAGTTGTTGTTATTTACATTCAGCAAGTCCTTTTTCCGGCGTCCATCTTGCTGTGAGGTTGGTGCGGTTCCGAATCCTGAAATAATCTACAGAAATCGTGAGAGTGGATGACAAATTGTGCTTGGAATTGATCCTGATGGTCTTACCAAGCTTCAGAGATCTTGTAGCGGGTGTTCGGAGTGATTCTCAGGTCACTGTCTTCCGTTCTCGATATCATTCGATTCGGGTGTCGAGACACGTTTCTGGCTTCGACCGGGAATCAAGAAATCGCCTAGAAACAATTCGTTCGCTTCTCTGCTGAGGAGTTCTCCCTATGTTTTAAAGCCGTGAATGGTTGCTGCAGGTCTGCAACAATTCGAATATAATTGTCTATTCAACGGTGTTTGTTTGTAATCGAATCGGTTGACAACATTGCCTTCCTTGTCCATGGACTCGAAAGTGATCGCATGAATCGCTTGTCCCCGGCGATCTCATATCCTCTTATTTGAGCTCTAAAGAGGGACCCCGCTCCCTCAGGTTTCCTCCGAAGGAATTATCCAGGGATGCAAGATCGAGGCAGTCCTTTCAATGGAAGAAGAGTGAATTCATCTAACAATGCCCTCATTCTTTCGACAGAGCCACAAAATGAAGAGAAACGAGTTCGTGTCATCGTCCCGAAGGGTGTCTCGGAGGTGGCACTTCAATGCTCCTTCACACATCCGTAGGAAGATCATGTCGTCCACCTTGTCGAAGGATTTACGCCAGAAGTACAACGTGCGATCGATGCCGATTCGCAAAGACGATGAGGTATGTCATTCGCACCCACCATTGAATCTTGGACACCAGGTTTCCCCATATTTCTGATACGAACAGTTTTGTGAGAATCAAGGAAGTACCGTTCACTGAACCTCATCGATGTCGTCCGCGCAAGTATTCTTATGTGTACGACATTTCAGGTTCAAATCATGCGTGGTCATCACAAAAGCCAGCAGGTGGGCAAGGTAGTGCAGGTGTACCGAAAGAAGTACTGCATCTATATCGAGCGCATTCAGCGTGAGAAAGCCAATGGAGCTTCGGCGTACGTCCCCATCCACCCTTCCAACGTCCAGATTGTCAAGTTGAAGATCGATAAGGACAGGAAAAATCTCCTGGAGAGGAAGGCCAAGGGCCGCCTCAGTGCCGGAGACAAGGGCAAGCACACCGAAGAGAGCGTGCAAATGGATACTGCGTGAATAAAGTGAACGCTCCAGTGGTGTCATGAAAGTATCTTGTTTTCTATCATCCTCGTTTTAACTCGCTGTCATCCTCGTATGGTCCATAGTTGTTTCGATCGAAATAGTCGCATCGGTTCATAGCATAAATAATTTATTGAATTTGGGAGAAACTGTACATTTATGCGATGGGTCTGCGGCTGTCTTGGTTACGCGTTAAAATGGTAAGTTCATTGCACATCACGTTCAATCCCGTTTGTAAAGCTTCTATATTTAACTTTTGAGAGCCTGTAGTCGTTCTCGCATCGACTCCATGTCGTCGTCGATTTTGGACGCACCTGGTTCTTCGAGATCTCCATGAACAGCAGCGGGTGCGTTTCCTAGAGCACCTGTAATCGCAGAATGTTTATACATATATGTATATTCGTTCCGAACGATAGTCGAACGTTCCCAAAATTGAATCTCCACATACCGGCCGTCACTTCGAAAAGGACTTTGTCAATCTCTTCCTGGGCCTGTTCTTCCAGTTCTTCATTGTTGTCCAAGATCTCGTCCATCGTATCCTCCATCATCTGAAGTAAGTTTTCCATTATCGTCGAGTTTCGAATCATCATTGTCATTCAAATAGCAGTATTGCGCTCGGCTCTTTTCTCACCTCTTCGATGATGCCGGCTTTCATCATCTCTTTGGAAAGCTCTTGCATTGTTTGGGCTACTTCGGGGACCTTCACGAGCGCTTGCATCGATTTCATGACTTCTGTGCTTTTCTGAATCGATCCCGCGACGCGGAGGGCAGCCAATTGGTGATTGATTCCCAGCATCACGGAGTTAATCTGAGCTTTAGAGGCACATACTCGAGAGACAGCTTTCCGAGAGCGAACAATTTCCTTGGCGTAAATCACACAAACGTCCTTGTCGCCTTTTTTCGCTGCTTCTTTGAGAGATCTTTTTATCTTCTCTTCCTCTCTCTGGATGTCTGGAAGTGTAACATCATGAAGTTTGATCTCATTTCCTGAACTTCTCATTGGCGGAAACTCATGCATAACTGTGAACAGCTGCATTTGCATGAAAAAAGACCTACTTTTCATCTGCCTGTCCAACTGGTACGTCTCCTTGCGAAGTTTGGACATCCATTCGCGGATCTGCAACAACAGACCAGAGCTCGAAGCTTTTCAAAAAAACTCCGCGGACGAAGTTTCTCAATGTCTATCAGTCCCAGTTCAAGCCACTGATTCTCTTTAGAAGAGTTGCTCGAACTACCTCAGAACATTTCATGCGCGCATATCAAAACAAAACAGTTGCGTACCAAGAAACAGTGTTCGAGGACGCGAAGCATCTAATGGGAGAATTGGGCAGTCCGGACTCCGGACTCGGCAGTGTACGTGTTCCATTGTACGAAAAAAATATTGACGTGCGGTCGCCCAGAACGATCTCAAGCAAGGACTTCGGGATCCCAATACATAGCTTGATACCATTAAAGCCGATTTCGAACGCACTGCCACCCGTCTCGAAGTTTTACAGTATCCCTAGGTATAATGAGTCATCGAGCGACTCGAACGACTGGAAGCCCGAAACATAGACCATTGGTGGAACAGCAACCGCATCTAGAGCTCAAAGAAGCAGGCAAGAGCGTACGCCGTCTGAGGTTTTATTCCGCCCCCTAAAGTTCAAGTTCATGCTATCAAGGTTGAGGTGTCCGGGCGAAGACTTTATGAATATTCATGGAAATTCCTCAAGGGTACCTTTGCGGAAAATGTTCCACCCTCCCCCAGGAGAAATTCCGCATATGCCCCTGGAATTCGGGAATCCCTCAACTTTCAGTTTAGACCGTAGAAACACAAATCAAATGAATTGGGCACAGCGGTAAGGAAATTCGGACGCTCCCTGTTTCACCGCAGAAGACTGGTCTCGTACATCTTACCACCGAATAGAAATTCAAGGGCTTCATTCATCACATGTGTGCCGAGTATCTTAGATGCCAATTACCTGTTCGCTATTCTGTCATCGAGTTATAATGGCACTGAGAGGTTACGCACCTGATCTTTGGGCGATTTTTCTTTACCGAACAGACCCATAGTGAACCCACTTTACAACACCAAGCACGTAACTCGAATTGAATGAGGGACCTAAGCGGAGTAGCTGCCAGTGGTTGTTCGTCGAAAACTCTTCATCGATTCAAGATATTCTGAGTGCTCACGAAACCAAACTCAACAACTGAGTTGTCGTCTTCGTGCCAGAGAGAGAGAAGCGGCCCCAATTTCAAAACATTCGGAGCTTAATCGGCATTCATTGATGGGAGACTGAACACTCCTGAATCGTGATGAATCTCCAACACGAGGTTACCGCTCTCAAATTTGGACGATGTCTAGATCAGCAGGTTACAATATCAGTGATTCTGCTCAGTTTAGGGGAAGTTTCAGCTCTCACCTCGTAAGAGCGGATGTCTTGGAGGCAATACCAGACACAGATCGAGGATCCTCGTGCGGTGGTGCTGTGCTGCGCGAGGTGGATGTTCGAGGATTTCCGAGGCGAATCTTGACAAACGACATTGTCCTCTGTGGAAGTTGGTTCGAGAGTCGAGATTCTCGGCGAAGAGTTCTGAGTGATCGGGGACGCGGAAACACAAATTCTGAGCTATGGATGAGTACAGCCGCAACCCGTGCCCTTGGCGAATTGTCGACGATTGCGGGGGAGCATTCTCCATGGGGGCCATTGGAGGTTCTCTCTTCCATGGAATAAAAGGCGCCAGAAATGCTCCTAAGGGGATCAACAAGAGACTCATAGGCTCATTAGCGTTTATCAAGGAAAAAGCACCTGTGACAGGTAAGAGACCAGAGAGAGAGAGAGAGCGCGTACGGTTTTCAAGAGTGCTCTTCATTGAGCCGGCTTGCAAAATCGAGTCTGATGTCGGAAGGGAGATCAACGGCGCTCACAGGGTACACGCTTGCAGTGTCCGGTGATCTCTTGTTCAGCAGAAATCGGACGAGGTCGCAAACTTTCACGGAAAATTTCTTGGAGAAACAGCTTGTGGACTTTCTGACGCAACTGTCAATGTTTCCAGCGATCCTCCGATCTGTGCTTCTAACGTTGTTTACCTTTCCAGGTGGTAGCTTCGCTGCATGGGGTCTTTTATATTCTGGATACGACTGTACGATCGCCCATATTCGAGGACGAGAAGATGCGTGGAACTCTATTTTGTCGGGCGCATTCACCGGTGCGACACTCTCCGCGCGACAAGGGAGATCGGCCATGCTGGCTAACGCAGCCATAGGTGAGTTTCGAAGTTTCGGGAATCATTTCGTCCGTTGTCATGAGCTGTCAATATGATCAACGACATTATATATTGCCCCGTCACTCGGTCATTGAAATCATTGAGTCGAGGATAGTTCGAACGTTGCTTTCCGAATTTCAGGAGGCATTTTCCTAGGTCTCATCGAAGCGGCGTCAATAGGAATGACCTGGTTCACAGCTACGGATTTCGCACCCATTTCACCCCTCGATTATCCAGAGCATATGGGTCAAGGGCAGGGTGGTTAATGTATATTCATTCTTAGATTTTACTCGCAATTTCCTTGTCGTGACTTGCGTTGTACTCACTGGTCGAGTGGAGCTACCTGGAGATGGAATAAACTCGCGCGTGCACTTAGAGCGGCAACTATAAGAACTCGATCCGGTTACTCCTGCAGCTGCTCGTCTTTATTTTTATTTCCTTAATGATAAGTGTCCTCATGCGAAAACCGTTTCGCTCTGTACACCTAGAGATGCATCACACACTCATCTATAAAATATTTCAAACGCGGGATCTGCGTGCTCTACAGTGACCAGGACGTCCTGAAAATTCTTCAGTAAAGCGTACAACCTCGTTCGCGTGACGTTGACGCAATACATCATATGCTCGACGTGATTTTTCCCATCAAAAAACGGCAACAGCTTGAGAAACATTTCTTGATCTTGAGGATTTTTGAAAGCGGGAAGTTCCTCAATGAACTTTCTTTGTTTGGGCTCCATCGCACGCCAGATGAGAGGGACTTCTGAGTACATATCTTCGGGAATTTTTTCTTTCTCCTTACCAGCCTTCAGAGAGCTTTCTCGGTAATCGCTGAGAGTTGAAGATCCGCTCGGCCATACCAGAGCGTTCTCGGAGGAGTCATCAGGCAGCACCAAATAGACGTAATGGTGCACCTGCATGAGGATTCGTTTTTGAAGGCACCATACGATGATATCTTGTAGCGTTTGCATGTGAGACGGTTCGTGGAGCTGCGGAGTGTACAGTTGGGAAATACTCGTCGGAAATGAAAAATCTGCGAGTGTCGATGCCAATGAGGTATGGGGGAACTTTTCAGAGAACTCATCGGCTAGCGGGTGCTGTAACTTGGTCGGACCGTTCGGCGCTATAACGTAACGGTTCGTTTGCTTGACCGGGAAAATCACAATCGCATGGGCGAAATAGACTAGCGGGAACGCGAGCTCCAGTACGGTATCTAAAACGATGTCTGTGTCGTAGCCCAGCTCGATCATGTTTTTCGTTGCCGAAGCACACTTGATCAATCGTTCGAGAGCTCGCCGGTACTCGCTCGACAATTGCTTCAGAAGCTCCTCAGGAGTCACCACCAGGAGCAAGGCATGATACGGCTTGATGTGCTGAGAAATCTGATCCATAGACTTCTGAAGTACATCGGTATGAGTCGATGTGGAGGGGGTTTTGAGTTTATGGGTTTTGTGAACTACGCAGAACGGCGTCAAATTCCGTCCGTTGATTTTCAAGTAGAGGGCTCCTGAATTGCAGAGCGCTACGTAAGCTTGTTGAAGAACCTTTGCCAAGTCGCACTCATGAAGAATACGCTCGAATGAGCTCGGTCGATTGTCTTCCTCGTTGGAGATGTCCGATTCATTTCCGTCGTAGTCGTGAATCTGAATCATGCTGCGACATTGCTCCGTGAAATAGCGACAAGATGCTTCCTCTCTGGAAAAGCATGAAAATAAGACTCTCGAATGGAACCAGAGCAACACATCGACTAGTGTTCGGTCCGTGGCGGAAATCCCGATTCAATCAAGATCCACGCTTACCTGCAAATGGAGGTGGCGATTTTCTTGCTAAGTTCGTGGTACTGATGGACGATTTCATGACTGGCTTGGGCTTTCAGAGCGAACACAACGTTCAGCATCTGGTTGGATAGGTCTTGATGATCTTGGCTACCTTTCGACGAGTCGATGCTGGTCTGCAGAGTTATGGGATGACCAACAAAACGAACGTTGTTGATTTTGAGCTCGAACTTCTGGTTGCACAGCCCTTGCTGACAGGCAAACAGGTTGGATATTGATGCATCCGTGATTCTGTTACGAAATAAGTCGATAAGCACTTCTACTCTGGCTCTTTCCAGTATGATCGGTTCAACGAAACGGAATGTCGTTCTTCCTTTCCCGGAAAGCGCTCTGTTCGCTTTTCCAGACACCTGAAGAACCTTCCAATGTTATCGAAGTCTGATCGTGACATCGACTCATCAGAGACGTCGGAGTCGCGAGAGCGGCGCTCACTCGACGCTCATGGACTTCAAAGAATGTCTCCTCCGTCTCGAACGGGTCAGAGAACCGAACGAGAAAAAGACGCGGCGGCTAATAGCCTTCATGCAATCCGAATAATTAAAGACGATGCGGATTTCGGAGCCAACTGCCACTCACTTGACGTAGTTCCCATCCAGCACATCGCCGGTACACGATATCTGTGATTGGAAGAAATTTTCGTCGGATTCTTCGATCGCGTACGGATTTTTAGGTCGAGCTGTGGGAACAGACGAAGGACAGATCAGATTAGGGAGACAGAAGCCAATTGGTTCTGCTACACATCTCGCTGTCGATGATGGAATGCATTCTTTCGTGAACTTTACCATTCGACCGAGGGTCTTTGGGGGGCTGAAACGGGAATTTGAAGAGGAGCCGATGTCCGTTCGCATCGCGTCTCACTAGGAAGACTCCAAGTGGAGAAAGATCGTCCATCTGGAAGTTCAGACGTGAGTCATTACTGTATCAGTTCAAGCTCGCTGAAATCGGGACTCGATTCAGCCATGGAGCTCATTTATGCATGTGACATTCTGACAGCATGACACCTCTAACGAGGCACGACAAACACGCGTTTGTTGGTGGACGAAAGCCTGCCGGATTTCTGGTCGAAATCTCCCGCACGGCAGGTAACAAATCAATTCAGGCTCCTTATGCGGTCTGTCCTTGATCTCTGTCACCACTCTCCACTCTCTCGGCTCGAGAAATATATTGACTTTGACGGCACGCATCATATTTTCTTACCATATGAACGGTGACACTACCAGCGGCTGCTTTCGTTCTTGAAGTAAAACGCTACCGGAGTCTGCAGTTCGGAAACCGTTGATCGAAAAACATTGAAACGCTGTCGTACAATACATTCGATGGGGGAGTGTTGTTGCTTTTGCCGCGGTTCATAACCAGACGTCGGTAAGGACACAACGAAGCAATACCACGGCGTGATGGAAAACAAGTCGTCGTGACCAAATCACCGGAGGAAATTATTGTCAACTGGGGATGGCCTGTTCAATAAATGGAGGAATGGCGGTCCATACTCTTGGAACGAGATTCCGTGGTCTGGAACGGCGGTTCCTTATCTTTTGGAGCGTTACAGAATAAAAGTGTCAAATAGACAGCTCGAGAGAACGGGATAGAAACTCGCGACATGAAGCGGGAAAATACTGCTGATGATGATCCCTGCTGATGAGCGAGGAGGCCTCGGGCAGTTCTTTGCGGCGATTCCAATGAGAAGACCGCGATACCGGTCACGTAGCTACCGGTTGTTCGGGAGCATCATTTATTTCGCAGGGAAATCACCGCTCCCAACTCCAGGGTCGGTAGCTGAGGAGTATGAATAGATGTTTCGATCAACCATGAATGGGTATTTCATGAATGAGCATGTACTTCGGTGGCTAGTTCCCAAACATCTGAATTGACCGACACACAAACGTGATCGATCGAGGTTTATTCAGGAGAAACAAAAAATACTGGTGCTCCGTCTAACTTGAACGGAACCACCTGATGCGTCCCTGACCGGACAGTCGGTTTTCTACACTACGTGCTGCAGCCACCTCTCAGAAACCAATCCGCCTGGGCGTCGATCTGGTAATTTGAGTCTCTGAATTCTGCAAACTTCTTATTGTCTCAGTGTGGTTTCATCCCCACGGTACCGACCTGATGAGCAGCGCCTGAGAGGAAGTTGAACCTTATGATCAGAGGCACTCATGATAACCTCGCACTAGTCAGACTCATTTCCCCTCGCAGCGCTGCGATGAGTCGCTGAAGTTTCATATTCTCCGAGCATTGCCGGTTGATCTACTCGTCATCGCGGTGATGTTTCATCGAGCATCTGACTTTCCGCCCTTATCTCCCTGCGTGCTCAGCAGCTGCCCATCGTCAGCTGCTTCGTTATGCCCGCAGATTTGGGGCCTTAAAGCTCATATATTTCGAGGAGATCAGGAGGAGGCAGTCGCCCCTGCACCGCGCGAGCGTCTATGTTCTCAACAGACGAAACCTTTCTCCTCCTACATCAGCATCAAGGCGATGGCGGGTGTGTGGGATTTCAGTCTTTCTCAATTCGGCGTCCATCGAGTGTTTGGTATTGGTCTTTGGTGTGCACGAGCACGTGGGCTCGCGCGTGGCTGCTTCAAAACTTTGTAACTCGAGTCTGAAACTTGTTGCTTATTGTACAAACGTGAGTGTTATGAATATTTCCATTAGTCGGGAAGCTTTGATATCTCTCGAAATATCGAGGTCATCCCCTCGGCTGTTGTTGACCACTTGCGATGATGTTCTGATTCGAAATCGCGCGTGGTTTTGCCGGCTTCTTGTAGCTTCAGCGAATTTGTGTTCTGAGGAATTCTCGTAATTATACAGAGTGCCCAGAAGCGCAATATTCAGTCAGGTGCTACGTAAAGACGAGTGATCTAGAATAATTAGATAATCGAGTGATATCGAGCTTCTTCGACATAAACTTCTCCCTGAGGCAACTGCTCTCGCGTTCGTTCACTCTTCAGTATCCCGCTCCCATTTTTTGAGCTACGCATGTGTTGATCAAAACCATTAATTCCTCTACGAATTTTCAGAGTTGATCTCATCTTCGGAATCATGTCGTTCCGCGGAGGTGGTCGAGGCGGAGGTCGCGGTGGTTTCGGTGGACGTGGCGGAGGCCGTGGAGGAGGCTTCGGCGGCAGGGGAGGTGGTGGACGAGGCGGAGGTTTCGGTGGACGCCCCAGCTTCCAAGACGCTGGACCACCTGAAGAAGTTGTACCGTTGGGATTCTTCCAGAACACAGCTCAGAAAGACATTGTCGTCAAAGTTACAATGGAGGACAAAGTTCCTTACTTCAACGCTCCGGTTTATCTTGAGAACAAAGAGAAAATCGGCATCATCGACGAGATCCTGGGCAACGTCAGAGACTACTGGGTGTCCGTCAAGTTGAATGATGAAATCAAATCGAACTCATTCAAGGACAAAGAAAACTTTTTCATCGATCCCGCTAAATTACTACCACTCGAAAGATTCCTCCCTGGAGCCCCTCAACAGCGGGGCGGTGGACGTGGAGGAAGAGGAGGTAGGGGTGGCGGGGGCCGCGGCGGCGGCTTCGGAGGTGGACGCGGTGGCGGTGGATTCGGTGGAGGCCGTGGAGGAGGCCGAGGCGGCTTCGGTGGCGGTCGCGGCGGTGGAGGATTTGGGAACCGAGGCGGTGGCTTCGGTGGACGAGGAGGTGGAGGCCGAGGCGGATTCGGCGGCCGAGGTGGAGGCGGTCGAGGTCGAGGTAGTTATTAAGAGGAGCTTGTGATGTATAAATTGCCACTGTGCACTACGATATCAGTTTTGTTCTCTTTGCGAAATTACGGTTCTGGAGATTTCACTAGCATTCATGTATGTAAATGACTGCGCTGAGCATGCAACGTACGAATACTGTCATTCGTTCTGCTGTCAGATGTTGAAAGCTTTGATGTGATCCAAATTGTCTAGCATAGTTGCCTCTTGGAGTATCTTCGCTAGTTGCGAGTCGGGCTCGAACGTTCTCAAGCACTGGATTTGAAGTCATCGCAGATTCTCGAACGTTTTCCTTCTTCTGAGCTCCGTCCGCTGATTTGACTTCGGGCTACAATCAGAGATCGGGATCGCTGAAACTAGGGCTCCAACTGCTCTCGATTTCATGTTTTTCCCAAAGTGAGAAATTTTCATGGACGCTATTGGAATGATCAGGATTGCAGGAAGAAAACCTATGAATCAGTCGTCGAATGATGTGAGAATTGATTTCATTCCGATCGATGCATTCACAAGCAAGACCTCCGTTCGAGTTATGAATCAACAACGAGGGTCCGTGAGTCGGGAACATAGTTTATTGACGATACTCTATGATGAAATTCGTGTTTTAGCCGTCAAGTTTTGTGAGAGCATTGTGAACCACTCCCATGTGTTTAGGAACAAGGTGTACGGGTTATTGCATCCGGGCTCACTTGAGATGCAAAACGATCGGACAATGATCGCTACCCATGACTTTACTTCGTATTTCATTATCAACGACTTTGTCCATGAGATCCTCGGACACGATATAGTAGTCCAGTCTCCATCCGACATTGCTGGCGCGAGCGTTCCTCATTTAGGTCCAGAATGTGTAGGCGCCCTCTTTTTCAGGGTAGAGTTTCCTGAAACTGTCGACGAAACCTTCTCCTAAGAGATCGGTGAGACCTTGGCGTTCTTCGTCTGTGAAGCCGGCATTCTTTCGATTCGTCTTCGGGTTCTTAAGATCGATTTCGTTGTGGGCGACGTTCAAGTCTCCAGTGAGAATAACGTTTTTCTTTGCTTTCAAAGCGACAAGATATTTCCTGAAATAGAATGAGAGTTTTCAAGAATCTTCCGGAAATTCAGAGTTCACAGAGCTTTTCGAACGGAAAAGCATGAGGTTGAATTCCGCTGGCATTTCCCACCTGAAGTCCTCATCCCAAGATTGCCGGTAGTCGAGTCTGACCAGGCCTCGACCCGAGTTGGGCACATAGCTGTTAACGACGAAAAATTCGTCGAACTCCAGGGTAATCACGCGTCCTTCAGAATCGTGTTCCTTTTTCCCAATGCCATAGGTTACATCTAAAGGAGTTCTCTTCGTCAATATTCCAACTCCAGAATAGCCCTCTTTGTCGCCGGCGAGGAAATAGCTCTTGTAGCCCTCGATAGTGGACAATTCTGACGGAAGTTTGTCTTCACTGCATTTGGTTTCCTGGACGCAGAAGACGTCGGCATCCTCCTTCTTGACGTAGTCGAGCAATCCTTTCGGCAAGCAACTCCTAATCCCGTTCACATTCCATGACACGATTTTCCATGAACCTGCTCACACCATGACTCGTTAGAATTCTAATCTAATCCGAAGCTTTGGCTAAGAAAGCGATCGACGAACTGCAGAGTGCTCCGTCGTGCTCCCAAAACCGCCATGAGAGGGCTAGAGCCGAGTCTCGGTCAGAACTCATACGAAATGGATTGTGGAAAAGATCCCTACGATGATGTGACTGTTTCACTATTCGGTTCGTTACCTTTCTTCGCATAGTCGGCTGAAGCAGATGGCGTCTTATTCGAAGCAATGGTGTCCTCGTCCTCCGCATTTTCCGTTTTTGCGCGTTTCACAGATTTCTTTGATTTTTCGACAGTTTTCTCTGCCTCCGGAGCTGTGGTTCGTTCATCCTCGTCTGAATGTTCGACTGCCTCGACAACTTTCCGAGGTCTCTTGCCTCGCGCTTTCTTCGGGACATCCCCGTTACTCTCAGAGTTTCGTTCTGCTTTCGTGTCGGTCTTTGTGGCAGCTTTCTTTGCCGCGCGTTTCGGTGGCATCGTAGAGTGGCTCGATGATATTGTACAGAGAGGAAACGACTTCGGAGTAAACGGAGGCAACGACGATAACTGCTTGCAGAACCTCAGAGCGAAACAATGGCGAGTGTGCGGAATCGCGCCAAAACACTTCAGCACAAACATCACTTTCTCTCTTTCGAATCCGCACGCACCCCTCTAGAGAAAGAGGAACAGAACTCTTCTGGCGGTCCAATTCAAACAGGAAACGTTCTGGCGCGAATTTCAGATAACAGCTCGTTTTCTCTCGATAAACTTGAGGCCATTTATTCTTCCTTTGATAAAACTGATTGTGATCGAGAGATTATGTTTTTTTTTCCAACTCCCGCAGCTGATCGGGTTCCTCTCTGTCCCGAGAATCGTCATCGATACTTCCCTTTGAGTTTCCAGGATCGCCGACCGTGGGATTCCACATATAAATTGATTTCCAGAAATCGGAATCAGGTCCATGGGGTCATCTCATCCCCCTGATGAGTCTTGGACACGAATATTCGCTCGCCTAGCCGGTGCAAGAGCGGAAAGGACGTCGAGGACGTTAACCTTCTGAGTGGAAGGAGAGAGGCGAGCAAATACGGCCGAAAGAATGAAATGGGACTAGGACTCTTATCAGCCACGTTGTCCTTTTTGACAATTTAATTATCGAAATCGGATCTCAGTTCTCCTGCTCAGAAAGCAGCCGACGTCGACGTTGAGCAGTGGAGTAAAGCAGCCGATTGAGCACAATCGAAATGGGAGCACTGCCATTGGAGTTGTGACATCAGAGTCTGCTCCATTCCGAAAAACGGTTTTTCGACCCGTTCCCAATTTTTCTCCTGTTGCCAGTAAAGAAGTAGAGCTCTTGCTCTGCCCAAATCAAATATGAGCAGAATGCATCAACCCAGTGCTATTTCATCGCTGCTTATGTACAGAGGGCGAAAGGAGAATCCGAGATCATTCCATTCGCTCCTGAGCATTCTCCTCTCCATCAATTGTTTCACCCCGGATTCGATCTATTTCCTCAAGTGGGACGCGGACGGACGTCTCTTAAAGAATATCGACTGTCGTTCCAAAACTTCAAAGGGTGTCTTTGTGCATTTTAAGAGGCAATTTCGAAGACAGCTCTCCCGTTGCGCTGCGCAGCGGTCCTTGGTGGCTTGTCAACCCGGCATCGTGGGGTTTTCCCAAAGAGGCCTCTGACTATACGACTGGGAATTCCGTCCTCAAACCTTATTTAGAGCGTACGTTAACGACGACCTTGGTGCATGGTGGCGCCGACGTGGCCAGCCGACTTTCGGGAAAGTCCGTGGGTCTGGCTTTTATGGTGGCAGAGCTCGATTCCGTTCAATTCAGGCGTGCCTTAAGGCTGCCCGCATGGACGATGGCCGCAATGAGTCGCGTGGGCTCCGCCGACATTCAAAATCGGTTTGTACTCCCGTCGATAAAGAAGTTTGAAAGCCTTATCGAGAGATTACTACCGAGCTGCTTTTGTTCACTGCAGCTAGAGTTACAGCCCTCCAATGGAGTAGAACCCTCTTAAACGAAAAGAAACCATGCGGAAAATACCTGATTAACACGGAATAGTTTTCGAGACTATTTGCAGTGATGCGATGAGCTTCGTTCGTAGCATTGAAATAAAACTTTATGAGATTATTCAGTCTGATCCGTAATATAATCCAAGAGGTAGGGTTAGTCTGAGGGACTGTGGAAATATGGGACGGGGAGACATCTAGTGCAACCACGGTCATTCATTGAAAACTTGAGATTCCCAGTAACGGAGTCGATCGTGTTTGCCGATAAACTGTACGATGCGCCTGGATCAATGAAATTTACTTTGGTCCATTGCAGAGGCCTTAATTGTTTTGCTGGGCTCTAACCGCCATGAAAATCTTACGAAACCTCGACGCTGCAGCTCTGCACCGAAACTTATTACGCGCTCTGATTTTATAGAACCGGCTTGCGGGGTAATACGGCAAGAGCGACAGCTGATAGGTAACATGTACGCCTCGCTGGATTCCTAATATCGAGGTGCATGTCGCGTCAAGAGTTTTTTTCCAATAAACTATCTTCTTTCCGTTGTCTCATGTCCCGAAAATTGAACCTGACTGGTCTGATTGCAAACATTCGATCTCTGATCGTGGATATTGGGATGCTCGCCCTAACTCAAACCTTGGTTGCGCTTCGATTTTTGGCGATTTCGGATGGCTGGATACTTCGTTTGTGAAAATTGATAGCAATTCATAGCGATACCTGGATTTCTGAACATTGCGAACCGTTCCGTGGTTAACTATTGCAGAAGCATCCCTCACACATACTCTCCGTACCGAGCGGCACGGTTCACTTTCAGGTTTCGAGGGTTCTTCCGAACAGAGTTCTGCTGAGTTCCATCTCGATTCGGAGGATATGACGATTGAATAAGCGATGAGTCGGCTTCCATCACTTCCAGTGGAATATCGCGGGAAGACAGTGAGATATCGTTTTCTTTTTCTAGAACCGCTCAGCTCAACGTTATCGCCGTCGTTTTTTTCTTCGTATGGTTAGCGCCGGTCGTCATTAGAATATCAGTCGCGAACGCTAACCAGACTCTGTGATATGTTGAGTGTGTCCTAGCTTACCTCAAAACTTGTTATCTTTTTTTTTTTCTAGAAGCGATGACGTATGCCGTGCCTGTATGCGTCCGAGCTTTTCTCGCCGTTTGAGTCATTTCGAGTCCTCGTGTCTAGTTTCGATGCCCGGGTGACGATCATTAGTTAAGATTGAAACGTTGTAGCAGATAGTTTGCCGTCATGGAATCTAACTCGATACATTTGACGGTCGGTGGTTAGAGTGATCTCAAGAGGGAATCCTTGACGGGAGCCTTGAACTGTGGTCTCCACCGCCACGACCGAACCGTATTTCTCTTCCTCAAATCGGTGCTCTCGGAGAAACTACAAATAGTCCAGCGCACGAGCGGGACCATCATTGCAAGCAAGAAGTGACGATGTACTCGAAGACAGTGTTGTTCGCTGCGGTCGTGCTCGCCGTTGAGGCTGTACAAAATCCCGTGGTCATCGGCCGCGCTGATCATGATCCTCACATTAGACATCGCGAGATGGCTGCACGCCACCATGAAGCTCAGTTCCTACAGTTCGTCGCCCGTAAGTTATTTCCGTTTCTGAGAAAGTTTCCAAGGCTGCTGGGTAATATCGCGCCACTGAGTGATGTGCTGGCGGCCGGGAAATAGTTCTCGTCGGGGCTTAGTCACCTGAGAGGCTTTCGAAGCCGAACTAGGAAACTCTGCCGGAGAAAAAAAGCTGGCGTCAGCTGCGACGCTTATTGACACACTCTAATGCGAAATGGTTGTTCCATCGGAAGCCGTGTAGTGGTGGGGAACGAAACTTTTTCTGGAACTTATTCTGCATCAATCTCTCTATTTTCAGTGACGAGAACCTGCTTGAATGAGGTGTTTCCGAAGACAGGGCTGCCCGAGGAACAGCAGAAGATCCTTCTCGAAATGATTCGACCGATAAACGACTTGGAACGCGAGCAAAGAATCCGCGAGCAGCAGAAGGAGCTGCCTGAGGAGGGTGAGAAAGAAAGGGCGCTCAAGCCCCCAGTGAGACCTGTTCACACTCCTCCGCCGCCGCCGTTCAAATGCGAGCAAGGCGAGGTTGTTCACTTGACTCCAGCCGAGATCTACGTGCGCGCCATGGTCAAGATCCTCGAAAGAACTGATCTGATTTCTGAACGACAGAAGGCACAGGAATCCATGCAACAAGCTCTGCCGTGCATGGACAAGATGTTTAAGAAAGAAGCTCCGAGCGGTGAACAAGCACCGATCACCGAGAAGCCCGCAGAGCAAGCACATGTACCGGGTGGTTGAGGAAAACTTGCTGCCAAAATGAAATAAACGCTTCTTCGAGCCCTTTCGTAATCTCTTAAGTTGACCGCCGAGTCTAATATACGGAATTCCGTGCTTCCCGCGAAAATTTCCAGCATCTTTTCCAGATTGATCGTAAAAAACGTTCATTAGGTCTTTTTTTTGTCTCTCCGTCATGCGGAAAGTTGCTTGCAAAGTGACGTGGCCTACTCGGCCACTGTGCTTGCAGCTACGACAAAAACTTCGCTAAGATAAGAGGAGGGAACATTAATTGCATTTTTGGTCCGCAGCCTCAGGCTTGCGTTTATTGCGTTTGAGTGGCGAGTTCCACCGCAGAACATCACCACGCTGCAAGTAATTCTCTCTCATTCGATTCTTCCATTGTAAAATGCATTGGTCTCGACTCCTTGGAAACTTTGAATCTTCATTGTTAGCATATTGGGACACATTCCAAGGTGTTGCCATGGACCAAACGTACGTCGTTCCGTTTGAGTCTAGATCAGTGGTCCGCAACCTTTTTCGTCTGGCGCCCCCCTGCGCGACGTTATCTGATCCGACGCCCCCCCTTTTCAAAAAAAAATCGTAAAAAGAGCATTTTCGCCTCATTTGTGACCGATTCTACTTACAGTTTTTATATTAAAGGGTAACACATTCTTCCTTATATATATGAACCGTGTAGTTTCAAAAGGGCATGAGTCCATTTTTTTCGATTTTTTCATATGCTCCATAATTTCAGTTTCATGCTGCGATTCGTTCTCCATCCAGCTGACTTTCCTGCTCTGCGTAGGATCGCGCTTTGTTTATCTTGCTACGTTTGAATATTTGGCGACAAGATTCTAGCTGAACATCAGGCTGAAGGCGCGACCAAAAAAAGAAAGTTTATTCCAACAACTCAGGCGATTTTCCGGCCCAGACACTGAAAGCCTGGCGAAGTCTCGCGCCCCCCCTGGAAAAGCCTCACGCCCCCCCGGGGAGGCGTGCCCCCCCGGTTGCGGAACGCTGGTCTAGATAGATGCATAGCTTAACTCCAACTGCGGAGGGGTTATCACGCTTCGTTGAACTATTGCGCGGTTACCACGGGCGGAGTCGATTCGGATTGGCACCACTTAGCTTGGACGGCTGCGCGACTTCAGCTCTCCGAATCCGGCTCCGGAATTTATTAAGAGTTTAGCAGCAGCGCTTTGGAAACTTGTTCATCGTCTCAATCTCGTGACTACACCGGGCCAGCGCGAAATCGAGAACACCTATTTGACGCTGCATCTTGCCACTTGGCTGTCTCCGGATGTTGCAACGGATGTGCAGATGATCAGGAAGCTGCCCGGTTGTCTGTCTGTCTGTCTGCCTGCCTGCCTGCTCGCTCGATCGCCCACCTGGATGGCTGGCTTGATGCAATACAACTGTCACAGCGCTGCTGCAACGCTTTTCGCCATTGCTGGTCTCTCTCCTCTCGGTCCGTGCAGTAGTTCAGGTGGAGAATGAAGCATGAGATGAGCCTCGTTACGGGAGGAGTCGGGCAAGCGTCCGTCCAACGTCGGCTATCTCCACACCGAACACCCACCATGGCACCAAGTTCCCCGATGCTTTTCATCCGTCCCGCTGTTTCGCCGACCGCTTCTGCTGTGATGGTCGAGATGTGGATGCTGCTTGACTATGCTTCTTCCGAGCTTTATAGACGTTCGTAACGACTCGACTCCGCTAAGACGAACCCCGCTGAATCCCCGCCCGTAGCAGGCTTCCAGTTTCGGTGACATCACAGAATTGGCAAAAAAAAATGAAAGTGTCCGAGAATGAAGATTTCAATGGATTTTCAAGCACGTTCTGCACAAATCTCGATCTTGTGAAGCAGTTCATTCGCTTCTCTTCCAGATTGATCATTTGTCCAAGGCTGTCGGCATCAAATAACAGTCTCTTCTGCGGATGACGGAATCATCACAGCGGAGATGTATGATATGTTTTTGAATGAGCGATCGATTCCGAAATGTTTCCACACTGATTCAAACTTGGAATGGAATTGAGCGGTCGGGTTCGAGGCCTGATTCCAAGGATTATGGAGAACGCTCACATCTGTTGTTAATACACATGTGTTAGTGGTCAGTTCAGTTGTTGTGATTTGGTTGTCGTTTGTGTTAAAGGCGGTCTTCACTGAACTGTACACGAAGTGTGACGCGCTGCACGTTCCCAACATGTACGCTACTGCTAGCATACTAATTCGGTTGGGTAAGAGATGCGAGACAAACAGAGACTCGTGAGTTGTCTCTCTTGGCCGTTGTTACCCTAGAGCCTGCTACTGAAAGCGTTATTTGAGTTCCGACGCTTCCCCGAATGCGCATTTACCGTCGCTGTATACAAATGCGGTCAAAAGGAAGAATATAGTATCGTTCTGTGCTGTGGTCAACGAATTCATCAACTCTCTCTTTCTCTCTCACTCATCTCAAGGGAAAGAGAGGTAAAGAGCAGCAACGATGCAGCTAGCGGCCACCAGCGCAAAGAAGAAGCTGGTCACGTTCGGCGACAGCAGACACAACGAATGCGAAACAGGCTCTGCTCGTGTCAACATCGTCGACTGGACCAACACCCGCTTCGACACCGTCCCGATTCCACCCCACCCCACCCCACGCCGCCCATCGGAACCCACCTACGGACGACGGTCACTTTAAGATATCGGCCCGAGTGGTCGATGCCACCGCCGCTCCTGCTGCTGCGGTGGGAACTGCTGGTTGTCCTCTCTCCCGTCTCTTTTGCTCCGATGAGGAGTCGGAGACCTCGCGAACGAGACGAGTTGGACAGGGGGAATGGGAATCGCCTCTCATTTTCTTTTCGAACGTTTGGCGCTATCCTTCTTCCCCAACACGGCTGGGCCCCCGGCACCACTCGATAAAATCAACAGCCTCCAAGGGACCGGTCCCCAAGCGCTCATTCGATCAAGCGCACCGTTCGGACACTTTCGAATGACGACAACGGCGCGCTTGAGAGTTCGAGGATCTTGAGCACTGTTTACGACTGGAACTCTACCTCGAGGAAAGAGAATCAACGGACTCTGTTCTCTTCGTTTCGTCTTTCGGCGCGTCAAGCTGTGTGCACAAGCATGAAACTTGCCGCGTTCTTTCCAGCATCATGATGAAGTGAAATGCCGACATACGAAAGCTTCGTGCTGATTGCCAGCCGTTTTCTGCGGGTCTCTCATGCAAGGACCCACTCGGAAAAACGAGAGATCTCGTTCCTCGGCCTCCGCTGCACGCGAGACGAGGAGGTACGCCCTCGTCGCCTCCAATAAGGCAGCAAATAGGCACTTTCCTCTTGCGGCTGTCATTGACAGAGGAACGCAATGGAGCGGTCTATTTTTTGTTCGGACAATACCAACGGCACCACCGCCGCGGCCGTACGACCACCACCACCACTGGCAGCACCTCTTACGGATCCCGTTTCGGCGACCCCGAATTAAAACCCTCGAGAACGGGACACGAGGCTAGCTTGACCGCCTCGCTTTGCTTTCTCCCCACCGCCCGTTCGTCCATCTGTCCGTCTGTTTCCTTAGAGTGCTGTGAACGACGCAGCAGCGACGACCGACGTATTTCGAAATCCATTCTTAAGGTTCCTCCTTTTAGACATCGTGACTCACTGGCCGATGCGTTGGCTGACTAAAAGATTAGTCAAGAGCTCGGTCGAGCCGCTCGAAATTCTCGCAAACGAATGAGCCACGTCCGTCGTTGCGACGAGAGATTCCTCGCGTTCTGTTCGTCGCACGAAGATAAACTCACGCACGGACATGCTCACATGCGATATATTTTCTCACGAGACGAGAGTAGCTCCTCAAGTAGTTCGATTAGTTTCGTTTCCTCTCATCGCGCTACGGTCCGAACACGAGAATGCATCGGAACGGAAGTCGTTCTGAGTAAAAAGCTTCCATTGATCCGAGAGAGTGATCTCCGTCACGTGATGACTACTTTTCGCATAATCGAAACAGACGCAGCATTGTCCCGGTCGTCGGCTTGGGTGGGAGTAATAGAGTTTTGATGACTGGTTGTAGGACGAGCGTCCGCGTAATTAAATTGCATTAATATTGTTCGCAGTATTGCTGTCATTCTGTCGTTCCCTGCGGGACGATCGAGCATTGTATTAGCAGGCGCTCGTCTAACAGTGGTGTCAAGGGAGTTGGCCCAACTTTGTCCTTTTCTTATTGGCCACTTGTTACCGTCGCATCAGATGACCTCTTGAGTCCATCGAGACCTCATCAAGTCATCGAGTCGCTGCCTGGGAGGGAATCTAGTCCTGAACCAGCTTGAAAGTTCCTTTTAATCCAAGCGAGCGAAACTTACGGAGTATTTGGCGGCTCTTCAGAACGCGACGTTGAATCAGTGGACTTCGGGAAACACCGTCGGCCTCGCCGAGCGAATAAGCTCAGGAGCCTAGGAGTTGTCATACCAACTGATTCCCCACAGTATCGAACGAACTCGTTCCGTGATGCAAAAATCGATTCGACACATTTGTAATCAGCAACACGCCTTACTCCGACAAAGCTTCCTCGATCGGCTTCCAGGAACACACACCGCACGCTCTTCACGTGTGACGTATTCTTTGGCTGAGATGGGTTTGTCGGGCGGAAATGCGCTGCGGAAATCGAAATTAGTCCCTGGACTCGATGGCAAAAGTGCTCGAGGATCCCAACACGATCAAGAACGGCTGTAACCAAATCTCGTTGACGGAATTATTCTTCAAACTGCCTGAGTGAATGCCGAGGCCTGATAGCGGAACCTTGAACGACAGTCGACCGCGCTGTGATCAAGACTCAGGGGCTTGAGACCGAGGGTAGACACACTAATGAACACTGTAATGAATATCCCCTCGTATCCTTGACGGCGGAGGCGAAGGAGATCATTTTGATGTCTGAGGAGCCTTGTGCAAACGACTCCTCAATGTTCTCCGTTGTTCCCCTCGGTGTCTTCAGCATGTGTTCAACCAATTGATCCTCCTCCATGTCAGAAGGAGACGATGGAGGCGGTGATGACGGAGGAGAACCTCCTACTAAATACTTCCGAGTACGCCGAACCCCCTCAGGTAACGACCTTCTCAGTTTTCCTTTCTTGCTTGCTGCGATTCAGTTACCTAAACGTCAAATGACGTTTTCTGTTTGTTGATGTCGGGGCGGAACGTTAGGCAAGCTTCTCGCTGAGCGAACATTTCATATGCCGCGATCCGCTTATTTGCTTATCTCGCACATCTCCGTCTCCCTAATGTGATGACGTCTGAGGGGCTCCCTTAAGGAGTTCCCCTCTGACAACTGGAGCGGTTCTTTCTCCCTTGTTGGCGCTTCTTATTACTCTCGGCATGGCGCAAGCCTTTCGTTTTCCTCCCATCTGGTTCAGTTTCTTCTTGGTTTTCATCGGGGTGAAGAGTCCAGCGTAGTCTCCCTCTCGTCGACCCTATGTAAATTAGACGCCACCGCTAGAGCAAGACCATCGTTACTCCAAGCACCCCGCGCAATTTTCCCGCGTTTTTTTGGCTTCGATCGCCGAAAAGCGCAAAGCCTTGTACGAGTCTTTTCACATTCGTCCTGTTATCGAATTACCGAAGGAACGGGCACCGAGAGCTTCGCCATTCGCTATCCATGAAAGCGATGAGAGCATGCAGAAGACCGGAATGACGTTCGGCGCGAGCACCGGTGAGAAACTCCTCATGTCGAGCATTCTACCCGCAGTACCCGATTCATTCCGTTCGTAGTCGCCGGGTTTCGGGCGCAGAAGGGAAATGTCGAGCCAGCCTTTGGCAGTGCGAACTCGTTGATGGGCCAGCCCGGTCTGCTTTCGGAACGCCGCCTTTAATCAAATCGTTGCCACCAATTTGGGCCTCGGTCGCGCGTTCGTTCGTTTGAACGGGCTGGAGTGCGCATGCTTCTTTGCAAGCTTAGTCGGGGCTGTTCGCACGGGTCCCGTCTCTCCAATAAAGTGGAAATCACGCCCCAGTGAACTGTCGATGTTTTGGTCCGCGACCCTTCTGGTGGGAAGGCGAAGGGACCCGTGTGAACAGCCCGCCGGTGGACTACGAGAGAATAACCACGTCTTCGGGACCTATGTGTGGACGAACAACGTTGTTTGAGAATTCATCCATTCCATTTTGAATTTCACTGAGGATGATATCAACATCGGTGAGGTAAAATCTTTTCCTCTTCAACTCATCAGTCGTCCTTTGAGCCATTTCAAAACGTCCCACGATTCGAGCCGTTCCCGGAATTCAGCGGCCGGTTGCGAGAATTCTGAATTCTTGTTGAAGCGATCGCTTCTCCTTCAAGGCACATTGTGTCGGTTTCCCACTTGGCGTATCGCTGTTGTCGCTTTTCGCCGCGGTCGTTGTCTTCTTTTTCTTATGCCGCCCATCTTTGTTTTCATGGGGCTGTTGTGGATACCTCGCTGTCTCCTTTTCCTCCTCCCTTGGCTCCTTTTTCTCCATGTCGTCAGACAACAAGAGGATCAACAATACCGCATCCTTCCTCGCTCTCCTTCCCTGATCCCCTCCTAAACGAACGGTGATGGCAATAAGCCTCCAGGGAAGAACACGCGACGCACATGAATAAAAGAAAAACGAGCCACTGTACGACGAACACTATTGTGGCTCGCTGAAGATTCATGCCGTGGCATACTGCACGTTGCGTGTCCGTCAGAGTTCGTTAGCTTGACCAAACACTCAGACCATTGCTTCCGTCCGAGTTCCTTGCCCTTCTTAGACCTCTCTCTGATCTCCATCGCTTCACAAAGTGAGTCAAGGACGCAGACTCTGCGCCGCCACCGCTATCAGCGGCACAAACGTCCCTCGATCAACACTGCGTTCATTTCACAAGTTTGTTGGAGAATGGAGTCTGTTCGAGACCGCTCTTTGTTAAATCATTCACACAAGAGAACAGTGTTGGGATACCCAACCTCTAGATCGCCGGAAGTATTGTTCGAGAAGCTGCCGCGTAGAGGGCGTCGACCTCCAGTTCTCATCATGTTAGGTGAGGAACTGAATGAAGTCAGCCGTCGCATCTTGTACACCGCGTTATTCCATGAGGACAAAACTCGGAACCAGAAGAGTCAGTCGTCCGACGCTCGTTCATCTCTCACGTTGCGATAGCAAAGAAAAACGCACTGAATATTCCCCACGGGAATTGGCTCCGCTATCCACGCAGAAGGAAACAGGAGACGGGACTTTTAAGAAGAGTAACGAAGTGCTGACACACGAAGCAAACCCAAAGCAAACCTGAACCGAAAACAAGCTACAATAACTCATCTTGGGGCTCACACCGAACTTGCGTCGGAATTCCCCACGGTTTTAGAGATAGATTTGACAAGTCAGCAAACCCCCTAAGATCGTTACGAAACGTTTTTCTGAGACGCTGTGCTCATCTAATCACCCGTTCCAAAAGAGTTTCTTCCTTCCACTCCGCTGTGACTTGAGCCTTCATCATCCTCAATGTCTACATATAGTGTGTGTAAATCTTGCGGTCACTAAGTGCTTTGTGGAGAATCATTTTAAAATTCCGAAAAATTCGAGTTCTCGAACCCGGTTCCGTTATCGCTCGAAGGATCTGAGTTTCCCGGCATCCGGGTTTTAGTCCGTAAATAAATAGAGAATCGTTTGTCTTCCGCCGAAGAAGCTTTTGGGTAGACATGCGGTGGTGGTGGCGGCGAACGAGTTCCTTAATTTCGTTTCGGGTTGAAAAATCGGAAAGTCGACGAACACTGAACGTTGTCGTCGTTCGGAATAGGGGAAGGCTCGAGGTGCTGATGGCGAGATTTTTGCGGGGACGAAAGCGGACCCAAGAAGACTGTTATTACGCGACTGAGCGCTCCAGCACCGTTGAAACGCTTGAACTTGACAAAGAGCTCGAAGGGGTAAGAAACAGCTAAAAACCATAGCGGAAGATTCCCCGCTTACGTCGGTCGCCAACCAGCCTAGCCAGCAATGAAGCAACCATCATTTGGTGTTTCGACGGTCTCTGCAGCGGTGTTCGTCTTCGTCGTTGCCGCCTCCAACGTCGGCGACGAGTAATGAGAATCGTTGAGATTATTTCTTAAAACCTCTTCAAAGCCTTTGGCTTTGAACGTTTTCTCTTGCGTGGCTGAAAAAAGATTGCGTCTTTGTCACATCTGGACCAGCAGGAATGAAGTCGAGAAAGAGAGAGAGAGCCTGACGTCGGAAACGAGATCCTGATCCTGAATGGAAGTTTCCGCTGCCTATCTAGTTCTCTGCTCGGCACCCCTTTCCGTCGCTTCGGTCTCGCATCGTCTTCTCTGTGTCAGATTTTTTTCTGAAATCCGTGCGCCTTTTCGGAGTGCTCGAAATTCATCGTCGATGATTGCCTCGCATCGGGAATTTGGGGGAAAACCTAGTGACTCGATTCAGTTGGTTTAGATTCGAAGGGATGAACTTTTCGAATGCGACCAGTGCAAGGTTTTATGTCAAAGCGGAACACCTTCTGAGCGAGGAACGAATAGTTTCGAAAGTTTGTGCGTTGAGAGATTCGTAGTTGACCCTAAACCGTTGTCTCAACCAAGCGATCGAATTCGGAACGGGACGATTTAAGCGTAAGCAGAAAAGTGATCCGATATCTCGAGGGATTTGCTCGAGAACATCGAGAGGAACTGTTCTCGTGAGCGGGGTTTCCTCTCCTACTTTGTTCTTCACAAGGAAATAGAAATACCTGGCCCTAGAGGATCGAGATGGCTTTAGAGGTCACTTCACCCGAAATTCCGCATGACAAATTTCAATCCGGGTTTGTAGCCATCGTGCAATGGCGGGAATTCCCGATATCTTTTCAAGGAATAGAAGAACCTCCATTTCTCGGATGCGTCGATCTTTGTTGCGTTCGTGCATCTCATAGCTCATCTCGGGCTTCTTGTAGTTCGTGATTCCCTCTCATCCTCTAGCCTCCTGATTCCTTTGAGTCAACACAAGGACTGCCGATAAGCCGACTTTCCGACGTGTTTACCGAAAGTTTGGGTAGCTCGGCTTTGCATACGGTGACGTGGCTCGAACATGGAACAAATGAACTGTGCAGCTAATATTCATAGAAGTTCTGCTCCGACCGGCAGATGTTATCCCGTGACTCACACCCCACCTCCCGGCTTGCTTCATTGCTGCGGTGTCTGCTCATAGCCACGTAGTCAGCGGGGATGCTTTGCTCGTTGTACGTATCTCGACGTGACCAGCTGTCCTAAGGAGATAACCTCCTTTCTCCTGCCCCTCTACCACCAGCTGTAAAAATGATGCCATGATTTCTTGGAGAGCTCAGCAAGTGCGGACCAGAGCCGCTGATCCGTGTAATGTCTTTTGGCATGAAACGAAGGATGGATAAATAGTATTCCGAAAGTCGTTTCGACGATTTTTTCTTTAGAGGAAAGTTTCAGTGGCCTCATTTTATTCAACTGAACCGGAAGGGAGCTCCGAGAAGGTAGGAAGCTTCGGTGTGAAATTCGATACGAAGCGGCCAACGGAAGCTGTGGTATTTCTTTTCTTGCTGACGCGTTCGTGCTTCGAGCAGACTTCTAAAAAATGAGACTTCCTGTTTTTGTGGCCTCCTCGCGCTTATTACACGGATCGAGTCGATTCCGGCTACGCGCACGCGGGGCACCTTATTAGCCGAGAGTAGCCTCGGGCATCTCCTAGACAAGAGAAACGTGATCTACAGTTCGCCACAAGCTTGTCCGCCGCGTTATGGTAAGCAGAACAGTGGTAAGCCACAGAGCTCCTTGTTCCCTGGGTGTGTAAGTATATATTTTTATAACTTCCTCAACCCAAGAACCTCGGGTTGCGAGGATCACCACCGATTCGGAACCCAGTTGAGCAGAATAGCATTTCTCGGTGCCGGATCATCGTACAGGTTTGTATGACGAGCATTTCGGGAGATTCCTCCGATCGGGGAAGGAACAGAAACTTAAGATGAACATTGTTGGTAGTGACAGGCTAGAGCGAGAATGCTTTCAATATCGAGCGTTTTTTCCAGCTTTTCCCGCAAACTTCCCTTTCCGTCGGCTAACAACGGTGCGGCGTCGACAAAAATCGCAACCGAGTCTGTTAGGAGGCGTAACCACAGCCGTCGTGACACAGATAGCCGTCGATGGCCGCAATATCTTGGCAATAAGTTATAGTTGTTGCCAAGTAGCTTCGAATCATGTTCTCATATTGGCGTTTGTTGCCTGAGGCGGCCCAGCCCTCTGGCCTCGAGGCCGACCGGCTAACTTGCGAGTATGGGACGTTGACCCGGCTCGGACAAGAAACCGCAAACTTGTCGACCACCAGCACGTTCCGCTAGTATTCGGCCATGCCATGTTCGTCGAGTTTTCTTGCCAAATAGCGAGCGCTGTCTAGGATGGTGCGGATATTATTGTGACTGTGGTCATTCTCGTCCTCGAGAAGATCAGATCTCTGAGACTGACCAACGAATGTGTTATAGTAGTTTTGTCCGAATCGAAACTGCGTGATTGAGAATCCTGTTTGGGAACGTGGGCACAGTCGCAGTCTATTTGAGTATACGACTGATTTCTTTCCAGACGAATGGAGTTAAATTGAGCTAAGAACGTCATGGAGGTACAGAACTGGGGAGTTGAGAGCATTACCATCTAATTGTGACAGACCTAAGTCGGAATCCTTGATGAAGCTCATTTTTGGCTCGTTTCGAGGAGTAATCAGTGCAACAGGAGCGAATGTTCTGCTACTTGGCGATACCGAGCCGAGCAAGTCATCCACACACTTCACGTTCACAGAGGTTTTCGAACGGTTTCCCGGCTAGACAGTACCCATTCCTGTTGCCCCCCTAAAGGCGGAATCTTCGCCGCTCAGAAGCTCTTAGAAGCTTCTCCGATCACCTCCGTGTCAATATTCGAAAGTAAAAGGAACCATGACTTCCCTTCCTTCCAATCGATGGGTATTTTTTCAGTGCAAGCGGTTTCTCTCTTTGCCCCTCTGGCCTGAAGCGCATGAAGTTGCCCGCTTGCTTGACATCGCTCGAGACGTCTCCTCTTGTCGATGAAAACCTATCGAGAGCTCGCCAGCTGCCAGGATCAAAAGAATAGATTCTGCCGTGGCTTCAGGCTGGTAATCGTTTTGCAATATTCTGAGCTGAAATCGTTGCTCTCGATTACGAGAATCCACCGACTTCACTTGTTCAACCAAAGTTCCGGTTCCACTTCTCTTATTTCTCGAAATTTCGATGCCTCAAAGCGATTCTATGGAATGGATGTCATCTTGGAGATTTGCTTCGGTTTGTTTTCTCTTCTGTTGAGATTCGCTAGCCAACTCGCTCGCTGACTGAAGTGCTGAATGTGCACTACGACATCGGACTTCCTGCACGAATGTGACTCTCGCCGACACACAACGACGCGCTTGCAACAAATCAGAATGCAGAGTTAGCATTTCTGCTGGTACTAGCAGCAGCAGCAATGGTGGCTGCGGCAGCAGCTTTCTCTACTCACCCTCGCAACGCCCCGTACTTTACACCGACGCCTACTATAGGGAGCGTCCTTATAAACATTCATCTTGAAACTCACACACTCACACACATGCTCTCTTTCTCCCTTATCCTAGCAGCTAACGTCGACGGACACCGGTCACACCTCGATACTCGCCGCAGAATTCGAAACCACGTTGCGGCTGTGATCGGGCGTCCACATGGCTCGCTGAGATCCCCATAACTTGATTACGCGTATTAACAAATAAGTTATGTGATCAAAACTTGTGCCATCCCCGGAAAAGCTCCCGGAGTGTGATTAATGTTGGCAACGCAGCCGGAGAATACGAAACACGCACACTAGGCCAACGGCGAAGCCCTGCTAAGTGAAGAGGGGCATCGCACCCTAATCCTTGTAGGCTGCACTTTTTGCAGGCTCCCTAGTGTGCTCCCCAGATAACGGAAATCAACGGTTTCTGGTGTAACCGTCCGAGACCGCTGGCGTGGATGTTCAGACTCTTGAAATTTCGTATGCTGCGAAGAGTGTTGCCCAACTCAACGTCAAATCAACATACAGCGCACCATCAGCTGTTCGAATTTCTCGAAATCCTTCCAAAGGAGCTTTCGAAATCGAATACGACTCCGATGGCAGAGATTCGAGAGAAGTGGAGGAGCTTCTGGTGGAGCGCGTTCAATTGAGTCTTGCCCGACAGCCACTTTCGCTGTCAATGGCGGGATCTTGATGGACCAAAAGTGAATAGAAACTTCGGAGAAGCTCTCTGCGTGATGAAACTGTCTCGTGCTCGTCCGCTGCCTTCCCTTTTCCTGTTGTTCTATCCATCGTCTCGTCTCGTCGTTCGCGGGAACATTCCGAGTGCATAGCCTTCTGCGGCAGCTTTACTAATCCCGTGACGGAGCTCTTCTATTTAAATAGAGACAATGCCTGCCAAGTCTGTGGCAGCGCTGAAAGCCTGCGGGACTGTGACGCACACAGGAACAACTTGGGGAAAAAAAGCAACAAAGCCGTCGCCTACTTCGCCGAGACGAGTTTTGGGCTTCGCGCGGATTGTGAAGTCATCGAGTGTCGTGTCGGGTGGTTACATTTCTTCGTCCGATGGTTCCTCATACCAGTGTTGGGCATAATCATAATCATGATTATGATTATGATTATAATCACAGACTGAAAAATCATGACCTTGATTATGATTATAATCATAATCATAACTGTGATTATGATTATAATCATAATCATGTGATTATGATTATAATCATAATCATGATTATGATTATGACCATAATCATAATCACAGTTATGATTATGATTATAATCATAATCACAGTTATGATTATGATTATAATCATAATCACAGTTATGATTATGATTATAATCATAATCGTTTTTGTGATTATTATTATTATAATCATGATTATGATCGGAAACTATGGTCTAACCGGCCCCGAAATCTCCTCCATAGACTCCGTAAAGTATGGTCTGGCCGGCCCCGAAATCACCTCCATACTCCATAAACTCCGAAAAGTATGGTCTGATCGGCCCCGAAATCACCTCCATAGACTCCGAAAAGTATGGTCTGATCGGCCCCGAAATCACCTCCATAGACATAGACTCCGAAAAGTATGGTCTGACCGGCCCCGAAATCTCCTCCATACACTTTGAAAAGTATCGTGTGACCACAACCATAATCATAATCATAACTGTGATTATGATTATAATCATAATCATGATTAAGATTATGCCCAACACTGCCTCATACACGAACCCGACTCCGCGCGCTTAGCCAAATCATCCGTGTTCAACATCCTCCTCTACAGTCGTTCCTCCACACTCCGAGGGTCGGAGTGACGCGAGGAAAAAAGTTAAGAGAGACCAGCGCAAGTTGCTTGTCCCGGCGAGGATGGCTGGGATCCTCTTCTCTTTTCGTTTGAGACTTACAAACGAGTTGTATTCGATCGGAAGAAAAGAGCGCTTCCGTCAGTGTGGTCAGATTTGAATTCGCAACTTTCTTTTCAGAGCTCTTCCGAAGACACAACGGCGGCGCGGCGTCGAAATCGAGCCCCGAAGACGCCGAACTTGATTGTATGAAAGGGTTTGTGCCTCACATGCGGGTTGTAGGCTCTCAATCGAAGCGTCTTCACCGCCGACAGCTGAGAACATCGAGAGCCGATCTCGGTCTGAAAAATTGGGAAGACCTTTGTGCCCACATTTTCTGCATGGTCGAGCTCTTTCCTCGAGATGCCGAGAAGCTTCTCTCGGAACCTTTGATTGGGACGAGATGGGCGTCCTCGAGTTCGGAAGAAGCCGAAAGTCTGCATCGATTTCTTGAAACTCGCCTGAATTCGGTCGGAGCTCAGTTGGAAAATTCAACGATTTTATATTTGTCCTCCTGGATGTGACAGCACAAGTCTTTCAGGCTTTCTTCTACGATAAGGTTCGCTGAACTCACGGCTAGTGTAAGCTCTCCGAAGGTAAACAAGGTAGTCTCGACTTCGATTTTCTTTGTTGTCGGGGAACTGCACGAACTCCAAACAGGGCTCACTCGCTCTACACAAATACTCCGAGCTATCGAATGGGTAAAAGCTGTAACAGAGAGCGCATCTCTACGTCGATGATGTGCTGTTTTCTTGTCTCGGAGCGCTTCGAGGATATCGCTGAGCCAACTCAAAGAACTTTTCGCTCTCTGATTCCTCTCACTTTCGGTCTGCATGGGACGTGGGATTGGAGATGTTATAATCTCCACAATGTCTTTCTTCCCTCATCAGCTAGAGCAGGACATTGAACTTGAAAAACTTCGGATCGGAGGCAGCCGAGATGAAAAGCGTAAGAAGAAGAGGGCTTCTAAGCTCTCAACTTGGAAGTTTTTGGAGAATAGCTGAGTCTCCATGATGGATCGACTGGAGAAGTGGACGATCTAAAAATAGATAGATAACTCAGCTGGGCCGGAGCATTTATTTATCAATTTTCAATTTCCTTCTTCTTTCCAATGTGGCGCTCCGATGAGTATCTCATCCGGGAAGGGCATCAAAAAGAGTTCTCAATATCGAGTTCTTGATTCGACTCAAAGGTCCTCGGCATCCAGAGAAGAAACGGAGTTTTCGTCTTTGAATAACATTGGATACCGTCGGACGTTAAACTTCCAGGCGACAACGTCCGCAATTAGGTGAGGCGCAGCTAGAAGAGGGACCTGTTATGGCCGGGGTGCAGCTGGCGGCAGCTGTGGGTCAAAGTTCCCGGGGACGGTCGTTCTCGGTAAACGGCCACAAAGTAGGACGCGAGTTTTTGTTTCACTAAATGACCACCTCCATCTTCCGAGACCATGTGCTGCACA
The DNA here is from genome assembly GCA_021527715.1 of Neoseiulus cucumeris. Taxonomy (NCBI): domain Eukaryota; kingdom Metazoa; phylum Arthropoda; class Arachnida; order Mesostigmata; family Phytoseiidae; genus Neoseiulus; species Neoseiulus cucumeris. Next base: position 491,546 of record JAJSRV010000030.1, on the reverse strand, counting down.
TGAGAGATTGAATCAGGACTGGAAATTGCATGAATAAAACAAGCCTGTTTCCAGGCTCGTCGGATGATTAAGAACTTCGTTATAAACAGTGATCGCGCCGGCGCCTTCCCCACTTCGATTGGATGCGTTTGATTCAACGCGTGGTTGGATTGCTGCACGATCGGACTAAACGTTGATCAACGACTACGATTAGAGCAGCGTGGGCGACTCGATCTCTAATGGCTTTCGCAGATCGCAGTTTCATCACGAAGGTCGCCCCGAGTTTCGTAATCGTCATCAAGTCTGCCTCGCTGGCGATGCACCCTTCATTCGCTTCGAGATTGGAAAGCGTATTTCGCATTGTCAAAAGATTCACATCAAAATCGGTTTTTGAAAGGAATGAGAATCAGCTCTTCTTCCGTGGCCTGGCGACAACACTCCACGAGGGTGGGGTTTTTTGAGAATGAATTCGAAAACAACCCGTTTCGTTAACATATCAGAGATCATTATCACTTACCTTAGACGAGTTGGTGCAAAATCAAAATGGATAGTTTTATGTTTGAAAGTGTCGGTCGAAAATCAAACGTTTACTCCAATGGAAAACTCCTTGTGGAGATCACTCTCCAGCGTAAACAACCACAATTGACGGTAAGATGGTGCCGCCGCTATGAGAACTGTAGAAATACGAGCGATCGTTTCATGGAATGAAGCGAGGACAAACCATTCCCGGTGGAAGTTCATCGCTGACCTGAGTAATTCGTTCGGTCACACAGGAGGCCGAGGAAGACAACTCGCCCCGACGGGCTGAAGTTGAAGAAAGTGACGAGAAGGTCGCGAAAATGAGGCGGTGCCAAGTAATCAATTTGAATTTCCATCTAAGACCCGCGCTTATTGAAGTTCTGAAGTGACTCGGGGGGAGAAAACAAGGTGGGCCTTGATTCGCTGGCCAGTCCGATTGTTTCGTCCGGCACCTCAAAGGACGACGGCAGGGCCCGAAGATTCAAAATCGCGTCGAGAGCACTCAAGTCATACATACTTGTATTAAACTGTCGGCGAATAGAAGAGGTGGGAATCTATTATTGAACAATTCGTCAACTCCACCTCCACTTCTTCTTAATCATTCATTTGAGTTTTTCACTTTCTACCTCAAGTTGCTTTCAACTTCTCAAAGAAGCCGTCGAAGCTCGCTTAGGGCTCCGTACAACTCCCGTTTTGAAGGATTATGAAGTTTAATCTCGAAGCGCCGAGCGAACTCTCGAGCTTTCTCATCGAAACCGCATATTCTCGAGTTCTTTAGTCTGCGTACAAGGTCCCGCGGGCACTTTGAATATCAGGGTGCCGATCAAGGTTTGCTTTGGTTTGCTTCAGTGTCCGTTCCCTGTTCTTATCGCGAATCACGATGAGGCTCGGAGATTCATACGTGAGCGGATCTGAGGATTACAGGCTGACTTTGTAAACTATGCGAGACCATGCACGCATCCCCCGGTGGGAAAGAAGAAGCTCTAAACAGTGCTGACATCGCGAGGACATATGAGCCCCATCATAATGGAGACGTGATAAAGCGTCCACTAACGTGTCTCATCCGCCCAGAACCATCGATTAACTCTTAATGGAAACGACCTCCTCCTCCTTCGACAATAAATCGCTAATCTCTCTTGGGCGGTATCGTACATATTCGAATCATATTCAGGACAAGGGTGATTCTCTCCTGCTGGTCGTGAAATGCCGCTAACCGGTGGAATCCGAGTCACGGAAGCGTTGTCTCCTCGTTGCGGTTCTATCTCCAGGATCGGTGTCGCGCTGAACATCGGAGCTGGTAGTGTTCGAGGTCCCGCCGAGTTTTTGGGTCAGAGCTGACGCTGATCGCTTTTTTATCACCGCTCAAACAAGCAAATAGACAAGCATCCGACGAGGCAAACGACCGCCAACTCAATTGACCCACGGCAGATAGCTAAGTGATTTATGTAGAATTGAGGTACGTCGCGTGCGTGGACTCAGCAGGACTCTATCGCGTGACCACTAACAGAAAGCATGTCCCCCCCCCCCACCCCGTTCCCAAAGTCAAAACTGGGACTCACTACGTCAGACCATGGCAGAGGTCGCATATGGAACCGAACTCTCTGTTCAAAGTGTTTCGACTTTCGCAAAATGAAAGAGGAAAATTGACGACAACTGGCTCCGACAGTGGACGAGAATTTTCAGAGGAGCTTGCTCAGCTTTCTCGGTGTTCAATCGGAATGATCGAGTGCCTCTTCTCTTTCTGGATTGGATTGGAGTCTCAGGAACGAAGCTCTATTCGTTCGCTTCTATGTTTGTTTGTTTATTTGTCCGTTTTGGTCGAGTTTCCGACGCGGCAGCCGGTGCAAGTTCTTCTCGCTGATAAGAAAGTCCGCATCGGCATCGATCATCGAAAACGCGTTTTTCTTGTAGAAGTTCATGATGCCAAAATATGCAGTCGTCTCACAGAGTGGTGCTCGGTCTCCGATGAGAGAACTTGCACGAAGCAATTATACTGTAATTTGAATCGTAGCGAAATTCGCCACCTTTCACGAGTTTACCAGAAGGCAGTCGGACACGATGTTTTCGGTCACTTCAAAGCTGCCTTATCTAGATCCGCGCACATTCTCCGGGGAATTGAATTGCCGAAATCAACCGACGACCGACGTCGGATCAGAATATGAAGCCGTTACACGGAATCGAGCGTGTAACGGCGTCATAGTATTTTGACGATAATGGACGAATTGGAGAGAGGCCGAAAAAGGGTGGTCCTTCTGTGAACTGATCTCGTTCTTCCCAACCAAAACCAATCAAGGGCACATTTCTTTCTCAAGGGTTCCTCCAGAAGATCCTATGCAACTTTGAGACAAGTACACATGCAGAGACGCTCGCAAACACACACACACACAAGCAGAGACACATGCGAGCGGATAAGATGAGAGTGAGTGCCGAAATTATATAACGCCCATTAAACGGCCGGCCGGTTTCCCGCTCGGACAGCCAGACGAGCAGGCGAACGACCAAGGACATTTCGGACGCGCGAATCGTCCTTCGAAGACGAAGAAGTCGGCCTGAAAGAGAAGAAAGAGTAAAATTTTTGCATTTTTCTGGAGATTTTCTCTTTCATGGCGACCGAAAATTCCGAACGAAACATTCGATTATCGAATCAAGATTAGAAGCTGTCAATTCTCCCCCTCGAATTCGTCATCAGCCGTCGAAATAGACAGAAGATCGTGGAAGAGGAAGTGGTGAAAGCTGGTCTCAAATTAGGACCATAAATTAGCTTCAGCGAGTCAGAATGAAATATGCGTGCACTTGTAATCCTCGCAAAGTTCGTTCGCAACGATTAAATCCGAAACGTTCGCGCTCTCAGCGGTGATTTTTCGGGGAAGCCTCTATGAAATGAAAGTATCAACGCAAGTCTGGATCTTTTTTCTGTGCACTAATTCCTATTCCGGACGCTGGACATTCAGAAACCTGCTTCGTTCTTCTTTCCTTTCAGGATCTTGAAATAAAGTGCCAAAGCTTCTCAGGCTGCACTCGTAAAACTTCTTTTTTCTGGAAAGTTGCATTGCAACGGGACGTCTCGGGAGTTGTTCACTGTAACAGTTAGCCAAAACAGTGGACTGGCCCGCTGGTCGCATCCAGAGAGATGAACAGAAAGACTTTTCTGGGCGGGACCGATAAGCGGAATGTCCACGTGATGTCTTCGTTTGGTCCCTTCCACAAAATTCCTGTGGACCAGCGTCGTCGCCCTTGACAAGGACAGGGCGGGCTCCGGGGTTCGCGTGTTGCTATAAATACGTAGACCGCCGTTCTCTCAAGCAGATCTCTCGATTCAACCGAAGACATAATGAAGGCCTTCATCGTTCTCGCCGTCGCCGTCGCTGCCGCCAACGCTGGTGTTCTGTTGTCCTCTGGGAACTCAGTTCAGCACCGTTCTGAAGATGTGAGTTCTTTTTTTTTTGTGTTCTCATCATTCAAACTTGGTGCCAGAAGCGAAGCCGTTGCTCGACAGGCCCTCACCTAACGTAACCGATCGAACTTATCGCTGACCAGAAAGCGTCCCCAGAAATTTCCAAACGGAAAAATAGTGGTCGAATAACTATCAGAATGTTATTCCGTGGGAATATCGCGAAATCGAAAGTTTTTTTTCCGTCTCAATGATTCGCGTTTATTCGAGCCAATTAGCGCATAAGCCGATCAGACGAAGATTGCGTTGATTGAAATGAGTCCGAATAATGATTTGACAGATATGTACCACATTTTCGGACTAAATGATTCCATATTCGATTGTAGGGTCTCGGAAACTACGCCTTCGGATACGATGAGAAGCACTCGACTGGAGGATCTTTCCGTCAGGAATCCGGATCCCCCGGAGTCAAGGTCGGATCCTACGGACTCAACGTGATTGATGGACGTCAAAGAGTTGTGAACTACGTCGCTGACGGTGCTGGATTCCGTGCCTCCATCTCAACCAACGAACAGGGAACCGCTCCTTCTCTTCCCGCTGCTGCCGCCTATAACGCTGCCCCCGCTACCGTCGTCGCCGCCGCCGCCCCCGTTGTTGCTGCCGCTTCGTATGCCGCTCCCGCCGTAGCCACCTATGCCGTTCCCGCCGTAGCCACCTATGCCGCTCCCGCCGTGGCCACCTATGCCGCTCCTGCCGTCGCTGCCTATGCTGCGCCCGTTGCTGTGGCCAAGTCGCACTCCTACTCTAGCGCCGTCAACCACGGAACTGTCCACGCCGCTCCCGTTGCCGTCGCTGCTCCCGCCATCGCTACGTATGCTGCTGCACCCGTTGCTGTCGCCAAATCCCACTCTTACTCCAGCGCCGTCAACCACGGAACTGTCCACGCCGCCCCCGTTGCCGTCGCTGCTCCCCATGTAGCCACCTATGCTGCTGCTCCCGTTGCTGTCGCTGCTCCCGCAGTCGCTGTCGCCAAATCCCACTCTTACTCCAGCGCCGTCAACCACGGAACTGTCCACGCTGCTCCCGTTGCCGTAGCTGCCCCCGCTGTTGCCACCTATGCTGCAGCCCCGATCGCCGTTTCTGCCCCCGCTGTTGCTTCCTACACCACCACCCAACACGTCGCTGCCGCTCCCGCCATTCACGCCTATGCCGCTCCCGTCGCCAAGGTCGCCACCTACGCCGCTGCTCCCGCCATCGCCACCTATGCCGCCGCTCCCGTCGCTAGGATCGCTTCTTACGGCCATGCCGTCGCCGCTCCCTCTATCTACGCTCACAGCTACGCCGCTCCCTCCATCTACTCCCATTCGTATGCTGCCTCTCCCTCCATCTACGGCTTCGGCTACCACGGACTTGCCGGCAAGATCATCGCCTAAGTCTCATGGAAATTTGATGATAATGACTGAAGTCGAGAGTATGCCTGAAAGAGAATAGTTGATTTGTTGAGTAAAGCTCACGTCGTTGAAATCCATCAATGGAAATTTCGGACTTTTTCTTTGCGTCAGAATTCTCACTTGACATTGAGGAGTGTTTCCACAGAAACAGCTGGAAAATATTCCCATTCTTACAGCGGTACGAGCCACATGCGTGATGCATCGGCAGAATATCCCGATCTCTTGAACTTTCTCAAAAAGTAGATGAATCGAATATTGTTTTGCCCCCGTCTCACAGTAAACTGATAAGGAAGAACATTATCAGGCTGTGTTCTAGAGATGTAAGAGTACACGAGAACTAAGGAGCAGAACGGGAGAGACGTCCCGTGGCCTCGTCCAAAACAAACGTTCTTCTAGAATGATCTCAGCGTATGCGTGGATGTGCTTCGATGCGACGTCACATGAGCTCTCAAAGACGCTATCGAATCCAACGGGAGTCCTACATCGGTTCTATCCACGTCGAGGACAGGTTCCCTACACACGGGAGGAGCTCTATGATGTGCATATCTGTCTCGCGATGGATCTTTCCAAGTCATTTAGCTTGACTGAACTCATAGCTTAACAATCACTTGCCCAGATTTGTTTTGGCGATTTTATGTCATCTGATGAGGAGAGGCCGAAGGGCTGGAGAAGCGGTTATGAGCGACAAACATTATTTGGAACAAGTTCTAGAGGGCCCGGTTCTATACACACTCGACGAGGACGACCAGAAATCTGCGCCTGCATCGTAGATGTCGGATGGTTGCATCAGCCCGCGATAGTCAACCATAAACTCGCTAAGGACGACAAACAGCATCAGCCAGCTCGCCACGCCGCGCGACGAATACGCGAAAGAGCAGGACTTCAAGAAGCATGCGCGCGAACGAGCGTCTCTTTCGAAGGGCAATCATCAAAAGCGGTGATCGTAGTCTGTTCCGCCGCCATCGCCACTCTGAATGCGATTGCGCATAGATCTGATTGAGCAGTGACATTCTAGCCACTATATGTAGAACGAACGAGTGTCTACTCTCATGATGGGAAAGACTCGCGCTTGTAACACTAGGATTCAGAAATCCGCGGTCTGAAACTTCTCTGACTTATTGTAAACACTCTCCAACTGAACCGCCTCGTTAACTCTCACAGTCGCTGCGCAGCGACAGGATTCTCCCGACTGATTATTTATTATACCGATGACGATTGCTGGAAGTGGTTTCTAACGGTCTTCCATCGAACACCGTACGAGCTGTTTTGGGGCAGCGGTTCATCTGACCATGAGCAGTGAAACCTCGACGAGGAAAATGATCGATTCCATAGCTCCCATCACCCGAACATGAGCCGTTGAAACTTGAAGTAGCGGGGCGTTGAACGAGTCGCTCACAGAAGACATTTGTACTGGCTACCCAGTCGGGCAGAAGGATAGAGTTTCGTAGATAATAAATGTTACTCCAGATATATTTCCGCGATACGAGCTCCAACAGAATCACACATGTTCATTGATTCGGTAGCGAAGAAGCTTATTAAGCCGATTCCTTCGGAGCGAAGAAAATCAGAAAATTTTTCGTCTCAAAAATGGCTTTGGCGTGGACCGGTGTGCGGCTCGACCTTAATGCGTGGAATCGCATTGAGCTTTCAGTATTTCGGGGCGTTGTCAATGATTTTAAGGCAGAAAACAGACTATGCACTACTTTGTTTAATATGATACGGGAAAAGTTCGAGTAGGGTTTTAGCATGGGTTGTCTGATGCTTTCTCTGTTCTTGAGGCGGCAAGACATCGTGACGAGGCTCCAGCTCCGAATTCGACCGAGACTCCTAGTTGAATAACATTGTGGACACCGTTGACAGGAAGGAATCTTCAGTGTCCTAAGTGAATGAACTCACTCGTCCGACTCGGATGCCTGAGGTGTCGAATTCAAGATGAGAAGTGAAAACGAAGCTGGCGCTAAGTGACTGTGGACGCTTTGCGCAGACACGCGCCGGGTTAACGGCCGGCGATCTTCTGTTAGATGGCCTTCAAATCATCGATGGTTCTTTCTGGGTGGGGACTCTGGCATTTGGTAGTGGAGTTGCTGCTGCGTGATAACAGGTTCTGGACGAATTGAATTTACAAACATGAGCCGACGGGGTGGACTTAACGAACCGTACCCGTGAAATATTCAGTGAGCTCATGGTCCGCTCGAAGGAGTTGACACAGTTCAATCTGTTGCGCATCATCCCCGGCGTAGAGTTTAGCCACATAACGACGACGATAGTCAGGGAAATGACATCGACCGCTCCATGTTGTACCATATTCCGTGGAAAACGAAGGTACGCAGCGCGAAAAGTGAGCTCTTCTGATGCGCTCCGGAACCCTTAAAAGAGCGTGCGACTCTCCGATGAGGGACCTCACTTTCAGGCATGCGAGTGGGCTTTGAATATGAGCGGCATCAAAAAACCGTTATCGTTTTCTGAAAATATTCAAGCAGGTAATCCAGGCGCGGCGCCAGGGGAGCTATAATAGCTGAAGCTTCCAAATTTTCCGTAGTCGGAAGCTTGGCTTTCCAAATTGAACAGGAATCATGTCCTCGATTGCTTTCCCATTGTTCGATTTCTGCTGTCTTTCATTGAATCAACATGTCGGGGCACAGATCGAGCTTCCCTGCCTCACGAGTTGAAGATGTCAAGCTTCCCGAACGAGAAAAACTGGCGCCGCGACTGAGGTTTTCTTGTCCCAGATGCCAGCTGAAAGACTCTCCATAGGTTGTTACCGTATTTCCCACTCTTTCCGACTTCTTCCTCGATGTGGGCATGCTGAGAATCTCACGATTCGAGGGCTATTGCATCAAAGCAAGAACAAGTCAGTCATGGAGAATACCTAGTTGAATGAGTGCCATGAACACAGCTCCGAGACAGACGCACTACATCTAGTGGGACCAATGTGAAATGAACGAATTGCATTCCAGCAGAATCTACGAACTTCCTCAAATGATTCAATATGATATTGTAACACACGTTCGATCTACAATGATGTGTCGGATAACGCTGTGATGGTGATGAAGCCAAAGAGTTAAATTTATAACAAGGTCTTCAATTCAAATTCTACCGACAGAGTCTCTCGTATCAAGAAAATATTCGTAGACGCCCAAGCAGGACTCTGAAGTTTTTATTTTCCTTTCAACTTTCATGCGACTGATCGTGATCCCTCGATGAATTCTCAGAAACACTACATAAATTGGAATGCAGGTCGTATTCATCCGAGCAGCGGAATCCTTGTCGGCCTAACGGAAACAGATTGAATGGAATTCCGTTAGAAAATTCAAATAAATTCCGAATTTCTGGCGAACCTGTGCGGAGCTTACATCATGTCAATGCAAGGCGAAGTCAATAAAGAATTTGGTATAGAAAAAATGCGTCGGATTTTATCCTATGACAATTATAGAAAAGTCCGTCGTCGAACGCGACGCTGGCCATGCTAGAAGTAGCCACCGCGCGCCGTTGTTGCCGCCGCCATCGTCCCGAACAAACTGTCCACGCAGGCTCCCGCAGCCCTGAAGATTTATCTGCTGAAGATATGCCTCCATGGAATGAGACGGATACGCGGAATTCTAATGAAAGCTTACCACCGTCCGAGCAGCGAAGATGTGATTTCAGGGAAAGTGATTCCAAATTCATTCAATCCAAATCAAAAAGTTTTGCCGGAGATGTGAGACGGTCTCGGGAGTCGGTCCAAGCATCGGAGAGAAATTAGCCATTAGGGGAACAGGACCCAAATATTCTACCGTTGGATGTTCACCAAGATGCGTTGGCCGCCGCAACGGTAGCAAGGAGGATGATGACCACCGTCCGTTTCTGATGACCTTGATATATTTTCGGAGCGATCCGTTGTATAAAAAGACGGGCGTTGTAACGAAAAGCAGATCTCTCGATTCTACTCCACAAAAAACATGAAGGCCTTCATCGTCCTCGCCGTCGTCGCCGCTGCCAACGCTGGAGTTCTGCTCTCCTCCGGCAACTCCGTTTCTCAGCGATCTGAGGATGTGAGTCCACGCTTCGATTGAGAACCTTTGTCGACATTCAACTGATTCGTACCGCAGTGGTTCCCTGGGAGAAACAATGGTATTTTACGGCTGATTCTAATGATCTCTTTACATCGCAGGGTCTCGGCAACTACGCCTTCTCTTACAACGAGAAACACTCGACCGGAGGATCCTTCCGTCAGGAATCCGGATCCCCTGGAGTCAAGGTCGGATCTTACGGACTCAATGTTGCTGATGGACGTCAAAGAGTTGTGAACTACGTCGCTGACGGTGCTGGATTCCGTGCCTCCATCTCTACCAACGAACAAGGAACCGCTCCCTCCCTTCCCGCTGCCGCCGCCTACAACGCCGCTCCTGCTATCGCAGCTGCTCCCGTTCTCGCCGCTCCTTCATATGCTGCCCAAATCGCCGTTGCCGCCCCTGCGATCGCCAGCTACGCTGCTCCCATTGCCGCCCCTGTTGCTGTCGCTAAGGCCACTTCTTACTCCTCGGCCGTGAACCACGGAGCCATCCACGCTGCCCCCGTCGCAGTTGCTGCTCCCGCCATCGCTAGTTACGCTGCCCCCATTGCCGCCCCTGTCGCCAACATTCCTGCCCCCGCAATCTACGCTGCCAACGTATTTGCCCCCTCTGGAACTCCCGCCTGGTAAATTGTTAAACCCTGTTCGGGTCGTTTATTGAAAATTCAATTGGGCATTGATTGTTTGACGCTGACTCAAAAATTGTGATCAGAATTATTACTGTACAGAATACATGAATACGAAAATCCGATTCGCTCCTTTCAATTCACGAGTTTTTGAACGACAAACGGCAGCCTCCTTGTCTCCAACCCTACTGTATCTTACCCGATCTTTGCTGTGTAGGCTCTCTCGCCCAATGTGATGAAAACACCTCTAGTTCTATGGAACACGTACCCCCAGAGCAGGAGTAGAATTTCATTCGATCCGAGAGAGACCAATGCATTTCCTTTCTAACATTCGCTCAAAGTCATCCATGACACGAAGATTCTCTGTATCAATCTCTGCTCCCACGAAGCTTCTCTAGCCTGAAGCACCGAGTTTTGGCAGCGGAGATTGGCCGTCGGCCGGCCCCTGGTACCAGACGACGAGATCACCCGAAAGGTCCACTCCGGCAAAAGCCCTCGGCACACTCGAAACACGCTGGGAGAGGATGACTATCAAGACGAATATTCGTGAAATACCAGCTGTCGGCGCTTCGAATTATTTCATCTCGAGACAGCATGGATAAAGCGACGCCGATCCGGTGACTTGACCACGGTGACCAATGAACCATTTCGTTTGTCAGGGCTTTTCATATCTCGGTTGAAATCGGACGTGTGACCGTGTTCTGTTATCAAAAACAGGAAGTCCGTCAGCGGCTGATACGATCAGAAAAGAGGATTTTCGAAAATAATGGAGGTTTTTCAACAGCGACAAAACTCATCGAAATAACGACGATTCCGTGGATTGGGGATGAGATGCGGGGGATGTTCCCCCGTACCGAAGGTTCAAATCAGTGGCGGCGCCAGGCCGAGGCAACTGAGGCTATAGCCTCGTGGAGCTCAGAATTCGATGAGGCTAGCCTCGTCGAAGAGTCTTGAACAATAAACTAGTTCAGTGGTAAACCGGAGCAGTTTGAGCGTGGTTTGTTTTCTCGAGTCAGAATTCGGCGAAAAACAGCTGAGCGCAAAGCAATGCTGGCTCACGGAATATGTACGCTAACACAGCTGATAGGAAAATATCATTTTTTTACTGAGAGGAAGATGGTGAACGCTTCGATTAAAGAGTCAACTACGTGCAGTGAATAGACGAAACCTTCGCGTCACCCCGGAATACCCATATTAGTTTTCAATTCAGGGAGAGAGGGGAGAGAGAGAGTTTAGCCTCAGCAAAAAAAAAGTCTGGCGCCGCCACTGGTTCAAATGTTCGCAACTTTGTTTGGGTTACTTAACTGACTGCACGAATTCCACCGTGAGCAGGGAAGAAGCTTCATTGTGTTATATTGCGATGCCAAGTCGGGAACGACGAACACTCCTGACCATCACCGAATGTCGTGTGCCTGGGAGGACTAACTCGAAACGAAACTTTCTGATCAGCTGTTCAACTTGCGCTTAAACCCTCTACGGCGAAACTACACCTTGGAGGCCAAATGCGTTGCTGATTCCGCTATTATCCGAAGAAGCTCCCCGTTACGGATAAGCTGCCTCGTTAAGTAGGCAGATGGATATCCTGCAATTTCTGACCCTGTAAATATCAATTTTTTTGTACATATGTCGTGCCAGTCCCGTTACAATAAGCAAGTCGAGTAATCGGAGATCGGATGTTGCCCTAAAGAATCATGTCACTCTTTGCAAATGAAATGCAGCGAAATTCGACAGTCGCTTCTACGTTGTCGGGCAGAAATCGATTGAGGCGTGATCGAGCATTCTGAAGACAAATCACCAGATCGGTGGTCTGTGTCCGACAGAAACGGCCATGTGTCCAGTTGGAATCAATACATCCAAATGAGAGGAAACCTCATCGCGCCCTCATTCTCTGAAAGAAAGACGACAAATGTTGCAATGCCGTTTGATCGTCCTTGGGGAGGGAAGTGTCAGGCTGGGCGCTCTTCTTGTCTAAACCAGACCGAGTATAAGAAGGGAGCTGGATTTGTAGCAGCAGCATCCACTCGAAGCTTGTAATCAAACATGAAGGCCTTCATCGTTTTCGCCATCGCCGTTGCCTCCGCTAACGCCGGAGTTCTTCTCTCATCCGGAAACTCTGTGTCTCAGCGCTCCGAAGATGTCGGTTGGATTTCTCCGTTGGTTTTCAAGATTTTTACCCGTGTTTGTGCTCAGTTCGCGATTCTCAAATCAGGATGATATCTTTCAGGGTCTCGGAAACTACGCCTTCTCTTACAACGAGAAACACTCGACCGGAGGATCTTTCCGCCAAGAGTCTGGATCTCACGGAGTGAAAGTCGGATCTTACGGACTCACCGTTGCTGATGGACGTCAAAGAGTTGTGAACTACGTCGCTGATGGCGCTGGATTCCGTGCCACGATCTCCACCAACGAACAAGGAACCGCTCCTTCCCTCCCTGCTGCTGCTGCCTACAATGCCGCCCCCGCCGTCGCGAAGGTCGCCGTGGCTGCCGCCCCCGTCATCGCCGCCTCTTCTTACGCTGCCCCCATTGCTCTTGCTGCGCCAGCCATCGCTCGTTACGCCGCTCCAGTTCTTGCCGCTCCCGTTGCGGTCGCAAGATCTACCTCTTATTCATCTGCCGTCAACCACGGAGCTATCCACGCCGCTCCCATCGCCAGCTATGCCCCCACCATAGCCAGCTACGCTGCTCCGATTGCCGCCCCAGTCCTCGCCGCTCCCGTTGCCGTTGCGAAGTCCACCTCCTACTCTTCTGCTGTGAACCATGGAGCCATCCACGCCGCTCCCATCGCTGTGGCTGCTCCCGCTATCGCCAGCTACGCCGCACCCATCGCCGCTCCGATTGCCAAGATCCCCGCCCCCGCCATCTACGCCGCGAACGTGTTTGCTCCCTCTGGTGCTCAAGCCTGGTAATTTGTCAACTCCATGACGCACTGTTAGAATTCAAAAACTTGATGAGGGATTTATGCCCTCCACCGTCCTCCGAGTCAGGCCGATTCGGAGTCAGGCATTGGAAAATCATTGTACAGAATAAAAAAGTAGTGAAATTAGTCGGGATCATTGATTTCGCTAATTAATCGAGAATTTAGGTTTCTACACTCTTTCTTATTTCTTCCCTATAGTGCCCTGGGGTTTCTCGACGTCGTTACCAAATGGTCTCTCGCGCCTATTTTTGGCATGTCCTGTGAGTCCAGTTATATATTTATGGTACCTCGCATGGCGTTATTTCACGATGAGTGTTCCGGGCATATGTATAATGTCCGGAATACTTCTTCGGTGCCGAGCGCAATCAGCGTATCGAGGGGGGGAATTCGTGAAAATTCGAACTTCTCTCCGCGGAAATATGAATATACATAGTGTGACGGGGATGGCCAAGTGTGCAAAATCGATCGTTTTACAGAGAAAAGCACCTTTATAAAAACAGAACAAAACGAAGCAGCTCGCTGACGGTCAATATAGTTTGGCTCGGAGAAATAGAGAGAGAGAGAGAGAGAGAGAGGGAAAATCTTCGACATTGGATGCCCCCGCTTAGGACTGTTCTCTTCCATGCGCATCTGCTGTAGCTCGTTCTTTGAGGAGCTTGTCTTTCGCCAAACGGCTCCTGGATCACAGCAACTTGACTGCATTTTAAGAGAGCGCATCAAAATTTTCTTGCCCGCGATTCATTCTTCACGCATGTGATTGTGAGCTGCCGCGCTCCACCCTGAGCCCACAACTGACATCAAGAATCAGCGCTTGTTCTACTTTGATCAGACTCAGTTCATTCTGACTTCTAGAAATTCAAACATCTCACCGGGGGCTTTTGTTCGACGGTGGCATCTATTGAACGGAGGCTTCTGAAATTCCAGGCGTCTTCGCCGGGGGGCTTCCATTGAAGGAGGGCTAATATCGGAGGGCGGTCTTTACCGGACGATTTACGGTATTATATGTAGGAAATCATTTCGATCGTGGGCGCGAGAGATATAAGAATGCGACGGGTGAGCTCGACGCCTGTTGATGCCATCAATACTCTCTGCGAATGAATCCTCGCGCGAAACCTGTTATTTAACATCGCTTTCTCCAGTTGGAGAAACCTCCAAGGCCGTGATCATTCATGATGTCGAGAAAATATCGAAAGAATGTCTTGAAGCGTCTGCACTCTGGTATTTCGAAACCCGTCAAAAATATTTGAGGTTCTCGAATCGGCTATTTTGTCCTCGATGTAGCTGAACGCAGAGATCGAGCCCACCGTTCACTTTCAAACTTCCATCCTTGATACTGTCAATGTGACAGAGCTATGAGGAGACCCATTAATACTTTATTCAATTCAGTGTTCATTACAGTCGATGTCATTCTGTGCCGTTATTTCGTGAGAAACCGGGACAGTTTTGACGCTCGAAAATTGATGTTGCGACAAGATCCGAACGCGGCCAGTATCCCTTCTGGCAATTAGTGATCTTTGCCAAAACCCCTCCGTGATGTCTGCGCTCAACTCGAACATCAGAATTGTATGTTTTTCATTGACGCCAAGATACACGAATGATTCGAGTGAAGTTCTCTCTCCCTCCCCCAGAAATGTCGAATACGCCGACACCGTTCTAACGCGTGCCGCGCGGAGAGTGTCGCGCGGAACACTCACACGGCGACAGTTTAAAAACAGCATTAGGTCCACTTTGAGTACCGAAACCGTTTGCGATCCAACATGAAGGCCTTCATTGTTCTCGCCGCTGTGGTCTCAGCCAACGCTGGAGTTCTCCTCTCATCGGGAAGCTCAGTGTCTCAGCGTTCTGAAGATGTAAGCCGAGCTCCGCTACAAACTCTGAGGATAACACTTCACATATCGTGTATCGTGAATTTGAACCCGCAATTCCTTTTTCCAGGGTCTCGGAAACTACGCTTTTGGATACGACGAAAAACACTCGACCGGAGGATCCTTCCGAAAGGAATCTGGATCTCCCGGAATCAAAGTTGGATCCTACGGTCTCAGCGTCATTGATGGACGTCAACGAGTCGTGAACTACGTCGCCGATGGCGCTGGATTCCGTGCCACGATCTCCACCAACGAACAAGGAACGGCCCCGTCTCTTCCCGCTGCCGCCGCCTATAACGCCGCCCCCGCTGTCACCAAGGTCGCCGTGGCTGCTGCCCCCGTTCTGAGTGCTGCTTCTTATGCCGCTCCTCTCAGCATTGCCGCACCCGCCATCGCCGCTCCCGTTCTTGCTGCCCCCATTGTCGTCGCTAAGTCCACTTCTTACGCCTCTGCCGTGAACCACGGTGCCATCCAGGCTGCTCCCATCGCGATCGCGGCCCCCGCTGTCGCCAGCTACGCTGCTCCTATCGCCAGCATTCCTGCGCCTGCGATCTATGCCGCCAATGTATTCGCTCCCTCTGGCGCGAAAGCTTGGTAACTCATGGTACGTGATGCGAATCGTGGAGAATAGAAAATTCAGTTCCAGAATCAGGGTTCATAAGTTGCTGAGTGGTGCAAATGAGGCCGATGAGAGTACAAATTACCGAGCATGCTGGAATAGCTTGTTGTAGCGCGAGAATCAGATGGAAATAAATGATTGAGCACAGTTTACGAAAAAGTTTTCGAATTCATTCGCAAATATGAATAAGGCAATCTTGGACCGTTGCCGCTGGTTCCAAAATGAGTCCCATCCAGATATGCGTTCATGTTGCAGATATCAAGACTGCATATGTTCCTTGCTTACATGCTGTCTTTCGTCAGGACAATCATTCCAAAAATCGATGTTCAAGGCCAACGGGTAGTTTCGGGAACTCGTAACTCCTCCTATTTCGCCAGCCCAAGATTCTTCTTCTCCGGTTTGCTCCGGCCCATCGTTTTCAGTGTTCCAGGGGGCAATCCCGTTGGGTCAAGCAACCTAAAAGTCATACTGATGGAATCCACCACGGAGATTATCGAATTTCGGCATTTATTGAATCCTTGCGATGATTATAAATGAAACGAAATGGAATAATTCTAATTTTCAATAGGGCTGGTTGAATACCTTCAGTCATTATTTCGCATTTAAAGCTTCGATCAGCTCGACGAAGACTTATGCAATTCAGAACCTTCGCTTCTGGCTTTATACGAGTCACCTGTGACGATCCATGTGATCTCCAGCATAGGCGAATTCGAATCCAGAAGCCCGATGAAAATCCCCTACGGAATGAAGTTTTCCTTTTGACCCATTTTCCGGGCTTTCCGAGAGATCTCGTTCTCGTTGAAGGCGCTGTTTTCTCAGCTATCAAAAGTCGGTCGGTCAGGGCCTGAGAGGTTTTCTAGGACCCGAGGTCAATGGAACTGAACTCTGCCTCTCGAACAACACGTGAAATAAGCGCCAGTGAGCGATTTGGGAAATTCATCTGCTGTGCAGGTCTTGTGATAATTTTCGGGTTTCTGATGGTTCAAAACGTAGTGAACAGATCGAAAACGGAGGTATTAGATCGAATTGAAAGTATGGAAACCTGGAAACTGATGATCGAATTCAAAGACACGAAAAATTCAAAACTTTTTTCTCGTTCGAGATCGTCCTTTCTCTACTTGAAGAATGTATCGCGTCGCTCCGTATCCGTCCAACATTCCTTACACAGCGTTTCTGTGAATTGCATCAGAACCTCAGAAAACCAACTCCCACCCTTCGCTTTAACGTGTTGAGCTGTCGAACAATTTCGCTGCGCGAGGAAATGAACGGCAAACGAAACTTAAAATCGATGTACTGCTGAGGCGAATACTACCTCGCCCACTCTCATGGAAATCTATCGGAGCCTCGAGGTTTCTTTTACGCACTAATTCTCTAAAACAAAATTTTCGTATGTTGCATCAGCGCCGGCTTGTCCTTGAGTTAGAAAGTATTCCGCTACGCGCCTCTCCCACCGAGAACCCTTTAAGAAGGGGCTTTGCCGTTAGCTGGAAGTATCGATTCGAACTTGTGTTCAAGCATCAAATATGAAGGCCTTCATTGTCCTCGCCGCAATCTCTGCTGCCAACGCCGGAGTTCTCCTTTCATCAGGGAGCTCGGTTTCGCAGCGATCTGAGGATGTAAGACTCCAGAGTTCATTATTATCACTCTCGTGAATCAGGAAGACCCCGGATTGTTCGTGCTCGTGTGTCATTCATCGTGACGGGATGTTAAAAACCGTCTGATTTCCAGGGTCTCGGAAACTACGCTTTTGGATACGACGAGAAACACTCCACTGGAGGATCCTTCCGCAAGGAATCTGGATCTCCCGGAATCAAAGTCGGATCCTACGGTCTCAGCGTCATTGATGGACGTCAACGAGTCGTGAACTACGTCGCCGATGGCGCTGGATTCCGTGCCACGATCTCCACCAACGAACAAGGAACCGCTCCTTCCCTCCCTGCCGCTGCGGCCTACAACGCTGCCCCCGCTGTTGCTAAGGTAGCCGTCGCTGCCGCCCCTGTTTTGGCTGCTGCCTCATACGCTGCTCCCATTGCTGCTCCCATTCTTGCCGCTCCCGTTGCCGTCGCTAGGGCCACCTCTTACTCATCGGCTGTGAACCACGGAGCCATCCAGGCCGCGCCTGTCGCCCTCGCCGCCCCCGCTATCGCCTCGATCGCTGCTCCACTTGCCGCCCCAATCGCTAAGATCCCAGCGCCCGCGGTCTACGCTGCAAATGTTTTCGCTCCGTCCGGAGCCCTCGCCTGGTGATTCCCTAAATTAAGCCCACAACGCTAGTCTACAATCTGAATATGCATTCGTTTTTCTGGTCCCATCCTCGCTCAAAAGGAATAAAATGAAGTAAGACTTTCGGAGTCGGATTGTTCTGCTTCTATCGACGGGCGGGACGCTCCGAATGTCAGTCGATGCAGACGAGTTCAGCAAAGCGCACATTCCATCAATGAGCACCGCACGCACCGACAGAGTCTATCCTCTGATACTCCTTTTAGCCATCAGAATCTCACATAATTGCGCGGCAGCGACATCGTCAGCTGTGTTTCGCCTAGAGGACTCTTCAATCAGAAAGGTGTAGTTGACTCACTCGAAATTCAATTGCAAAGGCGCAGTTGAATTTCTGAGCTGGACTGAATGCTATATGAGAACTGATATGAGATTCCCTCTGAAACGAATCGTTGCCTCTCTTTTTCATGGTATCTCTGCTCACATATCCATGAAGAGAACGTTGGTCGCGCACTCTCATGGAGAAAGTGAAGAGAATCGCAATGAACGTAAAAGGAAACATTGAAGGATTCAACAAATCAGGAATAATGATTTCTGGAACGTCGTTCTGGTGACTATATGACGGATTGTCAACCGAGATTCCATGTTGAGACTCGCGTCCGATGATTCAATCGTAATCACTGTCCTGACAATGGCTGCTCCTCTCTCGTCGAGGAGTTTGAATGATAGAAATCGTCGAATGGAGTTTTGCTTATGTTAGTCTACACAGAGTACAGCTGGTGTGCTCTGAGAAGCGCCCATACGATTCAAGAGTTACACGCTGAATCAACGATGCATTATCGATCGCAATCTCCTTGATTGCGTTGATTATTACTCTCGGACGTAGCTCTTGATATCAAACTCCGCCGTCATGTTGTCACAACGATCTCCTTGTCTGGAAGTCGAGCTGATCAACAACATTATCGGATATCGAATCGAGAAACAAGCGCGGAATACGAGACCTTTCCCAATGACACTCTGACAACGCGTGTCACCGTATGACGACCCCTTGTTATTTAAGTGAGCTCTTGCAGTCAGACTATTAGGGATTCAAACAAATATTCTGGAAAATCTTGCCTGAGGTCTCTCGAGCTTCATTTCGTCGACTGGGTTTGAAAAACCATTTGTCGCCCCAGATGCCAGGAGGAAAAAAAAAAGTTTATAAACGGAAAAGGAAAATATTTTCTCCCTCGAAGCATGTAATGCTCCCTGCTCTGGATAGCTGCTCGATTTAATAAACGACGGCGACGATGACGACAACGACGAGGAAGGAAACGACAACGATGACCGCAGCGGCGGCGCGGCGTCGGCGACGACGAGAGTGACTCACCGAAAATATGCGCCAGTCCTCAAAGCGCAGAGAGAGCATTCCGAATGAAATGAGCGAACGAAGGAGCGAGTGCATCGAGGAATTCCGTCCGCCACCAAAAGGCATCGAACCGCCACGGGGGCAAGTCATCTGCGCTGCCGTCGAGAAACTTATTTTTCCTAGAAAATTCCACTCGGCGGCTCCGCGAATCCATATCTCCGCGAGAGACCCCGGTAACAAGGACTCTTACTTAATGTTGTCTCAATGCAAATTACACGATAACGATTCTCCGTGTCGATCACGGTGAATGCGGCTTTTCCCTTCTTTTGCTATTTTTTTGCGCTTCGGGCAAGTATCCTGACCACACTTGGATTATTGGGCATGCGATCAGGGAAATTATTCCAGACTTACTGAAGCTAATTTGAAATGCTTCGGTATCTCGAATCGGTCACGGGTTCACACTGGAGCCCGCAATTTTGGATGAGCTCATTCTTGATCCTCGTTGACAGCGTTTCTTCCGCCACACCCTTCAAGCCGTCGGAGCCATCGACGTTGTTTCGCTTCAGCACATGATATTCGAACGTCGAATTTCAAGATCGGAGCGCCGCCGAGCGGAGAACTGAGCTTTCGTGGTTTGTTTTCTCTGCAGAGGAAGCTCTCTCCAGAAACTTCATCGAAATCGTGGCGAATCCTCGGTTGAGACTCAGGATTCGTTCGCAGCATCAAACATCTGTCATGGATGGACCGGTGGACGGTCAGCAGCAGAGCCTGGAAGAACGGCCTCATTGGTCACAATTTATCCAAGTATACAATCATCCAAGTATTTGGTCCCAGGTTCAGTCCCTCGTTTCTTTTTCTTGGAGAACATGCAACCCAGAGAAAAAAGTGTCATGGATTACCCCCCTGAAAATTCGATTTCACATCGGATAAGCCTCTCATAGTCAGACACCCTCAAAAACCATGATCCCGTCGATGTCCGGCCTAAGCATGCCTCGTTTCTTTCACTTTCTCTATGAGAGGTGTCAAAAGTGTCTTTTCGCCTTTTTCTCGGGAAATATGCGTCGTGGAGAAAAACTTCCGATGGATGACCGGCCTTGAAATGCAATTTTACATCAAAGAAGTTTGTCAGAAACCCTGAAACGCCCGAAATCCATTGTGAACTACAACTCGAAAAATTGATCGTCGGACCACCCTGTATACTCATGTATTGATGGATGAGTGTACTAGGAGATCAAGAGGTAGTGCCTGGTTGCTGAGAAAGCTTGGTCACACGGGCATCAAATGGGTATGTACTCAGTTGACCAAAAATGTTTGACCGAACCCAGTTCACCGAAAAACTCTTCTCTTTCTGGCGCGATGATGAAAGCTGTTTTAGTGGAGGGTTGTTTTGAGCGTGTTCTATCTTCCTCGTCTAGAGTTCGCCAGAGTTCTCCATGAAAGGGAAATAAAAGTTCACAGAACGCGGAAATCACGCCGAATAGATATCCTCAGAAAGCGGATTTATTTGATTTACAACAACAAGCAAAGCTTCGCGAGGGCGGATCTATCAGCTTAGCTGTTCACGAAGTTCACGTGACGGTGCCATAATTCTTAAATCTATGGTCTCCGAAGTAATTGGTTCACAAAATCATGATTCTCTCCATTGGAATTTCTAAACCATGGAGCAGGCATAATAACAAGATGTGTTCTGTTTTAGACTATCTTGGCCTGGACCGCTTCTAAGTGAAGAAGATGGAGTACGCTCGAAACGTTCTCCGCTAAGACAGCTCCCAGTGCGGAAGAAAAGGTTTTCGGTCAACTGGACCCTAACCATCAAATATTGGTCTCCCCATCTTTAACGGTCAGATGAATCATTTGGAATAATTGATCTCCAAACTTCCAAAGTCTAGTTTCCAAGATAACCACCGAGTCCACAGTTTTCGGGGGTATTCTGGTACATCGTACATCTAATCGTGGATCAATAAGAGAAGTACCTTTCCCGCAAAATATTGCGAAGTCACGTGAATGCATGGATTTGGAAGCCCTGCCAACCAAAGCTCAGTGTCACAAGGACGCGGATTTTGATTCACAGAGAAGTAACTTTCAGTTATGAATTTCTTCATTTTTTCGCGAAATGAAACAGATTAGAGGGGCGAATGGCTCTTCGAAATAAAATGATATTTTCTTCAGTGATCTCCCAGATAGTATGAAGAATCATCTCCTCACTCTCGAAAAATAAAGTTTATCCTCCTCCGGACTGTAAAGTTGCTCTTCATATCTGTAGATGATGCAACCATCAAATGGCTCATCTATTGAGTGTCCCTCAAGTTGATCCCCCGCGTGACCTCTCCCCCTTCCCATTCATCCCTTATCTTGGTGCTCAGCCGAATGTTCGTTCTTTTTTCGCGTGATCGTACCATGGGCCGCAAGACCCATCGCGCACGTGCAAGGAATGAGAATATTCTCAATCGAGTTTCTTGAACTCACATCATAATCCATAGTACAGGTGGTCCACAGCAAGGTTCCCATTTTCACCGGAAGAAATCCAACTTCAGCTCGAACCATTATCCAATTGTCGCGAACCCCCGGTAACACTAAATAAGGAAACTGAGGTTTGTTACTGAATTACGGGGAACAGCGACTGAGACTCTTCGGGGCGGCCGGCCGGAACGTATCGGCTGCTGCATCGAGAGTGAATGAATGGTCAGTGCGGGTTTTTTAAGGCGGGCCAAGACCGTTGTCTCTAATTCAGACCGAGCGCCCCGATTCCGATGCCATCGATGAGTCTGTCGGCTGAATGAAGAATCTGATGGATGCTAAAAAATGTTTTATAGCTCTGCGACACCAATATCCACCAAAAGAGGAGATTTCAGAGAGCAAAACGATGATGTCACATTCTTTCAGTCGGAGTTTCTTCTCAGACAAGATGATACTCGAGATTGGAAACCGTTTGTGTAAATTGAGAGCATGGTCCATCTCTTCAAAAATTGCATTCGTTTCTTGCTCGGCGTCGAGTTAATTGAGTGAGGCATTTGTGTCTAAGAATTTGTATCGTTCGAATTTCTGTCACCTTGAAATTGTTCGTGGCTAGCGTTCCCTTCCAAACCGGCTTTTTAAAAAGCGTCTCTTCATTCTCAACTGCGACAGAATTGTTCCTGAGCTTCAAACAAGATGAAGGCCTTCATCGTTCTGGCCGTCATCGTTGCGGCCGGAACCGATGCCGGAGTTGTGGTTTCTTCTGGCACCTCGACTTCGCAGCGTTCTGAGCATGTGAGTTTTGTTTTTTCGTGTCGAAACATCATGGGCTCGCTCCATGATATTCTCTGATTGGAACTCATTCCTCCCGTTCTGTGATGCTGAAACGATATTCAATGTTTAACAGGAACCCAAGAATTACGTTCTCGATCACGACGCGAAGCAGTCTTCTGCTGGATCAGTGAGATCGGACAGCGGATCCCGTGGTGTGATGGTCGGGTCGTACGGCCTCAACGGTCTCGACAACTATGGTCTTGCTGTGAGCTACGCTGAGGATAAAGCGATCAACCGTCCATCCGTCGCCACCGAAGAACGGGGAGCTGCTACCTACCAGTCAGCGGCAGTAACGTACACGGCCGCTGCACCAAAGAGTGCAGCGTCCGGCGCAGCTCTTCATAGACTCCTGTCCATATATTCCGCTATATACACGAGTCGAGCTCTGTCATTCGCAATGCCAGCTGCAATCGCTGCGCCGATCGTCGCGCCGATAGTGGCTTCTATATCGAAAATCGCGATGCCTGTTGTGTATGCGACTGGCGTTCCCGCCTGGTAGAGTTTTGGGGAAAACGATTGGACTCTCCAAACACTACGCATTAGACAAATGTACATCAAACCCCGGATCACTTGAATCGCTAGTCAATTACAATAAAATATATATCAGATCAGAATCCTCATCATTTACTCTGAATTTTGTTCCTTCATTTCGTGACATCGCAAACAAAATCAAAGCTTCAAAATGGTGAGAAAAAATCTGCGGTTCTCAAGTTTTTCGAAAAAGCGTATTGGGGACGGAGAGACAAGAAATTCTTGACATGGTGTCTTGGCTGGGTACTCGGAGAGAGATCCTCCTCTCGCGGGCCTTTATAGTTAACGTTGATGGCTGTTTTGGAGGTTGATTAGGGAAACCAAAAATAACACTCGTCCTTATCAACAATATTTAGATACAATATATGAACAATAACACTGATCCGATTCTCCTGAGGATCTGAAGATTTTCCGACGAAAGATATCCTCGAGATTTCCAGCAAGAAAGACTGCAGTCGACCGAAATACTTCGACAGCTCCAACACATTGGCACAGTGGTTGGAACCAGGAGATGAAAGTCTGTGATGAGACCCCTTATTAGATGTCGAATTTACAAAAACATCCGCAATCACATGGGAGTCTCGTGTGACGCTGCTTGGCACCAATAACGTATTGCAAACCTCTCTGGCTGAGCGGACTTTTGATTCGTTGAAAAACGGCCAGAATGAAGTCAATCAGAAATTGTTACAAAACTCGTTGCGTCAAAAGTTTGGCATGAGTCGAGCCTGGCGGCTCCAACCCGATATCTTCGGAGGAGATGAGAGATCTCAAGCCCTGTCAGCACTTTTCCGATCCAGCTCTTTCATATTAGAGCTCTCAGTTCCTCTCACTGGCCGACTAGCCTGAAGAACGAGAGTTCTCGATGGGCTATCAAGAAATTGGGCAATCAATATCGAGCTCATTCTCATGGTCGACTGCTCCGTAACGAGATCGACGACTTTAACTTGAACCTCAATTTGAAAGTTGGAGTTCTCGAGTTCCGCAAAGGGATCCCGCGGTGAGTTAGAAAAAAGTATGGAGCTGGGCGAAAAAACTAGTTGCTTGGTGATATGAGTATCTGCCTTTGCGCATCGGAACAGCCAAGACGATATAACCTCGTGAATCTTCATTCGTTGCACGGATCGAGCTTGTCACTTGGTCAACTTGAGGAGATACTCCCGCAGGATTCCCAGATAATGACAGAAGGTGAGAGCGTGAGAAAATAATATTTCGGTTTTATCCTCGGCTCCTAGTAATCGTTTCCTCAGTTGTATCTGAAGAGGTCCCGTGAAGTCTCATCGGAAAACTACGAGTAGCTCGTGTTTTCGAGCGAAGAAGAATGTTTTTATATATTCTGATCTGATGACTGCCTCGGTAGTTAGAGAGAAGCCCGGCATCCAACGTCAGAAGATCATATCCACGGAACCTCGACTTGTTTTGTCTTGCTGAATTGTACATAAATTGCGTGAGGCAGCAGAAGGGAAAGACGAAGCACAACAATCAAGCGACGAAGATGCTGAAAAGAAGCGAAGATAATTAGCCCCCGTTGGAGCGGTACCAACAGTGTTGGCCACTTTGGAGGCAACAGCGATGAACAGCCGGGTGGATGCCTCGAACTTTCTCGTGGTCGGCTCCGAAATTCGGATAAGAATCATTCTGTTGTGGAAGTGCATAAGAGATGTCGGTTCTTGATATTATTTTCCAAGATCCTTTGAGTCTAGATATTCAGATAACGAAATCATCGCATGCCACTCGTGTGTTAATTCTTCGTCTTTATCATCTTGTTGTAACTCACCCATTATTGTAGACGTTTCTGGACTTCGCTCATTCACGGAATGCTTTCGCCCTTAGCGAAAGTTTGACTTGATTCCAATTGGACTTCCTCGGATGACTAAGAGTCGATCAAATCTCTCGCAAATATTCGATTCGGGAGAAAGTTTCATGAAAATGAAAGTTCTTCTGGTACATCTGGAAATGAATTCGAAAAAGACTTCTAGTGCATAGATCGATTTCTCATCTAGAAATGGTGGAAGAAAGATGTCTCCGATTGTCCTGCTGGAGTCCGAATTCCAGGTGCTGGATGTCCTTCCTCTCCGCGTCTTCATTGTGAGTTCATTGATCAAACTTTAACGAAGACACAGGGTAGAATTTCCGGTAGAAACCGGTCGCCAATAGGTTCAGCTTCGATTCCGATAAATTCTAATGTACACGAAGACATTTCTCCATGATTTAACCACTGCATTGCCTAGATGATTGCTTGAGCGAAGAGAAAAACATCGATTTTAGCTGATTTTCAACGGGTTATTCATTCACGGAAGACACTGGAACCGCGAGACCATTCAAATACTGTGTTAGCGTCCGAAACTATGCAGGTCCGACGTGGATCAGCTGCTCGGTCAGAACGCGATCTCGCTGCTTGTCCAGAAAAATACCCAGAAGTTGACTCTTATTGATGACGGCTCTGTCTTGTGATGATGTCATGTCCATCGGATCGCAGGATTATGAAGAATTTTCGTTACATTCACCGGTAGTCAGTGACTCAGCACTCAATGACGCGCGGAATTCCTTTGTTTCTAGTTTAAGAAATTCGGGCACAATTTTCGCTTACTTCGTTGCGAAATCGAATATAGAGCGCATCGGGTCTTCCGGAGACCAAACAGCACCGACAGCCTAAGAATGGTGGACACGCACTCTCGCAGAATTTGCATCGCGCAGGGATTATCATAGCGTCTTCTTTGGTGTATGTCCGACGGGCATAGATAATCTTTGAGGCGATATTGTGATGAATACGCCACGTCTTCTCAGTTATCTTGGGCGGGTGTGCAGCAAGACTATTCTGCCAAGGACTCACTGACCAGGGGTAGCTGACCGCCGCTCCGATGGTGCCAAGAGCCGCCACAACTCCGAGTTTGGCTTCGTCTTTGTAACAAAGAGTGCCACAACTCGTTAATCATGATGCTCGAGAAACTTTTCCAGAGATTTGTTTTGAAACTCGAGACTTACGCTGAAATCGCTAATGTTTGCTGGGCACTCTGCTCAAATTATGAAACGACTCGTTTTCAGCCATAAATAACTGATGATAGCACATGTACGTCAATGGCGCCCGAGATTACGCGAGTTCGTTCGCCTCAAGCAACGGTCACACCGCACTTCTGAAGGGCGTAATCTCTGGCCGGTCGACGACGAATTCGGTATCATGCATCAAACTTCTTACGATTCCCTGTGATTCGATGAATTTCACGTTCCTTCGTTGAGACACGAAACCGAGAACTCTGGGGCCTACATCGTGGACAAAGATCTTCGGACTTCACAAACCGAAGAGAAGTGGTCGATTTCTCCGCCAGCAGAAACACCGGTTGAACAATCGATCCGACAGCAGTGCGAGAGGAACCTGGAACCAATTCTTCGATCGAGAACATTCTTGAAGCAAAAGCGTCGAGAGCGATGTCGTCGAAGGAATGCGAACACCAAGACCCGAAGAACACTTGTATTGTACGTTGTCCGTGCACCATCAGTGCATACGTTTCTCGGCCGTGAACCCATGATCGAACTCCAGACCCGGCGGCGCCTCCAGTGAGAGAAAGCGGTGCTCACAATGAGAGAAAACAAAGTTGATGGGTCCAGTTCTGTTCTTCTGTGACCTTGGAAGGCCGGGGCGGATCTTCGGCCAGACTTTCGGTTGTCCATCGTTGCTATAAAAGCCGCCGAAAACTTTCCTCTGGCAAGATCTCTCAGATCGAGCAAACACCCGAAATACAACATGAAGGTCCTCGTCGTCTTGGCTGTCGCCGCTGCCGCTAACGCCGGAGTTCTCCTCTCCTCTGGAAACTCTGTCCAGCACCGTTCGGAGGATGTGAGTGACTTCTGAGCGAGAGAAGCTCGATGTTCGTTGGTGACTGTCTGATAACGTGTTTTTGGCCGATGCTTCGAAGCATCTACTCATATTCTATTCGATGACGATTTTGTGATGGTGTTCCGAAATTCTGTCCTTCCATCTCAAATTGAAAACTAGGTTTTTATTAAACAACTGGTTTCTGTTCGTCAGGGTCTCGGAAACTACGCTTTCGGATACGACGAGAAACACTCGACCGGAGGATCTTTCCGCCAGGAGTCCGGATCTCCCGGAGTCAAAGTTGGATCCTACGGACTCAACGTTGCTGATGGACGCCAGCGTGTTGTGAACTACGTTGCTGACGGCGCCGGATTCCGTGCATCGATCGCGACCAACGAACAGGGAACCGCTCCTTCTCTTCCCGCCGCTGCTGCCTATAACGCTGCCTCATCACTGCCCGCTCCCATCGCCGCCATCGCCGCCCCCGTTGCCTCCGCTGCGTCGGCCATCGCCGCTCCCATCTCCACCATCGGTGCCTCAATCGCTGCTGCTCCCATCGCTGCCGCTAGTGCCATCGCCGCTCCCATCGCTGCTGCCGTTCCGACGTACGCTGCCGCCGTTCCGACGTACGCTGCCGCTCCCGTCGCGATCGCCAAGTCCACTGCCTACTCCACCGCGGTGAACCACGGAGCCATCCACGCTGCCCCTCTTGCCGTTGCCGCTCCCGCCTACGCTAGCATTGCCGCCCCAGCCATCGCTGCACCCGCTGCCTACGCAGCCAACGTGTACGCTCCATCTGGCGCCTACGCCCACGGACTCTACGGCTACGGCTACAACAACGTCGTTCGAGCCTGGTAAATTGAAAATATTCTGTATATATTCCGGTGATAATCAGTTATAATGGGAAAAATCAGCATCGAATAAATCTCAATCTCTCCGTAAAACGAAACCCACAACGCAGCTTGACTCTCTCGGGATTTCCAACGTGTTATCTGTAATACCGAGTCCAAAGGAAGGCGAACAACAGACTCAAGTTGACAAGGGTGTATTTTACTTCGTTCCCTTGTTTTCTCTGTCTGGAAAAAAGAGGAAACGTCATGAAAAGTGTTCCACTCTATTTTGCCAAGACATCGTTTTCCGAGGGTGTGTGTTGTAGATGTGGTGGCGGCGTGAGATTGAAGTGGCTGCTAGACGACTCGGTGGAGCAGAGTTTGTCGACCTCCTCCACACTACAACGAAACAGTCCTGTCGTCCTGTCATCCTGGTTACGTCGTCGTCCTTGCGTCAGGGACCTATTAATCTTGGCACCTCAGTTGCTTTTTTCTCGGATGGCGTCGGCCAGCCGCACAGATCCTGCTCAGGAATCGGGTTTGTGTTCACCAAAAGGCAGCTCGTCCATCGCCTACAAAGGAGATCCGTTCGCAGTTCCCGACATTGAAGCGTTCCTGGACAGAATCACTCCACTGCATAGATGGGAGAGGTTGCAAACGATGTCGCGGTGAACAAACGCGATGCTTTCTGATAGATGAGACGCTGAGCAAACCACGAGAATCGACGAGGGAGGATTAAGTTTTGTTCTTTTAGGATTTTCAAGAACTCCGTCTTGTTGCAAATCTCGATTTGGAGAAAATCAAGTTTGGACCGAAATTACCGTTTGTAAGGAAGCCGAACGTGCTGAGCATGATGATAACGAGACATGAAGATTCTGAGCTCAGTTTTTGACTCCTTGGCCTATTTCCGGGGCCCTCTTCGCCGTCTTTAACTTCTCGAAGCAGAGAGCAGGAAATGCAAATTGCTGTGTGCCTCACAAAAGCGCTCGATGAATACATTAACCCTACGTTAAACAGGTTGAGCAGTTTCCTTCCATCGGCTGCAGAAGCGGGCTCCTGTTTTCAAATTCATCCTCGATCCTTCGCTCTTTCCAGCCGAACCCAGAGCTCCGCTCGCTCGATCGCTTCAGCGCTCGCGACTTACTTGCTTGCTTACTTGTCTGTCGATCGGTGAGTCCGCTGAAGAGAATCGTGAAATTTAATTAATGCGGAATGCGAACCTTGTCGTGGTCGAATCTCATTTCTCAACTGTCACCATGAGAATCTTCCTGCTGCCGCTAACGCCGCTAGACGGCTGGAGAGTTTTAAAGGCACTCACATTCTTTGGGATCAACCTCCGATATACTGAGGCCAAGCTGAGGGGGACGCAAGCTTTCGTTAACCATTTCTCCTCTTCCAGCCTCCAGAGAACGGCAGTGATTTCTGCAGCCTAGAGTTTCAATTTAGAAGGTCGTCGTTCTTCTGCTGGTGGAATAGATGTCTCTCCGCTCAAAAGCGCGAGTCATGTGGTTCCTTCGAAATCATAGATGAGAGTTCTTCTAGTCAGCTGCATCCTCTAGGGCTCTAGGGTATCTGGAGGCCGTTTCGGACTTCGCGTGAGCGGCTTGGGACCCTCTGTTTTCCCTTGCTCAATGTCAACTTCTCGAAAGGAGCTTTCGCCGGAATCGAATTGAAGGCGTTCGACACAGCATCTTAGGGTCGACGTCTGACACGTACGCATTTTTGAACGTGGTGCGAAGCGTGGTGTCCTTACTGTCACTGATCCGGTGCAAGACAGTCTCGCAAACACACACCGTGGACTTGGAATCTTCGGAATGACGGAAAACCGACTCGTGGAGGAGGCAGAACGGCGGAACAGCAAGCCAGCGAGCTACACAAGCGAGCGGCTCCCGTCGCGGTCGTAAGCGAAGGGAGTGGGGTGCGCGCATTCTTTAGATAACACCTCACTTTGCCCCCGTTTCGCAACCCTGCTGAACTAAGAGCCAGCTCCTTCCATTCATTTTCTAATCTCCCTTCTCCGTTTTGCTCTGGCTGCCATCGTTCTTCCACGCGCGACAGAGTATCTTCTACACTTCTGACTGATCGTTGCACCATCTCTTTCAAATAGTTGACCACACATGTCGCCTTTACAAGGAAACCAATCAAATATGCTCACAATCTGACTAGCTCAGCCTGAACACGTGAACTGATCGTGTACATCGGTGCGGGACTTCCATATGAGTCGAAGAGATGATTGGAGAACGCACAGAGAATTCCATCTCATCCAATCCAGTCCAACGTCCTCATGGATCTCATCCAGGAAGGATCTTGGAGTTTCGAGATGCGCTCCCATTGAGAGCCATCCAAAGTCTCGACTTAGGATTCGTGAAGGAGCGAAACAGATGATCAACTCTACGGCAGTGTGACATCTGCGCGGGCAGGCAGGCGGGCTGTCTGCTGCCAGCGCTGCTTCGTAGTGAACAGCGAGCGTATAAACTCGTTCCTCATAAACGCTATAGTGGGTTTCGTAATTGGAAAGCAGCGGCAGCGACGAAAACAGACCGCTGTGCGAGCCGGAGAACGCCGCGCGCTCCGCCGACGGGTCGACAGGCCGACCTCGTCGACTCTCTTACTCTACTGTTATGTCCTTAAAGTTGTGCAATGAATAACGGATCAGATGGAGCGAGAACGACAGATGCGTCTTGACATCATGCGGCTCTTCCTTTTGCGGACACCCCCGCCGGGCCGTTTGTGTCTTTTTTTGTGAACTCGATCAGCATTCCCGTGGAGAGGGACGCTGCGTACCGTGTGCCGGAAAAAGTTGGCTTAGTTTTCGGGAGTGGGGTCTCGTCTGAATTCGCTTTCGCTGAGTCGTTTTCCAGTGGTCTCGGATGGGTGTTCCAAAGAGCCCTCAGACGATCCGAGGCGACGAATCGACGAAGCCGCAGCTAGCAGGAAAAACCTGCCGCTGAATCAAGATCCTGGCCCTCAACCCCAGCAGTTTTCCACCACCACCAGTCGTCGTCGAGCTAAAAATCAACCAACCAGTCCCGGTGGGGCTGACGCTACTGCTGCTGCGGGCGAGGCTTAATCCGCCCGCGAGGAGTAAAAGGGTCCGCGGGTAAAAGCCAGTCGGGAGTTTCGTCCCTCTTTCTCTCTCTCGCTCTGATCCGCAAACTTCATGCACAGGACAGCACCGGTTTGACGACGTGCTCCGAGTTGCCAACGAACGACGGGTCTCCGAATCTTCAGCTGCAGTAAGTGTCGAACTGAAACTTTGAACGAAGCGCCTACTTTTGGGCAAACTGTGGAAACCACGCTCTGGTGGTGGTGGTGGTGATGACGATGGCCGTCGTTCATGGTCCTCTGAGGCTGGGGCTTGAGCCGCTGCGAGACTTTTATAAATGCGCCTGGACTCGTTGGCCGGACAAAAGCAGATATCGAACGTTGAATTCGAACCCCCTGTCTCTCCGACGTCTAAGACAGGATCGGACTTCACGACGTGGGTAGAGCGTTGTTCGTTTTCAAAGGAATCTCAAAGCTTCTCTACTAGAGTCAACAGATTTGTTCGCCGGATGAAGGGCAAACGAATAATCGAGATCCCTACTGCTGTCAGTGACACTCCGTAGACCCCACGTGGAATCAATTGACAGATGTCTCCGTGAAATGCCAGAATCGAATGAGAAAGGTTCGAGTATACCGGTCTTAGAGGCCTGTCGTATTGACGTCGTAAATATTCCATCCCGATCGGGTGAAGTATTGAGTCGGACGAGGTAAAAGATTAATGTCACCCGGATCCGTGAGCCTTTCGTATGTGTCTCCGAAGTCTGGAAACTCAAACAGTCCATTTCGGATGGATTGCAACTGCCTGTTACTCAGACGAACGTCCCCGAAAAACTGGAACTGAAACTGGTCGGATGTCTCCCGAGGGTGGGGGACACATGAACACGCTCCCGAGCCTTCATGTCTCCCTTGTTAGAAGCTAAATTTGGATTCCAGGTTTGTTTCAACGTCTGGAACAAGAGTTCTGTCATTCCTCATCATCGATCCCATCGGGAACCCTCGACTTGTTTACTAGAAGCTCTTCAGGTCGATCCAACCTGACTTATTTAGCGCGCGGCTTTTCCTTTGGTCGTTGGGTGGTACTGATTTCTTCCCACAACTGACTTTTATGGCGCAGCTAAAATGACGTCGTGAAGAGCGACTCCGGCCCCTGAGCCTGAAAGGTGCGGCACGAGTTGAGAATCTATCTTACTTGTTCTGAAAAAGTCATAAAGCACCCAAACATTTTGTCTGGTTTGCTCACATCTGACAATTTTCAGACGAAACCAGTTTATATCGAAAGTTAGTGAAAAGTCATTCACTTTGTCGAGCTACGCGAAAGTTGAGTCGGGGTCCACCTTTATCCTGATCTCGAATACGCGAGAGCTTCTCAGGGTTTGCTATTGGTGCCTAACTTTGTTAGAACTACCCGACTCCCCACGGACAGATATGGATCAAGAACAAAGACGATGCGCCGGGGCACATGCAGCCGGGGCAAGAATCTCTCGGCTCAAATCCGTGCGAGTCGAGCATTCTCTGTCTGTCTATCTATCTTTCTTCTCGGTCCCCCAGCTTTCCTGCCATACAGCAACTTATGACGTGATTATATTAATAAGATAACTATGCAAAGCAGCTCACCGGATCGAGGAGAAGCCCCAAGCCTAAGACTAGCTGGCTGTTTGGCAGGCCTCGCCGCCGTGGGCTTCTCACTGAGTGGGCTTCCTGCATTTTAATGCCTTCGAACACGAACATCGCGTGGCTGAATCAGAAAGCAAAAGTCGAACGAATGGGGTTTCTCAAAAATCATTCCCTCATGCCCGAGCTCGACCGTTGCCTGCCTCCACCTCCTGATGACCCTATTCTCCTGGAAACGGAATTCCCTCGTTCAGAGCGCGGTCGCTCGTTGTTCGCCGCTTTCAACGCAACCTTGGCGGCGATGACTTTGCCATCGTTGAGTTTGATTCGCTGGAACGGCATCCTCTTCGGCGGGAAAGAAGCCTGATCGAACCATGTACAAACATCTCCGGAGCGCGTTTTCGAGTCCTGGAAACGCTTTCTCCGAGCCCCGTTTACGTCTCGTCGTTGTTTTCGCCGTGTCTTTCGCGTGCCTAGCGTTCCGGCCCCCGCCCATCGAACAGGCTCCCATTTTAGCGTGCTTTGAACAAAGCGTGCGGCGTTTCCGGCCGTGGAAACCCCCACGGAAAAAAAAAACGCGCAACCTGTTCTCTTTCCCATCCCTGAACTGCATTGAACGATGCCTTATCGCGGCTGCCTTCGACCGCTCAAAGCAAAGGCGTTGAGAGCAATGCTGGAAATAGAAGCGGCAGCGGCGACGGCATGACGTGACAATAATCCCGCGCTTTTTCGTCCGTCGTTTTCCTTTTGCAGCCCCCCGAGGGACTTGACCTTTTCCTCCACGTAATCACAACGACACTGATAATTTGCATTTCAGATGCGTTGACTGTTTCTCCACGGTGCTCTCCTCTTTCTCCTCCTCGTGCGGTTGGTCGGCCGTTGTCGTCGTCGCCGCCGCTCCTTTACCCCACTTGTTCCTTTTGGAACGAACACACGTTGAACGGAACGTTCCCTCCTATCTCTCGTTGCGCTCCTCTCGTTCGCTTCGCCTGGTCCCTCTACAGGATGTAGCAAACACTGGCGAATCATGTAACTGCGTCTCGAACAACATCACCCGTCGTTGACAACGAACTAAAGAACGAACGAACGAGCGAGCGAGGAACATCGACCCATTTCAAATGATTCTCCCATTCGACTCCGGAGCTGACTTTGTGAATGAGGTGGCCACCGTTGCCTTGTTACCTCTGCCGCTCCTACGGCAACCCAATCATATATTTTGTCTCCGGAGTTGTCTCCATAGTTTTATAGTGTCGTAAAAACTCTGAAGAGGTCAGACGAGCTGAGCGAGTGAGCGAGAAACTGAATTACTCGCGTTCCGTCGCAATTAGTGACATTTCCATCCTATTGAGGTTGACATTCGAAATGGAAGTCCAAAAACCTTCCCGCAAAACACTCCGAAGACCCTGAAAGTTCTACTGTCTCGTAATTCAGGAGTCTCTCCTGTCACGGTCTGCCGCCGACTGTCTCGCTCCGACGACGAAAACTTCGTGGCGCGGTTCCCTCATTCTATCGACTTCCAGGCTTTCCTCTTCCAGTTGCTTAGTTTCGAGCGGTCGTGTCTTTTCTGTTCGAGGACAGACCAGAACACGAACGCTGTGTCCCATCAGTACTGTTGACCGAGACGTCTTCTTGTCCACTCGCCTGACAGGTTCTCGATTCTCGAAGTTTAGTGGACCCCAAGGCTCCACACTATATCAAGGAACAGGGCGGCTCAATCCGATCCTGTCAAGCAGTATTTCTGGACAGAGTTAGCGCCCGGTGGCATGGATTTCCTTCTCCAGTGAGTGCAGGAGGTGCGATTCGTTTCCCGTCCTTGTTATTAATAACAGGTAGCACCCTTTTCGGCCCGCCAGAGCAAAGGTTGGCTACTTCTTGACACGGGTTGTTAAACGTCACAGTCGTACGAAACTGCTGACCGAGTGACGGCGGAACGTCTTAGGAACGAAAAGTTCCATCTCGAAATGGCGACAGCAAGGAGACCAGTGGTGCGCGAGAGTGCGGATAGGGGCCCTGCAGGTGAAGACCGAGAAGACATGCAGCTGGAAAGGAGCGGTTGAAAGTCCGAGAAGACATTGGGAGATCCTGTAGGTTTGTCAAGAAGAGAAGCATGTGGCCTGCAAGGTCGCTGGGAAGAGCTGCGGGCTGTTCACCTTAAGTGGAGATGAATGACATCCGCATTGTGTCAAGGTAAGATAGAGCCGATGGAAAAGAATAAGCACTGGATGAGGAGTGAAGGAGACGGGGACACTGGTTCTGTCAAAGTCCTCTTGGCTGTTGGTGACAGCTGCTTGTTTGACAGCTGCATTTGCTTCGGAACGGGAAAAGAAGGATTCGCTGTCGAGGTTACCCCGCAGGATCGGAAGCCGCAAAAAAACGCAAGTTTTCGTATTCCCAGAGAAGTAGCGAGGGAAACCAAGAGCTTCCCTCGGGCCCAGCTCATAAAAACAATCGAATCGTGATGCTATTTCATGAAAAAAATAACGCGCAGCTCAAGTCGTTCACGTGTGTGCATCCGAGGAACATTGGTCGTACAGTCCGCACATCGGAGACCGAGATTCGAAGTGGAGAGAAAACAAATTTTTCATCACGAATAGGGTCCCATTAGCGAGCCGCAAGATGAAACGCCACTCGCCACTAGTGGCCACCATCACCATCAACCGCGCCGGCCGTTGATGCTTTCACAAGTGTAAGCCGTGCCCTGACGGCAATATCTCTATGGAAATCAGATGCAAAACTTGTTATCGGTTAGCAACACACTCCACCTCCCTCCCCTGGAAACTTTTTCAGCGGCGGCAGTCGCAGTGGTTGCGGCTGTGTATGCTTCCTGAAATGAGATTCTAGCACATTATGAAACGTGCGAATGGCCGTTTCGAAACCGAAAACCGTGACGTGGCAACAGCAGGTCCCCGTAGGTCCCCGCAATCCCTGCAGAGAAAGAATTCACTGTCCAACCGGAGCTAACAAAGCAGAACCACAAAACCCATCTCGGAAATCGAGCCACTTTCACCGCGGTTCTTTCACCAAGAGTTCTTCTGCAAGAAGCCGAACCGCTTAGCGCGTCGATGAAACGAGAATGTCTCGTCGTCGGAGCGGCGTTAGGCGAGTCATCGGTCTCTGTCACCTGCCGAGAGTCAAGCGTTCTCTCGTGAACTCAATCTCGATCCAGCAAAACACGCATTTTCTACGGTGAAGCGACCTTCCCACGAGCAACCTTGCTTCACCCTCCGTTAGATCGCTGACAAGCGGCCGAGCTCGAAGCGCTCCAAACGCCGGAGAACGCGAGACTACAGAAGTAAAGCTTCTACGTAATTATATTAAACGTTCTCGGTGATAAAATGCACCTTATCGTAGTTGGCTATCCAACACAAAGCTTTTGGCGCAGGCATCTCGTCACCTGAATCTTGAAGTCGGAATCTGAGCAGGGGCGAAGCCCGCAAGAGCTACGACAAATCCCTGATGACGTCAAAGCAGTAGCGATTTCGAGTTTGTTGAGATTTCTCAATCGGATGGCGTACCACGGTGCACTGACGGCCTGTCAGATAAATTTGTTCTGATCTAGCGCAATTTAACATAGCAATCGCTTCGTCGAGGAACAACAACGACCACGTCCCAGACGACCTTGATGTCTACGTGCTTTATCGCGTGCGTGGAAGCATACGTGAGCGTGCCCAACGCGATTAGGAAAAGCAGGACGATGACGTCAGGGGAAAAGACCGAGCTCTACAATTAAACCACTGACCGGTTATCATCGCTGTGATTTTGTAACATTCAGCTGGTCTCCGCAGGGATCAAATGTTTCGCGCTCGGCCGTAGAACTCAAATGATGACAAAGCTCCTCTTGGACTGTCGCATATCCTCTTTGAAACTGGAAATCGGAATTCTGAAATTTCGACGACGATTCCCTCCGATATTGCGATAGATTGCAGCGTATTTCTGCAAATTTCCGGGACCGCTCTCATCTGCCGCAGACACACCAAGCAAATCCGGAAAGAAAGATCCAACTCGGCCTGCCTGAGAAGTGGAACAGGGTAGAGTAAAGAAGGGAATTCTCATGAAGCAGAAAGAATGCCGAGAATTCCTTCTGTGGACTCCGCTGTAGGAGTAATAGTAGTGGTGGACTTGTTGAAGTTATGACTGGAAAGGGCAGAGAGACCAAGGGAGGAGCGGTCGGAGCCGGAACGCGACACGAGATAGGCATGCAAACACAGCGGGAGATCCTCTGTGGGTCCGAACTTTGCTTTCAACTTGGTCAGCAGCTTGAAGTCGTCTAGTGTGTTGCGGAGATGCGTAGGGCGCGAGTTCAGTGTGATCCACAACTCATGCCACCGCTCCCTCCGAATATTCCGCTCTTCTAGTATAGCCTGGGCGTATTGGATGGACCTTTCGATTCGGGAGCAGGCTCAGACCTGACTCCCTTGGCGCAAACTTCACGAAAGTTCCAGCGATTGACAGATTGACTCCACCTTTGATGGAAAGTAGATCGAAAGGCGGAAAGACTGACAAGAGATTTTTCCGCAAAATCGAAATCTTCCGACCGTGGATGCTCTGTTTTCAAATCCACTGGAGTTTCTCTTGGACGAATCAGAAGTTTCCTCAGCGACATCTGATCGTTGGCCTTTTCATCGAAAGCTGCGGTCGCCGTCAGCAGCTTCACTCCTGGCACCGTATTGCACCCCTGTCTGTCATACCCAAGCCGCCTACATTGAAAATCCATTTCCTTGCTAGGGAAGCTTTCGGCCATTCTTTGTTTGATATATTGGAGTCCTTCGTTGAAGCTCGCTCGCTCGCTCGCTCGCTTGCTTGCTTGCTCGGAACGAAGGAACTTGCCATCGAAACGACCGCGGCTGCAACCCTGAAGCCACCCCACTAGACCGAGAAACGACGACCGCCTGACGGAAAAAACGAAACACAACTTCATTTTTCTGTGAGCTAACCTCATTCTCAGTGGAGTTTCCAGAGGCAAAGGGAGAACAAGCGCGTCGATCTCTCGATTTGTCGATGTCATTTAGGTGTCTCCCGTTGTGATCATCACAATCCACATTACGTCACATGAAGGCTTCTGGAACTTTTGGTGCTGAGGGTCGATGAACCGACAAGGGCCGGATTTGTTCGGAAGTTGTGTACGCAAAAGGAGCGAGCGATGTCCAGTAAACTGAGGAATCAAACAGTGGTCTCGGTTGAGCAATCGCAAGTTGCCTAATCAACGATTCACGAATGCACCCGGTGCTTATCTAGCAGGCAAGTGAGCGAGCAGGGAAACGGTGGCTCGAGCCATCGGGAGAGGCTGCACTGCCAGAACGATAAGGTCGAGGCAACTGTTGTGTTCCCAGGAATGATTGGATGAATCCACCAACCGACCGACCGACTGAACAAACGAACGAACGAACGACCGACTCGCCGCCGACTGACTGACTGACTGGCTGACATGCGCATTGGATGGAAAGATGGGAGCAGCAATGAAGTTGAATTCGCTGATTTCGACACCACCCGGTCCTAACCCGTGGTGTGCTGCTGCTGCTGCTGCTGCTGCCACCACTGAGTTTTTCTCTCTCGACCAGGAAGGCCAGCTGTGGTTGATTCTCTTATCTGATAACTGAACAAGCGCTCTCCCACGAGGAGTGAGCCTCCTTCAACAACGAAATGCGTTCCCCCGTTGGAGGAGCTTTTTTTTTTATCAAAGCTCAAACGAACCCTTGTTCAAGCCTTCGAGATTGCTCTCAAACCTCAAAGAACAGAAGTGGAAACCCACTTTGAAGGAGGTTTCGATGACATACTCGGATCGAGAAGAACTCATCAAGACTTGTGGAAGTGAGAACTGATATTTCCTCGCTAATCGCTGGTGTGTGCATCAGCACCGAAGATGAGCTCGAACCGAATCCTCTGGGTTCGAGCGGTGGAGGTGGACGATGCCACTGTTGTTGTTGTTGTTGTTGTTGGTCCACGATCCGCCGGCTCGTCAGGGACAATCAGCTCCCTGCGTTGCTTGTTGATATTGGTTCAGCTCGACACATCGCCTACCCTACTCCCTCCTTTGGCTTCATATGAAATCCAGTGTCGACTGCTGCGGCCGGCGTCGGGGCCGACATTAGTGGCTACACCCGGTATTGCCGCCGACATGGCCATTGTTATTTCACGGGTGTTCGGTATTTTATCGCAGTAGGTTTGTAATGCTTTTGTTCGGATCCCCTCTGAAGGAAAAACGAAGCGAACATCGGAGGGGAAGCAACAACGACGGCGATCGAGAGAAAGAAATGTCCCAAAATAAGTAACGCGAAACTCATCTAACAAATTGACTGACTGTCAGTCGAGCGGGCGAGGCGTCGATGACCCAACAAAAACAATTCACACGCTGTTGCGTCGGTCTTCATCGTAGCTTTCGTCACTTGACCTCCCACTCGTAGCTCGCAGTGTTTGTTGTAGATGGTTTCGTATGCTCTCTGAGAGCTTGTTATTCCTTATTCTCTTCCAACTGCTTTCGGCTGTAGACTGTGTGATGTTCCCGAGATTGAACGAGGGAAGAACAGAACGAGGAAGATATACGAGCGTGTACGGCACACTGCGCCCGCACATCACCCAGAGCAAAGCAATCTACACTTTGGACAATACGCGGCGAGCTCCACGCATCCAAGCACACAACTGGCTCGAGGAGCGATGCCTTAATGGAGTTAATGTGGAGAGTTTTTTCTCACTATGAAGTGAATGATACGGAGTGAGCAAATGATACGAGTACGAGATGGTGGGCCGAAGTGGGGTGGCAGCGAACATCCAGTTCCACTGAGAAGTTTTGCAATAGCAAAAGGACCCCGAGGCTCCGTCGAGAAGCGAAGAATCAGAAAGTGCGAAGAACTGAGGTAGAGAACGAGAGTTCCTTGCCGCAGTTCGAGTTTGATTAAGCTTCGGACAGACAGAGGAAGCTGTAAGGCAGGATGATGGCTCGTCGAGTGACTCGACTGGAAAAGTGTCTGAGGTGGGGGAGCCCGGACGGAGCGACGCTTTACCCGAATCGACGCCGCTAAACTCCCTCGAGGTTCTGCCACTGAGTCCTACGGGGTTGATTGCTTTGCTTCAGAACGAGCTGTATAGGCTGAACGAATAGAATGACGAGGAGACAGTGAAACGCTTCGAGGCAGGAGACCGCTCTCGAAGCGACATCGCTCGGGTCAGATGACTTCTCACTCGGAATTACATTTCTGTGCTTGGTGCGAATTCCCGCTATCTGAAAAAAGCTTGCTCATATCCTCTTTGAGAGAAGCGCCCATGCAAATCACAACAAATTTTCTCATCGGGATCGTACAAATGGTAGGCGTAATAAATAAATTTATTAACTTATCCTCGTCTTTGTCGACATTGTCATCACTTACACAAAACTTTTCAAGCTATTTACAACTACATCTCGTCATGTCCGAGAATCCTCATTGAGTCCATCCAGTTTCTGGCCGGATGGAAGCGAGTGATACAAGAATGGATCGTTGTGTCCAGAGGATGCTCGTCTCAAGTGAAGTTGTCGACGTCCTGCTCCGCTCTCCAGCCGGAGTCGATGTTGGGAACTATTCAACAGTTGTGTTCTCTCAGAACGCGACGATGATTATTCCGCTCATGTCAGCCCAGGTTCCTAGGGTTTGGCTCCCCAACCTCGATGAGCTTCTTTTTGTGAATGAAGTTCTGATAAACCGCTGCTCGATCGTGGAAATGCGAATAAGTTAGATCATCAAGCTTGTTAGAATTATGTTTACAATCAGGATAACTTACAAAACTTCTTTCTTGAAACACTCAATTCACCGGCTCCCACTGACTTTGGTAAATACAGTAGATTTCACTTTGCTTTATAAACAAATTCACTCGAACAGAAGCTCCATTGATCAGTCCTAATTGATACGAGAACTGTTCGTAATTGTCTGAATTATATTAGTTGAGAAAAAACTGACATGAGAACATCCTCGTCGGACTCTGTACCAAAATGATACGTTTCCTCACTTGATGTGATGATGATGTATATACAAAGGACCAGTTTCGATATCGACTTTTTCTCGCGCGATGAAAAGAAGACGCCAGTGAGAAAATACTGCACTTCCAACGTTCGCAACGGATTCCGGAACAGAAGTAAGGGCTGATTCTGTGGTTGTTGATAACTTCTTGATCTTTCTGTTTGTCTAGGTATTCCCTTCGAAAACCTGAGCTACTAGAGAGTTTTCCGTAGAAAAATGCAAAACTTCCTTTCTACTTGTTGGATGTTCAGATTCCGGGGTCGGGTTCAAGTCTCACTCAATGCATCAAAACTTTCATACTATCGGCATGTCTCTCTTCCGTCGTCGTTTCGAAATCCAGCTGGAACACCGGTTCAGATTTAATTCCCGACGAAGTTTCCACTGCGCATCGAGTAACAATGTTGCCGAACGAGAAGTTCTGTGTGTAGCCAGGAGCGCACGTCTTCGATACGCGTCGAGGAATCGCTCGGTTGCAACACCGGTAATTTGCGGATTCGGGCAAAGTTGAATGACATGCTATTGAAATGGTCGAAGAGATTTCTCCAATTGTCGTTTTTGTCCATTTGTCTTCTCGGTATTCAGTCATCGCTAATCGACCCTCTCGATCTCTTTGCTATTGTCTTTCGTATCGCAAACAGTCAGAATTATGATGCCCTAGCCCCCGTTCTCTTCATTGATCTCTCTTCCGCTGTCGTACTCAAAAACGTCCTCATCGATCTC
This sequence comes from Neoseiulus cucumeris, assembly GCA_021527715.1. Classification (NCBI taxonomy): domain Eukaryota; kingdom Metazoa; phylum Arthropoda; class Arachnida; order Mesostigmata; family Phytoseiidae; genus Neoseiulus; species Neoseiulus cucumeris. Next base: position 450,740 of record JAJSRV010000030.1, on the reverse strand, counting down.
AATAATGAATTTTACATTGGACGACAATCCGCTACATCGGCTGAATTCATCATTCCAATAAAGAGTTGTTGAATCCCGTTCGGTAGTCGGGCACGAGCTCCATTTCGGAGTACGGAAACTTCCCGGCAGAACAGGACGAAAAAAGAAGGAACAAATGCAACTTTTCACTCAGCAAGCTAAATCACTACAGGGTTTGACTTTTTACAGATGCGGTTTTTGTCGTTGCTAACCGCGGCACAACTTAGGCTTGCCAGCTTAGGGATCGATTCCCGAAGACTTGAGTGTGACTTGTGTCATGTTCTCCTTTCATCGTGTGATCTTTATACAGTGCGGCAATGAAACCTCATAACTATCGTCATCACCGTTCATCGTCATCGTGATCGTCTTGATCATCCACTTTTGTGTCTTTCCAACTTCCGTAGCCTCACGGTGATTGATCGCCGCTGCTGCAGCAACGAACTTCCTCAATCTAGGACGCCAAAGGCGACCGAGCGCTCCACTCGCTGTTCTGCGGAAGCGGAGGCATCACCGGGGGCTTGGGAAAGTTCGGCATCGATGGCAACGACGGAACTGTCGGCGGTAGAATACGCGTGGCACCGGCGAAATCAGGATGCTCCGAGAATGACGTCAACCTCATCGGTGGACGCCTTCCTTGAAGGTCGCAGACGTTGGATGCATTCCGTCGGATGACCAGACTATTCGTCCCGTCGCTGTATCCGTTATGGAAACCGTTGCCCAGAGTAGTACGTTGCAGCGACATACTCTTCCAGTTGTGCACCGAGCCCGACCGTTGGTGTATTGTCGCCGTCGGCGGAGTCGGGATCTGGTTTTGAACTTCAACTAAGAGCTGCTCTAACGATGACGTTCGTTTGAGTTGCTCACTGCACGCTGAGTGAACCCCCGAACTATTTGAGTCGTTCGAGCTGCCGCCCTTCTCAGGACTCGTCGACGTGTCGCTGACGCAATCGGATCTGTTGACCGAAGAAAGAAGCCGAGTTAGTGGATTCGAAGCTGAGCTAGGATTCGAAAACAACTCAGGATCGGAACGAGACATCCTCGCTCCGAAAAACAAAAGAATAAACATCCTGAACCTCCTTGACGTACCTTGGCGTCAGTTGTACGGGACTGAGAGTTCCGTTCTGCTGAGTCAGAATGCCTCGGAGCTGCGGATTCTGAGTGTCGATCATGAGAGGATCGAAGCCGCCGTTGTTCTGCGCAAGAAGTTTGTTAGCTCCGTTTTCGTCCGTAAGAGGACAAAGCGACTGCAATCACAACAAGAGACACACACAGACGGTTACAACACGAAACAGAACGTGCTTGCCTCGCAAACTCAGAGAACTGAAAAGTGCGAAACGATCGAACCAAATCAACGGAAGTGTCGTCGACACGAGTGGTTATCTCGCGAGAACATCAAACTTAAAAGGAAAGAGAATCACCTTGTAGAATTGATTGCTGTTGTCTCTCCTCAGCGACGGCGAGTTCTTCAGAGTGCCGTAGTCGACCGCGCTGTTGAAATCCTCAGGCAGCTTGGCGGGAGGTTTCTTTCCTTTTTTCGGACTTTTCGACGCAGCCGCGCGTGCCTTGCTCGGGCTGTTCGATGTGTCGAATGTCACTCGAGGCTTTGAAGGAGGCGGAGTAGCGATGGTAACCTGACCATTGAGTGGTGTTCCTTGATAGGATTTCGGTTTCTGAGATCTCAGCCAGGACAGGCTGTTGGGTTGCTCTCCTTCTTTGATCGATGGCATCCTAGCGAAAACAATGTCGGTTGAAAACTTGTTGTTCTACGGCACACGCATGCAGATATTTGGGTCGACGTGCTTCAAATCGCGGAGTTCCCACTCACCTCGGCTTGAGCCAGTAGATGTCCTCGTCCTCAGAAGGATGGGGGAGCTTTTGAACTTGCTGTTGTCGAGACGCAAGTCCGAGAATCGCTTTTTTGGAGGAAATCTCGTTCACCCGATATGTCTGACCGTTGTCGACCACCAGTAGTGGGTGATCGGGACCGTCGGCTATTTTCAACAACGGTGTGTAGTTGTATTGACTTTGACTTTGCTGGAGTCCCGACGACGAAAAGTTCATCGGGTGCTCGGAGAGCGGTCCGTTTTCGGCGCAGAAGTCCCAGTCGTGTTTAATAGTGAAAAGAAGCCACAACAGAACCCATAGAACTATGTGTACGGCCATTCCGCAGATTGTAACGAGAACCACGCCGTCCAGACTAGCCTGGTAGACCTTAACCAGATCGTGAACGATGGGCGCCCCGCTGAGAACAAGACCAACCAGCACTAACAACGAGTAAAGATGGGGACCGTGGCCGTAAAACGTGATTCCTCCGGCTTGAGCTCCTTGCCAGGTAATGTGGTGTTTGAGAGCTGTCCTAGACTTCCATTCAGAGTACTTCAGCAGTCCATACGAGTAGACGAGAGAACCAGAGAGAGTAATGAGCACGGTGTAGACGAGGAACAGAGCCGCTGTCGAAGGCACATTGAGGAGAAGTGGTCCGAAGCGGTGCAGTAGATCTCGCTGACCTACGATGTGGACTCCGTGGAGAATGCCCACCGACGTGAACACCAGCAGTTTGAGGCAAACCATTGTCACGACGAGATACAGCGAGAACAAGAGCGAAAAACACTTGTTACGTTTCCAGAACACGGCCGGATACCACAACGAGTAGATGAGAAGTGCCAAAGCGTAGTTGATGAACTCGGCCGAGATGTGACCCGTCACATCGAGATGGTTTATGGCGGGACGCGTGCCCTCTTGCGTATCACGCTCCCAGAGTTCGGTCTCGTTTACTGTGGGCAGGAAGTGGATGGGAACGAGTCGTTCCCTGTGTGGAATCAGGAAATCCATGTCGGTATGCCAAACATCGCTGCGTTTAAGAAATCCGTGGCGTATCAGGCGTGCGTGCATGATCACCTTCGGGACGAGCAGACAGAATGCCGACCAAAGGTGCAACGTGGGTGACGTTGGCCCACCGTGTCGCCAGGCAGCCTTAAGCCAGCGTTTCAGAGCTCCCCCGCACATTCCTGGCCTACGTCGGGCTCTCCGTGGGAGATTTTCATAAAGAGCCGAAGGGTCGGGAGCGGGAGTGGCTTCATCTACTTCGCCTCCGACTGTAGCCGCATCATTTGACATGTTGCCAACCTGCAGAACGGCCGAAGCTACAAAGAACGGCAGCAGCACAACACCTAAAAAGGACACAAAACTCGGTCAATGTTCCGAACAATCATTAGCGGCTGCAGCGGCTGCAGGTGGGGGAGGCAGCTCTGCATTCAACAACGATTCAACTCACCTGCTCCGATGCATGCGACGTATGCATTCAGCTCGATGTACGGTTGGTCTCTCGACGGCCAGGGCAGCGACATGTAACGGGTGAATCGCTGGACGCTACCGGCTATAACATAGATCGATAGTGCCAGTCCCGCGGTGCAGTACCACACGCTCGACAGCGTGTTCAGATGGGGTTCCCGGCATACCGGGAATCCGTGTCTTCGGGGAGCATCGGCCATGATACCTCTACTTGTTCATGTGTGGAATCTGAAAACAGACGTCCGAATGAATTACGGCACAGCAATTAACTCAGCTTGACCGAGTGGGGTCAAGCGTTTCATTCGTGACTCCCGGATCCGTCCCCCCCTGGTCCCCCGAGTCCCTCTCCGCCTCCCCTGTGCGTTTTGTCCACTCGTTCATTTCTCCCGTCAGAATACCCTTGTAATCGCTCTTTCGAGCCTTCCCTCTTGCCTACAGAGCTCCGAAACGTTTGATGACATGGCTGCCATCGACCAACTCGAGTCGATCTATGTGTGTGTGTGTGTGTGTGTGTGTGTGTGTGTGTGTGTGTGTGTGTGTGTGTGTGTGTGTGTGTGTTTATGTACCTGCCGCGGGCGGCAACAGAACCCGCTGGGTTCTCTTTCTCTACTTGAATTCGTTCGTTGGTGTGTTCGATACATCTGTCCCTTGGATCTCTCTAATGATATCCCCCGTGTAGTTGCGATCGGTCTTCATTTCACTCTTAGTCTAAAAATGATTGATTTTCATTCATTGACCATCAAAAACGGTTCGACAGATGACTCGGCGGGGCTCTGTGTGGACGTCGAGTCGGGCGGCGGCGGCAAGCTGGCTGGTGGTCGTTTGATATTATATCCGATGAGGTTCCCCGCAGAGAGACATTACCACGTAATTGTGTGCTGATGGGACACCCACAAACCCACACACAGGCTCAAACAACTAATATATGGAAATATAGAACAGACGAGCTTCACCGTTGCAATGCGATGCCGGAGTAATGGTCGCTGGACCCACATAGATCTCTAATGGCAGGTTTCGGACAATATTGGCCAAGCCCCGGCTTATTTGGGAGAATGTTTTCCAAAGTGCTCCGCGCACGTAAAAATGCCATCGTACTCTTCGAGTATATGGCTGTTGGCGTACGGCGGGCGGGCGGGGCGGATTTTGTGCAGCCAGCCGAGGTGTAATGATTCGAGAATACGTAAAGGAATGGAATAGGAGTGGCAAGACGCAGCTCGCATTTCCAACTTCAAGCCGATTCGTTTCGGGGCTGCGTGAGTTGTTCCAATGGGAAAACCAACGGCTGACTGCGGAGATTCATTTCAAATAGGCAAAACTTCATAATCAACGTAGCGTGACCCTCCCGGACGCGCGCGCGCCGGCTGAACGGACCCAGCGAAGGAAAGGGCGAAGACCTGCAGCACCCAAACCCGCGCGTACTCGGCGAGCCAGTCAGTCAGTCAGTCAGTCAGAAAAGCGGCCGAGCGACCACCACCACGCGGCTTCATTAAAATAAATGGACTCCAATCCGAACGCTGCCAAGGCAAGTGGAAACGGAAAGGAAAAAAAACATGAACGCTCTCCGGGCTCCTTCCATATAGATTTCCTCTTCAGGCAACCAGAGCTCTGCTCCCTCGAGGGAAAGGAAGTGCCGAAAAATAAGTAAGATTCGAGCCTTTGAGAACTTCTTCTGAAACCCTTCCTCCGCCACCAGCTCCCTCCTTTCGGAGGGAGTTGGAACACATTAGGTGAGACGCACGTGTTCTCGATGCAACCCGGTCAGATTGAAGCTGACGCGTGCGGCCGTTCGGGAAGTCGAGGAACTTCAAGCAGCTCCGTTGATTTTGGCAATTAATATCCCCCGAACACTGACGAATAATGGGATGCCTTCGGGAGTCTCGCAGCCAGCATCGGTACAAAAAATGCTAGCACGGCTCTAATTCCCGCAGTTGGTCATGGCGCAGCTGTTGCTGATTTACGTTCACGCTCGGAGGGAAGACAAAGAGATCTAAAAAATTCTCGCCAGGCCATCCTCGACCGCGGAGTGTGCGGGTCGGGAGATGACAGTAGAATTACGCTGTGTCATGCCTTCCCTTGTTCTATTGTCTTTTTGCACTTTCTTCTTCCAGTGGTTGTTTCCATTCATGTTTTGGTCGTTGGTTCATGTTTTTGTGGCCAGTCTTCCGAGATTCTTCCGCCGCGCAGCAAAATCCGAAAACCCGTTGCTCTCCTTCCGTAGGTCGTCCACGAGAGCTAGCAGAACATCGACACTGTTTGCCTCACGTTCCTAACGGAGAGGGCATCTGCATGTAATAGCTTGTCAACCTGACTCGTCGCACCGACGAACACCCCTCGTCTCAATATACGCTGGTGATTATCAAGTTTGTTTCAACGATCGTTAACAATGCGTTTAAATCCACGCGCCATTTTTCAGAACATGGGTCGGTCCGTAGCCCGCTCGTCCGCTTCCTCGCTCGCTTGGTTTTTGTCTCTCGGAGCCGCACCCACCCAGCCAGCCACCCACTCGAAGCGCCTCAACGGCCAGGCAGCAACATACATAACTGGTTCGAGACGAGAGGGGCAAGCCAAGTCTGCCGGCGAGGTGGCATCGTGTTTTTTTTTGCTCTAGGAGGGATTAGGCTAAATTGTGGAGAACAAGATGTCGACAAGGGACGTGATTCAGGGAGCGATGTTCGATGGCCATCAGTCCCCCGAGTAAGCGAATGCTTTCGTTGTTCCCTCGCCTGTCGTCTGGCCTCAGTCAGTCATTGTGTTGCCAGCTCACCCGAGCGATCAAGAAGCAAACGGTTCCCTTCGATCGTCCACTTTTTTTCTTCCGGCTTTTGTCTGCCGGAACGACGTTTTTCCGGACGGCTGGCAGACCTTTCTCCTCAGCTCGGATCGACGCACTTAAGCGAGAACATGGCGCTCTATGGATGTCCGATGCATACATCCGCAGTCGATGCAAGCGAAATTATGCGCTGCTAGTGTTCAAGCTGACATCGTAACAAATTGTTCTTCGTGGTTGGGTCTCGTTCCGAAATACTCAGTCAGGACGTCAGCCAACCAGGCACGGAGCGAGGGAGACTAACATTATCAATCAAACTTATCGAAGCTTACCGCATGCTAGAGGAAGATGGCATGCCGCTTAATTAAACGGAGACTCTACCGTGTTGTCATTTGCTCGTTCCCTCGCTCGCGCGACTGTCAGTGGGAACCATTGTGAATGCGGCGAGAACCGCGGCCGGTAGACCGACTGAGGATTTTTCAAAGTTGTTTGAGGCTCTTCTTCTCCTCTGGATCCGCCATTGCAGTCTTAATTAATATTTCTCCCGTCCCCGTAGCCTGAGTTCTGATTGTGATCCATTGTGTTTCCTCCTCCCTCAATTTTGTCGTCATCTATCTATCTACCCATCTAAGCAGACAGAGATGGTGAGGCGGACACAAACGGATGCTTGGTCTCCTTTTCTCCTTGCGAGGAAGAAAGCGATGATTCGACCCAAGCAGGGAAACCGTTCATCCATATGAATTCATCTATAGACACGGAAAACTCTCAAATCAAGAATTGAAGCTGCACCTGCTCAAGAGCCTCATCTCGAGTATGAGCGTTTACGTAAAGCTCTCAGGTTCCTCTTCGGCGGCATCGTCGTTTTTGAGCGATTACGTTTGGAGTATGCTCCTGAGAATGTCGTTGTGTAAGGAGAGCATGTTTCCGATTGGACGAAATCGATTGCATCACGATCTTACACCGATCTCGCGGTTCGTTCAAGTGCTGTTCTTCATTTTGCGAACGAGAATTCAATGAAACTCCGTCTGCTCCAGCGGACTTGGATTCTGCCTTGAAGGAGATCGGTGCCAAGCGAACTCCTAGCTCTGCGCTTCCTGCACTGAATTTTAAGCAGGATGTCCGGACGTCCAAGACGAACGAGTGGCGTCAAAGTGATTCGTCCTGACGGCTCACGAAGGCCACTACAAACACTTGACACCCTGATTCTATAAACAAATTAACTCTTTGCTGCCCTGAGCTTCGTCGAGACGAAGACCCGAGAAGTGCAAAACAAGACTTCATTCGAAAACATGCGGATTTCACAGATAAGCGAGAGGAAACGAACACTCGCAGAACGCACCTAACCAAACAGACGAGCTTTTCGAGCAGACTGACAAGCACGCCGCTGTCAGTTAATCCTCTGCAACTTGGATTCGTAACTTCGATCCGACTAGACGGCAACGTCCAACCGAAGGAGGAACAAAGTCGTAGGCGGAAAGTTCAGCGCCGATTGCACGGCTACAGTCGGAAAAGCGGAAACGGATTATGTAAATCTGGAGCGTGGAACAACTTGCGTTGCCGGAGCGTTTTGTTCGGCTTTCAATTTTTCTCTCTCTCTCTCGCTCTCTGTTTCTTTATCTCTCACTCGTTCGGCCTGCGCTTCCCAGATGTCCCCAACACAATGCCAATAGAAATGCAGATTTCACTCAGCGAGATTAGCAAGAGGCTCGCGGGCCCAGCCAAGTAAGCAAGGGAGCCATCCAGCGAGGGACTCCTCCACAAACAGCAGGGCTTGCTTCGCACAACTTCACGGAGTTGGTTCACAGGCGGAGCTTTTTTTTCTCTCGTTTTATCCCTCACTTACTCTGCACAAAGGGGAAGTGGAGATGACTCACTGTGGAGCCACCGCTGCGGCCGCTGCTGCCACCGCCGACTAGGGAGTCGAGCCGGGGCGTGGGTCAAGGGAAACTTTCATCGATCGCTTGCCGGCCGGCCCGTTCGCTGGCGACCCGACTCAATTCTGGAACAACATCGCGGCCGAGGAAATCGCGACGCATTTTCACTTCGTTATTTGCTTGCTGAGTGATTCTTGAGGATTCCCGAACCGCTCATCCCGAGTTACCGAACGGCCAAACGGTCGTTCACTCCAGTTCCTGTGTGGGCTGGTGAGCGAAAGGCAGCGGACTCCAAGGTGGGGCTGTCTCCAAGATACCATCACCAAAACCACCGACACTGCTAGCTCCTCTGCACTTGCAAGAACAGCAGCAATTACAACGGCCCAAGAGGAAAAGGAGGAGCTGAACAGCCAAGACGGGAAAAGATATTAACGCGGGAAGACACCAAATGTCTGTAATTGCAGCGGCCCGTGAGGTGTAGAGTGATTTCCGCAAGGAATTCTTCTTTCCGCCTTCCGTCTGTAAGTCTACGCCCCGAAGTTGGGTTTCAACGTGCTCTCGTGTTAGAGAGAGAGAGAACGAAAGCTCCGCCAGCAAACCACCGTCGGCTCCCAGCAGACGGCCAACAGTTGGGTGGTGGATTCCTGTCTGTCTGTCTGTCTGTCAGTCTGGATGCTTGCTTGCTTGGTGGGTCGGTCGGTCGAGAGTCTCTTGAGGACGCGCTTCTGCTGACTCATGTAGGCTTTATCTAGTTAAGTAGATCACCCGAAGCCGCATCCCCAAATCGGACAGAGCGTGGCTAAATGAAAGGATTCGACGCCTGAGGCCGTTCCCATTTGGTTGCTCGGCCAAGAGATAGTTTGTCTACGCTCGTCTGTCTGCCTCCCAGGCATCCGTGTTTCGTCGTAGTTGACCGTGGCGAACGGAGCCGTGAAAACGTTTTCCGCCGACGACAATGGGTGCGGCGCTCGAGGCGAGCTTGTTGCTCCGCGATTTTTTTTCCACCTCTTCAAGTGTGACAGAAGCATAGTGGCGGGTTGCTTCAAAGATGGCGTTAAGCGAGCGCCGCGGACCCGTCTGTTCTTTTCGAGTTTTCTCGTGCTCCGAAGCATCTCGTGATCCGATCCTGTCGATATGTTACGACGGCGAGCTGATGAGAAATTTGATCCCGTGTTCCCCAATACCCAATTACGATAAAACAACCGTGTCCCCGTCGTCAGCTCGTTCGTTCGTTCGTTCGTCCAACGAAGAGATCAAGCGAGCGGGTTGGCAGGCCGAATAGCGTGACCGTTAGGACAGAGCACGTTAAAGAATGATACAGGCTGCTTGGAAGTTTGATGGATAGTGAATTGAATCAAATTTTTAATGCATTTCCGTCGATCTGATCCGAGACAGCGAATGGGCGCCGTCGTAGGGATAGAACTGCTAGCAGTCGACTCCCGTACTCCCTCTCTGAAGCTATTGGGTTTAGGATCCTAAAATGATTTTACGACTTGGTGACGTTTCCGAGACAAACTCTTCGACCATTCATCGCTGGGAGCTTCGATTTTACAGTCGTTTCCGAATGCGCTTGAACAAAGACTACGACACATCCCCCAGTACTGTTTACGACTCAAAACATCGCCATAGATTTCCATTTGTTAACAGACAGTGTAATCGATTCTACATCCGCATCTATGTACACAGAGACTCCCACAGGTTCTGTGGAAGATTCGCGCATTCTTGAAAGTGATTTCTTCTACTTCCAGCAAAGTCCAAAGTTTCTCTGAAGAAAAGAGAAAGGCAAGCAATTGCTTCGGTCAACATTTGAAACTGCGAAGATGGAGAATTTGAGTGAAATCGGAGGTCATTAGAACGCGATCGCTGCCCACCGCGGCGAGAGCGTAATTGAGCTTCACGCAAATCTCAATGGACGCGATTCATCCGACAAAAAATCAGTGATTCAGGTCTGCTGTACGCAGAATTCCATCATTACAGAATCAGTTTGAGTTTAATCAGGGTCGTTCAATCAAAATCCTTTGAAGCCGGTCGGTGAGCCGAGCGCCGCGGCCGCCGGACTGCCTAACTGACAGGGTGGCTAGCTGGCTTTGCCCTCGTTTCGAAAAGTGCGCAGTGCATGCCGTCGACCCACCGTGGGTCAGCGAAGGAACTGAATTCCTAACACGAGAGACGATCTCAGAGACACGACCGGATCTCTGTTCCTCCGGTCCTCCCTTCGTTTCCCCCCTGCGACGGTGCACCTTTGCATGCCGAGTTGCCTCTAGACAGTGAGTTTGAGCTCTGCTGCTACCGCTGCCGCAGGGGAAATCAATAACATCGATCGACGCGGCAAGAGCTACGACAAGACTCCATTTAAATGTTGCCCCATGAGTTCCGATTTGAGATCCTCGAATTCGCCGAGGGCCGGAATCTGAGCAACTCTAGTTTATCGTCCGTTTTGAGCGCGTTCGTTGCCGAGCACTTTACTCCGATTGCCGGAGTCGCGGTCGCTTTCCTGAATGTCATTTTCCAGGCCGAGGATTCGTGTTCTCCAGCTGAAAATGATTCTCGTTGTCATCGTCGCGGACAGCACCATGAGACGTGCTCTCCGAGACATTCCCTTTAGCTGTCACGCACAGTCTCTCGGTGCTGCAGCAGCTGCTACTGCTGTTTCAATGGATGCCCGAGCGGCAGCTGCTGCTGCTGCTGCAACCGTCACTAAAGAGGTCCAATTACGTATCCTCCATCTGCTGGTGGTTCTCCACCTGCGCTGCGCTGGTTCGAATGAGCCATACGTGCACATATCGGAGTATGGGTGCATTTTTCGCGAGAGAGCTTAACTGGCGGGGTTCCAGATTGTCCGCTGGACGAGTGGGCAACGTGAACAAATGAACTTCGTGATTCATGATAGAAAACAACTCAATCAATAACAGCGCCCCAAGGGCTGATGCGAGCACTTCCGTTCTATGGTTTGAGACCATTGAAAGAAATTCAAGTGAGGCCGACGGTACCGAGTCAGGGATCAGGTTCGAGACCTTATGAGTTCCTTAACAGTTCTCCTCTCTTCCTTGAGCTCTGGCTTCCTGATATCCTGCGGCGTCATAACGTGTTTTGCTTCGTGCAGGATCGACGGAACCTGAGCGGCTGTGAATTGAGGTTACTTCCTTAAAGTAATTTGCATGCGAAATCTTGTTACTGCGTCGCAGTCGCTCGCTGCGCCAAATCGGGGACCACCTCAAACGCGGAAGTAAGTTACGACGGGGTTGTTGTTGTCGTCGTCATCATCGTCGTCACATAAGGCGCAGCACTCGATCCCGCGGAGTTTGTATACGGAAGTCGGTGAACAAAGTTCCATTTGCAACACATGGCCAGCTTGCAAGTGGATTCATCGGAATACACTATTTTTATCCTGAGTGTACCGAACACGCATCAGAGCTTCCCGCAGGCTGTCTCCTAGGAACTTCTTTTCTCCTTCTTTTCGTTTTGCATTGCTTGTATTCGCGGTGTCACGAGCGCGTTTTCTTACGCAACGTGAGCCGGACAGCTGTCGACAGATGGAGACCATCTCAACGTGTCATCTCAACGAGAGGCCAGCGGTCTAGTGGAACGCAACACCGTTAGTTCTGTTCGTGAGAATGTTCCGCCTCGAACATCTCATACACTCCGCTTGTTTTGTTGTTTCCTAACTGAACGAGCAATCGATCCGACCTCTCCGGCGTTTCCGCGGGGTCGTCCTCGGATTTCCGAAGGAGAAAGTTCCACACGAGGGTCGTTCTAAAGAGGCTCCGGAGCAGGGGAACTGACGTACATAGAAGGGAGGAGACGATCCCGAATGCGAGGAAGAGCCACACGTCTTCGAGCACGAGATAGGATCCGGTTCCAAACTATGCGCCCAATTAACTGAAACCTGAGGCGGTTCTTGTTCACCGATTCCGCCCCACTCTCCCGTACTCCCGCGTTTCTTGCTTCTTGGCGCCGATCCTCCAGAGGAAACTTGGTCAGCGCGGCGCGACGCGTTGAAGTATCACAGACCCGAGCTCGAGCACACTGAAAAGTAGGACCCTATCGCCCTGGTTCATGTCAGTTTTCAGGGTCTGCAAGAGAGACACCGAGCTCACAATGGGTCCCGCTTTTGGGAATCATGAGCCTCCGGGCAGAAAGCACGGCGTCCCACGCCGCCGCATGGCATGCTAATGAATCCGAACTAATTTGTCAACGAGCCATCGGGCTGAGTATTTGACAATCGCTCGTGCACGTTCTGAAAATCCAAACAACAACTACGGGATACGTTGAGCTCGAAACGTACGAGGAAGGTACCCGGGAACCAAGCTTTCGCAACGTACATAGGAGAACGTTCCGCAAGGGAGAGTTCGTTGACCGGCGTCGTAATGACGGCCAAGGACCATCTGCGACCCACAGAGCGAAGAGGGAACGTATCAAAGAAACCGAACGCTGACGCTCATTTCGCAAGACGGACGAATGTTTGAGAGTTTCGACGTTCACGGCAGAGGCAGCGCTCATTTCAACATCTGCGTTCCCTTTCGGCTCCGTACCCCCTTTCCCACCCACTCCATCCCCCACCTTTACACCTGTACTCTGTGCATATGGGAAATATTGAAAGTACGCGTGTGCTGCCATTTCTTCGGTGTCCGACATCGTCCTTTCTTTCAATCTGTTGACGCTTCTAGTGCTCGGGTCCGCTCGCATCCCTCCTTGGGGAGCAACCTCTGAAGGAATCGAAGGAGCAGAAGGACCAAGAGGGGCCAGCGGGAGGCTGTCGCAACCGGAGTGGGAGAATTTCGCTCCAAACAAAGATGGAACTTCGTTTTCTCAAGCGTAAGTGCATAAAATCGACTGCGTACATGAGTACATCTCTGCGAAGGGCTCCTTCAATTCCTCACTTCGTATACTCCTCGGTTCTCTCGTCCTGTTCGTCCGGTCGAGATGCATGACGCCATCGGGACTATTCGCACCACAAAGCGTGAGGGCTGTGCATGCAACCCTCTCTCTCTCTCTCTTTTTGTCGTATATGACAATAAAAGCCGTCGTCTTCAACGCCGCAGCCGCCAACTGAGAACACAAAGCCATTGTTAAGATGACGACCGCGCGCAAAGCAGAAGGCGCCGACTCGACTCCCACTTCGGACTCGCAAACTCTCAAATGCGCAGACGATCTTGTACATTGGTCTAAGCCGGTCGAAAACGAGACGAACCGGAGAAGATGAAGCGAGTTTGATTTCAACGACGGCGGCGAACGGATTCAGGAGGAGGATCAGACAACGAAGCGGCAAGAAAAGTCGAAGATAGGAAAACCTTAATCCCATAATAGAATCGCTTTCGGAGCAGCTTCCCGTCCGGTGGCAACTTCCCCACCTAGCAACGTCAAATCACGGCAACACTGTTCTCTTTCTCAAGACTCACCAGCTCGATGTTGCTGCTCGACCCAAACTGAGTGCGCTAGCGAGCGTGCAGGACAGTGAGCGAAGTTTCGAAGGAGATTCATGACAACGTTGCTCCGACGCAGTGAAATTGGAGACACTTTTGACACTCTCGTCTATGCGAGAGCAAGTGCAAGCGACCGAGGCTTCCCGACGACGATGCTTCACCGCTTTGAGCTCGTGCCTCAATAATGCCTTGACGCTGCTTACGCAGGCTGCTTACGCAGAGACCGTTTAGTGCCCATGCGTTAGCGGGGGAATGCAGATGGAGAAAGCCAAGAGCCGAAAACTAAGCCGCAAAATCCGAGCTCCAAGCTGAACCCTCCATTATTGCGCTCCCTCACAACGAGTGGAAGCGCATCACTTGTATTCTTCCCAACGCGTATCAACGGGCCGTTCCTCAGTCACTTGCTCACCCAGTCCATCCCCTTTTCTGGTCCCTCGCACATTGCAGTCGACCATGACGTGCAACGACGTCGCTTAAGTAACTTCCGTTCAATTCGAGCGCGAGAGAGACTCAACAAACACCTCCTGACAGGAAAACGAAGAGTTAGGCCGATAGTCAAGTAGACGTTTATCTCAAGCAATTGGGTTATGCTTCCCTACGTTTCGGAGCCGCCATCTTCCCCGTAAATGCTGCTCCGACCTCCACCATGTTTCTCGTCCGCCGTGGAATCAGTTGAAACGAAGGTTGCGGCACGATCGCCGAGTGCAGACAGCGTCACTCGCGAAGGAAGCGATTCTGACGAGGCACTTCCACGAATCACAGCAGAGACTGACGACGGATCCTTATATCGAGCCCTCGGGTTATCCTTGAGGCATCTGAGGAATAGACTCCTGACTTCGAATGGCTTCAATCCCTGAAAACGGCTTCGTGCTCATCTCCTTATTCTCTTTTCCTCGAGACCTCGATGGAAGCGGACGTGGGAAGGAGAAGTTACTTGCGTAAGCCCTCGCGAAACGAACGGAAGCTGAAAACTCGAAACATTCCGTTTCGGAACATCGAAAGCCGTTTGGAAGATTGACCAATTTCAACGTTCGTCGTCCTCGTCGTGAGATATAGCCGAATGAAAAGGATTGAAGGAGATCATGGCGGGTTGAAGTTTGAAAGAGAAACATGGCAGGAGAACAGGAGAACAGAAGAGAGGAAGCCGGCGAGGAAACACGCGCTTTCTTCGGCTGACAAGCAAGCGCAGTTGAAGCGTTGCCCTCAAAAGGAAACCCTATGACTAATACTTCCTATCCCCGGCCCGGCGTGCGGCCCTCCTTGGCTTCGCGTCGAGCCCGAGTCGGCTCACTCGCTCACTCCAAACTGCGAGTCCAAGACTCAACTCCGGGGTCCCCTTGTTCAGCTCCCTATCCCAGGTTGTTCCGACTCGGACGGGCAAGCGGGCCCGCCTGCCAGTGGGTTAAGGAAGACTAGGGAAATCCATTGAATATCGAATGGCGCTTTTCATATCCACAGCAAACCCATCCCTACCTTAATTAAACACTAAGGGTCGAACATTAAAAAGGACCAGAGCTCAACTCTGCTGTAATGACTTGGTTGTAAATTCACGGCGGCTTCCCGCAGCATATTAAGAACACCCGGGGGAGTTTTGAGCATACCAATACACACCCGATCCGCGCGGCGCAAGGGATGCGGCCGCGACGCGCTGTTATGTATCAAACGACAAGAGCCGCCGAGTCCGCCATCTGCAGTTTCTCGACGTTTCATATCGGTCAAGCTTGATTGCTCTCAACGCAAAGTGGCCCAAGTGTTCGATGTTGAGTTGTGTTACCTCAATCATCTGCAGCTTTGCTTTGCCCGCATGCTTTCGTTTTGTTCGCTTATACAACACAACGCACAATGAGAGCTACTGCCAGAACCCCGACAGGAAACGACAAAAGGATTTGAGGGCCTGATTGCAACCGTGAAAGAGGTCTGACCATGCGACAAGGCCTCTGCAAGGCAAGTCAGCTTTTCCACTTCCGTCAGCCCCTTTTGCTTCAGTCGACGGCCAGCTGCTCATTAGGATTCCCATAAGCTTTCGGTTGATTACGTCTCATGGCGTGATGTCAAATCGAACCCTAACGATTCCTTCCAGGCTTTTCTCGCAGCGGCTGCGTTAACGGTGCCTAGAGCGTCGGAAATCAAGGAGAGCAGTAAGGAAAACGTCAAGAGAGCCCAACGGCCGGCGGAACCATGTGATCCGGGATTTCACGGAGTGTGGAGCCAATCAGTTGACTGCCCACTTGCTGGAGAGGCCGACGTTCTAATGGAACAGCGGCGGCCATGGGCCAGCCAGGTTTTTTTTTGGTAAGGACCGTCTGTACCGTGGACAGCCCCCGTTCGTTCGAATTTCTCCAGGACGGCCGCCCGCAGCCATAAAGTGATTATTACGCTTCTCGAACAAATTCACACCGAGCACTTCTCAGAGAGTTTTTTTTCCACCGTAGCCATACGGTACACCGTTTAGCCGTCGCCAGTGGCTGACAATGTTTGAACGCGCGATCAGCCGGGGAATCGCAGACCACGGCGACAGAGGGAGGGATTCGATTGAAATCTTCAGCAGAGGGAAAACCTTCCCGCGTAAAATCATACTGGTCCCCCTTCTGATATTCATGGCGGGAACGGATCGGAACGTGGACCATACATTTGAGTCTCGATATAAAATTTGGATTTCCCATCGATTCTTTGAATCCGAAGTTCATTGAACCCTACGATACCCCACTATAAAGGCATTCGTGGCCGTTCTCGAAGCGCCTTGTTACACAACTACAACATTAACAGATCGAACTAGCGGAACAGATCGATTCCGGTGGTTCTGAAGCGGAAGTTTTTGTCGTCATGTTTTCTCCGGAAGAATTTCCGAGAGTCATCGAAAACCGGCATGGGACACGCGCGCCTAGCCTAATACGTGCGCTATTCGAAACCGGCGCCGAATGTTTGAAATTTAGATTCTGAGTGAGGAATGGAGATCTTTACTGGGCACGAGTATAGCTCTTCATCCCATTGACAAACAATGTAGGACCTCCTGTCAATCTGCTGCTCGGGAGCAGCGGTTTTTGACAGCTGACCGGTGTACTTAACTGAGATTCGAACTTACCGATTTCAGCGTAGCGGTATCCTCAGCACACTATCCTAAAGCAGTAGAGAGTAGGTTTTTGGCGGCACGATTCACAGTTCACGTCAAAGGATCGCGCACGTCAGTCGAATTGGCTCTAATTTTTCTTGATCGGTGGCGGTAGCAGCGGCGGCAAACTTGGCGCGGCTGCGGCTAGGGTTTCGTAGAGAGAGAGCACAACTTTGTGTGTTCGCGGGCAAGGCGAGTTCTGATCGGTGCTGGTCTCCGCTCTCCAGCTCCGTTCGGCTTTGAGATGGTTCACCGGCGGCGAGGGTAGGAGGATATCTCGCCTTTTCTCCACAAACTCGCTGTCAGTTGGCTGAGTGAGAGAAAGGGAAGCCATGCCGGTGCCTCAGCGCGACCCAACGACGTGGCTCGCATGCCCTCGTCGTCGCAGTCTTGAAGCCGTGAAGCCGGTAGGCCTCGCAGGTTTTCGGTGAAGGCGAGCTTCGTACGGAATCGAATCGAAATTCGGAAGAACCTGTCAGCGGTTCGGTCGTCACGCTTGCTTGGATGGTCATCCGGAGAAGGGTCGCGCAGGGACCATGAGTCACTGTAGATGGACATGACAACAATTAGCGAGCAATCGATTCACGGGCCCTTTGAATGAGAGCACGATGAACTTGAAGTTTTCAATCGTCCCCGTAGACGCTGAAGTCATCCCGAGATCGAAAGCAGAGTGACCCCGCGATTCCTCTCGAGGGGAAGAGGAGCAAACTACAGAATATGCACACGAACGAGCACGGAACGATCGACTCTACTGACTGAGCTCCTATATTGCGCGATCTCAGACAAAGTATCAAATCCCGGAGGAGTTTCCAAATCCTCATCCGAAGGAGCTTCTCGAACAACCTTATCTCGGATCTCAGCGAGTATACCCTAATCGGCTTAACTTCAATCCCAACAGTGTACGAAACGCCCGCCGTATGCATGGTGGATGCGCGCACTCTCTGCAGACGTTATGCTTCCCCGCATGCTTACGTCCGGGACAACGATTACCGACCGTTGAGAGAATCGTTTGTTGAATTTTGGGCTTTTCCGGTTTTGGTTTCCGCCCTTTTGTGGTACATTCTGCGTACGCGATGTTTGGTCAATGTAGGGGTCAGAGGACGATTGGGTGAACTCCACGGAGCGGGGAAATCGGTCCACAATGTGGGGGGAAACGTGAGTTCAGTCGTGCGTAACAGAATATCGCCGTTGCGTCGATAGATATTCGAATAGGTTCTCACACTTGAACAAGTTGCTGCTCCCGCGACGCCGACAGCAGATGCAGCTGTTCGGTGTGGGAAGAAAAGAATACGGGAAATTTAAATGGCCCACTGAGCCCCAGAAGCCCCATTGGTGAACATGTGTCTCGACCGTTGGAGCCATCGAAGTCGGAGAGTGGGTGAACTAGCAAATTCAACTCATCTTAGACTGGATGCACCTTCGTCAGGGCTTCCGTCGAAGAAAAAATTGTTTCGAATCACTCTGAGAGAGATAGAGGAGAAGAACGGTGGTGCCAACGAAATTTTATCAACCAAAAATTCCTCCGTTTCCCCAACCGTTCTCGAAGCCTTTCTTTTGCCGCGCACCCCGAAGAGGTTAAAAAGGCGGCGAGCTCTTTAACCGGAAGAGCGGAAAAAGCAGCGAGATGAGCGCGGTGAGGTCAATGGAAAGTAACTCTTCGTCCTTCTAAAGATTTCCTTCCTGCCGGGGATCGCGTTCTCCCGTTTGAGGTTTCTCTCGGAGAAATTCGCGGACAATTACCCGCACTTCTCGACGGCCTCTCGTTACGGCACGCTTTCAACTCGCCACTGATAGAGGAACATGGTGATCAAGGCGGGGACCGACCGACCGACCGACCGACGCCGCGCCCCGCCGCTCTCAAACGGGGGAGCTCCTTGAACGAATTTCAAAGAACCGCTAAACCATCGACGGAGCGGCTCACGCGTGCCGCGGGACACTATTTCAGGAAGCTCTGGCCGCGTGGCTCCGGTGACTGAGTCGGCGCAAGACTTCATTTTTCAATGCATGAGAAGCGGGCACGTGCAGGAGACAAGCACAACTCTCGTGTGTGTACCAACGCAGAAAAATTACGAACTGTTCACGGGATGTCACATCTACGTATGTTTGTTGCTTGGTTGTAGTTCCGATGATTCCGATGTATTCTATTGACGGGTTTCGAACACCGTATTCTCGTTGGAGAATTTCGCGAGAAATGTAAAACTGCGACTTTCAAGACTACGTTCGACTGGGAAGTTCGATGAGTAACGGGAAATTTCGAGTTCGGTGGGTTCTCAGGGCTAAGGAATGATTTAAACATCTTTCCCCACATAAAAAAGTTTCTTGCCTTCCGAGGATTTCCTTCGCTTCTTTCTTCCGTTCGAAATCCGGCTCCCGGTGTGAACTTTGTGATAGATCTCCTGATCTTTCCTTTCCCAACAGGTTTAATCCCACCACTCAGCCGACCCGAGATAGCGTTGCCGTGATGTTCGAGGGCCCGACAGCTTGGAGTGGTAAACTCGCCTCACTCATTGGATCAAGGCATCAGAGCCGCAATGGGATCAGGGCGACCTGGAGCTTGGGAAACCGATCCGGATCGAAGAACTAGTTAGTTCGTTGGCCCAGAGACCGGCTCGGTAGTCTACAATCAACATTCAAATGGGGCCATCTGTGATGTAAATTAAATACAGACTCCAACCAACCCGTTGTAGCGGCCAGTGAACCGGTGGCATGACGGATGGCTTCTAAGTTGTAATCTGTGTACCCTTCTAATTACACCTACACGTCCAGTCGCCTGGGCAAGCAGGATAGAGGAGGAGTGGGGCTAGGGCTCGGGAGGCGACAAGGACCGCTACGGTGGTCCGGACACATCGGGCTAATCATACCTGAGGGTCCATTTGTGCCATCCACTTCAAATTACACAAACTCACTCGCACGACGCGGTTTGGAGACCATCCGTGTCCCCGAAAGGAGTGCATGCAGTCAGGAGAACAGGGCGGGAGGCGCAAAGGTGCCACGTTTTACGCTGTTCATGGAATCATGTTGGGTTTCCACGAAATTCGCTTCTTCCGACCTTCGAAGATGCTCAAAACGCTCGTAGGGTCTCTTACTCTGATCATGAACTTCACGTCGTCCGATATATCAGCGAATCGTCCCGGATTCTGGCGGGAAGAACCCGCAGATTTCATCACATTTGGCAACAATGTCGAGGATGCTGTGCTCGGCTAGAGCTCTTTGAGCGCAAGCATATAGCGGACCTATATCCGTGGTCACAAGGAAGATCAAACGCTTCGGGAAAAGGGCGAAAATGACAGCTGCATCGACAGTCGTTCATGTAGCTATCGCACTCGTATGGGTGCTGTGCCAAGGAATGGATCATTGAGCGTCTACGTGAATATCAGCCCTCATGCAAAACAAAAGGCAGATCTCTGCCCATAGAGACCCCTATGCAAAGAGGGTCATTCCGCTTCCTTGCCACTGCTGCTGCTTCTGCGCGATGTCTGTCTGTCTGTCCATCTTTTTCTCTTTTGGCTGTTTTCTCTGGCTGGCTGGCTGGCTTGCCTTCTGCTCTTTCCGTTTCGCCGTCTGCCCGAGTTGGACAATTTCCTTATGGTATACAAATTTGCCTCGGCCCGCTTGAACGTTGCCAGGGTGTTCTGCTTTGCATACGCTGCCTGTCTGCCCCTCCGCTCTCATTTGCGCGCCGCGATCCTCCGCCGATGTTGATAAGGCCCAGCAACCTCCCCACCGACCAAGACACCGAACGACCGACTCACCAACAGGCCGAAGTACGCCCTCACCCAGAGGTCCTCTTGTAAGCGTCACTTTGAGACACCGTCTGAGTGACACCCGTCGACGTCAGACTCGGCAAGGTGTCAAACGTCGAATGAGGGCGACTCGCTCCAAAATTATCGGAAACATTACTTCGTCATTTTTCGAGGTGCTCTGATGTCGATAGACACGAATGAAGAATTTGGCAGAACGTTATTCAGCCGAACGAGCTTCTTTGCGGCAAAAAGAACAGAAACGATGAACACTTCGAGGCGACGCTTTGCCATCGTCGCCGAAACCCCGTCCTCGTCCCAATCGAACTCTCCCCGGAATTTCGACGGAGCAGCCTCGACCGCCCCAGCAGCCTTTCAACCTCGAAGGTGTCAACTTCGACAACTTCGACCCCACCGTCAAGCTGGCGGCACGTAGGGAGGAACATGGAACACACTTTGGGAACGGAGAAATGAGTCCGCCTGCGACGGAGCGAGACGAACAAAATTCTCAAAGTGACTTCATTTCAAGACCAGAGTGGAAGAGAGAGATCCTGGCGGTGAAGAATTCGCCGACGATTCAAGATATTCGAGAAACTATTGATCAAATTCCTCGGACCGGTGCAGCTACATTTTTATCCAAGAGAGCCACACACAGCAGGGATACATTGCTGTTTACTCATAAGGCAGATGCACGCAGCCACTTGCGGCGAGCGGAGAAGCGAATTTGCGCATGGAATGAAGATGACGAAGTTCCCGTGCTCAAGATGTAAATTGCATCAAAGTTGCTCCGAAGTGTATTCCGTTTGCGAGCTGCTCCCAATGAGGAATCTCACCATGAGGCACAACCAACACTCTCAGAGATCACGCAGGCTTCGTCAGAGTGTCTTCCCGGCTGTCGTCGTCCTCCTTCGTTTCCTCTTCCTCCTCCGTTCGGGGACTAATAACTCAATTTATTAGCTCCTTGCAGCAACGCTAAGCATGCCCGAGGAACCATGGCACAATATCCATCCACAGTAGGCGCTGAACTTGTCTTCGTCACTATGAACATCAAAGCATCTCGCCTTCTCCTATCGACACCGCAGCCATCCTTCGCTAACACATCCTTCCTATGATGTGAGACGCGCTGAAAGACTAACCCGGCAGACACCAAGTCCAAACGGTGAAACAACCAACACGCTGCCTGTTAAGCGCTCCGGACAGATTCGCTGAAAACGAAATTTCAACAACACCACGTGCAATGAGATAACCTTTGAGTCTCGAACGACATGAACTGCAGTTCTCTCGGGGTCCGAGAACTCGCATACTCAACAGAACTTCCCCGGTTCGCGGCTTCTCTCGACGACCGACGTGTCGGGAATTCGCCAAGGGATCGTTTCGCTCCCGCGTGACCGCACAAACTTCGCTCTGACCAAATGACGTACTAACAAACTTCGTTTATTGCTCTATTAATTCGATTAGCAACAACCCTCGAACAGTTGTCTCAAGACCTTATGGAGCTCGATCGAGATTTATGTGGAATCCGCTCAGAAGGAACACGGACTCATGAGTATCATGAGGTGGAAGAGCAATGCAGAAGCTCCTTACCATACCGTCCTATCATCGAATGGATTGATCGTCGTTGTTATCATTCTCTCGGCCGCACGACCGTTTGAAGCCATAGCGATACGTCTCCGTATCGCTCTGAGCCGTTCGGATGACTGGCGAATGGAACCCAGGGGAGACATTACAAAGTTCACATTAGAAATACGTGCGAACCCGAATTCCGCTTCCTTAACTTTATTAGTGCGAGCATGGGCGATGGTTTCCATTGCACACAAGTCTCCGCAGTCATCACTCACTTCTGACTGGAAAAGGACACCTCGGGAACCGATTCCATCAAAGAAGAATGACGACAAAATCGAACTCCTTTCAAAGATTCAAGAAAAAGTAGAAAAAGTTCTCTTCAAAAATTGGCCTCTAAACTCAGAATCGAGAAGAGAAACAACGCTAACGGTAGACTCCAGAGCGAGAATCGGCTGAACGCTGACCTCTAGTCGGGCTGCTGGAGTGAAAAAGCCCATTGTGAGGTGAGGCCCAAATCACAAAGCTCGGGCTTCAGGTTTTTAGGTCTGAGGTTCGAACCCAAGAAAAAAGAGCTCGCTCACCGACCGGCCGGCCGGCAGGCAGGCGGGATGGTGAGCCTTCTGGCGTCTCACGGCGTCTTGGCCCCTCGGATGGATGATGATGATGATGAGTTGAGCGAGCCCATCTGGCCGGCATTGGGTCAGGTGGTAGGCAGGAAATCGTCCCAGATCCTGAGTGGGGTCGATTCAGATGGGCCGATACGAAAGCCACCGTCTCCAGTTGAAGTTTTGTAATCGATACGAATGTAAGCCGAGGAAGAAAAAATCATACAACATTTTTCCCGCTCAAGCTCGAAAACAGGACACGTCACTCTCTGTGGCAGCGAACGCCATCGACCCGACGCCTCTGATCGAGATGTGACAAGCAGTGAGATTTCCAGAAGGAGTTCCGCCGGTTTCATGATTCTCTTCGATAGCAAGAGTTTCCATTGAGAATGCATGCATTACGCTTAGATACCGATCGCTTGGTGGCATCCAACGGCGCAGGTCCATCGACCTAATCGTTCCAGAGAGATTGTGATAATAGCGCTCGTGATAAGTAGACAGGGGAGAAGACCGGTCGGTCGGTCGGACGGACGGTAGTCAGGTAAACGGTGAGCTGTCGCTTATCGAAGCCTACAGTTAATCTGAGGCTCGCTCGAGGTGGTTTCATTAATTCGTAAACGCCGTGCTGATAAGAGCGAGGATTGTATTTAAGAGCTAGCAACAGAGTGAAAACGAATGTTCGATGCGCACAGGCGGACGAATGAATGAGTTTGCCTCGAACGTCGAGAGACGCGGGTTCAGAGCGACGATCGCGAAGAGAAAAACAGATTCCTGCGGGAAAATCTGTCGACAGATCAGCGAGAGAAGCCTTACGCTTTAAGTCGTGGCAGCAGCGGCCGCACGACGACGACGACAGCAGCTGGGCAGGCCTCTCGTACAGTGTCATGATTTCGTTACCAGGTGACAAAAGCGACAAATGTTTGGGGCTCCTTCCAGATGCGGAGGGGCGCGCTTAGGGGCGCGTGTCTCGTCGAAGACAAGGCTGATATTAATGAACTCGCTCGAGGCGGCCGGCCATCAAGTAGTCAGTCATTGAGACCAAGTCATTCACCATAGCAGTAACGACAAGCCGTCGTTCTAACCACTCGCTTTGCGAATCATCGAGTAAACGGCGGATCTAGGAGGACTCCAAAATGGTCTGCCTACTCTGGTTCTTCGAGACACGGGCAGAATTCCAGGGACGTAAGAGGGGTCGCATCTTGAATCCATCGACAACCTTCTAGTCCACAATCTGCCAAAGCGTTTCCATGGAAGTCACCGATATCTGGGGACCGAATTTCGCAGTAGCTGCTCGAAATTCAGAACGAAGTGGAAGTCGCCAAAGAATATGTACGTGCATGGATGCATGCCATGAGCCTTGAACGATTGGTCACTATTCCAGTCAGTCGGTCGTGCGGTGGTCGAGAGGTGTGACTGACTGCGGCAGAGACCGTTCACCAGTTCGTTTCTGTTCGTCTGCCACGCGGTCGTCCTGCTTGTTTCAGATGGAGGTGGTTATTGGGGCTTTCGATCCTGACTTGTTGGTCGTTCGGATCTCTGAAGCCAGCTTATAACCGCTCGTCGAGAAAGGCTTGCCCCGAGCGTCGCGTGTGTCACATCGTTGTGAGCAAGCGAGGAATCGAGTCGACTGTTCGGCCTGCCTCTCGAGTGAGTGAGTGAGTGAGTGAGTGCGTGAATGAGCGAGTGGGAATAACTCCGGCCTGAGCAATCCCCAGCACTATTTATATCCTGCTATTAACCCACATGGGACTCGTGGGAGGCATTTCGATCTCTAAATATAAACATGTGGCGCATGGATGTTTCTCAGTAAGGGGAACTTATCGACGTTTGACGCTTGTCAAAAGATCGACTAATGCTCTCGCGCGGAACAAGCAACTCGACGAGCAGCCGACTGAGAGGCCAAGGGAGGAGACTAGTGGCGTAACTAATAGTTGACAATGTCTCTCAGAACGAGTCCGATCAGTCCTCCATGACCATCAGAAGGAATTGACAGCCAATTCTATCGACTATTAACGAAACTCTCTCGAGACTGATTCTCAGTTTGAATAACTTCAAGAAACGATGTCGTTGCTCGTTAACCAATACGGTTGAAGTCAATTAACCAATTCTTTTCTACGATGTTGATTTGATTGATCCACCGCGCATTGTGTTTCTTGTTTAAAACTCAAACTATTAGTTTGTCAGGACAACGAGTACGTCGTATCAATTGTGTTTTATGAGTTCGCTTCTGTATCTGAAGGTCCAGGTGATATCTTGGTAGGATGCCGTTACTCACTTCGAGTTTCCGAGAGATGCTGCGCTGTGACGCTTGAGATTTGAGATCTTGCCGTCAGGGAAACAACGAACGAACGAGTGAGTGAGTGAGGGAGGGAGGGGAACGGAAGACTACTTCAGACTTCAGTTTTCGATAATTCGACTCCGACTTCGACCGAAGAACATCTGCCCTTAGACGGGTACTCGAGGCGCTTTCAATCTATACAGAGAATCTCCCCGATGAGGGTGGCTCGGTCTTCGATTTCGAAGTCCTCACTTCCGTGAGAAAAACATTTTGCTTCCGCATGAGGATCTCGAAGATTTCGAGTTGGAAAAGTTGTAGTTTCTTTTAGATTCTCATCCTTATGAATCGAATGCAGAATTCTGATCTTTTTCGAAACGTTTACGAGTTTTCGAGCGCGGCGAGCAAAGTGAGGAAAACACCTCACCCTCAATCGAGTTTCGCCCCAACGCGTGCCAGGTGTCTGCCGGCTAGCTCGGTGGCTGACTGTCTGTCTGTGTATTGAAGACTCGTCGGTTCCTCTCGCCGCTTTTCGGCTTTCTTAACGACAGATGGTTCGGTTTCTTATTCTTCGGGGGTGCTCGCCTTTCCGTACTAGGCTACCTGCGATAACAACAAGAGTCTCAGCGGCAGAAGCGTCGTAGCAGACGGCGGCACACGACAGATGCGCCGCGCCGATGAACTAGAGGCGAAGCGCGCGCGCGTGGGGCATCATCGTCGCCACCAGCATCAAGAAGCAGCAGTACGATTCATTCTCATCCTCCGCCCCTCCCGCTACGAGAAATGACAGCTCAACTCTGACACCGGTCACGACATCTTCTATGTATAGGTTGTACCAAAACCAGCACGCGCCTCATGACGTCTGTGCTCGTTGTGACTCCGTTTTGAGAAATCATTTCGGAATTGAGTTCGAAACACATGGAAATGGAATGGAACGTTTGTCGTCGCGAATTTCAACTTTCGTCACCAAACCGCATCAAGTTTAAGAATGCTTTTCGAGTGTCGGTTCGCTGGAGGAACAAGTCATCCGAGTAGAGAAAGAATGGAAATGTTTCTCGCCAGACCCGAGTTCGTTCTCAATACAAACACGGAAATAAACAAATCAACCGACTGGCCTCACGCTCTTTGGGGCAGTATTCCAGAAGACCTGGAAAGAAGCTCAAATCCCGGAGAAAACTCGAAGCTCAACTGAGCATCCATTAGAAACCGTCATGACATTTAAATTGTGAGTTCCCTCGACCAGTCCCTCGATAAATACATTTTTCATGTATTCATGAGCTCAGTACGGGTTCGTTTGAACCGGTTGAGCCTATAGACAGTCTCCCTGTGTGTTCTGAGACGGAGAGCGGTTACGACTCCGTTGGTGTTGAATATTTTCTTGAGGTGACTCTCTTTCAGGAAGAGAATCCAAAAGGAAACCCCAAAGTCAGCGGTAGCTGCGATGTCAGTAGAATTGATTACGCCTCTTTCATTTCGTGAGCGCTCCGTTGTATGCTACCACGCGTTGGATTTGAGGTTTATATCTGACATACCTTCAGATTTTGAGTGTTGTTCTCTCCTGAGGAGAGTTCTGAGCGTGGTCCGAACTCGCTCGCAGCTTGAACCAGATTTCTAGGGCGAACGATTTCAAACCCTCACGCCCGCAAGGTGGAGTCGGGAACCATTTTCAGTTCGAGAGGGGGATTTTTCATCGGCAGAAGCACCCGTGTTCATTATCCTGGTGATTCTTGAAACCTTTTAGTTTTGGAAGTTCAAGCATTCTTCTCGCACTTGTCTATACGTTGGGCTGTTCCCTTACCGGAGCTGTCGACAGACTCCACTGATTTCTCTCGAAATGAGGGAGTTCAATCGGCATCGTCCCCCATTTCTCGACTATCGATTCATGGTGACTGTTGATGTATTAAATGTATATACATAGGTTAGAAGTACTTGGGGATTCATCGAACAATCATTTTTCACTCGTGAAGAATGGTCGCCAAAAAACAAGCCGTCGGGAAACCAACTTGGCGAGCCACGCGTGGACGAGTTTTCAATCTGGGCATCGAATCTTTCAGAGTGCGGACTCAATTTGTTGACACGACTCGGACAACTTTGTTCAAGGCTTTCTCTTTCCTTCCACGAATCCCACCTCGAACAATCTATTTGGTCGGAGTGCCCGATGGGCTCGGTCGTGGAGATTCCTTTTGTGCTGACAGAGAAACAGCAACCAAAAGCAAGAGCTGGAGAACACACGGCAAGGAAAAACGAATAATGTTTACAGCTTACGAGGCATCCCGCTCGACTCCGCTCCCGGTGCTCTCTTCCTTGGCGCAAAAGAGGTTTACGTTCGGTGGCGGCCCCGTACGCTCAGTGAAGCGCGACCAGGATGAAATTCTTCGCTACGTTCGAAGCGAGAGAGGGAAAGATCTTTCCCGGGCCCTCTTTTCTCTCTCGAGCGTAAAATTCAATTGTAAACTTAATTGACTGCCGGCGATGGATTTCGATCGAAGCGAAATCTTCCCTCCACGGACGAAGGAGAAGATGAAAGGAACGAGGGGACAAGCAGAAGCTACAAACCCGAATTAAGATCTGGCATCGAAGAATTCTCTGCCATCGCCAAGTGCATTATCTCGCCTGCCGGTCATCGGGTACATCACCCGACGTTCTTCTTGAAGCGTCTCAGTTGGTGAAATCTTTTGACGATTCGAGACCTTACAAACATGATTCTCAGGGATCCGGAGCTTGTGTACTTTAGGCACTCGCCGACGAAAAACATCAGTTTCTTTCTAGAGTTTTGATTTCCCCTGAAAAGAGAACGACAAACCACGTTTAATAACCCCAAGAGGGAATCAAGATTTCCAATAACTTCGGGGCTTGTGCTTCACTTGAATCAGCTGCGTTCGGCGGTCTTGTCCCGCGCTGGATATTCGCTGTCAAACGATCGTCCGCTTCGTATGGCATCGCTCGAGACCCATGGTCTGCGGTCTCCCTCCTCCGCGGCCACCTCGACGAGCATTGAGTGTGGAGTGCGCAGTCTCGGTCCTGCACGACCACTTCTTTCGCTTGCTTGCTGGCTAGCTGACTGTTTTGCGTTACAACTCCCTCTTGTTCCTTCTTGCGAGACTTCGGCGCTCCTCTATCTCCTCGTCGAGTCCGCCTTAGTGGCCGGCACGGACGAGCCAACATGTTCGCCCCCCTCGTGCAATGCCTCACCATCCTGGCGACGGAAACGTTCCCACCCCACCGAGCGTCTTTTTATCTTCGTGCGCCATTTGCCGCCTAAATGACGATTTAAATCTTGGCGGGCGGGCGGGCGGGCGGACGACGCGTTTCGTTGCTGCTCCTCGGGGCCCAGATGGGGCTTTCGGGATCCTAGAACAGGAGAAAGCGAGAGACAGACGACGCAAAAGTAGCGGGGGCAAACAGAGGAGGGACCAGTGGACAAATGCGTCAGCATTAAGGCCGTTCTCCTGAGTTTGTCTTTGGTGTCAAGAAGTTTATTCCCTCAAACCGACTCGCTTTCATCACTTGATATTCAGAATGAAGTCCGTGCATCGATTCTCTCTCGTCGAGGATTTGACTTGAACTATGATCATCGACATCATAGCTTTTCACGTCATTTATACGTGTGTGTCCTTCGAGGTTCGAACGTTGGCTCGAGTCTCTATCAAGGAAAGGTTGAAAAACGCAGAGGGAGATGTGTACGGTGTTGTTGAATATCAGGGAGAGAGGAGCCGTCATCGAGATCCGTGTAAATTATTATTTGTTCAAACGCGACACGAAAAATAAAAATCCTTGGAAGTGAGCGGAACGGAAAACACGGGCCTCCGTCTTATTGTGCAATCATTTCCCGTCGCTCGAACGGAGATAGCAGAAGCACGGGAAGGGCGAACGCCGTTGTAAAACGATTCCGTGTCGTCGCCCGGATCTCTTTTCACGTCGCCTGGGGAAACAGATAAATACCGACCCCACTTTTAGAGCAGAGTTCCCTTTGTCCCCCATATTCCCTCCCTATGTACGAACCTTCTTGGCTCTCCTGTTTTATCCTGTCCATGTTACGAAGGTGATTTTTTTCCTCTCGGGTTTGGTGACCGACGCCAGGCGATGCTCAACAGCGATTCGTCTAAATGCCGTAAAAGTGGTCGAAAACACCGCAACACGGGAGTCACGGCTCGGGGCACGTTGCACCGATCGACCGACTGACCGGCCGCCTAAAAAGCTAGCTGACCGTCAGATTGATAGCCACTCGGGTAAGATCCAACCATCCAAACATCGGAGCGGTTTCATCCTCATCGGTCCGGCTCCCGGTCCGATGGTCAGACGATGCCGAAAGGTGAGGGCTTGAGTCAGATCAGGGTCCGCGTGCAACAGCTAGGCCTAACTGCAACTAATAGCAGATAGAGCTGACGCCCTCCTGTTGTCCTGCAGAAGGAGTCGATTGGTCATGGCGTTCGATAGCCGCCCGAGACTGTCGCTTGTCCGGCACGTCAATAGGAGTCACTTGCCAAAATCTCTTACACAATTAGTGGACACGGTCGGCAGATCCTTTTCCTCCCTTGTCTTGACTCCTCCCGGTCTTCTACTCCACATCTCTCCGCTATGATGAATGGGAAAATAAATGTGTTCGCCGCTCACAATATTGTGCGGCAAACTTCATCTCCCAAACTCGAGTCAAGCGCAAAAGAAAACGGATCAAAAAGCTGGTCTGACACCGAGGCCAAGAAGAACGACGGATATTACGTACGGCGGAGCACGATGTTCGCTGATTGTCATGAAAACTCGTCGTTGGAAAAGATCTTTGCGGTTCGCGGAAGCAGCGCCATCTTCCGCTCTCGTTTTGTTTGAAGTTGTGCTTAATAAAGTGGACTGAAACTGACCACCATGACGTAATCTCCATTAGGCGCGAGTGCTACGCGCCTACCGTGGAGATTTCCAGATCACTGTGCGTCGGACTTTGCAGCATGTCCACTTCCTACCGCATGGAACAGCGACAACGCACGGAACTCGCTCTTGGGACGGAGTAGGTTCCCATCCGTAGTGTTGTATTTTCCGAGGACGCTGCGATCGTCGACGGGCACAACATCGATGAGAGGGAGGATCGAGAACGATTCGAGGTCAGACGAGCGAGAAACTGAAGTAGATTTCAAATAATGAGCCTACATGATCTCAGGTGCCACGTGTATAGGAACGGAACCCGCCAGGTAAGCCAGCCGGCCGGCTTTTTACGGCGCCGATGGGAGCTCTAGGCCGGAGGAAAGACCTAGCTCGACATTGATGTATGGACGCTGCGTTGGAACGAAAGAATGTTAATCATGCCCTCCAATGACTACCATTGACAAGCCTTTCAATACGCGGGAAGCCGAAGTCCGGTCGAGGACGAAGTAAAAATTGGATCCTCCCGGCTCATGCTTTTCACCTTCTGCTGATACTGAGCTGTACTTCGACGTCTCCGGGGATGGATTTGGAACCTTCGGAACTCCTTCGTTGCTAAATTTCCCAATTGGTGTAACGTCTCTACGAATTACTATGAACTGTATGATATGTCATGCGAAACCATAGAGGATTTGAGGAAACCGTTTGTCATCTCCGTCTTTTCTGCCTTAAATCCCGTGTTCGTCAAGTTGGTGTGGCTGCTGCTGGTGCACGATAAGATTTCTGGATTTTCGATCGGAGTTAAACTTGAATGTGATTCGAACTTCTTCGACAAGTTGATGTTCAACTCGTCTTCCCCCGCACGAATTGCTGTTGAGGTATTCGTCGACGACATTCTTCGAGAGTATCAGACCTTTCGAGTGAGGGTCGCAGATGTTCGGAAGAGTCGAGAGTGCAAAGCCGCTCGACTTCAACGAAGACTTTGATGAGAGGTGTGACAAGGGTTCGAAATGTCAATGGAATCCAAAGGTGACGCAGTTCTTGGACCGAAGGTGGAGAGGAACACGACTTTAAGTGAAAGCTTGAGTCAATACAACGCGAACACGGCTGCCCGCCCGTTCTTTTCTCTTTCGTCCTCATCACTGCTATGAGAATCACCGAGATATTAAAAAGCCTTTCCGTCGCAGCTCCTGATCATTTTTTGAATCATTTTTGCTTTTCTTTTCGTCAAGCTTCAGTCTTGTGTTTCAGTTTTGTGAACATTACGATTCCGATCTTGAAACTCAGAAGGCAGACGGTCAAAATGTCCTCAGCTGCAAGATTCCGGGAGTAACGATTATTATCGAACAATAGACTCCCAGTCATCACAGATTAGATAACAATGCTGGAGTTGTTCCTCTGTCAACTCTCATTAGAGAAATGTTGTCTTTCTTCTTTTATGATGAAGTTTGAGAAGCTGGAACGAAGCGATAGAGTGCGCTAGCGGTCGAGTCCGGTATACGCACAACCATGGCAAGAGAACTGACGTCCGTCGGGTGCAGCGGCAGTGATAGTAGCGAAAGCAACGACTGCTCGGAGCAAATTACGCCTCAGAGGAAGCCTGATAGGCCTTTCGGCTTCTTGGAAGACTACGCCAGAAAGACAGGTCGTTGCAGAATTAACCAAGGATAATTTCCCAGATGGGACCCACACGAAACGAGCCGGCTCCACTGCTCCGTTTGTTGAATCCCCTCAGCGTGTCTTGTCTTTTTCCTCGTTTGCTGATGACAGTAGTTTGTCACGAACCTCAACCGAAACCCGGCTGCTACCTGTTAATCACGAAAACAGCAGAGGAAGCTCTCGCTTGGTGAATGGAGGATATTGTGAGGACACTTATTTTAAACTCGATTCCCCCCCGATTGCTGTGGAAGTCTCAGCGTGGAGTGGAGGAGGCCCTCAGAGAGAAGATCCGCAAAGTCGCTCTACCCATAAAGAATCGACAAAAAATGGGATTGAGGTGACCTCAAAATGCTTGCTCTTTGTTGGACAACCAACCGCACAGGTCAATTCTAGTTGTCGAAACCCCTTCGAGTCGGGAAACCAAGAAGAACACAGTTTTCAAACATTTCATCAAGAACGTCGCGACGTCGAGATTTTTTTTTGACGAAAATATCGCTCGCGAGCTTGAAACCCTGCTCTAATATTAACTCAAGAACTCCGTTCTCCTGAAGGGAAACACAGATTAGGAAGGAGAAGAAAGAGTTCGTGAGAGTTCCCTGTGAGATTTATCCGTTCGGTGACAAGTGTCAGTTCTCTCGGACGACATCGCTTAATACATTGCGGCGCTGGGCCTGATCCCACTGCTCGCATTATCTCAGTCCTATGGAGGGCAACTCCGAGAACGAAAGAGAAAACGACTCACAGCTAAGCGGGGAGAGAATCTCCATCCGCGCAATACCCAAGAGAACAGAGTCTTGCAACAACGACTGCTGATCCTGACCAAGCGCGAGTAACAGTCCGGAACCAGCTCGTCGCAGAGATGGCAAGTTTGTGAACGACGAACGACAATGACCGGCCAGATTTGGTAACATTCGGAATGTCCGCAAAACTTTGAAAGCCCCGTATGCTTTTTTGCCCACAGTTTGATCCTGGATCGAGTTCAGCATTCTTAAGTATCATTCGAATGGTGTTTCGAAACAAGAGCTTTCGATTCGTAAATAGAATTAACAAAATAAGGGCGAGATTGTCATTTTTTTCAATTCCGATTCCAGATCAAAGTCGCCAAGAAAACACGCCGTCGGAAAAAAAAATGCGACAATAATAAAAGCTCTAAATGTCCCGACCCCGCCTGTGTTGTCGGCTGTTTGTTCGTTTCAGCGCATGTGTTTCCGTGTGTGCAATGTTTCATGCGGTATCTATGTTGACGGGTGGCCACTGAATCAACAGAGCCTTACTCGGCAAGGATGAATAGAGGCTTCCGTGGAACAAAGCAAGCTTTGCAGCGGACCATTTCGATCTTTTCTTGCTACTCTATGAAGACAGCAGCTTCCCGTGGGGCCCTTCGATCTCCTCCTGTGCCCCCATCTGTTCCTTACCACCCGGCTTCGCTCAAACTTACCCTATCCCTTACCATCCCAGGGCATGCCATATACTCGACCCGACCCGACTCACCCCACCTCAGACGAGCCACCCTAGTTTCGGCTCCGTTCTTGGCCTCTACGACCTACGGCTTGGAGCCAGTTCCATCGAATGTTCACTGACAGCGAACCCGATGTCGCTCTTGATCGCCAAGGGAGCTGTCCCTCAACTCTTCGGTCCGCTGTTTTACACCGAAATATCCACGAGACCGCCCGAGGGCTGGCTTTTAGTTGAAAGTTCATCGTCGCCGAAATTGTTTGTCATCGTTTATGATGATCGTCATACACACGAGAGTTCACACACCATGATGACTGAATTCGAAGAAGCAAATGAGTAACATCGGGTATCAGACACAAATTAGAATCAATATGATTCGTTCAGAGAGAGGCTAAGTCCTAATGCGGAGCCTGTTCCGAATTTTCCGAAGTAAAAATCGACTAACAACTCGACAGGGCTGCAGACGCGGTAAAGCTTCGTTGTCATTCATAACCTGAATGAAGATGATGGAATAGAAGTGCGAAAAAGCGGGATTTGGGAAAACATCTCATCCATCAACACCGTTCCCGGCTGGTCGCGGGGGCCGTTTCGGATAAAGTAGCTACGGTGTGCTGTTAACTTCTGAGCTTTGCAGTGTCTAACCTCACACGTTACCTGAGTATCGAATGACAAATCAGCGCGGAAAACCTCTGCTTTGTGGAATGGTCGATGTTTCAGATGAGACTT
Source organism: Neoseiulus cucumeris (assembly GCA_021527715.1). Classification (NCBI taxonomy): domain Eukaryota; kingdom Metazoa; phylum Arthropoda; class Arachnida; order Mesostigmata; family Phytoseiidae; genus Neoseiulus; species Neoseiulus cucumeris. Next base: position 417,384 of record JAJSRV010000030.1, on the reverse strand, counting down.
GAATCGAGCGTCCGTTTCACCTGCAATGGAAATTCGAGGAAACTTTTCTGTAGATCTGCGGATGTGATCGTGATCTGTGGCTGAAATTTGACAAACATTGCTTATATTTTAGCTTGGAGCAGACACGACTTCATCACTCGGTCGGAACTTTTGCATCCCTCGTTAAGGATTCCTCTTCGAAAAATCAGACCACGACGGAAATAGCCTCAACAGTCGGAGCTCGTCTACAGGCAACACAGCTTGCTGCTATCGGTTGGAGTAGTAGCAGCGAGTCCCGAAATAGGGAGCTGCTAGGTTGTCCACTGTAACGACTTCCGCGTCGGGAAAGGAGGAGGAGGAGGAGGAGGAAAAACCAAAACTCGCGAGGCCATTAGGCCCTAAACGAGTCGACGAACTGGCTTCTCTAAACTTCGCGGCGTTGTGCTGCGCACATCAGGACGCGATACACGTATACGGTTGCAGTGTGATCACAGAATTTCAGGAACGAACTTCGATTTTCCAGAAGCGAAAAAAGCACGGACAGAGGAAGCAAAAGCGAAAACTCCGATGCATCCACGGAACCGGCGAACCGAAGACAGAGTGCTTCCCTGGGTTTATCCATACTTCTGCGTTGGACTCGGATCGAGAACTCCAATTGTCCCACGCTGTTCGCTGATTGAAACCGATGTCGTTCTCTCTCGACAATCGGGAAGTTGAATGCGGAAACGACATCTCCTGTCGATGCGCAAAATGCGCGAATGCTCCTGCACGCGAGCATCCGTGGAATTCGATTTGCGACTCTGAGAACGAAACGTGGTCCTGAATTCCGTCCAAGCCATCGACATCGTTCCGCAGCGCTCCTATGCCCAGGAGTTCTCTGAAACAAGAACTAATATACTCTACTCTGCTCGGAACATGGTTCCCAAATATTATTGTAGAACACTGAATGAGCGAACAAAGTTCCGAGATTCCTTGGAATGGAAACACAATCACCGAAGGTTGATTTTGATTTGAGTCGCGATGCTTGCGTTTATTTGTCGATCGGAGTCCCAGCCACATTGACGAAGTCTCTGCTCTTCACGTGCGGATTGTTGTTGGTTGTCTGCCTGGGTCTAAGTTGTCTCAATCTTTCCTCAGATGCACTCAAGGGCTCGATACGTTGGTTGGTCAGCGGAATTCATTCTCATGGAACTTCCGACGACTAGCTCGCCTTTGTGATGTTTGACGTCCAACCTCGGCAGCACAGGTTACGTAAATTCGATTTAGGCGTTCCTGCGTGGTACGTACATCTGCGCTGGATTCAGAGCCACGAATCGCCATACAACAAACCCTCCGGGACGGCGAGCAACGGGAACGTTCGAAGAGTCCTAAAGCATATCAGGAGAGTGAATTCGTGTCACAAGCGGACATTCTCGTTTGAATGGCATCCGTCCGCCACCGTGAGGAATTTAATTCTTTCTGTTCGAATAGATTCTTCGATCGCTCTCACTTGACTCGATATCGTCATCGTCGCGGCTCGGTCTCGTCTCACCCCACCCAACCCCGTCTCATAAAACTCATGAAGAAGCCGAATTTCTATTGAATTCCACAAAGGATGTAGTCGACCTATTCGATAATAGCGAATCAATGCTTGTCAATGGCCGTCTCCACGCAGCAAATACCGCACTCGATGATGTTGATTACGGAAAGTCTGGGAGTCAAAACCCCGAGCAGGAAACGAGTATTCAAAACAGAGCGGTATTCTCAATCGCAGACCTAGCAAGAGACGAAAACCTTCATTTCGTGGGTCGAGCTCCTGAACTAGTTATGGAAGGAATGTCTCTTGATTTCTGTTTTTTCTGATTCTTGGCTACGGTGAATACAATGCGAAGGTGATGTTCCTTCTTCGATCATGGATCAGTCACGACTGATACGCATTCATTGAAGTGTTCCCTGTCGGCTGGTTTATCGTTAGGTTGGTGTGTCGATGGTTGGTGGCGTGTGTAGTGTGAGTTCCTGAAGGCAAGAGGCGTCTGCGAGGGATCAGGTGCGTTCCCTAAATGAGCCCTAATTCCTCGTTTCCTCAGTTCGCCCCACCTCACACGGAGTCAGTCAGCCTGCGATCCCCTTCGAAGCAAAAGTGGCCGAAAGGAACCGCCATTCGCTCGTTTGCTCGGGCGAATGCTCGGCTTCCCTGTCTTCAAGGAAAACATTCCCTTTTTCCTGATGCTATCGGACTGAACGTTAGGACCGCATTCTTAGTTAAGTCGGGTCGGCGAACGCCACTCGTACGAACTTCCTATGGATATACTCATTGGCTCCCGGCAGTCGGGGATAAAAGTTCGAGGCGTGGGCGAGTTGCGGGAGAAAGGAATTCATCTTCAAAGTATATTTAAGAGAGGTTCCGACGACGATCGAAAGCGGGCGGGCCGCTCAGAATCACGCAGAGGCTTCGCAGGGAACGGAATTCCTCTCGGATTGGAGCAACGAGAGCACTTTCGGAGCTCGGAAGGCGTTGAAGAGCGACGGAAGAGGAAAATGGGAAAAAATAAAGACATTCCGTCAAGTCGGAAACAGCCGTGCTGAGTGACAGTGAGAAAGATACAGGGAGAGGGAATCATCCTGTTGCTTCGAGCACTGGTTGGCTGGTGTCCCGCGGGTAGAGAGTGGGTTGAGCCGAGGTCTTTCTACTCTAATCCTTCTCTCGTCGTAAAGGCTTCTACTGAATTTCCTCACCAGAGCCGACTCCAAAATGGATTTTCCTCTAAGTCAGCTTAGGAAAAATGATGACGGACCCGCAGAATGGAATTAAGCCCGCCTGTAGGATGGCGTGGACCACAAAAACGAATCAGTGCTCTGAGGATCATCACTGAGTTCGACGGAAGAGCAGGGAATAGGTGGATGTATCGTTCGGTTGAAAATATCAGGGAAGGAACAGCGGCTTTCTGAAGTGTTGTGGTTTACACATGCAGGGTGGTGCAACGGTCGGCTCCTCGAATTTTCCTCACGCAGGTAAACGACCGAGTTTTCTTCAAACAAGAAAGGTCTTGGGTCTGTACAGCCGGCGAGAAGGTCTCCGGAGACATCCTCGAAAGATGCAACCTTCCTTTAAAAATTCAGCTCGGAAGCAAATTCTCCATCCGACTCCATGGGAAGGAGTTTCCGTAATTCCATAGAAAGCACGGTTTTCCCTTTTCATCATTCAATATCAAATCTTGTGAAATCAGGAAACATGAAGCATTGCGATCGGAAGACTTCATCGGCTCATCGAGTTATTCTTCTGCGCGAAACCTCGATTTCCATTCGACTTCCGACAAGTTCCTATCATGGGAATCATGCGTCTTCTTGAATTCGGAAGGACCGGGGCACCAGCCTGTTTATGGCTCGTTGTCCTCGTCTGCGTCCGATGTCCTGTTCATCCGACATCGATCGTTCACTTGCTCCTTCGTCCGTTCGCAAACTAGCTAGTCAGCCTCACTGTCGGTCACCTAGTTAGTTCGCTTCTGCGACGACAAGTGGGAAGCACATTTGCATCTGATAATTAAGTGTGTGAGTGTGTCTTTTCGCGGAATAAATTGCCGAACGACTTTAAATAGCAGAGCTAGTTCCAGCAGTTCGTTGGATTTGGCGAGGGTCGATGCTTAAAGTAACAACGTATCCACCGTTACCGTTCTCTCGAGTTCGTGTGTGTCCTCTTCGTCGCGCTGAGTCAGCTGAAGACAAAGCAAACAACTCTAGATCGATACATGGAGAACTTGAGAGGTTCACACGATTTCGAGAACATTTCAGCACGATATTGATCCAGGGTTGATGTGACAGTGTCTTAGAACCGAGATTACCTCTAACTCTAATCCAGAACCGTTTATGCCACCCAGGTCGACCCAGGTTATGGAGCTAAACTATCTCGAACGAACTTACCGACGAAGTGTTCCCTGAGAGACTTCGATGGAGCTAAGCTCCTCCTTTCGGTCAGTCTGTCAGTGACCTCCATGAACTGAGGTCATTAGGGAACTATTCTGTTCGCCGCCTATGTGGGTAATGAGCTGTGGAGCCCAAGACCCTTTTTCTCGGGTCTCCCATTCATGCGGGACATTCGGCTCGAAAAGACAAGACAGATGCGAAACCCGGACCACTATCACCACCTTGCCGACGGCTGCACAGACCTAGCGAGTAATTTAACCTCTACAACGTTCTCATTGTAATATTGCTGCTCCTGCTGTGGATTGGTCTGAGAGTCCGACTGAGTAAACGTGGTCAGATTTCCATCTGATCACGACCTTCGAAGTGGCCTCCAGGAATAAGCGACGCTAGTTACAGAGATCGTTGAGGAAATTCGAAAGATTCAGGTGTGGACGATTCTCTGACGAAGAAACTCAGATAAAATCTGGGACCCGATTTCACACCATCCCCGAAGATCTGGACTGAGCATTTCAATCTGGGCGAAGATTGCGATGCTCATATTGCAATTTTCGTGATCACGATCGATGATTCGGTGTTGCCACTTCGGATTTCTCCGCCGTGAGCGATCAACCCGCTCGAGACCGTATCGGTTGGTGAAATATTGCCGGGTCACAACAGATTGCCCTCACATTTATAACAAGTCGCAACAGGCTTCAGGATCGTGATCCGTAGAGCGTTTTGCCAGCCACTGGGCCGAACAGTCAGCCAGTCATTCAGTCAATGAACCAACCGACCACACCCAATTTTCTTCAATTCCGAGGCCAGGTTCGATGGATCAACAGCAGCCTAAAATCACCGCGATTATTTCTGCGGTAACACAGGGCAAACACGACACATGTTGGTTCGTGGTTCTTCTTATCTATTATATTCCCAGTTATAACTTTGGAGCTATGGGGGACGCTTGTTTCTCACTGAAGCCGCATTGTGAATGAAAGTTTAAAGCTCGGGTTTGAGGGATGAAATCAGCCAGATCACTTGACACGGAGAGAGCTTCGAGCCTAAATCGCTGGCCGAGACGCGGCCCGAAGCTCTCGTTATATCCGAGGCATATGGATACTCAAAAGTAAGCTCCCATGCTTCCCCGAAGGCTCCCGAAACAGTTGCTGCGCAAAATCCTCCGTACTCACACGTCAGGCAAGTGTCAAAACGGCGATAGTATATCGACCGAATCGGGAGGGAAACAATTTTGAGCCTCGCCACCTAAACGAAAAAACGGCAACGTTATTGACACTCTGTCGCATGCTGGTCGCTCCATTTTAGTCGTGATGTATGACCAGACGACGTGCCCAACCTCCGGTGAGGAGAATGTGTCGATTTGGGTCACACGATTCGCGACGGCGCGCGGTGGCAGCAACCGTGGCGGAGCGCCGCGGCGGCCACGGCGATAACTGCTCGTCAACTCTACTCGCCTGAACCTTCAACTCTATTGTGTCAGACGAAATAACGTTGCGATAAAGCTCGAACGCCCCGCAAACGGACTCGAGTTCCTGTCGACCGAGTAAGAGTGGAAATCCTTCACAGATTCTCTTTGTCCGTCAGGTGGGGTCAGTTGAGACATCAACTGTGAATGACGGACGCTTTTCTTCGATTTTCCTCTCGTTCTCCAACGAACCTCAGCACTCCCACCACCCCACCGAAGGAACCGCACACGTCTCCGGGTGGGTAGACAGCTTCTTTTACAGACACGTCTCCATTCAGCGGTGAAATGACTGCTAATCGATGAACATGGCTATTGTTAAAAGGGAGAGAATGTAAGCCAGTCGTTGTGGAAGCCCTCGAGAGGCTGTTTTCTGCAGGGGGAATCCCAATAGAGATAGAAGCGTAACGGAACATAAAAATTCGGGCCCAGCGTATCAAGTGGAACTCGGTTCTGACATCCTGGTTTGAGCGAACGTCTCTCTCGAAAGAAAGACGTTCACTCACCAAGTTCCCTGTCAAATACAGATCTTCCGAAACTGGCGAAAGAGGGCAACAGAGGACAGAATGCAAGCGAATCGAAGAAGTGTTTCTGGGTGCGGTCAAGGCTCACATGAGTCTTTCACGACAAGTGAATGAGGACGAGATAAGGAACAGGAACGCGTAAAACAGCGCTCGATACTCGATCGCTGCTCGCGGATCGAGATTCGCTCGAGTCCTATTCAACTTCACCTAGAGGGATTTTCCTCTTCCTTTCTGCCCCGTGGCGCTAGTCGCATCCGCAGCAGCGGACTCTCGAAAGCAGATAAGACCAGAGGTGGGGTGGTCGTAGTGCTGTTGCTGGCGCTAGTACCGCCGCGGGAAGCGACCGAGCTTGCCGGTTGGGAAAACTTGGCAAAAGCAAAGCCCTTGTAAAAGTTTTGCAACATCGGACATCCTCTCTGTAGAAGTCTGTTGGATCGTAAAAGAAGCCAGATTCGGAGTTGAAGAAGAAGATGCGTACCCATCCGTAGTTCAAAATCGTCTTCCGTAAGGAATAACCACGCATCATTCATTCACACCCCGGGAACTTTTCGGTTTCAAGCTGGAAGATCAAACCAAAGAGAGGTGAAGAGGAACTTCTCGAGAGGAACGCTCACCCCGGCGCTGTTGGCGCCGGTAAGTTGGCGAACAGGCAAGCAGCCAACGGGAAACCAACCCTACCGTCGAGACGGCCTAAATCCCTGCAATATTTTACCGGTTGGTTCTTCACAGGCGTCAGCGCTGTGTTCCTCATCGCTCCTACGCTCAAATACGCGACTGACAGCAACGAATAACATATGTTCTCGAGGGACGAGTATTTTTTCAGTTGCCTCAGGCTGAGAGAATCGTCCAGCCAGGGTCCTGCGCTCTCAAAAGACCTTCGGGTCTCCATCGCTTCTAACGCCTTGATGAAATTCCTTCGTTCGAATTACTGTCAGTCTTGTGCCCGTGTCCCTATGAGAACCACTCCCATCGAATGAAGACTCTTTCCATCCAAACCTAATCATCATTTTCTCCTCCCCAAATCATGTGTTGTGGTGAAAGTTATATGAAAAACTCTAGCAACTCGACTTTGTTAGATTATTCTCGTTGTCGGTTGAGTCCTACCCGATGAAGTTACTCCACCATTTCGTCTGATGTCGAGCTCATCTCGAATGAATGATTTTTGGAGTTGAGCCTCATGTTCTTCCATACAATGTTCCCCCGCTTTCTGTTAGGTTTGAGCTTGGTTCTGCGATGCGGCATTGTTCGAAATTCACATGGGCTTCCTCCAACTATGCTTCCCCACCGAATGTCCTCTCCTTAAATACTTGTGGCATCTCCTTTCCAAGCATCCTTATCGCGTGTTCATCCATAAGAGCATCCTCTCATGTTTTCAGAAATGAGCATGCATAACGAAGTACCACAAGAATATTTCTCGTCATTCATTGGAATTTTATTATAGTTTACGACCTATTTATGTCCCGTGGCAGAACTCAGAGATGAAAAGTGCAATTTTCAACGATTTCCGTTTTGTAGCAATATCTCGCCCGCTTCGATCATCATCATCATATTCATCATTACAATCCTTATTGTCATCACTTCAACTTCAAACATCATCTGTATAGTCATTATTAATGTCTTCATCGTTATTATATTCATCGTTATCAAACCAAAGCCTATGGAAGGTTTCGCCATGAACACAGAACATCAACCATACAATCAGGTTCTCGGAATCCATAATTACAGTTTTAATATTAGTAGCAATCATAGGAGTCATGGTGACAATATTGATAATCGTATCGTACTCTTCGGTAACAATATCGATACCCATCATTCCATTAGGATCGGGGCAACGAATGGACTTCAAGCTATGCAGAGATCAACATCGGAGAATGATAACAAACCAAACTAACAAAGAGTCTCGACAACTCTGGAAATTTCTTGAATCTCATTGGTTTCAATGATTAGTTATTATATATGCTCATAGTTATCAGCCCCATCGAGATGATGAAGTTCATTTTGATCAACAACTCAATGTCGTCGTATTCTGAGTAACTGTTGGCTCCCGTATCTCATCGGCAAAATAACATCGGCTCTCAGTACATTTGGTATCGGTAGCAACAGTATCAGTAGTAATGGTAGAAGTATCAATAGTGGTAGCTGTAGTGGTATCAGTTATAGTGGTAGTGATAGCGATAGTAATAGAGATGGTAGAAGTAGTAGTAGTAGTGGTAACGGTAGTATTGTAATCGGTATAAGCGGTATCGGTATCAGCTGTAGAAGTATCAGCGATAGAACTACCGGTTGTAGAAGCACCGGCGGTGAGGATAACAGGAATGAAACTCCAAGGGGGAAATTGTATCCTTGATGTTCACCGTCACCGGTGTCCTGGTTTCGCGTAGTCTCTCATGAGCGGATCAAGTCCAAGAGGGTCAGTACGCGCTTCCAAGTGTGATGAATTCAACGTTAAGGTGAAAAGGAGATTTGGAAGAAAATACATTTATGCAGATCGGATCAAGAACAAAGCCACGACCAGCGAATTCCGAGGAAGTATTGATCTTTGTTCGTCATCTACTTCCCTCCGACATTCATGATGATTCAGCCCCAAATTTTTCCAAGCGCCCGGTAGATAGAGCGCGAATCCCAACAGAACGATTCCTTAGTAACTGATGCTTGAGTGTGATAATGCTATAGCTGATAGATACTTCAACATCAGGATATTCCCGGAAAAAGACTTCGAGTAGCTCTAGGGCGGAGTTGTTTTCAGGATTGCTTTTGGTTTTTCCACCTCTCTTAGAATTAGTACACGCAACTTTGACTTTGAAAAAGAGGCCGCTTGGAGTGAATTAGACAGCATCGAGAGGCAGACGACGCCAGATTTTGTTCAACTTGAAGACATATTTATGATACAGTCGAAGATGATTGAAAAAATTCGAAATAAGTTTGATCGCATTTCCGAATTCACGGGCACCGAATTCTAATGGTTCAGAGAGGATGATAAGTTTCCCAGACCACGTCAGTCAGTGATACTCTCTCACACACAACCGCTTCAGGAACAGTTGAGTTCTCCGTTTCTCTATCGTATTATTCGTTCAATTACTTTTCTACTAGGGGACTTGGAAAGCTCTGATTGGAATTCTCACGAGTAGTTATGTCTTACGTCTTATTGTTCGAAATCCCGTCTTATTGACAGGTTTTAATCCATTCCAAAGCTGTTCCGTGGCTGTTTGAATGGCGTATCTATCATAGAAAAACGATGGAGAACAATCGAAGTCAACTGCAATCATAGACGAATCAATGAGCCTCCTCTTTTTCAATGGCGAGTTTTCGTTCGAATCGTTTACGTAAGTCTGAGGTGGCACTAATTGTTGTTGGATGAGCTTCAAACACTTGAAACCTCTGTCGAAATGCCGCCGATTGTTCTCGGTAAATGCCAATGATAATTTTACTCAGATGAGCAGGCCAACGTCTGTGAAAAACTCCAGTTCCAACCCTTAGAATTTCTACCAAGAGACTCCGAGCAACCGTGAACAATCCTAAGAAAACTCCCTGATTGAAAATTGACTTCGATACAGTGCGATATTCCTAGCCACTTCCGAAATGTTTCGAAAAAGAAGATGGAAAATATCGAGTCGCCCTCCCCGCTCCGCGAAATCGGACCACAAATTCAGCGATTTGACTCCGTGTTGCCAAGAATCAACAAAAAAACTGTGAAAGACAAGTTCGTACGGAAACTTTGGAATTAGATTGGCTGATGTTGAGTCATTGTAGGAGTCATCGTCACGCGTTCTCTTTAGATATGCGATAAAGACGATGCGATCACTCGAATAATACATCCTTTCGCGGAAAGGTCCTCGATGGATTTTCTTAAAATAGCTTCCAATGATCCGAATTCGTTCGTCGTCGAAACTTTTCAGGACTTTCTCGTTTCCAGAACCTTCGAGAATGGCAGATGTGTGAAGTTCACCTGGCTTACGAAGCTTGTTATGACGAATGCAAGATTGAATGAATGAACGACTGAACAAATCTACGTTGACGTTTGAATGTCTTAATGGTTTCCCGGCATCTCGGAATGATGTGTATTGATGTTCCATTAAAAGCCCATGTTGATCGTACCTTTACTTATATATATTGAATACCTAAGAATGGTGATGATAATGCTCAATGACTCTTCGGTATTGTAATATCAAGTAATTATCCAAACAGATACATGGATGACGCAAGGATAGTGTACTCAGAGGACTGCTCGATGGCTTTTGGTGGCCACCGATCGTCGTTCACGCCAGAGTCGATCCGGACTCGGCTTCATCAGAATTATCCCACGACTTTGGATTTTGCAACAGATTGGAAATATTTTTTTGCTTGCTCGCTCTCGCTCCTTTTCTCTCGCTCATCTCATGTACGGTCAAAATGGGGTTTGATTTCCTGCTTTCGTCAATGCCCTTCAGGATATAGGTATGTAAGTATTTAGGTATGTAGGAGTAGAAGGCTCGGTCTCTCGTATTTTTTTTTCTATATCCAGCTATGATCTCTCCTGTCTTCTCGTAGGCTATCACAGACTGGCAGCTCTCGTAGCTGCTTGAAATATCGGCTGGGGGTCGGTTGGTATACCGTCATGTATTGGAACCTCGGTTCCTCATTCCTCCGTGCGCCGTCTAGCCGTCCGAAGACCGCTGTTGCGACTGCCCCGGGTCTCAGGGACCCCGCTCTCATTCATTCAGTCCTCACTATTCCGACACTTCCCAAGGAAAGTTCGTTTCGAAACTCCTAAACGTTTCATGAACACGAATCCCACACACACTCTTACTTTCCGTTTGTTTTGTTCCGCCTTTTTCGCTACTGATTCTGACCCTGGTCGATCCACCTGTTTCCGTCGCACGTTTAACGATAACCGTGACCGACCGACCGACGGGAGCTATCTTACAGTTGGTACACGATGGACGACAATGATACGAGACTTTGTTGAATGTAGTTATCGCCGTTCGTCCACTCCGGCCGACTGACTAACTCAGCCGGCTAACCAAACTAGCCCACCCTTGAACACTCTTCTCTTCTTGTGGTTTCTTCCAGGTCAGTACTTCACTCATTCCAGTCGTCTCCTACCTTCTTCGGATGGTGAGTGTAATTTCCCTAAATTCCTTTATTGAGTCGCGGAAGTCAACGGAGAACCGAAGAATTTTCTCAGGCCCACACACGAAGCGTACTGTCCCAACTTGCCGTACAGAGTGCAGTGCCATCAGGAGAAACTTGGAGACATGTGACCCGGTTTTCGTGGCCGTATAGAATGCTCAAACGACTTCCTTTCAAGGTATCCCAAATGTTGACCGTGTAGTCATTATAGCCAGCAAATAGCAAACGGCCTGTTGGAGAAAATACGTTAGTTCATGACGAGCGTTGGCCTCCAGCATTTGTTGGACAACTCGGGAGAAGATTTCCGATTTTAGTTCAATTTCTGGCTGTTCAGGAGTGAAATCGGGTACGCTACTCACCACTAACGCTGAAATCCACAGAATTAACTCCGAAGATGATGCTCCGTTTCGTGTAGACGGCGACTTCTCGATCAGCCCGGAGGTCGAACAGCCGACACTACAAGGTACGACGGGATGGATACTTTGAATTATTTATGATCATGGCATCGCTACAGGTAACGGACTACGGCTACATGATGTCGGCGGCCCGTTGACACCGATCGAAATTCTATATGATCAACGGTTGTCATCGACCGCCTTGCGTGAATTCAAACGCAATGAGACTGGAAGATAAAAATAATGCTCACAGTCGCGTCGTCTGATCCTGTGGCGATGGCATCCCCGCTCGGGTAGAATTTCACCGTATTGATATCGGCTTCGTGCCCTTCAAACGTCTGAACGCATTGACCGCTTCTCATGTCCCATATGAGGGCTTGTCTATCGCAACCCTGGAATGGAAAGGGAAAACTTCAGAATCACCGAGCGCTTCCGAACATCACGTCATGCTCAGGAGTACAACTCCTCTCTGCTTAGAGGTCCAACATCCAACAATGAGGGAAAGCGCGCCACTTACCGCGGAGACAAACGTATTCCCCATCTCGGTCGGGGAGAGATCTATGGACATGACATCTCCCGAATGACCGTGAAAGCTTTGCATGAGCTGAGAACATTCGACATCCCATAGCGCGCACGTGCTATCCCCACTCCCAGTTAGGATCTGGAACAGAAATCGATTTTCTTACGGATCCGTTGGATCAACGAGAAAACGTTTCCGATGTTAGAGGAAGTGATGATCTCTAACCTGCTGGTCCGAGTTGGGGAAAAGACAACACGACATATAACTCGTGTGGGTACCGACGGCTTTCTTCCGCTGAGAGACGTCATCTTCAAAACTCAACGGATACACTGTCACCTTGTTATCCAAGCCGCTGTAAATGAGAGGAAAGCAGCGTTCAGTAGGAACTGGATGAATAATTTCTCGTGGGATTCTGAAGCTTCGTCTTTGGAATTGATGGATAATCTGAAGGAATACGAACCCGCAGGCAACCATGTTCCCCGACGGCGCGTACGCACAAGCCATGACCCACGTCGTTGGCATCGTGACTGCATGCTCCTGAAAAGAATCACACTTCTGATCACCAAACTTCCCTGCTTTCATGAGAAATTGAGATTAGCGCCGGGCGGCTCTACGCCATGAGGTTGGGACTGGAGGGTTTACGATTTTTGTTTCTTGTGTCGATGGAACCAGGGTAGCGAACTCGCGAATTCGTTTTCCATCCGATAGATGGCCAATTTCATCCGTGGAAACCTATCGGCTTCGGAACTGTCAGCTCGGAGTTGCCTCGAGTTTGCGGAACACCAGGGGGAGCTTACGACGACACAATGTCGCGATTCAGTGTTCGAGACCGACTCCTAAGGATCCCAGCGGAGATTATCTCACCTTGTTGGTCGTAAATGCATCCCAGATGATCATTTTTCCATCTTGTGAAGAGCTAACGATGTGACGCTTGTCCAAAGACCAGTTGGCGCAAAGCACCTTACCCTGGTGGCCCTTTAGAACTCTCCGTGGTTTGATGTTAACTGGACCCACTGATTCCAGGCGTTGAGCAATTGTCGAAACTGCAATGAAAACCAAACACCCCTGAGTCGACGCCTAAACGATGATTTGAGCGCGCCGAGAAAATCACTTCACATCGTCCACAACTTCACTGAGTATCTTTCAGAGAGGGTTTTTGAAAACGATTCGAGTCCGAAGGCAAGGCTCGACTCGATGAGCCTCGCGAACAGGATCCCTCGTAGATCAGGCGATGAAAGATGGTGTTCTGTCGTTCGGCTAACGGATTATTTTGCATGGGGGAGGCACGGGGGAAGCAAGCCTGACTTACGGGCGACATCATTCAGCTTCCTGCGTTCTTCGTCGAGTTTGATCTTGAGGTTCTCTATCTCCTTGACGAGACTCTCGACTGTGTCCTGCTGACTGGTTTGAATTGTGGCTGGAGGGTGGAGAACTGCTGTGCTGGGCTCTGCAGCAGTCGCCATTACCCGCGTCGGTCGTTTCTTCAACCAGAGCGCGTGGACAGACGACCGAGCTCAGAATCTGAACCAAGACTAAGAGGGCCTTGCGCTCCCCGCTCACGCATGCGCAAAACTGTCATGGCCCTCCAAACAGCGTGGCGCGAAGTTTGATTCGTTCTTGTCCGAATTGAATCCATGCTTTCTGAACCGAAATCCTTGATTTTTGATTTGTCTTGCGATGAGATGACGCCCTTTAGAAGGAGCGGGCCGATGACTTGGGAGGTTTCCAATGAGATTTCGCTTTTTGAGAATGGCTGTCAAACGGACTCCAGAATGTGGGATACTGGAATGGGGGAGATTTTCTTGAAGGAATGAAGCGATTTTATCACATATTGTCGACGTGGATTCGACCGCTTACTTCGGTTCGTCGTGATCTACTGTACCGATGTTGATGTCAATACATATCGCGACATCGCTCGTCCTTCGTTTCGGCCTCACCGGAGATCACGAAACTGTTGGCCGCGCAAGTGAATCAGCCTCCTTTGAACATTAGGGGACGTTTATGGCACTCTTTCTGAATTCCATGTCTGAGTTCACCCGGTTCAGACCAGGTCGCCTTGTCACTTCCGTTCCGGGTTCCAAAAGCTTTGCCGAGACGCTACATGTGTAGAACTGCATGAGCGATTCTGACATTCTGCGCGACACCACCGAGCGCGCGATTAGGAGGGGAAATTACATCTTGTTATCAGCTACAGCAAGTTCCTCGGATGCTCCATGATTATCCTCACCAAAATCCGCATTGAGTCGCCTATGAGGTGTTATGAGAGCGACTTCTTCAGGGCCAAGCCAAAATCGTATGAATGCTCTGGTGCAGAAGTTCCCAACCGGGGTTCCTCGGAACCCTAGGGTTCCCGAGGCCTCAACTCGGGACTCCCGCGAAATATATTTGATGGAACCCAGGGTTCCCGCGCACCATTCTAGGTGTTCTGAAGTGGAGCCGAATCTCTGATAAGTGAAGGCAGTGTTCGGTCGAGGAACAGAGGCAACGGGCCGCTGTTTTGTCAAGGCGGTCTTGAAGATATGTATCTTTCTGGAATCCGTTTATCAGTCTGAAGTTCCGCAATCTCCCAGGAGACCTAACACCTGTCAAGAACCCATGATATCGAGAACACGTGTCTGTAGGATATTTAAGATGTCTCTCGAACGGACGCTAAATTATACGTGGAGTGTTCAGAGTTTTGATTATGTCGCTTCATTATACTCTCTAAATCAAATATTTCACCGAAAATATAGCCGGAGAAGAAATGGGTCCCCGAAGGATTCCTCGGAGCTCTCTGGAGAGAGAAAGTTTGGGAACCACTGCTCTAGTGTTGACCATCGGGTCGGTGTGAGCCCGAAAAAAATGAAAGAAAAAAAATCGAGGATGATCTGCAGACGCTGAGTGCCATTGTATCAGGTCCTATGAGATCGATTTCGTAGCGTCAGTTCTGTGGTAACTTACCTGTTTGAGGAAATATGCAATCAGACACTATCTTTTCGATTGAAGTCTTCCAGTTCGAATTGAGATGCAGCGTCTAAACTCAACGATGGCTAAGTAAAAGCGAGGACGTTGAGCCATGATTCGATCATCGAGTATCGCAGCCATGAGAATTCGAATAAACGGTTTTAAGATTCGTCATCGAATTCGTCGAGTCTCCAATAACGAACATAGAGGCTTTTCCGATGACCGGACATGGAATCTAGGCGAATTGAGAAGAATTGATAAGGTTGTCTCACCTAAGCTGCCTTCAAACACGTGATCGCTAATTCTTGAAAAAGAGGATGAGCGTAATGAATGCCTTCCTTTTGGTAGGTCGTGAGGCGCAACTGTTCCGGTAGAACATTCCTCACTATACGAACACATTCCTTCAACTCTGGACTACGGGTCAGTATTCATATTTTCCATCCTGCCACCCGTATTCCGATTTGAATATATGCTCCAAGGATCTGATTCGGTCAGATTGGGTGGGCACAAGATTTCAGAGATTACTACTTATAGCTGAGTTCCATTTTGAGCCCTGTTCGACCCAATTCTCAAACAGTAGAGACTGCAATGAAGGAGACGCAGGCGCTCCCGGGAAGACTAGAATCATCGGATAGATTTGGAAGCCATCTCTGTGTTTCTCCCTGGAGGTATAATTTCTTGTTATTACTGGTGTGCTTCGGTTACCATAGTGGTGAATCTTTTGGCCTGTTTCTCCTCCGTGCATTCATGCTGCTGAAAGCAACAGGGTCAGCTTCGGCGGATGCCCATACTTAAGGTGCTTTAGATGACGGCTCGGTTTCTGGTTCTTCTTGGTTGCGACTGTGGTCATACCTATCGAGTGGTGGTAAGGATGAGCACATATCGAGACCTCGTTACGTCGACAATATTGATGATAATAGCATCATGCCGTGTGTGTTATTTGCTTTTGGAGATAGCGTGAGGGTATGCCAGCTCTTAGCAAACCATCTACTCCTTATCGGCTTAAACGAGATCCGAACCTCTAGTACACTGGATGTGCTCTGACCGTCCTCACTCCTAGTCGGTCGGGCTGTCTGTCGTCCGCTTGACGGGACGGCTTGCTGGCGTGCATGCTGTAGGACTTGGTCTCACGCTTCGCAAGAGAGGCAAAGGGTCGGGTCCGGTCTTCTATCTCAAGATAGTTTTTATCTCTATGGGGCTAGTTTCATTAGCAAATTACTCTATGCGCCTGTCTCTATGTGACACCTCCACAACACGACAATGCTCCATCCATTTTTTTGTCACGTTCACATATTCTAAAATTAGCGCTCAAGTATTCGAGCGGTCGATGTTGTTGACTCTCAGAAAGTTTACTCGAGCTCAGGGTCGAGATGTTTCTGCGTGTAAATCCATTCGCGGTTTGGTACCGTTCAATCGATCTTTATCTTTTAGAATAGGTGACAGATTGGAAACGCATTTTCTTCGGATTCGTTCATGGTCAGCCCCCAGGTTGTTGGAGCTCAACGTAAAAGTAATGCAAGAGAGAGGCGCTCGTAGTCCTCATTCCATCTACCGCTGCCACTCAGATTGTTCAGTTAGGGAGAGCGTTCGAATTGATGAGCAAATCTGCAAGTGTGGCAAGGAGCGCTTAGACCCCCTCGGTCATCCCCTTGATGATATTTAGTTTGAGCTGAGTTGATGTGATTTCGAGAACGGAATAGATTAGGTCGCCAACTGGAGGATGAGCTTGCTCTTCAGGCTCGTACGAGAAGGCTCGTGGCTATCCCGCAGCGAGATTTGAGATTCAACATGCGATAGCGAGCGGGCCGCTCTGCTCCAAAAAAGCACTCGTGAACGGAATAATGAATGAATATCTCCACACAAACGTGCTTTGCATAATTGCATGAATTTCTTTATTGTATACCTTTCACAGTCGTTTGACATCAGTAAATATCATGATCAATCCCGTTCAACTTCATCATCACGTTCAACGTCGTCATCATCATCACCAAGGTCAACGTCGTAATATTTTTTGGATCGGGTGGATACATTTTCAGTGTACCAGTTGAGAGCTCGATTGTGATTCTCTCGCTTTTGTTTCTCGTTTGTCCTCTCGATGGCTTATCTACTCCCCTCACAATAGAACTCTTCTCCGGAGGAACAATCAGCATGATGAGAATACATATCCGTGAAAATCTACATTTTGTTTTGGTAATCCTCGGAATTATTCTCTTCTTTGCAACTACGAGTTAGTAAATTCCCAACTTAGGGATCCAGTTGGCTCATCGGGACGATTATGAAATCACTCGTTCTCTCCTCCCTCGTGTGTCTAAGCTTTCCGAAATACAATCTTCAAATGCTAATCATGAGAACGTCTTGAAGAATTTCGCAGCGCGGAAATTTCGTATGTAACTCTCTTGTTTGTCCGTCAATCCCTCGAATGTTTTGAAACTTTGAAACACAGTGCTTGCTTCTGATACGGCTTCTCTGGTGGGGACCGTTTTCCATGGATGAATGTTGATTATTTTCTTCTCACTGAGTAAATCGACGGTCTCGTCGTTCAGATAGAAATCATGGGAGTCTTATTCCGAAATTTTCCGCCGGCTTTTTTCTCTTCTTCAATTCGCTAAATCTAGGGAGAAATCGACGATGACCTTCCACCAGGGCTTATGCGGCAGATTGGTAAGTTAGATTCTGTTCATTATCTAGGAGTGGGAAGAGAGAAAATAAAAATAGAGCTCAAATGCCGTGAGAACAAACAACCTGAAAGCCATCAACGAGGCCTTCGCTAGAACCTTGAGATAACCATGGAATCGATATGGACGAGACTCAATCGATTGTACGAGCGACTGCTCATATCGCGACAACTTGTTCTTGTAACTGAGAGATTTCGGTTCCTACCTATTCCGCTTTTTTTTCTTTCTCATTCTCGGATTTTTGTAGAATCTCGATTCGATAAGGGCAAATCATGATAGTTTCTCCGAGTTTCGAAAGTGTGGTTCTGTTCTGGTCTCTGTCTAAACGGCTCCTACTGCGAATTCGCCTCTTTTTTTGTCGACTGTGGTTTGCGCCGAGGCTGAAGGGTGGCCGGGCGGGCTGCATTGCCGAACAATGGCCATGAAATGATACGACTCGCGTGCTCCTTGAAAAAATAGAACTATCTGATTAGCTGCATGTCATTTCAAAGGTAACGGAGAGCTTTCATGAGGAGTCTCCTTTGAGAACCGACATCGATACCACTCCTTCCCAACTCTGTTTGTATCCTTGATATTGTTTCGTTCTTCGCATGGCAAATCTTTCTAAGCGGACCCAGAGGCCGGAAAAAGTTTCGTCCTTGGATGAAGTTCGGTCCAGTTTCCTAAACTCATCTAGCATCACGAAGCATACTACGGTGCGAAAACTACAGCCCTCACAGAAGGTTGGGAGCCCAGGCAAAGGTGGATTGGGAGGGAATCGACGTCGCCAGAAATGTCAATGGTCGGAAGCACCGACCGAGCCCGGTTCGGACCGCACAATGACGGCAGTGTAGCAGAGCACGAACGAGTACGTAGTCGGGCCGTACGCACGACCTCCAAATGGAAGAGCAGATGAATGGACGACGGAATCGAAGGAGGAGTGAAACAACAAATGACTCCATGAATAGACCTGCGGAGGCAGCGCGAGGCTACGTCAGCATGACAGAGTCCGTGCTGGTTTCGGTAAAGCTGGCCGAAAGCGTCATTGTGAAGGGCGTCCATCGATCGACTTTGAAACGCCCGTTCAGTACGGCGGAGCATAATTCATGTTAGGTTAATCCCGAATTTCTAGACGTCGAACTTCGAGGTCCATTCCCGATGCCATAATGTACGAACATTGTAGCCTAATGTGAGGCCGCGCCGTACTCAGCTGAGCCGAAAACCGGAAACCTCGAGAAAACACAACAAAGGTGCACTTTGCCAGATGAAGCGCAACAGCGATACTGGGAGTGAGCGAGCAAACGAGCCCTTATTTGGTGCTATTCAATTGCCGTATGTGGAAAGTCAAGGATTCTTCCACCAAACGTTTACATATAATTGGAACCATTCTCAGAGAACGGACGACCCTGAACCGACTGATAAGTTTGCCGGTTAACCGGCACGGCGGCGCAGCGGTCGGGTGGTAGCCCAGTCGGTCGGTCGGTCAGTTGGTAGTGGTCACTGAACGACATCGTACTCGAGTAATGGCTTGGGTGTTCCTGCATGCTGGATCGTTGGATGCTCCTTTCGCCCAACTCGCTCCAGCCATGAAGGCAGGAGATAGGCCGCTCACTCGCTCGCTCAAGCCGTCTGCCGCACGTAATCATGCCTCCTCTCTTTGCAGTCATCAGCCGCTTGTCCTCTCGGTGAAACTAAAACTCTTATAATGAAATTGTCACCAACTGTTCCAGGCGAAAGTCGACGTCTTCATACGAATCCCGCCCGCCACACAAGAATCGCTGTTGGTCGGTTTCAGCAGAACGACGTCGTACTCTGTCTCTCGGTGGAATGAGAACGATGTTCGAATGGAGCGGAACCCTGAGTCGAAAACATTGCGGTCGTCTCCTCGGTCGTCGTCGTCGTCAACGCCGAGAGGAACACGACGACAAGGACGACCACGTCGACCACCATTGCCGTCGCAAAGACAACCAGAGCAATGACGAGACAACAACAACCACGAACAGACAGACCACTTGGCTTGCTGGTGGGCTCGTTCGGCTGATCTGACTCGCTTTGTAAATTGGCGCGGTTGCACCGAAACACAGAGAATAACGCTATCGAGGAGCCGACATCTTGAACTCCGCGCGTTGCGCCAAGGAAACTCGACAAGCCCAACTCGAATCAAGCGAGTGAACTAGCAGCGGCGACAGGCCAAGGAAGGAGGAGCTCTCTCTCGGACAAATGAGTTAAACTCGAACTTTCAGTCAGGCTGAGGCTTCCTAGCGGTTTCCTCAGAGTGCCAAATCAACCAAGCCAGTCGAACGGTGTTTTGTAGTCTGACGCTCAAGGTCTTCGGTCGGTGCCTCAACTGCTTCGGCCGTTCGATGAAATTTCATGAGCAGCATCGAGGTTTGGCTCGATTCATGAACGATGTGCGATTTTCCAGGGAAACTCAAGTCGACCGACCGGCAAACAAACCTGCCAAATCGGAAACAATGGGGTTTCGTGGAAACAAACCGGTTCTGTAGGCAAACTGGAAGCATACCGAGCGGAGAAAGCGACGGCAAACGAACAGAGCAACTAACAAGCGTTTATCTAAGAGTTTTCCGACGACGGCTTTCCCGTTTCCTTCCGCTATCTTCCACCCAGTGAAAAACTAAAATAGCCTGCGGCGCTTGCCTCGATGGCGGGAAGGCTGTACGCCACAGCAGGAGAGCAGCTGCGACACGGCCTGCGGTTCTCCCAAACCACAATACCATGCACTGGCGGGCGGTACTTTCGACAAACAAAACAGACACCGCTCGAGAACAATGGTACGTTCCGACGTTTCCTGGGCCGCCAATGCAGAGCGCGAGCGCGTGACAAAATCAACACCGGCAAAGCAGTACGAATAACAGAGCGGGGGAGGTGCCGTACAGAAACTCTAGATTCCGGCTCCCTGTGAAGAGGCTTCAAGGTTAAAGTTGACTTTCGAAGCCAGCCGTCGGGATCGGCGCCGCATCCGCCCACACCCGGGAATGAGACACCCTTCGCTAACCACGTCGACGGACGAAAATCTCGGACCCGTATTGCCACGACGAATTGATCGATGGCTGACACGGTGAAAAATACGTTCTACTCTGCTGATTCCGTAACCATGGTTTCTTTCTTACTTGTATTTTTTCTCCTCCTCGTAAAGTTCCATTCTCTTTCGCTTTTTCAAACTCCATACTTTGATTCGCCAGAGCGTGTCCGTCTCTCTCTGTAATTTTCTCAAACAGTCGACCTGGAATCTTACTCCTCTCCTGTTCATCTGATCATGAACATCATCATCTACGTCGTCGTCGTTGTTGTCGTTGCCACTATGTCAATGCTCATGAGGATGTAACCAACTCACCGTTCATGATCCCTGTTTCAAATATCGTCTGTTAGCAATCTCAACTACGGGTTTCGATTCGTACCGTTATCATATTTCCCACACGATTTCTCTTTCCTGTCCGTCTGATTCCAGTTCATCACGGCTACTTTCGACGGATACGAAAAGGGATTACTTTTGTGATCTTTCCCGCTTAAAGCTCTCCCACCGATGTCGAAAGAAAAGCTGCCGACGATCTAGTGACTGATGAGATTATGTACATCTTTGGGTTGAGAACAGATTCATGGTGAGAAAGAGAAAAGGAAAACAACACCAAACGAGCCTGCGAGCGAGTGAACCAGCGTCTCCGTCGGGCGATCGAAGTTTAACGCCAACAGAACAGGAGGAGCAACGGGGGCTGAACGTTGCACAGACCTTGTTTTCATTCGTATCGATTCCCGAAACCACTTTCAAGTTAAGTGGTGAATCCATCGATCTTCAGATGGGAATCTTCATGAGCGATGGATACCGTAAACATCCGAGACAACAGCTCTAAACATCGGAATCTAGCTTCGTGAAGACGAATAATGCACACGGCCACGTGGTCCTCATCGACACGACTGTCTCATCGAAACGAAATAGAAGAGTCCGAGGGGAGAAACACCGTGGCACGGAACTCTGTGTCTGACGGAGTTCGATCTGCTCCGAATCGAAACATTAGGAGGGTTCAATAGGGGCAAAAGGAATTGGCGTCGGAGTCAATTATTCGATTCCTTCGTAGAGGACTTCTCTGACGTTGACGCGCTCACGGAGCGGAGCGGCGGTAACACGGCCCGACAGAGCGTTTGACTATTGCTCGGTGGCTCGCGGTCGTTTGCTTTTGGTCGTTTGCCTGACGCACATCCGATCCACGCTTCAATCAATCTCGACTCACGCGTGCTCGTGAAATAAATAATGGTTTTCTCGCAGTTCCGTCGGCAGCCAGGTAAGCGGGCAGGCAGTTCGTCAGTTCGCCCATGTGATTTCGAACGTGGTAGGAGAGACTTTGCGCGCAGATCGTCGTTCTAAGCCAACGACGACGAACGGTTGTGTTCTACCTAAATGCAATTCCTTCGTGGTCCGTCATCCTCACTCTTCTGTAAGTTCCTGTTGACTTTTTTGTCTGATCGAAAGTGTTGTGAGAGAGTGGGTTGATGAGTAAAATTGGTGGACCAGTGCGTCGACGCCCATCTACTCGAGGATATCACATTAGGTGTCTCTGCTTTCAACAACGGCATCCATCAAATGTTTCGTTTCGGTTTTGTCATCGTGAGAGATCAAAAGTCGGCTAGTTACAGTGTCATCCACCTCGGACAACTTGTGATCGACTGAGGATCGATCGATTGCTGGCTCGCACGAACGCACGCCTAATTGATTGACTTCGATCTCTTTGCTCCAAACTAGAGTCGCTCCTCAGCCTCGCTTGTCACCTTCGTCTGGACGAAAGTCACTGGATCCGTTCAAGTTCTGTTCGATCCTCGAAACTTGTGGCTGTCCCTGCGACTGTCCTTGCGTCAGCCGTTGCGGCACTTGCTGCTGGTGATGTTGATGTTGCGGCAGGGGCAGAGGCGGTGGCGGAGGCTCCCTTTGCCTGTGCTGCTGGTGGACTTGCTGACGTTGCTGATCGTAGTCGTCGTTGGCAACTTCTTCGGAAGGTTTCTCTGACTCGGCAGGAGCCATCGAATTTTCAATTTGATTCGGTTGTGACGATGTCCGCTGGTTTTTCGGATCCGCGGGTCGTTTGCGTTTGCCGTCCGGAACGACGATTTCGGTGGGGATCATTTCCTCGCCGTAGGGCGGAGGCGGCTCCTCGTGATCGAACGTTGTTGCTGCGAGCACGGTGTGGTACGGCGGAGGCAAATCGTCTTGAACTCCCCGACTACAACAATTATTCGAGCTAACGATGTGATCGAGGTGCACAAAAGTGCCGTTCGAACGCACCACGTACAGCAGTGCTTCCTCAGAGTCGGGCAGACAGACTCGAGGCACAACGTCGGGTATGAGGCCACCTTCGGGCGACGTCGTCGGTGAAAGGCGATGCGTGTCGAAAAGTCGCCGCGGTTGCGGAGGGTACTGAGAGTAGTCCTCGAATATCGTCAGCATGTCCCCTGAATTATCGGGGCAGAACGCCGGCTGCGTGGGCGATGGCTGACATGGAAAACAGCCTGAGGGCCGCTGCGACATTAAGGCACTGTTCCGGAAGGTGATGATGCCGAGCATGTCCGCCCACTGTGATCGAGCCAGTAACCGTTTGAAGGCGAAGCCGAGTCGGGTGAGGATGAGCGAGACCAGCGTCGACGTGAAGATCATAAATCCAATGATGGCCATGATGTCGATCACGGCATACTGGAAGTAGAACCTCTGGAGTACAACGGCCGTCACCCCCACCGATAGGCTTAGCAGCATGCCTGCCGCCGCAACCCAATACCAATTCATTTTCAACTAGCCAACGTGGTGCTTTCGTGCGTCCTTTCGTCCGTGCGTCCGACTGCTGATCGGTCGGAAGCCCCCTGTGCTCACTCTCAAAGAGAAGAGATGGAGACACTCCCTAGCGTTTGTCGTCCTTTCCGTAGTTATCAACAAGTGTCCTCAACGTCCTGAAAAGAACAAACGCAACAGTTAAACACCGTCACACTGTGAAATCGAGGTCCACTACCTCTCGTTCTTAGTCGACAGGGAGAGAGGCCGTGTGACCGAACATGCGGATGCCCCCATCTCGGTGCTCTATGTTCCGTTTTCGAGGTGTTTCGAGACAGAGTAGTTCGGTACCTACGCTGGATTCGGTCGGCCGCTTTCAAAAACAACTTTGAACTCCGTAGCGCGCTCTCTAACTTTTCGATGCGCAATTTTGTGCCCAATGAGAGCAATGGAACTCTCATTGGAAACCCGAATCTGTAAATTCGATGCTAAAGAATGACAACAATATTTGAGCTGCCGGAGCGCGTTTGAATTTCTGGAACGTTTGAGGTCGATGAGCATTTAAGTTCCCGGTCTCGACAGTGGTGTCTTGTTCGGTCGACATCCGGTTTCCGCGAAGAAAACTTTCGGTCATATGGCGTCTCCATCCATGGGGCATGATGTGGAAGAAAACTCGATCAAGCAACCAAAGTGGCGGTAGGCAAGCAAGTAGGCAGGCAGACAGAGCAGCAACGCGGTCATTAGGCCCTGCTGGAATAATGGGACCGTTGAGCGGTGAGAGAAGAAGGATGAAGGTCAGTTTTGTAACATGGTGCTCAGAAGCCTCAGCTCCAGTGAATACCGTGTGTTTGCAAGCCTGTTTGCAAGGGTGTCCGAGTCTTTGTGGCTGCCGCCGGGGATAGAGGTCGGCACGGAGGGTCGTTCTACAAACTGAGAACATTGGAACAAAATTAACCGCCCCGTGGGCGAATGGGTGAGAGCTGGGATGGACCGCTGCAGCATATGACCGGACGGGCCCCGACTTCTTCCTCCCTCCCTCCCTTCCTTCCTTCCTTCCGCCGCGACCGATGTGTATGGCTACGGCTACGCGGTGTAAATTAATGGAAAATTTTCAGGCCACCTCAGCGCCTGGCTTCTGCCTGGATGTGTCCCCTTCGTATCGCTCACTCACTCACTCAGCTAACTGACTGAGTTCTCGATTGATGTAATGAAAAGACAAATCTGCACCACCATGACCTTCGAGGTGCTCCTATCGCTTCTTTCGCCGCTGCGACGAGACACGCCATAGGGCCTATGTAGAACGGAGGAACACGCGAGCCAACGAGTAGGCTCTGCACGAGTGTGCCGCCGTCATAGTTGCAATCATTCGCTCGAAATCTCCAATGGTCGTCGGTGTTTTCCAGGGCGACTGGACCACAGGGATGCAAGCCGTCGGTTCTCTCATGCAAATTTCCGCCTCGATTGTCCGCGCAATCGTCCCTTCGTCAACCTTTTCAACTAAACTGTCTTCCCGCTCTCGTTCCGCCCACCTTTACGTTGGCCGCCGAGTCGAGTTTTCCCGTAGTTAGTTCTCTTGATTGACGGCAACTCGAGCATTTAGGCAACGAACCAGTTAATATATTCGTTCATTCGTTCGTTCGTTCGGTCGATTCAACGCTGACTGTTCATTGGGTTACAGCCGGATACGGTTCTCCCTACCAGCAGATAGTTTCGGTTGATCTTTGTTTCTTTTGCCTTACTTTGTGACATGTGCGCCAGCGGAGCTTCCAATCTAGCTTCCTACAGATTTCATAGCTGGCCGAATGCTGGCTGCCTGGCTAATAGTGAGGCAAACAAACATTGAGATTGCTGAGGTTTGTTCGATTGACTCGGAGTATTACACACAAGTAGAAGCTTTCGGTTCCCTAAGGCACTAAGATCATTACCGTTGTTCGCCCCTCCTGCTCTTATCCGCTTCTTTTCGGACCTCCTACCTGCGTGTCCGGTACTTTCCGTCTCCGAACTTGCTTGCCGGCTTGCTTGCTTGCTTGCTTGCTTGCTAACTTCCCCTGAAACCAATGCGCCCCGGATGACCGTCGTCCCACTTTTAGATTGGATTGAAGAAGAGCCGTCCGATCGAAGAACGCGGACCTAACGGATCGAAAACACGACAAGGAAGACGGCAGACTGAGCGAAATATTTTCAACTCCGATCCCGAATCACAGTTATGCTCTGTCTCTGAGTTTCAATGAGTCGTCGTCGTAGACAAGCTCCGTTCAATCAGGCACTCATTTTGCTTTCCAAGAGTCGTTTTGCCTGACGCATGAATCGTTTCGGCGGTATCTTCACCAGGTCGTGCTCCGGTGAGAAAACTTCCAAACAGGATGCGTCGCGGAAGACAGATCCGGAGGGTCCAGCAATTCCTCAGTTCAATGTATCAGTGAGGGGCACGGGAAAAGCGGTCAGGAGAAAACTTCGTCAGTCACAATGATGTGGACACTGGACGCTGCCTTACTCGCCGCGCTGGACTCCCGTTTATTCTGTCGTAATCTGTCGCTCTTGTATGCTTGACCGGTTCCGTGGCGGCAACTTTTGCGCCTCTTCGGCGCTTCGTTTGCGTTGGCGTTTGTGTGTATTCACTTTCTACGCAGTCAAACACGCAGCTTGCTCAACTCTCTCGTTCGTTGATTCAAGAGCATCGTACGAGGAGGGCAGCCATTGGTCAGGTGAAACAAGTCTTTCAAATTCACCGACGGAAACAAACTTATACCTTGCCCATAAGCCGAGATATTCGCTTTTCGTGACGCACGTTTTTGTTCATCGTCGTTTCCACGAGTCCTTGTTCCCACGGCCTACTTCACTAGCTGGCATTGAAACAAGCGTACGCGTCGTCTGAAATCGTGTGGACGGAAACTATCAGACGTACGAACAGGCGGGAAGGCAAGCGTTCGGGCAAACATTAAGCCCTGATAATCCTCAGCTTATACCTATATTGTGTCATGAAGAGAGGGGCTCTCACAAAGACAAAGACTCTCTTCCTTCTATCGCGTCCTCTCTCGATATTGAAAGCCGGCCGTCCGTTCCACCGCCGATGAGAACGCTCGTGTTTCGACAACAATCACGAACTCAAAGACAGAAACCGAACCGGCAGTGCCGTGCCGCGTTTGAGAGCGGATCAAAAGGCTCGATCGACTTTTCCTAATCACCACAGCCGGAAGCAAACGGCATCATCAACGACGACGATTACTTGCATTATAAGCGACTTTGAGGTGCACGCTGTCGAGGAAGCGATGTCGGCGGGAGCTCGAGAACATCAAGGGGAGCGCCTTGATCTCCTTACGAAAACCAATTACGAAAGCCAGCGCAGCGCCGTGGTGGTGTCGCTGGTCAGTGCCGCGCGCGCGCGCGCGAACACATACATACACACACTCGCACACACGGAGCACAACAGCAGAAGCGGCGGCAGCAGCAGCGGAGCCGATGGAGCAACCTCGACGGAAATCAGGAAGATGAAGTGCTTCTCCGTGAAGCGGAGATCGTGAAACATACGAATAATGAGTACCCATCCCGAGCAGTTGGTGGACACATGGGAGGTCAATAGCGGAGCGAGAGGAACCGACCAAGAAAGATGAGCTGACTGTCGCGAGCTTTTCTTTCAAGCAGAAGCAGCAGCCGACACTCGATTCAACAGAAACCGCTGCCGCATTCTTCCCGAGCTTCCACTTCTATCGTTTTTGCCCCCTTCCCCGCCCCCCTCTGCTGGAGGATCCTGTTTGTGTCAGTAAGAGATGGGCCCGCTTCTTGATCGCCCACGCACAGTTGCCGGTGACTACCGTCGCACAGTTCGGACGGAGGGACGAAAGAGAGAGAGAGAGAGAGAGATTCTAGGTTGATATGACCGGCTGGCTGACTGGCCGGCGTCCAAACTCAACTTGCTTAAGGACAGGCGAACATCCGCGCGTCTTCCCTAGGTCCTTGCCGTACATTACCCATTATGTGCATCGCTTGTCTACACACTCATCTCGCTCCTTTTCTCGGCTCCACTCGTCAACTCCCATCCGACTGATTGATTGATTGATTGATTAATTGATCGATTGACTGGCTGACCGACGATCTTCTCAGCTTGACGATGACCGCCCGGCGGACAGGCGTGTGGCTCGCACAAAACAGACGAACGGCCGGAGCGGCGGGATACGCATCTCCAATGGAACATAAAATTCAGACGCTTAACCGGACCCTTAGCCCCTTCCATTCCTTCCTGGAGCGATTCCCTGGCTGCAGCCTCTCGCTTGGCCCGTTTGAGTCCCTGTTTTCTCACCCTCCTTACATCGGCAGCGGCAGCAGCACGCCAAGGTCACCTCTTCGAGGGATCCGATTTTCCGAAAGCTGTTCTTCGCTGCCGCTGCTGTTATCGAGGCCATACACAAAAATATGAGCGCGGCTCCGTTCACCTCACTCCACCTCACATGCAGTCTCATCGTTCAAAAGAGCTACTATCATCACCACCACCACCACCTTCGCTGCCACAACCACTAGGAGTACCACCGCAGGCCGCACGGCTGTTATGACCGCCACCGCCGTCGCCGCCACTACCATCTGGCAGGCACGCAAAAGATCAGAGTGAAGCGATTTGATGTTTACGTTCATCGGAATGCTTTTCCGTTACGTTTGGATGCAAGCATTCATAACGACGGGGCCCACGATGGCTGCTCGTCCGCCCTCCTGGCCGGCCGGTCTCTCGCGACGTTCGAGACCTCATTTGGCGCGAAGCTTGTAGAATCCGAGATGCGTCTGTTGCTTCCGCCAATACACTCTCTAGTGACTACCCGAGTGAGCTTCGAACGCCTTCGGCAGAGAAGAGCAACGCTGGAACAACGCGACAGGGAAAGAGAGGCTCTTAGATAACCGCTCTCACGCTGCGCTTGCTGTGGCTGCTCATGATCAAGAGGTCAATCTTGCGGCAAAACGAAGAAGAACGAACTCATATTCAGCTCCAGGAGCCTCGGGCAATGGAATTAACCTTCAGTGGCCCCAGCGGCGGCGGCGGCAGCAGCAGCAAAGGTCGGGGAGGCCGGAGACGACCAAGTGGGCCCATAAATTTAGGACTCTTTCCGAGCTCCGTTCCATTGGAAATTGTTTAGACGTTTTTATTGCACTGCGCGAAGTTTCTTTTTTAGCCTCGGTTTTCGCAGTCCATAACGATCCTCTCTCAGAGATCCTCTTGATTTTACTTGAAATGACGAAGTCAACCGATGGAACGGAATATCGGATGTACGCCCAACACTGGTCTACAACTGGGGAACACTGGTCCAAACAACGAATGTTTGTTCGATACAGCGATATGACATCAGCCAGAAACTCATGACGAATCTTGAGTGTGAAGTGACTAGCCTCCCTCCTGATCTAAATCCTCAAACTGAAATCGAGAAACGTGTGTTTGGACATCCACACGCTTGATACAGAACGCGATCTCGATCCGATCATGAATCATGGGTTAGGAGGCCGCAATACGGAGGGAAACAAATGGCAAGCAACTGCTCCAAATGTATCAAGAAGGTCAGATATAAGGCTCGTCCTTTCCGAATTCTGCTGAAGGTCCATCGGGAATATTTCGCTCACGAGCGGATGGTCACTGACTTCATTCGAGGGTGATTTGAGATCGATATTATGATTGCTGGCTTCGGATGTTAGCTCTGAGCACTTGAACTAAAAACCTAAACCTATTATCCTCTGTTCTGACGGCAGAAGTCCCTACAGCAAGCCTGGAGGGGGCGGCATCTGAGCGACTTGGCCACTCTGATTCAAGGAGTGGCAGCAACTGGTCTGGGAAGGTTGTGCTCACGGCCCTACTCAGACGCAGCGGTTGTTTATTAGAGTTTTAGTTTGCAATGAAGCTCCTTGAGCGACTCCACCGGTTTATAAGAAGGTCCGAGGTCGGTTGCTCGAGATTCGTTCCCACGGAAAGAAGACGTGGAATCGTCCTGCCGAAGATCGTAATTCGTATCTCCGACTTTACGACTCGAATCAGATCGAACGGGAACGGCACGTCGTGTCGGTCAAACCAGGTTGATGTGTCGACACATCGTTAAGCTGCTGGCGGACTTGCACGTAATGTACGGCGTCGCAAATATAATGGCAACAGATCAGATTGCGAGTCATTAAGTTGTTTTTCAACGGTACTCGACCTGTTTTTGTGCCCTCGCCCTTGGAATGAACGCCTCAGCTGTTCGAGCGCGTGTTCTTATCAAGGTGCGTCCAACACAAGGGTTCAGCTATAGGCTCTCGACGATCAGGTTCCCTGAGCGGTCCGCCATCCTTCAAGCTGGCCCCGGAGGCGACACTTTCGCGGCGGAAACTTGTCTCTTCGTTCTGTTGTTCCGTCTCCCTCTATTCGAAGGCTTGTTCGTTTGATCTTGAGATATGAACCCACGAAGTTAGGTATCAGGCAGCACATGCCACGCGTGACGCTCAATGTTTTGGTCAAGAGCGGACATCAGTCGCAGTGGTTACCAATCGAGCAGCAGCCACGAACGGTCTCTCTAGACTTCATCGACGAAATACGAACGACGCGAAACTTTTCCGAGCGATTGCGCGCATCGACGAACCGCATCGCAGAAACTTATCGCTTTCGTCAAGCCCCTCGATGGCGTTTTTCCCTTACAGCGTCCCTGGACATACTTGTTAAACCTTCCTGGTGCACGGACGGATCGGATGTCTGCATGTACTCGCGCGATTCCTCGACGCGGGGGACGTTGATGAAAAACTCCGAGATCCCGTACAGCGTTTCCGGAAACGCAAAACGGAAGGACCCGAGACAGGTACGTGTCTTCTAACGCGCGGGAGGCTCGAAGCTAAATGAAGTGATTTCAACTCGTGAATCGTACACTACGTTGTGCGCCGAAAAGAAACTTCGTTCGCTCTCTTCGGTCGTCTATGCAGTTCGCTCGCTGGGTTTCTTTTCGGCTCCCGCGGAAGACCCGCAGGAATCCATCTTCCTCGCTAGCGGCTAGAAGTTCACTCGAACGAAGGTTCGGTGTAATTGGGAGAAAATAAACTCGGGTAAGAGTTGCATCCGGTCAAGAGCGGAGCGACCTCGACCGCATCCGCGACAAGAGAGTCACTGATTCGCGATTTGCGAGTCTTCACACTTCATGATTCGGATTCCTCTACTGTGCCCATGCCGATGCCGTCTCGGATCTAAAAATATCTTTCATTTGAGAAAACTGATTCCTTTCCGCTCGGAGCTAAACTGAGAAACACCTTCCTCGACATGGTTTGTTGATTATTATCGTTCGCGCTCAGCTTTTCTCAACATGGCTGCATGCCGGGCGTTGAAATGGAGAGCTTGTCGCTTCACTAATCTACATGAATTCCGACTGACCGGGAATCGATTTCCCGCGAGTCACAATGCAGCCAATGTGGAGTCGTTCGGGTCGATGCGAGCCTTGTGGGCGTACAATTGGGCGGATAGGAAATTCCAGAGCGGGACACAGATCTCGCCATTATCACTAAAGGAGCCAACAGCATGACGAGGTCGTCATGGTGCCTTGGACAGTTGAAGGTTTTCCGTTTCTCCCTCCAGAAGGGTTTCCCGGAGCTCTTGGCACTTCAAACGATCTTTGCGAAACATGTTGGTGGTCTTCGCTTGTTCACTGTATGTGAGAAGGAATAGAGGAATCCCTGAGTCTGAACGCGTCAGCCACCGGTAACTATCGCCCTCGCTCCGGGAGGAGTAACTCATACGTAGTTTGATGTTTCTCAGGTTCGGCGTATCTGACAGCCTGAGAATTTTCTCCGCTGCTCCTCAGCTCTCTGAGTTTGGTTGGCACGAAACGGAGCACGACACGCGGAAGAATAAATGCGCAGAATCGAGGAACTAGCCGCCGCCGCGTACCCACATTGAGGAGGAGCAAACGATGTCGGTGGATCGGAGTCCGAAGCAAAAATCACCAGTCACCAAGTAGAGAGAGAGAGAAACCTTGAGAGACCAGAGGCATGTTGAAGACTTGGGTGCCCGATGGAAGTCTCGAAGATTTCTAATATAGTGGGCGATAAGCAGTGGGAACCAACGAAGCAAGCGAACCAGCCGGCCCACCGGACGACCAGCGAAGATCTCTGACAACTAGAAGTAAGTTGGTCCGCGCATCCAACCGTCCGTCTAAACGCCGATCCACTTCCATACTTAGCGGACAAACTGGACGGACCAACCGTCCGTATGACTCTGACACGGAGAGATCACTGGACAAACTGTCTGCGCGGATGCCCGAAAAAAGAGAAAGATTCGGATGGGTATTGATTAAGTCCCATGCTCGAACCCCGTTTTGCTTTCCTTCGAGGTCCTCTTGTCTCTTTCTCCCCCCAGCTCCTCCCCCCCGCGTGGCCCTACTTGCGCCGGCTTGCCCGGTGTCGTTCCTCCTTCCAATAATACAAAAGCTCCTCAACGGCGAACGATACGAAAAGCGGTGGCAGCAGCAGCAGCAGCCGTAGAGAAGTCTACGGAAAGAGAAACTCTGCCCTCCATCGGCCAATGTGACGTTTTATCCGTTTACTCGGACTTTTTATATACGCGAGAATCGCCCTAACAAATGTCCACGTCTCCACCCATGGACCCGCTCGTTGACTCAAGTGGTTCAGCTTCTATCCGAGAGGTCTTTCTCGACTCGTGATCCCCGCGGTGGAGTCGACGTGAATTTAACCCAAATGATAGCGATTCAGTTTCTCATCGAAACCAATATTTCGAAATATAATGATGACATAATGATTTCGAAACGAACGATTTTTGTCTCTCCGACCCTGTACTAGAGGCTCTCATGGCCTCTGTCGAGGGGATTTGGTACCCTGGGGCCTGGCAGTCTGTTATCAAAACTTCTTCGTCTGGTACCAGATATTCGCTTCACAGAGCGGAAACCATCTCCGAAGAAGGCGCCCTTCTGGTATTAGAACAAATTCGAACCAACGATCTGCCGCTCGAGGGTGTGGTACCACGGGTCAGCATGGCATGTGATATGATGTGCTGTGGTACCACATCCAGAGGCAAATCGGCACGTTGCGTGCAGACCGCGCACACCACTCAGCCATCTCGTCAGCGAACTTCCTAATGAATATAATTATTATGGTCGAATGAATCGTTGTCACCGTGCTTAAGATTTCTATTCCCTTCATCAAGCTCAAGAAGCAACTCGGTCAAATCACGGTGATGACTTGGCAACGTTTCCAGTTCAACTTGTTCCCGTCCCGACTCGAGTTTCGGATTCTCCAACGAGCCCGGGGATTTCTGGAAGACAGCTGGGCCGACCTGGTTGTTTGCACATCTTGTACAAAGTCGAGTGCTGTCTCCTCACAAATGCGCAGCCCGGTCGGCTTCGAACAACTGACTCTGTTTCCTGCATCGTCGTTATGGTGCTAATGAGGTGTGAATATCCCTCGGCTCTCCCTATCCCCGTATAGCCGTCGGCTTGCATGCGGCCGGCTGCTCCAGGAAGAGCCGCTGGTCGCCTCCGACGAGCAAGACTGGCCGTCCGTCGGGTCATTCGATTCACCGCGGGTCGATCCGTTCTAAGGAGGAATCGTCCTGAGCAGCGTCCCTGAACCCTGTTTCGTGGATGCCTTCCGACGTCTCAATTGTCCACAATATCGTCGCAAACACCCGAAGGAGCGCGGCCGTCGGTAGAGTTTACGCTTGTTCGCAAACAGAAAATGAATTCGACATGCAAAAATTTCGCTCTTCATTTGAATGTGTCACGCCCTGTCCGTCACGGACGGTCCGTGATGGCAGATGTTTACGTTGGCGATGGCACGGAGTAAAGTGCATCGGCGCAGCTGTGTAGTGGCCTTTGTCCTTGGGTCGTTCGTTCCCTCCGCCTTCTGCTGTTACTATTCGTAGACTGCGACAGCCTTGGGTAGGTCTCATCTTGCCGCGGTTTTCCGTGGATTTTTCCTCACTTCCATTCGTTTCCTCTACCGGCGACTGCGATTTCCGGAGACAGATTCATCTCGCTCAGGGGCTCAACGAGCGGCGGAACGACGAACGATCATATTATCATGAGCGGAGTCGACGGTCAGTATCTCGAATTGCTGGCATGAGATACATACGATGACATCATATGCGAACACTTACATTCCCATCACTATGCCGGCCACCGGAGAAACGGCTAAAGAGTTTTCCCACTCGCCTCTCCACGAGTAAAGCTCGTTCCACACTGTTGGGCGACATTCATTTTCAGTGCACGTGAGCGAAGCAAAGATAACTTGACATATGTCGCCGGAGGCTATGACCACCCGAGATCGGATGCTTCAGACGGGAAATGAAACAATGTTTTGAGCCTGCGACCGATTGCCCTCAGAAAGCGATCCGAAAATAATCAGCGATCATCTCCAGTTGTCTCCAGCGAAGATCGATCGATGAGCTCAGGTTGAATCGAGTCGATAATGACCGAACTCGGTGTTCAGACGCTGTTTCGCGCAATCGGAGGCGTGTCATTCAGGGTCGTCCGAAGAGATCAAAACTGAATCCGATCGTAGAGTTGATAAACTCGTTCATACCTCGTTCGTAATCGGCTGGTGGTGGAGCCACAGAGTTTCGAGTCCAACACAGTGATCGACGAAGCTTTCATCATAAGCGGGAAAGTTGCACGGATCGAAGGTGAACCAAGACATCTTTTCGAGAAGTCTTCAATTGTTGGAATTCATGATCGATATTGTCTACTGGAAGTTTCATTTCCGCTGCCTGAGAGGGCACAGCAGATTCGTGAGAGCATCTAGGAGCACAGTGGTCACGCGTGCGATGCGAGAAGTTGTTTGCAACTCAGAAATCCCTCACTTCAATGTCTTTCGTCCTCTTTGCGGCGGTGACGGATGTACTCGGAATCGTCAGCCGATGTACTGAGTACAAATCACGTTGCTGATGTGTAAATTATTGCGTAGGAACGAACCATTCCGACAGCCACTTATCAGACCTATGCCCCTGGGGCCCGAATTCGCCAGTGGAGTTCGACAAAGTTCTGGCCTGCTGTACCAGGTTACTTTGGATTTCAGGATTTCACGATGAGTACCGGCCGTTTTTCCCGTGATGTCTGATCATGCCTCCGTCCATATCGCGGGCGTCGAAAGCTCATGATGTAGAAGAAGGCCATCGAACGGACAACGCTATCTCCTCTCTTCCAGCTGCTACGCTAAGTCGAACCAAGACTCGAGACGTGAAAGAGAGTTTGATAGTGAACCGAAAACGGACGACAGGAGGAGAAACCGGACGGCATGCGACGGCTGATTGTGGATGGGCACGAGCGGAACCTTCATCCGTCTACTCTGTTCGCGGCTATCGCCATTCGGTCGACAAGTCAGTCAGAGAGCTGTTTGGACGCTTGCTTGCTTGCTTGGTCACTCAGTCACTCACTCAGTGAGCGAAGTCGGTCTAGAAATCGGCCGAAAAAGTGGGCCACTGGTCAGTGTATCACAGGATATGGTGTATTAGCATCGTATTGCTCGAGCTAGCGAACCATCGGGCCGGAGGGAATTGGTGACAAAATATCCGCTCCGTTCGATTCCACCTACTTCAGATTCCTATCCATGTTGGAGCGTTATTTCTGTCCGAAGGAGAGAGAGAGAGAGAAACACAACAATGAGGACAACATCTTCAGCTGGGGCGGCACCGATGCATCGGGCAAGTAACAACTAGCATCTTCTTTCATTTCAACACCGCGATGCGCGAGTCCCGGAATGATCTCATCCCGAAACAGGTTCTATGTTAGAACCTCGTAGCCAAGTTTGAAATCCTCGATGGGAAACTCGGTGGTGAGCCCAGAAGGAATCAGCAGTACCGCATATCCGACTCCCGAAGACGGCGCGAACTCAAAAAATATTTCACCGAGCACCTGCACCACCTTTCCTGTGAAATCGAAATTCCCACCCCTCGAAGATTCATCGAGTTCTCGAAGTGGAATATTTTTCAGCTGTGGAGATTATTCTCGGCTCCGGAGGCTCTTTGCATGAAAGTTCTCATAGCTGGAGAGGGTCAAGTCGCGGCAAAAAGTGCTGATTCAGAAAGCTCATTCGCGTTGCATGGAATAGCGGAATTCGACAATCGCGAATACGAGCGTTCTCGAAACAAAGAGATTGTTAATGACTTGGCTCACGGATCGAATCATAAGTCGGTCGACTTCGGGAATTGATTTCGGTAATTTCAAGATATATCCGAAGACGAGTTGCGAGTTCACACCTGGATCCACCCGACCACAAACGACCTTGGGTCGTGATACCATGTCGAAGTCGCAACGTGGCTCCTACCAAAATCCTAAAACCAATGGAAATCGAATCGTCTCATTCGGGTTCTTAGCTCTTCGATTATTATCTGCTCGAGATTCTTTCAAGCGAATGGGAGCAGAGTCACCGCTTCTGGGCTTAGGATTGCGGACTATGGGAGTTGGATGAATCACGGGGGTCTGTTGTGTCAGTGCGCTGACGGCCAAGTGATCCCATATTGATGGAATGGCGGGTTTTTCAAGTCCCTCTTAGAAATTGTTCCAAGTTCAGGGGAGTCCGATGATCGGAACTTCCTTGGACCCTCATCCTGAACGGCCCGAAAGGCGGAAACGATATCAAACAACTCGAATAAGACCAAAATGCCGAACAAATACTCTGTAGTCTCGAGGGGGGGGGGGTGATGAAACCCATTTCAGATATGGGAGATAACAGAAACTTGAACTAATTGACGAGGTGTACATGTAATAGAGTTCCATGGAATGGGGGAGATCGATCGAGAATGAATGCAGAAATCGCTTTCCTCCGCTTTCACTGATGTTGACGATTGCGAAGAAGAGTAGGCGGACTTCGGGGTAAATCTTGGATCAAAGACAGTGGTGGGAATCCGCGAATTAATCAAAAATCATCGACTATTCATTTGATGACTCGTGATGCCATTGTGGTCCGTTGTGTAAGCGATGCCAGTCGTCGGCTCACGCTGTCAGATTGCCGGGCTGACTCGTCCGCTCCCACCATCATCCAATCCGCTGCGAGTGCTGTCAGCGAAAATGCTTGATCGCGAAACAATTGCAAGATTGCAAGTCAAGTGAAGTTTCGACGTTCGAATTTCGTCCGCGTCGTCGTCAGCGGCAGTGGCAACGACGACGACGACGACATCAATCATGAGTCCTCTCTTCGAAGCCCTTGAAACAAAACAAGCCGTCTTTTCAAAATGCTCCTCTGCCCCTTTGTCTCGATTCTCTTCAGGCGACGCCCGTTCGCTCGTTGGCTGCTTTCTTTCGTTCTTGGCTCGTCGTAAAGGCTCTGCTCCGTTCCGGAATTACTGACTTACTACTGCGAAGAGCAGTTGGATCTGTCTGTCAGTGAGTCTGAGTGGATGTCAGTTCACCAAACATCTTTGCTTCTCACAGAGTTTACTTTTCGTAGCTCCGAGCGCTGGCTCACTTCTCCGCCGAGGCTCCAGCAAAATGTAGACAATGTAAATTCGATGTTGAAACAACAAACGGGGCAGATTTCCGAAGGAAACCCACTCGACTAGTATGTCGTGCGCCGTTCCTCAGAGAATAGCGAACGAGATTTCTCAATGAACAAATAGTAGGCTAACGGAGTCTTTGTCATCACGGGACACTCTATTTTTCGACCGTATTTTGCGCAACGCGTCTTGCGGCGCGAGCTCCGGAGTGATCGGGAGCGCGGATAAAAGCGCAAAGAATCTAGGATAATTTGTATGGATCTCGTCAGGCACCCCAGCGTACAAGCCCCTGGACGGGCCAGCTGATACTCGAGCGAATCTGATTCCCTAGAGAAATTTTTAAGCAGCATCGGACTCCGTTCTAATTGGCGAAGGCGTATACGACGACGTTCCAGACTCGACCCAGCGAAGCCATCGCGGAACGAAGGTCTTATTCCTCTCGCGACTCCCTCCCACGGTGCTCATTGATCGTGTTCCTCATTCTCGAAGCTTGTCCTGAACACGGGTCTTTATCCCTCTCGCTGAACTCAGTCTGCTCTGTATCGCTGCTTCATTGTCATTATCCTTAGTGTCCTTTGTTTCCTGAGTATTTGTCATCGCCACGGAAAGAGCTATTGTTTCTTTCCTCGGCCACGAACAAATCGATGGCTGGGAGGAAAATCACGAGAAAACCTCTCAAGTTCTCACTTCTGTGAAAATGAGTGGAAGGTGTAAGTATTTCCAGAGAACTCTGCAGACTCGGGAAACCCATTTCCCGCCCTGTCTGAATCTGATTTGGATGGAATGCATATTCAGAAGGGTATATCGTTGAAGGGGTACATTCTTGATGGGTGAACTCCCTTAATCTCAGTTCTATGAACGCTACGGGTCCGAATCCGAGTCAAATCAGTGCATGTGTTCCTGCGCTCGCTCGACCAGCACTTTTGATCCGTTCCCGGAATTTCTGATCTCTTCGACTCTGTGAGCAGCGTCTGTGGGGTTTTTGAGGACGTGATCCTTTTCCTTGAACTCTCGTCATTCCCTTTGCCCATCTCAATCAGGTCTCCTTCAATCTCCTCGATTCCTCCCGGTCTCTGGTTCATCATTCGCCCTCTCGTAACAATTGACCTGAGTCACAGGTCATGGGGTGTGTCTTGAGGGATTCGGAATGGGCACCATGAGACGAAAACTTTTCTTAACAGCTCAAACGTTCACTTCAGATACACCGTGGCGTTTCGGTTAATGATTCTGCTAAAAAGGGGAGGAGAGCGACTCGGTGATGAAGGAATAAAGGTTCACACGGAATACGGGTTCGACGTCAGGATCAAGCGAGGAATGCTCTGTCGATAAAGCTAACGAACATGAAGCGGGTTTCAGGTTGTAGCGACCCAAAAGAGTGGAAAATCTTCCTCGACACCTCTTGGCCGTTCGGTGATGTTGCGTGTTGAAGCGATTCGTTCAAAGCTTCGCTCATTCGCTCGCTCGCTGCTCGTTCGTTCCTCGCGAATCCTCTGTCTGCCGCGTTTCTCTCTCGTGTCGTATCTGGCGGCCTAAATTACCACTTCTACTCAAAAGGCTAGGAGAGCTTATCCGAACAACTGGTTCGCCCCTCGAACGGTGTCCTAGCGTGACAGGAATTCAGGCTGGAAGGAACGTTATTTTTTCT
This sequence comes from Neoseiulus cucumeris, assembly GCA_021527715.1. Lineage (NCBI taxonomy): Eukaryota > Metazoa > Arthropoda > Arachnida > Mesostigmata > Phytoseiidae > Neoseiulus > Neoseiulus cucumeris. The sequence goes on along the minus strand of JAJSRV010000030.1, from coordinate 379,060 downwards.
CTATCTTTTTTCAATCGTGGATCGCGAGGAAATAATCGTCCCCATCGCCGTTATCGGTTTTTGTATCGATGTTGGTTGACATTTCAGGTGATGATGGTTGCGGGAATTCAGGAGTTCCTATGCAGCATTCGACGAACGACGATCCTCGCAGAGGAATTCGCGGAACACAAACTCCAACGGCATCGGTTCGCGGGTGAGTGAGTGACGGACGGACGTACGGACGGACGGACGAAGGGAAGAGAGATTCAGGGGGATCTGAGCGTTGGCGACCAGCTCTACCGCTCAGTCAAAACGTCTCTGCCTGGCGCCGTTTCCGACTTGGGGGACGACAGGGAGGAAGCTCATCGGAAAAACTGACGAAATCAATGCGAGGGCTCATCCTTCGTCCAAACTTCTTCGATTCCCCTCTGAAACACTTCCGAGCGAGCGTACATCGATCGTTCGATTTGTTGGAATCACGTTACAGTCCGTGTCACGAACCACACTTTGGGCAACAACGGGCGCATCAGTGATGTTAAAGCGACAGGTCACCGACTCCGATCCTCTCCGCATTTCGCTTCACTTGAGGATCGAGCTGGCGAAACGATTGAGGCCCGATTCGAGGACTGGGAACTCTAATCACAGCGAAATCGTGACGCGAGCGAACGTTCATTGTTCTATCGAGCTCGATCGTTCGTTTCTCCGCGCAGGTTTATTTCCTCGCATAAAGCCTTCAGTGGTTTCGATGTCGCACCGATTGATCTCGAAGCACTACAAGCACCTTCGTATAAGTATGAGTGTTGAGACTCAGTGTTGCCATGTTATCAAACAGGCGCCCTTCAACAGACACTTTGATCGTGGTCGAGGGCTGTTAGGTCGGAGTTAGCGATTCGTCGAGCGCGGCGGGTAACTCACGGCCGTCAATTGTCCTTATTCCTCAAGTGGCAAGTTGACTTCTTGAGGATAGCGGTCAAGAGCGATCGTCAAGAGACGTTCGACTTACCGTGTCTGCATTGTTGGGTACCGTCGTCAGCAATGTCGTATCGAGTTAAAGGCCTGACTAGCGGCCAATGTTCTCATGGCTTCAAGCACTCCATTCACTTAAGCGGCATTAGACATCGACACAGCGATCTGGCTGCAGCCATTTTTTCATAGTGAGTAACTGTTGTGGGTCGGGCACCCAAGGGGAAAGGCTCTCGCTCCTGGGAAAGGGAAAAATCTGACCTTGAGTGCTTCCTTGACGGCTCGCGAGGGCGCGCTTCTATCGTTCGACGCCGGACGCACCGACGGACGGAGTGGCGGTTGTATCGCTGAACAAACGGCCCAACTGAACAACGAAACAATCCAAAACCAACTGAAAACTGGAAGAAATTCCCATGAACTTTCTCCTGAAATCTCAGACTTCTTTGCGTAGAACATAAGAAAGTTTGTTTGGCTCCCCTCCGTTGCTTCTCTGGATTTCTTCCCTTCGGAAATTTCGTTCCATTCGTCATCGACGAGAAACCGGGGGCGCAGAACCGCGTTCGATTTCATCGATAAGCCGTATTTGACGCGACATCCAAGAAGCGACTGCACATCAGACAGCTGAGACAATATTCGTTTCGCAGAAGTGTCTGCGGGGATACAAAACAGGATATGAACGGGCTTTCGATCGGAGCGCTTCCGGTAATATGAACTGCCAAATATCGGACTCATATAGCTTTGACTTCATCATAGATTTGACTTGAGGAAAAAAGCACAGCGCGTGGGCTGGCGAGATTTTCAACGCGGGGAGTCGGTGCGTGCGAGATCCATCTTCAGAGCCTGAAGCCAATTCCGGGCGTGGAATAAAACCCACGCGAACGTTGCGTAGCCACGTTGAAAGTAGCTAAGGGTTGTGTTGCAACTCAGACCTTGTTGAAGCCGCAGTCCCTCTCCGTCATGCAAAGTTCCCGCATTCCACTTCTTCGTTTCGCAATTTCTTCCAGCAGGAAAATATCCTATCTATCTGGACTAATTGTAAGATTATATCCAGCTCCCTGCTTCACACAGCTGTATCGTTCTGATTGTATTCTCTTCTTGTTGAGGGCAATCCATTTCATTCCGCTTGAGAAACGAAATATGGAAGGCGCGAATTCAAAGAGCCTCTCTTCGATTTCCCACAGTCTACTAGCGGACCTCTTAGTTTCGAGCAGCTTGAATTCGAGGCTGGATACAGCGGCGAGAGATCCGATGCGGAATCCCCTCGAAGATCCTCCCAAGAAGGCAACTCGCGAGTCATTAGTTGTTCGCAATCAACGGAAAGCAGCAGATCGGAGCTAGCAGTCTTTTTTTACGGATGGAATTCGTGACGTGCTCGTTCTGTTGACGGTGACCTCGGATGCTTGACTATCCCTGTCTGAGCTGAGTTCTTTCTCATGCAAAACACGCACTTTACCACAAATCCCGTCAAAGTTGATCGTTAGCGCTCATTATTCTTCAAAAATGTGGGTTGGTCTCCCTGCAAACCTGTGTCGCTTTTCGGCATTCGAATTCAGAGGGGATATACCGTTGCCATGTTCGCTTCTTCGGTGGCTGTAGGGTCTCGAGAAACGAGAATAAACATTTAACCGTTGACGGAGAGCAGTGATCATCGCCATAGATAAAATTCTCAATCCAATTTGAATATCGGAAACCCGTTGCTGCCACGACCCGTACCAAAACAGAGGCTGCAGTAGTGAGATGGTATCTCCAACATCATCGAACACAGTCAGATCACGAAACGATCATTTCGACTCGGGAAATGAAGTTTGTTGGATGTCGATTTTGTTATGACAATCACGTTCCATTGAGGCGCACCAACCGCGTATCCACGTTTTGCAAGCCCAGATCGTGATCGGTGGATTGTTTTCAATTTTACCCTGATGGTTTTTTTTCGCCGGCCGACTCCGATCTACGTCGCGTCGTCTCTGCGCCTGAGGATTCAACTCCTCTGATGCTCCGGACCATGAAAAGGGACGACCGTGGACTACGGGCACACATGGAAATATTGAAATTTCCATTGTGCTCAGAATTGTCATTTCATCATGATAGACACACATACTCAGAGATGTTTTGCTCTTATGCGGTTGTTAATCACTTTGAAATCAGCCGACAGTCAGTCGGGACTTCCGAGCTATCGGACTAGATCAAAGACGTAGACTCTCATTCTTAAGGGACTATTCCAGCGGGACAGATGACGGAAGTCCAACTTTGATCGTGAATTATCATGGAGGAATCTCGTCAAAGACTTCCCACACATATTCCCTTGCGGAATTCAACTCATGTGAAGCTCGATTTTTGCCACTGATCGCCTCTGAAGTTCTTCCGTTCCTCTAGAAGAGATTGGGGTGAGGGACAGATTCTAGTTTTTCAAGACCTCGGGGAGAAAGAAATCAAACGGACGCGGACGGCACAAGCACCACAGCTCTCTGATATCACTGGTTGAGGCTCTACGCGTAAAGCACGACATCCTGTTCACCGGACGAATGAAGTCCGGTGAAGTGTTATTCTTGGCGGGTGAATTTCAAAAGTCGCGGCGGTCCGGTTGCTCCGGAGCCGCACAGGCCGGGGCCCAACGTCCTGGAGCAGACGATGGGCGAGGGCATGTACGGAGGACGACGGGAATTCCGCAGGCAGGCAAGCAGCCAGCCAGCCAGCCTGCAAGCGAGTCTGCCATCGAAGTAAACACAGGGCCCTCCAGATAGAGCGGTGCTTACTGCCAGAAAACTCGGCTCTGCTCGAGCGGACACTTTCTGGCGCTCTACGGACGGTTCATGCATCGAAGAGTCTCTGCAAGTAAAAAAACCCTGATTTGTTCGCAGCTTTCGAGCGAACTTGCCAGGGTCTGGTTACAATCGGAAACGAAGAACCTCCTCTGTCAACCCCATCTGAATAATCAAGTGAGTAACCAGCTCTGTGAGTGATATTGGTCTGTGTCGATGAGTGCAGCGAGGTTTGCGTCGAATGGCACGGCGTTTCAAGCGAGCCGGGACGGAACATAGGAATCGACCGATCTTGGGGCTCTGCAACAGTGCGTCCGTCACCTTGAACACAGAACACCTGCCTTACGTCCACCATCGGAATGCTTTAACGGGGAGTCTAGCGTGCATGAAACGTCCGCATTGTTAGTTTTCGTTTCACGAACGAGTTGACGAATGCGAACTACGACGTGTCCATGGCCTGCGAAAGTGATCGAGAGATCCCCGGGGACTTCAGATCGATTGGGCGCCACGTATAAAAAGTTGGAACCTCAACCTCAGCCCAGGTATAGGTTGCGGACAGAGACTCAGATCGCTTCGAAAATGAAAGTATTCCACTCTGCTCGATTTGTTGACTCCCGGGACGTTCCGTGTGAGTTACACAGGATCCATATCTAGGCTACGGGTTGATTTCATGACACTCAATGCTGGAGAACGTCTCCGAGCTCCTTCGGATGCTTCACGGATCATGTTTCCAGGTGGTGGACTGAAACAAAGTCAAACAAGTTCGCTAATGTGTCTAAGCTGGTCGGATTGGTAATATTGTCAGACTCTCGGCGAGAAGATACTACACTCAGAATAGACCAAAGCCCATAATATGTCAGTGCCATCGGTTGTTGTGCAACTTCGTCGTGTAGAGGCGGTCTATACATAGATTGCTGGAATCAAGGATAAGACGTGTTATCCCAGTCTCCATGTGTTTGTTGACGAAATCGTCCCTCAGAGCAACTTTTTCCGTTTTGTGAATCACTACTCCTGTTTGTCATGTTTGCGGTCACTTCCAAAATATGTGTAGTTTCCGAGAAAGATACTTCCCGAGCGATTTCGACCGAAAAGAAAGACCGGGATCTCAATTAGCGTTCTAGGAACAGAAAGGAATCTGCGGTCGAATGTGGAGTGCATCGTGCGCAAAGTGTTGCCGCTCGTTTGAGCTTTTCAGGCGAATGGAGCCACTCAGCTCCGACGACCGTCCCAAGAGGCTCAATAAGCCGGCGGCGTTCCAAGAAATCTCACAACCTACAGAGGCCTGGAATTCCATTCAAGAAAAATAGTTTTGCTCGAGAAAGGACGTTGCTCCCATCACTGTTCTGCGTAGTCAGGGCACTTGGGTATCCGCCACCCACTCGGCGTCGGAAGCTTGATTAAATTTACCCCGAAAGACGAACAGATGAGCGAGCGGATGTACCGACCGATCCTCGGAGGGCTCTCAGGCCGACAGACAAAATGGTTCCTTTCCGGGAAATGTTTCCGAACATACGGAACATACTTTCTAGACACCGGAATGAGGCGAATCGCTGTCAGAATTCAAGACGAAGGTCTGTGTCCGTGAAGAGCACTCCAGAAAAAGGAACACAGAGAGGGAACTTGGGGTAATTCCGGGGAATCTCCCGGAATAATTTCACATCCCATCAGAGACCCTTGAGAGCTACTGTAGTAGCGTGAGTTCGCGTTCGACTGCGGCGGCGGGTTCCACGAACATTCCTCTCGACGACTGCTCATAGAGTACAGCCTTCAGCAGCGAGAGCTGTGGCATTATATCGCGTACGTGTGGCCTCGGCTTGGCGAGTACGGCTCAGGGGCGAGGCTTGAGGTCGACGCTTCCGAATGAGTTTGCTCGAGGGATCGAAGAGTGCTGATAACGTTCTCCAGTAGATCCGAAAGCTCCGAGAACCGCCCACGGACGTTTCGGTGGCGCCTCGTGCGTTTTTGTTTTGCGGTGCTCCATTACAAAAAGGTGTGGTTTCTTTCACTTTTATTCCCAGCCGATTGCACAAAGGCTGCCCCTCGCCATCTCATGACGCATGCTTCACGGCAATTCAACGGCTCCGTTTGTTGACCTTCATATACATTGAGATTACTTTTTGTAAGCAGGGTGGAGACGTCACACGAAGCTCTGCAGTCAACGAAGCCCTACTCCTATCGCGATAGGTGCATCAGAGCTCCGGCGGCGTGATTCTCCGCTAAAATTAGTTCGCCCTCTGCTCGGGCCGCGAGCAGCATACCAATGTGTATACAATTTTATATAGGAATGTTGGAGCGCATAGAGAATGAATGTCTCTAGCTTTGACTGTCTGGAACAAAACTGTTCCTCTTGCTTCAATGTCAAAGGTATGGGAGGAGATGGGCTTTCCCGAGCATAAATCGTGAGTTCCTCATGGCCCCAGTCCGCCAAATTCCGCAGTCCACTTGGCCCTACCGGCCTCACAACCGTGCCACTACTCTCCGTCGAGAGGAAGTGATGAATGTGCATCACGGACGCTGTCGACGTGCGCTATCCTACAACTAAAAGGCAACACTGATTCCCGAGATCAGGCGAATCGTAAACTCGTTCTTCGCTCTTTGACGCCGGAACGAAGCGAAAATCGCTCTGATAAAGAAAACTCTCGGGCCTGGACGCTAAGCTGTTCTCGTTCTTTACTTTGCAGAGATCATGAGACTCAGTAAAAAGAGGAGTTGGACATTGTAACCCAGGAGCGGGCCGCGCTCGGCGCCACGCTGGCCGACGCGCGTGAGAAACGCACGCTTCTCACAGACTGCACTGCAATTTCCACCTCTTCCGGCACCGCACTCAGGCCTCTGCCAAACTCCGCGCCGCCCACGCCGACACAATATCGCCGACCGCGTCGCGAACTGCATCTCCGCACCAATCCTCTGGTTGGTTCGCCGAGAAGCCCTCGAAGAATCCCTCGTGTGTCCCACAACAACTACAGAGCAAGTCCTTCGCATAGGGGTCGAGTTTCTCCTTCTGGACGAGTGCAACTACTTCTCACCATGGACGGCGCCCGTCCCGTATACAATTATTACCACACCTCGCAAGGAAGACGGCCTTCAACAGCGGCCCGACGATCCACGATACGCTCGCAGGCATCAGGGCGTTCACGTCGGCGCGCTTCGTCAGCGCGCTCAAGTCGCAACTCGGACCTCATGGACCGACAGTGTGCCTTAATACTTATGTACGGAATCTATTTTTTCTACGTGCTCGCCTGCTTCGGAGCAATATCGACGTTTGCGGGTCTCATGCTTCGAGTGTCCAGCAAGCAGCCCGACGCCTATGACAAAGGGAAAATCATCTCAGGCATCGGTGAGTATCCCTTGATTCTTGATCCTCGATTTTGCAGCGGGAGAAAATATCAATCTCGTTGTTGAAGTCTTCTTCGAAGGAATATGAGGTTCCTCCACGGAAGGACTTCAGAAATCTAGTTTGAGGAGAAGCTTGAGGAAAATGGCATCCATTTCTCAAACTTTTCCTCGATTCAAACCCTTGAATCCAAAGTGGACAGCGCACTCCACTCCAGAGTCCCGCGTCTCACTTCAACTTCAAGGTCCGCCCTGATAGTGATGCTTGGCCGACTTCTCGGCACAACAGATCGCCGTGCGCCACGAACAGTGCCGGAATCGAAAGCTGTCGGTTAGGCTCTGACATTGCGCTGGAGAAACAGGCACCGCGGGCTGACGTAGCTGAGCCGCATGTTGAAATCCAAAGGAACACGACAAAACACGTTGACCTTTCGGCGTTTCGTCCCCATTTGTCTGATCTGACATCATTTTTCTGTGGGCTGTATCCTGGTACCGGGGATAAAAATAGTTCTCAATCAAAGGGGAGAGCTGTCGCAGCCAGGGAAGAAGTATGGCTTGGGTCTGCGCTCGCGCGGTACGGGATTCCACCCTCTGAGTCCTTATCACAACATTAACGTCTCGTCCGAGGTGTGCTGGGCATTCATCAATGCGAGTAGCCCTGATATGCGCCCAGAGCGCGAGAGCGTTACAGAACGGAGCTCATTGTTCATCAGTTTTGAAAATCAATTCCATTCTGAAACTTCAAGGTCTCCGACCGGATGCGGAGTGGAAGTTACATCGCAGAGCGTTCGCCAACGCCGACTCGTAAATGTCGTTCATTCGATTGTGAAGGTTGCACCACAATCCTCATTCCTGCAGCGTGTCCGGATTCCTGCAGGAATGTCTGGAATACCGCTGGGAATGTCCGCTGATTACCTTGCACGGTGAGAAATGAGCAAGTTCGGCGAACGCTCACGTTATCTCTCGAACATCTTGAGGTTTAGCCGCTTTCAGGGATGGACCTCGCTACCCTTGTTGTTCTCTTCGCTCGCGAGGCAGCGGTTTCAGCCGAGGCGCCACGCGAACCACTGGAGAAGCGATTAGTGGTGGACCTTGTGACGAGTCTATGTGGTAGATTGGCGGAGGAGGCGACGTTCTCGCTCATGTTCCGAGACATTTCGCTGTTTGTTCCCGTAATCTCGAAGCTCAGCTGAATTCTTTTAGGATGCGCCAATCGATCTGGCAGAATTCAATCTCCGATCCGATTCCGACGAACTAAAGAGGACAAGAGGTTTCCGCTCTAGATGGGTTAGCTGCTGATAGTGTGCCTCGCCTCTGATCGGCCACTTCCTGAGGAATAATTTTTATCAATGCTGTAAGGCTCTCCGTTAAGACAGCCGGGACTTGAGAGAAGCCAGAGCAAACCGAATGAGAACGGCAGTGTTTGGCTTTCTCCATCGAATTACTTCTAGGCAACAAAGCTTTCCATCTCTTCCGTTTGATGAGTCGGAACAAGGATGGTGACAGTTTCTTCCTCTGGCTCTCTTCGCCATAAGAGAATAACCGTGTTATTTCCGTCCGGAGAAGGGGTATTCATCTCTTCCCCCGACAAAACCCGTCTGATTGTAGAGTTTCATACAAACTATAGGACAGACCCAAGCGGACAAACCTACTGGTTTCCACAGAAACGGTCCGCTCTGAAAGGCTTTTTGAGCGACCATGACTTCGGGGACGAGAATCATTTTGAAATCGAATTACCAACAAAAAAACTCTGGGGGCTTTGTCGTAAGAATACCCGATGTCAGAAATGTTATTCTTCAAGCAGTCCTAGATACCCTTTGGGGGAGTTTGAGGACCTTCACTCTATCGGAGATCTTAATCGGAAAAGTCATCGATACCTATTCGTCAATGGAAATGAATGGAAATGTGAACCGAGTCCGAAGGAACGCTTTTACACCGCAGTTTTCGCATCGTGGAATGCGACCGGATTGCCGGTCACAAAAATTGATGCGGTTAGGACCTTGGTTCCATCCATCCATACAATGATGAGCAAAGTTTTGAGACCATGTATATCAGCAAGGGCAGTGTGTCCTCGATCATCGACGATCACAGTTCCCTTGCTGAGCCTTAGCTCGAATCACATCGCGCTGAACCATGGAAGAATTTCAAAATGAACATGGACATCCATTCCCGTGAACGGTCGTCGAGGCACTTCAACCTGTACGAAAGTCGGTCGCCGCAATATTTCATTTGGGTGAGATTTTTCACATTTTGGCTCATTGGAACGGAGAAACAGGGTAGACGGGCGACCATCCGTGGGACCTTGGGGAACGCGTATTTGAGCCTCAAAACAGCGTCCGCAACGTTTGTTTACGGTCTCTGAATAGCTGAGATCTCTGAAACCTGTACTTTGGCTTATCGCCACAGCCGGTGACCCACCACGGCTGGGGAGCAAAGCTCACTTCTACGGCCGAATGTTGGCGAATAAAGTTCTTCTCGGGAACACGCGGAGACAAGCTCTGATCGCCGTCAGCGTAGTAAAGCGGTCTTCTCCACTCACATAAATCACTTCGCTATCCATAGTGATGATGACAGCAACTATCCTAGCACGAGGCCCTCGTCCTCTCAAGGACGAAGTGAGCAAGCAGCGGGAGGATCGGCCCACAGACGAGCAAGCAAACCAGAGACATTTTGCCGGCGGAAGCGCGTTTGCCATTTCCGATTAGGTTAGGATCGGCTGCTCGGTCGGCCAGCCGGTCACTCAGCCAGCTGCCGGGTATAACAATGTGCTGCTTCTGTAGGACCACCGCAGAACGGGATAGAGGGTGATAAATTCCAATTGCCGATGTAGCTAGTGTCTATCTTCGCACGAGTGTGTGGTCTAACGGGATTAGGATGTGAAGACCAACTCCAAGATGTGGCGGTGATATCCGAGGGTCTCTTGCCCTGCGTGCGCGTCACCCCGTGAATCACTTCGTCAACTTCGTCTCCTGAAGAACTTGGATAATAATTTTATATGGTGCCGTTTCTTGGCTCGGTGGCGAAATTCAGAAACTATCGAAGCGACGATATCCGCGGAAGTTTCTCGACTCCCTCTCTCTGTGTCTCTTCCTGTTCCAACATTCCCGATAACGAGCAGAGATAACTGCGTAGTTACCCGAGGACGGCGAAGAACGCCTATCAAAAATCTCTGCGCGTGCATTCTCAACCTTCGCACTCGAAAGCACGACACTCATCTTTTTGATCTGGCGAGAAGCTGAGTTGACGGGTTTCACTTTGACGAGCGCGATATTAGAACAAAAGTTCGAGAGCTACTCAGAGGCTTCATAGTTTCTGGATGAGTGGGCCCGATGTCGCTGCTCTTGATTCGAGTCACCGGGCGGAAGTATAAATCCGAAAATAACGCAACATCCTCTCGGACAAACCCTCGCAAAATATTCCATTGTTTCGCTGTGCTCAGATCGAATTCACTCGGTCGTTGAGGTATCTCGGCCTCTGATGTCGTTGCGAACCGTCGTCGTTGCCGCCTCTTGTGAATCTCCCAGACCTTGAGCAACAATGATCGGAAACATTGTCTCAAATTATTATGGAGGCCGCTATGTTTGCGCTTCGGGAGCAGCTTGAGGAACGAAGGAACATTGAATGCCAAGAAAAGGCGCTGGAAAACTCCCAGAGGGCGTAGTGCCTTCAGGCTCGTCTGCCGCAAATTGACAGAGATGTCAGGACGAACCGAGGCGATGCGAGCGACGACGGCAGCCGCAATGAGAAGCAGGAGGAAGGAATGCATATGTATCACGAGTCGTTCGTCGTGCATTCATTCGGTTGTGCTCAACAACGTGCTTGGAGACGACGGCGCTGCACAGCAAGCATTGTGTTGTCGGGCAACGCGTTTGTCGCCACAGCGGCAAGCGCCACCAGCAAATTGTCGGAAACAAATCGAGCAATCGATGTCACCAGAAGCAGGGAAAAAACGGACGACGACGACTGCTCGGGACTCATTTTGCCTGCGTGCACGCCGCGCTCAGAGGAGCTCGCAGTAGGGAACATACAACCAAACCTGAGCAGCGTTCGTCCGTTACGTTTCCTGTTGAACGCCGCCGCCATTCCGAAATGTTCGCCGAGTGGTGACTCGACAACACAGGAATATTTATGTCGTGGGACAATATTGCTCGAAGCCGAAGTCGTCGCTGCCGAAGCTGAAGACGTTACGTGCTTTCACTGGCCATGGACGAGCGCGAGGAAACGAGAAACCTGGCGGAGGTATCGGCGTTAGCTTGAATCGCTTGCCACATCGCTTCAGTCATTCGATTGAAAGCTGCCACTGACGCACCCATTCGGGAGGAGGAAAACCTTCGACATTTCTCACTCTTCAGTATGAAAAGTTCATAGCTCAAGAAAAGAATTATGGCACCTCAAAAAACTCTATCTGCTCCATTTCTCAGACGTATCCTAATCATAACTTTCCGTCAACTATCGTTCGAGCGACGCAGGGTTCGACATCCGACCAGTCCGTCGAGGTAACGCTATCAAAGACAGCTGTTCGAAGAAGCTGATGTGGTCGGGAAGCCAGATCTCCATTAGGATGGCTTCCTCTTTCTCCCTGCTGCTTTTCTGGATATGCCTTGTGACCTGAGTCCCAGCCAGATTCTCCCCCGAGCGGCGGAAGTACATATCTCTCTGTCTCGATGGAATTTCGCCCAAACGGCCTCAGGAACCGCAGGTAGAGGCCGACGCCGGAGTCGATCGTCATTTAGCCCTCGATGTTCTGGCAGATGGAGGAAGGACTCGTGTGTTTTCCCCGCCACGTTTCCCCTTGCTATGATCAATCTGACCTACTCATAAGGCTTCGTCGTTCTTTTCCTGTTCCTCCCGGACTCCGGAACTGGTGAGGCCGCAGCTCTGTCCACAAGGCTGACAGAAGGTTATCCTCAGTTCACGTTGATCAGGTTTCTGAATATACGCTGAAAATATCGCGAGAGTTAGAAATGATGCGTTTCGATCAAGAACGCTCCTCGATAAGAACCATTTCCGACTTTTGTCGACAACAGCACTCGACGTCCACTCTATACCTCTCCTGCTTTGAACTATCTTGATCCCGCTCCTACTATGCCTCCGAGTAGCGACCTAGTTTGAAGCCAAATATGTTCCGCGCTTGGATACGATACGGGGAGTCTCTAGGATCGATTTGCATGCAGATCAATACATTCAGCCAGACCCATCGGGCCTTTCGATACTCTCTTTCTCTATGAGGACGCATCACCGAAAAAGCGAGCTCCCCAATCGATAAAAATGTATTTTTGGATGGACTTCTATTTTGTGGAATTCTATTTCGGACAGTGTCGAGTTGTTATCAATCGAGGAGGTCCGAGTTCTAGCTTCTGCTTTTTGTAACGAGTTCGTTTTGTTCCAGGAATCGGCACGTGCTGCACGTGTTTCCTCATAGCGTTCTACTGCCGTTCCGTGAAACTGGACGATAAAATATTTGAAAGTATCAAGGAAACAGCGCCGATCGTTGAAATCGATGACCTCATACTACAAAGGGTCGGTTCTGCGTACTACTACCGCAACCCGCAACCAGCAGTCGAGAGGCGTCCAACCATCTCGTCCACGAACCAAAAGGTAGGGTCGGGCATCCTGCAGAGAATAAGCGACACAGCTTTTGAAAATGTTTGCCTCGATCAGGAACTGCTTTTGTTCCGCAAGCTCCGGAAAGAGATCTTAGAGAGCACATTGCGATCGGCTTGATCGCTTCAAGGAAAATAATTGACTTTGGCGATAAGGCTATTGTCGAGGCGAGCGGTAGCGGTTGCGAGCCGGAAAAAATCCGCCCGCCAACAAGCCGGGCCGTTCGACGATCCGCCCAAAACCGGGTTCGAATCTCTGCTACTCGAAGTAATCTCCTCTCAGTCGGCACACTTTGTCGAGTCGTTATTATTTTCCAATTTTCTCTATCTTGTTCTCTGTTCCGAATCTTCATCCTGTTCTCTCGAGCTCGGCGACTCTTTGTACTTGGAAGGACCTGGGAAAACAATGGTCCCCTTCAATCTCCGTAAATATCCGATCTTCCCGCATGGCACTTGCACTTGAGCAACGCAACTACACGATCGAAGAAATAGGAGTGCCGAACATGTGAACAATCAACAAAACTGGATGCTCTAACGAGATAGAAAACAAGTTCGGAGAACCGTTTGATGGCCAACTTCGAGAATCCAAAACTCGAAGAAGATCTTCCTCTGTGCTCCTTTTTTGTTTTCACTCTTTTCGAGCATAGTCAAAGACTGATGTTCGGTTTGCTTTACAGTGTAGTTGGTGGCAGATGCGGCATGGAGACGCTGACGAAATTTCGATCTACTCGGGCGGAGGAGGGACCCGTCCAGGCTCAGCAGCTTCGTCGATAATCGGTCAAGGCTCTCATGCGTACCATCCACATATTATCATCCCGAGGGGTTTGCATCATGCAGAATATATTCCTGGTAAGTTTCACAGGTTTGCCGCATACAGCACCACAGCCACCGCTTCCCTTGGTGTTCTGCAGAGACAAGCACGAATTCAATGAGCACGGCAAACTTTCCATGGCGATATGAACAAACACGCATATTATGTGTGGCTGAAGAAGCTTGCAAAGTTTCCTTTGAAGGCTTCCGAGCTTAGACCTGGAACGAATAGTTTGATCGTCTGCAGCCATTTTCAGTGAGACTGCGGGTTCGTCTTGCGCTTGACCGAAACGCGTTTTAGTGTCAGAACGCTGCACGTTGGTCCTCAAAGTCAAGCAGAGCGCCTGTCCGGCTGAAAGCAGAATGCGCTCGCCAGCTAGGTGGCTCTCCTGAATGCTGCCACAGGAAAGAGTGCGTCAGCACGTTACACAATATGAGAGCTGGAATTCGGTCCTGAGGAGGAATGTGTGCCTAGAGTTTGAGGGAGACATTTGTTGTCACCTTGGCAAAAAGTTGTTTGCTTGACGGGTGGCTCGATGCGAATGCGTGCGTCTCCACTCTTGAATCCGCCTTGGTTGCATTCGCGAACCCACCGCGCAGATTTGGGCAGGCTTCAGCTGTTCCGAAATGGATGACATCGCCTTTTCCCACTTTCCGCTGCGGAATTTCTCGGCGGATTGTTCCGCCCGCCGTTTCAGAACTCTACTTTTAAATCGATAGTCAACTCGCGCAGTGTGCCGCAAATTCCCTCCAGATTCTTTTTCCTTGCATTTGAACTCGACCCGGGAGGAATCCGAGAAATGAAAATTGAATTCTCACAAAAATTCCAAAGCATTCGATTCTCGGTTTCGGCACGGAATACCAGCGAACATCTCAAACAGTGGAATTAAGGGTCCTTAAGAATTGAACGAATTTCCGCTTTCACGGCGATTGGCAGACAGGGATCATGGAAGCTGAGCATGGCTTTGTAGACTAACTGTGGCGTTTTGCTCTTCCACTCCCACCTCATTCTTAACAGCGCTGCGACTTCCAGCTTCGGACGTGTGCTCATCGATTCACTCGAGTCCGCACCACTGCTCATCGCCCGGACCGCAGACACCGTTGTCGTTCATGTCAATAGACATTCCCGAGGAGCCCGGAGAAGTGGATTTGGAGCGGCCGTCCACGAGCAGACTATCTGTGGGCTAGTTCGGCATCCTTCTCTTGGACGGTCGAGCCGACCAGTCGAAGGGTCTCACCGTCTGACCCTGAATCTGCTGCGTGCTCTAGCGGTTTGTCGTCGACTGTCTGACTTGTCTGCCTCCAGCTGCTCCCCGTGCCCCCGAGGCATCTGCTCAACTGACGTTACTCTATTATCGAGGAGGCGCGAGCGCGGCTTCTCGCTTGCGACGATCCAGCCCGATAAACGAGTGCAACGATTTGGTACACTGTTGCGAAGTGTTCCGATTCCAACAGGTATCTACAGATCTGAGGACGAGGATCGCGGATCAGACAAACACGAGCCATAAATGGTCAAGAGAATGGGAAAGGAAACATCACTCCCGAGCGATGAGGACGCGGGAGTACCCGCAGCTCGATGGACCTACACGCCTTGTTGCCGGGATGGCGAATGAAAGGGATCCTTCTTTTACGATCGGAATCACTTTTGTGAATCACCGTTACGACTTTAGGAGCCCGAACTCAAAGTTCTAGTTATATTTCAGCTGAATTTACTTTCGTAGCACTTAGCCTTGAGGATGAGCGCTCGAGGCGGTCACAGCTGAAAATTTTCTGCAAAGCATACGAAGTTATTTGTTGAATCAGGCCGCAATGGAGGACCGCGGAACGCTCCTTCGAGTGGTGGTTAGACCAAGACCGATTGTGATTTTGAGTGTTGTGATGTAAATATTAGAATCGAGGAGCCAGTGTAGTGTTCTCAAACCGAGAAAAAGAGAAACGGTCAAAATATGGCGTTCTACCGGTAAATCCTCTCTCCCAAGAATTCGTGCAGATTCAGTCTTCAGCGTGAAGCAAATTACCTCTCTTGCACGACCTTCGGAAAATAAACTTTCGGAGTAGCTCGCGAACGTCAAATCAGACAAAATTCCCGAATAATAAGTGGGAAGCTTGAATTGAATGGACGGATCCCAACAACCCAGACTACACCGGTGAACGGGAGAACCGTCTGGGAGATTTACTCCCAGGGAGAGGTACTCGGGGTCGGCGAAACTCAACCCGAAAACGATTTCTAACGTGAAGGTGGGGGAAGTTTAGAGATTCTTTAACCGTGCATGACTTCCCGCGAGTGCATGCGGGCTGGCCGGAGTGACTGTGAGCGGTGTATAGCATGGCCACCCGACCAACCGAGCGACTCGCCGACCGACCGGCTCCTACTCCAATGAGCTTTCATGGCAAGCAGCACCAAATGTGTGGGCAAGGAGAACATGTTGAAATCGTGCCGCAATAATCCAATCAACAGAGCCCGATATCCAACACTGGCCGTGTTCTCAGCGCTGTCGGTCTCGCGCCATCCAAATCGTGCCTATAATCTACCGCTCAAAGCACAGCTTCTTCAAACTGGTCTCTGCATTGTTATTTGTATTCTGTTATTCAGATGATAATTGTATTCACCGTAATCTATGGATATGCCATGTGAGCTGATATTTTCAATTCCGAATCAATCGGAAGCTGTACGATATGTTGAGTGCATAGAAGGAATCATCTAATTCCAGGTCCAAAATAACTCCTCTGACATTCTTCTCTCCAATAACATTCCTCTACAAAGCTGATTGACCGGTATTAGGTCGAAACGGACGGACATTGACTCAGTTGAATATATGGCACTTCTTTTGATTGACTTTCTACCAACCACCAGCCGCCCATAATCATTGAGTCTGCGGTAGAATCGATAATGCTAGACCATGTTCGAAGCAATGCAGCTGATCACGATATACGGCCGCGACAGCTTTGAATATTGTTGTATACAGGTTGTAAATAAAGAACAGGTTGACGAGTAGTAACGACACCTGTGAGTTCTTCGTCGCTCGTTCTTCTGCGTTCCTTTAGTGATTGGGAGCATCTCTTCTGTTTCGGACCGCTCTCTTGTTTCGAATGCCTGAACAGTTTGAGTTCATCTTAGTCAATCAAATCAATTTCCAATGTCCGCTCATCCAAAACACGGCGAACTTGGAATCGCTCCGAGATTCATCCAGAGGGATCCGGCCACTAAAGATCAAGGAAACACAAAATTAAATAGAAATCTGGAATTCATCCAAGTTGCTCGAGGATATGACGTGATTTCAGGACACGTGCGCGCTATGATCGCCAGATCTCTGTGGATTTGTGCTCATCCAGCTGAGCAACGAGGTTCCGCATGATATTTCCACCAGGGTTGACGTTTTCGGAAACTTAGCGATCGGAGCTGGGTGGAGTACCTCGTCTTTGTTTTGACGCAGCAATTCGACGCAAGAATTCGTTTTCTCAAAAGAATCATAGTGTGAAGAATCGACTTTCTTTGAATTCCCGCAATTATCTGATATCGAAGAAACTGATATTGAAAATGATAAAACTGAGCAAACCTCGTCGCCATCATACCATAGTCGAGCCTCAAGCCTTACACGCATCTAGCCTTCGCGCGCAACCAGTAGGGAACCGTGCGGCCCGCGGTGCGATTTCACATGATCCACGTTGCGAGGCTCTGTGCGTTTCTCTCGCTTGTATCACCCACGACATTCGATAATCGTGGTTTTAATCTCTCCGCACCGTGGATGACTGTGCCTCCCTGCAACGTGTCCTGGACGATTTGCACGTGTTCACGCAAAATATGGGTTTACTCCTGTCCCCCGGCAAGTGTGGAGTCCTGCGCGTTGGATCCCCATGTCCGGCGCTCACCTACACGATTGGAAATGAGGTACTGACCCGACTCAATGAGGTGAAAGATCTGGGAGTCCTGCTGTCCCCATCTTTATGCTTCTCCGAGCATGTGAATCGCACCGTGAAGAAATGCTCAATGTTATGCTCCTGGATCCTCCGTGTCTTCCTCCTAACGGATCCGAACGCTTACCTCAAACTTTACACTACGTACGTGATTCCACACATTGAATACTGTTCCATCATCTGGTGCCCGCGTTATGAGAAAGATCGTGCGCTTCTCGAGAGAATGCAAAACAGATTCCTGCGTCGCGTGGAACTCCGTTGCCGACTCCCAAAGAAATCGGTCCTGATGCTCCCAATCGCGGATAGGATGTGTAAAGCCGACATGACCTATCTCCGCAGACTAGTCCGAAATGAGCCCAGATTCGATCAACTCTTCAATCTCAGCGCTAGTAACTCAAGGAAGGGTTTCGTGCTCCGAGCCAAAGCGATCGCCCATTCAGCAACCGTTTCCCACATATATCCCTGGCGAGTGTCTTCCAAAATGAATGTGTGAACGAAGCCAGCTGTTTCAACATTGTCTACACATGTTTATAATTGATTGTTATGTACATTTTAACCCTATAACCCGTGCAATAAAACGCCGTTCACAACAAAAAATGTAATTGAAACGAAGGATGTCAGAAGTAGTGTTCCTCCTACGCTCCGACAACCAGTCTTCGTCGGCGCACGCTAGGAGTCTCTTGCAGGATATCGGTCGTAGAAACATGCAAGCCCTGGAGCGAACGCCCACGGACAAGACAATACAGTCACAGCTGGTCGGCGCAAGATTTCAGAAAGACGGGGCCTATGGCATCGTTCACCTCTCCAGCAGCCGCATCCGATATTCTCTCTTTTTTCCTGTTCTGTTCCGAACTGTCATTGCTTCGCGGCTGACCGTCTCTGTCTTTCCCCCGTCGTGGGATTCCTCTCCACTAGAATGGAGGAAACAGATCAGAGAGGCTCGAACAGCCCTCAGAGCAGAGGGCTGTCGCGCTGGTCGCAATGCTTCGAGCACCGCATATTTGGTTACTTTGACGGCGGATCTCCCAAGGAATGTTCTCGAGAACTGGTGCTTCATTTCGAGAGCGATTCCGAGGTTTCCAATTCGGGACTTGACTCCGTCCGCGAGTCGTTGAGAGATCATGAGAAAGGAACGAATTTCCAGGCCATAGAAGTCCATGTTCGCGAGAGCACGAATACAGTTTCCACGTAACCCTGCGTCTTTTGATCGGCAACCAAAAAATTAAGAAAATCTTCCCGAAACAATGGCGTAACGATCCTCGGTTATGCTCGGGGCGAAACCTCGACCTGATGCCCTCCTGAGGTTTTTTTTTCGATACCCTGAGCTCGTCGACGAATATGAATCGATGTGCCATCGGTTTTCGAGTCTGAAGAGAATGAAAACAACATTTGAGGGTCTCAGTTCTCCCGGTGCGATCAGTCTCATCCGAGATGGTGCGAATACATGGATATTATTTTCTAGGGCGGCACCATGGTACCGTCGTGTCTTCTGCTAGTTATTGACGATCATAGAAAACTGATAGATCCGGTGGGCAAAGTTGATATCAAGCGGAATCGCGACGAATGTCACATCCCGAGTGTTAAGGTGAGATATCCAATCCAGTTGTGAGTTGCTCTGCTTCCAAACCGCGTAATTTGGAAAACTCCGATATTTCACTGCCTTCGTCGAGGGAGATTTTCTCAGAATGATTTCTTGTGATTCAGATTAAGTCTTGAGTATGAGCCTGAGGACCTCCTCTGTTTGAGGTCGCTAGATCTCCGGATTCGTGAAGGTACCCGGGAACAATATTTCCTTCCCTCAAAGAAGCCGGAATTCCGAAATATTCAAATACTGAACGAATAACTTGTCGCACTCCCGGTCGAAATTATTTTCGGCATACGTTAAGTGTGGAGATCAGACCGGGGTTTGAGCGCGGACACTCGTCATATGAGATTTCTGAAATTGGTTTCTGGATGCAACATCGTGCAGTGTTGCGTTGGCTTCGCCACAGGTTTCGAGTCTCGATTTAACAGCTCCGTGAAACTCAAGAAGCATCGATGGGAAGTCTAATTGAGAAAACTGTTCACCGACGCGTCGCTTCGAATGCTTGATGACGTCCGTGGAAAGAGTTCGTATCGTACATCCGACCCATGTAGCGCCACAAAGCGGACAGGTAGAGTGGGATCTCAAGTTCGAAGAAACGTCTTTCAACGATTCTCTGACGTCTTAGCTGGAGCTTATAATAGGACGCAGCGGGATCACTTAACGGGGCAGATTCGTTTGTCTCCTTACTTAGGAACTCCCGAAGTACGCGTTGAGTAACAGGGGCCTTCCAGCTCATTTGGAGCGAAGCCAGTGCTCTCGTGTTCAAATGGGCTCCATGTTCAATTCATCCATTATCAGACTACTCCCGCAACAGAAGCCCAGATGGG
Source organism: Neoseiulus cucumeris (assembly GCA_021527715.1). Classification (NCBI taxonomy): domain Eukaryota; kingdom Metazoa; phylum Arthropoda; class Arachnida; order Mesostigmata; family Phytoseiidae; genus Neoseiulus; species Neoseiulus cucumeris. The sequence goes on along the minus strand of JAJSRV010000030.1, from coordinate 359,286 downwards.
TGGAAAACATGTGGGTCGAACATTTAATTTAATTTAACGTACACATGATGTGATTCGAACTGTATTCTTCTATGTTAGTGAGTACTGAGATTTCGCTGTGATCGCGTACTTCGTTTCAGCGAGCTGACGCGTTCTCATCGTGAAGCTCACTCCTCTGGCTGAAAAATGATCCCAGAATCCGCTCGATAGATCACATAAGTTTGAAAAATGAATTTTCGAAAATATTGAGAATATTTTTTTTCTGGACAACAGGTTGATGAGAAACAACAGGAGCGAGGTAATGTTGGCTTGTTCCTTCTAAGCTTCCATAATAATGTGTAGCATCTCTTCAGTTCCGAAGTTTTTTATTGTCATTTTCAAACGTTCGTCTCTACCGAACTTTCCATGAGCTCTACCTACAACAAGTCATTGTTCTGCTTCGAGAGCACGTAAATAGGAAAGAGTGAGGAATAGAACGAAGAAGGGGAAAGGGAGGGAGGGAGGGAGATACGGACGGGCGGGCTGCCAGCAAACAGAAAATGCTTTATTTACAACAGAAGAATTCCACTCAATCAAAAAGCTTCATGTTTGTCTTTTTTTCTTTTTTCGCTCGCAATCTACTTCCAACATTCACTCATTCAAGGCACAGTAAGCTCTAAGTAGCTCCGAGAATCGACATTCAAAGCTGAACTCTCTGGCCACATTAGGCTTGTGCAGCTCAAAGCGATACAGAAATGAGAAATGCGATCTCGGGGCTCAGAGGTACGATGTGATTTCAGGATACGTGAACTCAATATTCGCAGAATCTATGCGAATTCATTGGTATCTACCTCGGTAACGAGGTTCCATGTGAGATGTGTTCCAAGGTTGGCGTCTTCGGAAGCTCGGCAATCGGTGCCAGGTGGAGTGCATTGTCCTTCTTCGATGCAGCGGCTGGATTCGACGAAGTTGAACTCGAAGCTACGGGCGCAGCACTGTCTCGTCGTTGGGAACCCTATCCAAGTTGAAAGAAGTTTTGTTAGAATCTTCGAGCATCTCACGAGGAGCCGTCTCTCAAGCTGCTATCTTCTGGTGTCGCCATAAGTTGAGAGATTTGGAATCGACCAAATGAATCGTAGATGTTGACTACGAGAAAACGCGGCGAAAACTTAACGAGCACAGGGCAATGAGACTTGCGCTGACTTGGATACTTTTTGCGGACCAGGTATCGATTTCTGGAGTTCGGAAGATCGGAAAACGACTGTGATTACCGCCTATCGAAGCCTTGTTATCTGGATTGAAAGAGACGATGTGACCACATTGTACGGCATGACAATGGCGACGTTACACACGCGCGAGGTGGTGAAAGTGTCAAACAACAACGAGATTCGTTATGATACTTATCGTTCGAAACGGCCTTTCGAACCTTCGCACTCAAACTCGGAAATCGATACCCACACTCCGGAATCAGGGAATTGATATCTATTCCAGACAGATGTGAGTCGGCGAGAAAAATCAAATCAAATTTTTGTTCGAACGAAAGGCGGGATCAACGGGAGCGGCAATAGCAGGGACTTCTTCGCTTCAAACGCCAGTCGGCCCGCACTCGTAGACTCTCTGTTATGGGTTGTAGGATCAAGCAAGCTCTCTGAAGCGAACGTAGACTGACAAGACAATACGGCCACAGCTGGCCGCCGAAAGATTCCGGAGAGACAGACCTCACATGACATCGTTCACCTCTACAACAAAAGCATCTGAGAGTCTCCTTTTTTTCCTGTTTTGTTTGAAGCTGTCATTGCATTGCGGCCGACCAATCGCTCACTCCCGTGATCATGGAATTTCTCCTTCACAGCAATAGAACAAACAGAGAGATGGGTGTTCGAGATTTCGTTAGAGTAACAACAAGTTCTCCGCCGTCTGAATGCTTTCAGTGGAACATACCTGAATGCTTTGACGTCGGACGGTGTCAATGATCATGTCCATGTTGGGAATAGAGCACCTCGGAATCGTTGCTACCGAGGACCTCCTTCGTTGATAATGAGGGAACAGAGGTGGGCCGTCCAGTGCTTCTTCGACCGCGATTTGGATGATCGTCGGCTCTTCTTCGATTTTGCCTTCATGACGTTGTTGGAAGAGCAGACGAAGATAAGAGAAATACGAACGTTAGACCAGGCTTCAAATCCTATTTGTAACGGGGACCCAGCCAATGGCAATCAAAACAAACACACAAAGCGTGCACATTCAAGAAGCACTATCAGGAAAAACTACCTTTATCCTCAGTCGCGTCTAGAAAAGGCAGAATCTTTATGAGCACCACAAAACCGTACGAATCTGAACACAAAGCGGTTTCCTTTTGAATATCCTAATCCGGGGAAAGATGCTCCGACGCTCATGGGACACACAAAAGCAGTTTACCGAACTTTCCGGGGCTCAGATAACAACGATCGCAGACAAGAGAACGGCAAGCACATTCAACAAACCGATTCAGTTCTTCCGGTCGACTTCCTGAAAACTTACCTTGGAGCGCGCATCGACGCATGACCATCAACGTCACGAGAACGATGAAAATTGCGAGAGTTGCGACGACACCCATGATAGCTGGTTGTATATCATACAAAACTGAACCTCCAATGCAGACCATTATGGAGAGCACAGTTAGGGCGATCATGGCCACAATCCACCAAACATTGTCGTCCGCCCATTTCCGGATCTGGATCTTCTTGTCTTGCTCGAATTTCGTGTCGGACATTGTGCGAACGAGTTTTCGACACTGCTAAACTCAGAACTGAAAGTTGTACTGACCTGCGAACCCGAAAAAAAGAAGGCTTTCATCGAAACTCACGCGGTCTGAGTTGGAAATATGAGACCCACACGGTATCGCAGAGAATGTGCTGCCCACTCACTTGTGTGGGGAGCCAAGGACTGTTTCGTCGATGAAGATGAGTCGGGCGGACGTTATCCGAGAGCGAGTGACTCTGAAGACAGAATTCCGAGCCTAAGTACCCGAACCGAAGTAAAAATTCTGGCTGATTGCAAGATCTGAGTATGCACTGGAAAACGAGTCGATCCGAGCCAAGTTCAATTGGAGTCGATGTGTGAGTCGACACGGACGAACGGACAGCAGAGGACCGATTGTGCGCGGTCAGCGATTCAAGAGACCACTGGGACTGGCTCCACCTCCTGAGACCAAGTCGGAATCTATGTAGCCGTCCACGGTGACCACTGTTCGCTCGTGGACGAGAGTGCAAAGTAGTTGACGCCCTTGAGAGATCGTCGAGTCAAGTCGACTCGGAGCCAGACGACAAGTCTGTCATGTGATCGACACTCGTTTGCGTTCGGAAGCATACGGGAAAATGGACTGCTTGCTTGGATAACTGCTTCCCTACTCACCTGCTCCGATGAGCAACAGGAGAGCACGAGGACTCTTCTCAATTAGACTGGGTGTCATGTGCAACCCTGGCAGCAACATCAGTAACCGCAGCGGATGCCGACAAGGGTTAGTGAGCCATGGCGCTTTTGCAATAAGAACTCTCGGCTGCCCGCGTATTTCACTCCCTGAGAAAGGACTGAGAACCTCTCGGGTGTCCTGATGAAGGATCACTCGCTACTCGAAGACGGAGATATGATAAACTTTCTGACCGGGTTCTTCCCCTCGTGAGACGCCCGCCCCTCAACAGCCAGCTTTTTCTCCAAAGTGGACTCAACTTGTCTCACAGCGAGAATCGGTGCATAACAGAAAGAATACAGACGAACAAAGTATCAGGAAGCAAACAGAGCAAGAGGTTATACCTGAATCGGATCAGGTGAGCCCTGTAAACGTTCTCTGTGGCACATGCATTGTGTATTTTCCAAGCAGAAGGGTCCGATATCGGCACAGAAAACGAAATAAACAAAACATCAGAGCCAGTAGTCAAATTTGGAGACCACACTGACGAATGGGATTCGGATATCAGTTTGGACGTTTTTCGAATGTGCCGAAGCGCACACCCAGACGTTCCTATACATTTGGTCTCTCCGAAGATCTGTTTCGATTCGCCAAGCGTCTCGATAATTTAACGTAGGGATAGTTTAACAGGTCAATCGAGTTTATTTTAAGAATAGGTTTATTGTACCTCTAACAACAAAAGTGTTTCTTCTGAAAACCGATTGCAAGCCATGAATTGACAGATCGGAAATGAAAATCCGCAAAACTGTGACCGAATTCGCGGGGAATGTAGGCGATAGGCGGGCGTGTCAACAAAGAAGTGAAAAATTTGAATTGTCCTCCCGTCACGCTTAACACCAACCAATGCGTTCCTATTCGTGGCCTGAGCAAGCCGAAAGTGCGAATGCGCCGAAACTTTCCCAAACAGACTGTTCAAACAAGGTCTGTTCAGTTGATTGTTGTCTGATTGTCTCTTTTTTTTGGCAACAAACTGTATGAAGTCGGGAGTTCTCTGGGGTGACTTCAATGTTTCGAAGTTGAGTGTTACATGTGCTGAGTCTTTTCCAAGACGTTCCGCTGTGTCCGAGCTCGGGATCACATTTTTTGGTGAAGAAACCATCAACAGTCGAGGTAACTGCGCTCCTTTTGAACCATGAAAAACTTGACCGAACGGCAAGAGGAGATAATCGCCCGTGTCTTCTCCGAGCTTCAGCTATGCAAGCCATAATCCAAGTTGACCGAGGTTTGCTGCACTTGAATTGAATCGTCGTGAGTGTTCAAATGACTGTTTCTGTCTGCCCCAACTCCGCTCAAGGGATAACACGCGTCACGAAAACGTGTTGATGAAGGTTGGACGACCTCTAGCACAAGACGACATAGATAATCGCAGAGATATGCAGAAGAGTTGAAGGCAATGGTTACTATTAGCACCTCCCGGAGCGATTTAAATGAGTGGATGCTCTCGCTTGGTTCGTTGGTGGTTCGAGAGCAGGTGGGGGGGGGAGGGCTGTAAGGCAGTGGGCCACAAGAGAGGGCCAAGTGTGCGGACTGATCATTTCCTCGGCATTTGCCGTAAGATAGAGATGAAACCCATCTCTTGAGATAACCAGAGGACGGGATTCGAACAAGCGACCGTTCATATGGCATCCGATGTGGTGTGGTACCACATCCAGATCCTTGAGCAAATCCGCATCGCTTACACCACTCGACTAATGCATTGGTGGTTAAACTCTTGGCAGATAGATCTTCTTCGAACACGGCTAAAGAACCGTGATCCGAAACAGACGGATTGTCGGCGACCGTCTAATGAGTATTTCAGATAAATATCGAAGAGATCCCATGACCCATTATCAATATTTGGCGCTAAATAAAAAGGGATTCCTAAATATCTGACCCAGCATCAATTTCAGCCATTTCTCGACAGGATTGCAGAAACTCAGGTGTTTCTGTCGCTCGAGCGCCATGGGTAATGTTCAGGTGTCTCAAGAAATTTGCTCAGGCGACCGTTGGAACACGTGACCGCGGTTTTTCTAGCCCACGGGATTATGAGAAACAAACACCGACGTCATGGCGCTAACTCACAGCGCGGATTCCCCACGCGGACCGAAAATGGAGCCGCGCGGAAGTGGAGGCTGAGATTCAAAGCTCGGAAGAGAAGAGAATCAATGTACGAAAGCCACAGGTGCGCGATTTGTATCCTTCAAATCGAGCGCCAGCTTGTACGCACGCCTGACACTTGAAGAGTTCGGCTCACCTGCGGCACCGACGGAATTTCACGATGGTCCTACCTTCTGTTTGTAAATTCCACAAATTGAGGCCCTTTTCTCAAGTGAACGGATCGGAAGCGGCTCACGGTCCTCAGGAACGATCGAACACAACACAACCCAACAACACAACGATGCTGCAGCTACGCACTGGCTGACGGTTTTCCGATCTGTGGATCCCAGAGCCAAAGAGACATCTGTGCAATTTCAGTTGTTGGCGCCTCGACGAATTGCCGCTCTCTAGATATTCGACGTGACATTGGAAGGCAATGAGCTGAATTATTTGGACTGGCGTTGTGCAGTTCCCTCCGCCTCTGTGCCGATGTAGTGCTTGTTTTTCGGCCACAAGGCGCAGCTTTCACGAGGCAAGCTCGAGCATTGTTTGAATCCGCTCTGATGAATTGTTCCGGGAAGTCCGCACCGTCGCGCCATTCAGCTATCTCTGGCAAGACTCACCTTCTGAGCTTTCCGAAAGACTTCTGATTTAGCTGTGAAGAAGCCTCCCGCGTAGACTCCTCGATTACTGAGAACCTAACGACATAGACGCCGCGCCGGGCGAGTTGTGTGTCACCCGAGTTTACTGCGCTCGGATGAGATAAGCTAAAAGGTCAGCCGGATGATCTCTTCAGTTGTAAACATGTTGAGCTACGAAAAGCTAAGCCGAAAATCTTACATCTGTAGCACTTCCCGCTGACTAAAAGTCGAGCAGCAACAAGAGACGCTACCAGAAATTTGAGAGACCGTAACAAACGCGAGAGCTCGTAAACGTTTACGAGCGCTTCCCGGGAAGGAGATTCTTTACAATGGAATGTGTACAGATTTTCTTGAATCAAGGAGAATTGATTTAGATCCAGCGAACTGGAAACCGAAACTCGATCTCGATGACTCGAACCGCTCTCGAACAAGAGGGGATTTCGGCATCTAGATACCCGGAAGTAGTCAGACTGGATAACTTTGTCGAGACACATCTGTCAATTCGGTCTCTGCATTGCATCGAGTGGTGGATTCAAAGACGTCTCGAATGAAAGTCCATTTAGTTTACTGGCGGCAGACCCTGATTCGTGGATCAATACAGGGTGGTAATTGAAGAAAATTCTTCAAGTGGCGTATCTCGATGGAATTCGGTTTTTCGAGGTTTCTGAAGATCGTATCCGATGTAAAATCGAGTTTTGAGGTCGGTCATCCATTGCGCATTTTTCTTTAAAATGCGTTGTTTTCAAGGAAAACACGAGAATGACGTTTCGCGTCTCCCATGGAGAAAGTGGAGAACGAATGGTTTCTGCGCAGAATTTCGACGAAATTATGTTTTTTTCGGGGTGCCTGAAAGGCTTATCAGATGCAAAATCGAGTTTTAGGACCGGTCATCAATCGGAGATTTTTCTCTAAGATTCATTATTATTTGGAAAATTGTGGAAAACGGTTTAACTTGACAGTGTGGTTACTGCAAAATGAGCCGTCCCAGCTCTCAATATCACCGCAGTTTTTCGCGCACCTTCTCTCCCATGAAGCGAAAGTAGTCTAGGAGCTTCACTAGTACTCGATATCTGTGCTCAGGTTCGTTCTATGGTTTTTTTTCAGAGTTACATGCTTTATTCATTATAGGTCGCAGTTGAAAGTGTGAACTTGCGAATGTGGATTCAGTACAGATGTTTTGTTTTGCTAGTGTCGAAACGATTTCAGTGTTCTAGCTTATTCGAGCTTGAACTTCATTTCAGTATCAAAACCAGCAACGTGAGAGCCGTTCCGTGCGTGGAATCCGCGACGATCAGCCGTGAGTCGGATGCGTCCTCGAGATAGATCCAGATACTTGAATGAGGAGTCCATAGAGCTTGCCCCAGAAGTAGGGCATCTCATGCTCACTGTAATTTCAACGAGTAAATTTCGGATTCAACATTTTGCTAATTATTCCACGAATCACTATTCACGTTTAGATTCAGAAACTCGTTGGGGAATGTTGGAAAACAAACCTCGGAGGTCGTCTCCGAATTTGACGCCAACGTCCTCAGAAGGTGATGTTGTGAGGCATATTCGTGTATCCCCAAGCATTCCATGCACGTTCACGGTTCCATCGGTGCTCTGTTTGATTCGGATCTGATCGACAATCCATACGACAGTGCCAACATTGGTTGTGTAGTTGCGACAGGAGGATATCAAAGCTTCACATTCCAGGAAATCTGCAAGAAAGCTTTGTCAGCTGTTGATTTTTTTCCGCACAAGTGCGGCCCATCTCTATCACTTCAAGAAGTCTCCTCGACAGTGTTTACACGAACCGGTTTCAGAGGGTTTACTCGAGCCGTTGTAAAAATATCTCTTTGGAAGATCATCACTGAGAATAACAAACGACTCTGTGGTGGATTTTACACCTGAGCTGTCCACCAAGTAGACCAGACCGTGGTTGATCATTGTGAATAAGCACCTGTTGTGGATTTTCAAATGGTCATCTACATTTCAATGCTTTCGATATTCCGTCTGTTACTCGAATCATCACAAAGATCGCTCTTTCGACGCTCGGGATAATTTTGGAGAATAACGATAACTCGGCTCTCACCCTCTTTTCGTGATCTTCGCGAACACATCGGTGGGCAGAACTTTCTCCAGGGCCAGAGAAACAACTCCGCTGCAGTATTCCATCTTTGCAACACACGGATGCTCAATGTACAACGTTCCTCCAAACGCTGGGCTGGACATACCCACCGTGGCACGGTTACGTCGATTGATAACTCGTATCGAGCCAGATGGATGGATTTGAACCAGGATGTCGTGTTGCAAAAACAGAGCCACCGCTCCATCAGATCCTATGACGGGTGAGAAAAAACACGGGTGTTCCAATGATGCTTCCACTGTGTATCCTGAGTGGCCTCTGTCGGAATAATCGATCTTTGAACTTAGTGAATGCGACACAAAACCGTCGCGCCGCGAAATCGCCGTTAGCCGCCGCGCGACCTGATCCAGCGAAATATGATCGGACTGAAACGCGTCCTGGACCGGATTTCAAGAAACTTTCAATGAAAACACGCCCAAGACTACGAAGATAGGAACACAGCAAACCTGTGAAGATGATCGTCTCCCCCGGCATGTAGCAGGTTGCAGTGATCGGATCTTCTAGGAGCTTGCCAACCTTCGCGCTCTGTATCTCTTTGACAGTTTCCACAATGCGCCATTCAAATCTCGTCAACCGCTCGTGGTCTCAAATAACACGCTAACGCGACGGACGCCTTAAGTCTCGGACGTCGATTCGCGACTCAAAATTCACTACACGACTTCGTTGTTACCGATGCGTGATGCTTACGCATTATCCCTATGTTTAAAACGAATGACAGATTGTCTCGCACCCAAGTCGAAATGCGATCTGGAACATCCAGCTGATATTTAGAAACTGTAGGAAAACGAATTGACCGGAGGCACCGAACAAACTCTCGCTCTAGTGGCGGCGCTGGCCAGGGGCGTGTTTTCCGAGCAATGAAATAGAAGTGTTTCCTGCCGCAAAAGCATCATGGGGTAGTCGAGTTGCTCTCTCTGTCGCATGCTCGATCTTCGGAGCTGTAAGGTCGTCTGGAGTGCCGCCCAGGAGGGAGCGCCGCCCGTCACGGACCGCCGCCCTCGCCTACCTACAATCAGTCTCTGGCGCGAGCCATTTGTTTTTGGGAAGGCTGAATCCGCTGGAATCCACCTCGGGACGTTATGCACGTTTAATTCATAACTTGAGTGATTTTCCGAGAGACATTGCATTGTGATACTCACCCCTCCCCCCGGTGAAACCGCCGACCTTTTTGAAGGAGCCAAATGCACTTTAAGGACTCTTCATGGGTTGCGGTTTGGGAAGCAGTAGCCTCGCTGCTTGGCATCTTGTACTGCCTGTAGTTCGAATTCTGGCGATAGAACATGAAATCATCCGGAGCGACTACGGATGTGATGGCCTAGTGGGTAAATTGCGCAGTCAGTATCACTCCTGAATGTCTGCATTCATGGATATTGCGTCGAAACTACCACACCCCCCAATGGAGGATGATCCCCATTAATCTGCTTCTAGACCCTTGACCGTGGCCGGCGGGGACTGCGACTATGATCCTATAATAGCAAATTGAAAATTTGGGAAGCCAAGCTTCCTTATTCTGGGAACTAAGAATCCTAAGCTTCCCACCAGCGCTGGCACTGACTGGAATCATACGAATTCCAAATATTTGTTGAAGACGATGGAGACTGTCCCCTCAAATCAGTCCCCGTTCGACATCCCTGAAGCCTCAGGAGTCGTTCTACGTTTATCGTTCGAGCCAGATTCTCGTTCGGTGATTTCTGCGTTGGGTCACTGCTTTCGGTACCGTCGGAAACTACGTTATCGCGTCCAATTGTCCTGTTTTTCCCTCGATTCATCCAGCACGGGGTTGCTGCATATTGACGAAGCTGCCAGACGGCGTTTTCTCCTTTCTTGAAATTGCTCTCAGCTGCTCCGCTCTCATTCATTGAACACAAACACAGCACTAAGAATTGAGAGAAAATGCTTGATTTTCCGAATTTCAGTTGATTAACAGGTGCAATATGGATCGGTACCGATCTGGGAGCATCGACCGGGAACGGGTAAACGAAAATAAAGCTCGAGAGGATGTAGGGGATCGCATCGACGGAATGGGTCTACCCGCGGACTTGATAGCTTTTTTCCCCTCTAGAAAAGAGAGAGATTACTTGCTTGATGTGAAAAGACAAAAAGAGGCGAGATTCAAATCCGCTTTGCATACGATCTGGGAGAGCAGCGGCCTCGAGTTGTTCGTGACGTCTCCCGCTACCCTGTTTCGCTTTCTCCCTGTTTTTTTCCATCGACAAACACGACGCGGGCACGGATTGACGAGAACTCGGGTAGACGCCGAGCAGCGAATTCTGTCATTCAAAATGGCCACCATATCAGAGATTCTATATGGAACAGATTGGTTCCGTATGCAATTTGAATAGAGCATTATCATCCAGCCGTCGGAGCGTGCAACGTTGTCTGCATAAAACGACAACGTTATCAGCAGCAGCAACGGCAAAAAATAAGGGATCTTCGGAGGCAGGGTCGCCATCCGGAGAGAAGCATGCAATACGGAATTCCATCAAAATTCTCGTCTCCTGAATACGCAACCCGTCGAAAGTACGCAGCAAGTCGTTTTCTCATTAGATGCACGCTCGACTCGACACCTTAGGAAGTAGCCACGAAAATACACGGAAGCTGCGAAAAATCGAGAAATCATTTTGCAGCCGCAATTTCTTTCCTGTACCGATATGTTCGACTCACAACCAACGTGAAGGTGCTGATAACGATAACTTCTGGACAGAGAACTCCCTGTCAGCCAGTCATCGAAGGGCGGTAGCGTCTCTGAGCTCATCGGAAAATTCAAGAATTCCACGCTCTAGGAGTTTTTATCTGGATATCAGAGTCGAAGGATCAAGATCCATTCATCCTGGGAGATATTTCGCAAGTTTCTCTCTTGCAGTTGCCGAAAAGGAGGAATCGATGTGAAACGTTTGCTTCGTGTGACTTCTAGAACGACCCCGAGCTTTGATCTTGAACCGATGAGGATCCAAGCAGCGTTTGGAGTCGGAGCCGTGGCCGCGAAATTGTTGGAGCGCGACCGTGCATATAAAAAGCTGATGACAACATGTTCTTTCGAGAGATTTTCTTTTTGCCCTTAAAAATTTGTCTGTTCATTCGGTTCTTTGCTCGTTTTCACAGTCTGCCGCTACCAACTTCCACCTCAGGGATCATCCTCCAATCTCGAAAATTGCCTCAAATACTCGCTGTACCCCTTGGGGTCTGACGGGTCGAGAGGAGCTCCTCCAACGTTCAAGAAGGGAAGATAGTGCCGACTCTTTGGGATTCGGATCTGCCATCGGAATCTAGGAGTCTTTGCCGTTTTCTGGCCCAAAACATTTCCTCGCTATAACGAACGAGACTACTGCGGATGAATCGTGAAGAACACTCGGGTTGTTTCTTCGGACGATGTGAATCCCACGATTTTGGGATCAGATCCTGTTTACAGAATGTATGTGAGCATGTTGGAATCCATGTACTCTCATTCCCGCGTGTTTCTCGGAGCAAAGAAGTTTTTCAGAAACCCAGAGCCGAGCCATCGAGACTCGAACCGAGCAAATCGCTTGATTCGAACGGTTTGTCGGGACTATTCTCATGATATTTGAGGTTAAAAGTGGTACTACCTCCATCATCGCCCGCCTAATGGAGAAAGAAACCGCAAGAGCTTGAGGTCGACTTGGAAAAAGTGAGATGTTCGGTGCGTTTTGAAGCGAGATTCGGAATTTTAGAGAAATGGTTCAAAAGATAGCTCGACCTGCCGTTGCGGGCACACGCGTCAATCGGAAATAATGAGGAATACTATAAATGCCGATACCCAGATACGTCGGATATTAGCATGATGAGAGTGTATCGTTGTTATCAGGCAGATGGAGAGCTATTCCTCGAGACCCGAACGGTTTACATAGCGTGTCTGCCGATGGATTTTTTCGTCTCCTGCGACAGTGAAATCTTTTTTTCCGCGAAATCTGTCCGCCCGGTGAACTCATTGGATCCACAATTGATCTGCTGAACGCTTGTGAGGACAATCCGCTTCTACCAGCTACCGGCGAGAAACGAACGAATCCGTTTCGGACAACGAAATCGAATGTCGTCGGAAGGACATGAGAAGTCTGCACCCGGACGAATACTCTGGGCTTCAGAGATAGACTCCGAGCAGTCCTCAACCTATCAAGCCATGGACATGAGCTTTCCGACGATAACGGGAACGATCTCGACGGATCCGTTACATGGCGGTCTTTTGAGCGATGGAGTCGAAAGAGAGCTGCAGAAACTCTTTCAAGCATCCGAAGATTTCTTGAAAGAAACCAAACAAGCACCAGATCGCAACCCCAGTTATGTCGATACGTGTTTGGATTTTGTGAACCGGGCTCTGCGCGAGAAACATCAGTTGACACTGAGAGGGAACGTGTTCTACAGTTTGAACGCCAGAGGCTTTCCTGATATGTCGAGATCTGTGACGGGTGAGAAGAATCCGCTTTCTGTTCTCAGGGGGAACCAAAAATAGACGTGGTACAAATTGTCCGTATTTTGACAAATCAGAGACCTTTTTTATTTGTCCACAACGCGCGTCCACCCGACACACGATTTGAGCACCTTGAAAGACTATAAAAGTTGTTCAGTAGCGGACTCTGGAGCGATACCGCCCGAGTGAATCTTTTCCGTCTCACCACTCGACACATCCGTCCACATTTTGTAGGCGATCGAGAAGTCGTCTACAATTTTGACTCCGACTAAAAGCGGAGTAGAAGAGGAGGCTCGATGAAGTTTCCAAGAATATAACTGTTAGAATAAATCTAAGCGGAACACCGTCGCATGCAGATTGGCCGCGTCGGAGGTATTCAGTGATAGATTGGCGCTGAACCAGTTCGGCAATCGTTGGGCCATCCTCCAGGCCTTCAAAGTCGACAATTGTCGGTTCAGGCGCAGCTTGTCCGGAGGCGGCGAACTCGCTCGCGACGACAAGAGTTTCTTTCCCGGCGAGAGTGGTCATGTCCCTGTGTTTGGGGACAGTTTCGGTCGATTCCATCCGTTTTTCGATCTGAATGACCGGTCTTGGAACAGTCTGAATGAAGACAACTTCACTGATCGAACCTTGCACTCAACACTGGGAGCCTCTTCTGGAGCGAATATTGGACATTCGAACGATGACTCGTCCGAATTCTCAAGAAATCCAACAACGAAGGAAGAGCGATGGAAAATCCACTTCGATGTGTTGGAACATTCTATCAATAGAAGCCACGATATTTCACGGTTCTTTTTCTATTTACGAAAACGCGATAATAGCAGCGTAATCCGTCACCTTGAAATTCGAGACCCTGAGAGCTGGGCGTGAAGTGAAAACAGGAACTTCAAAACGGAACTTGTAGTCGGAAAGCGTAACGGTGATCAGGGAAGGTGTTTATTCGCATTAACGGCGGTGTGAGTGAGATGGAACAAGATGACGACTGCGGCACATATTATCCGATTCTGACAACTGCCGACAGAAATTTCCTTTGTTCCACCATTCGCTTTCGATGACGGCAAAGGCTAATTGAACCAAAGGTTTCCGACTTCTCACCGCTTTCCCAGATAATCCCGCTTTCTGTATTCTAAACTGATTCTCCACCTTGAGAACTTTTCGGGGGTGATTCCTAGATTGTCTCTGTTAACGTTTCCAGAAAACTAGTTAAACTTCAAGTCGGAAAATAGAAACGGAAGCAATGCTTCAAAGGAGATTCGGGCACTCCTGATGATCGTCGTGTCTCAGCTCCGTGGGCAGATGATCAGAGTGGATTGGAATGGGTTTATCTTCTGGTGATAACTTAGGATTGTTCAGCGCGTGTTAGACTCGGTTCGCCGCCGACACATGGCTCCGTCCATATTGAGTCCAGCCAAACACACGCAGACGCCGCGTTCCAAAGAGGAGGCTTTGAGTCAAACAATTATGCCAGGCCATGGATCCTGATTAAGACACAACGCAGCAAGCAGGATCAAATTCGATCACGCGTGATGCCAACGAGCTCAGAATTTACATTCTAGCTTTCCGTTATCGAGATCTCGGCCACCACCAGAGGTGACCACGGGCCTTGTTATCGTGCGATAACGTACAATGAAGCGGCGAAGTCTGTTCACGTGCCGCGGTCACTGAATGATTGTGAAAAAAGAAAGGCCAGGTGCGGTTGACTCTTTACGAGTCTTTAATGCTAACTTATGAGAGCGTTTACGACGGCGACATAGAGACTTTTATGGCTACATGCTGTTGGGCGTGGATCTATCTGTTCTTCAATCGAGGGAACTTAGTATTGCATTTGCTCTCCACACAAAGATAAAGCCAGGAATTGTTTCAGAACAAGGGTCGACGGAGACACTTATTCGTGGAGTGGGCTTCTGTACAATCGCGGATCGGACATGGCCGACAATGTGGAAGGTGCTTTCCGATCCGTTCCAGCTATTCATTCGATTGGGGAAGATCCATTCCATGTGCGGTCTTCCGAAACACGGCAATTCATCCAATAATGGTTTCGACGGATGTTGCGGCGGAAAAAGCTCCAGAGCCTCGCCCGCCAGTCGCGTGGAGTGTTGACACGATTGAAATCAATTGGAACACATCTATTTTCGCGTCAGCAAAGAGGTACGCTGAAGTAGTCTTCAGTGAAGCGAGTTTCCGGATCACAGAAGTTTCTTGTCGTCCCGAACTAATTCTGAAATGATATAGCACTGAGCAGTTCGTACTTTAGCTGAGGGAGGAACATTAGATGGTCACGCCACTGCAAATCGTCGGCTACCGAAAATCAAGCCGGCACCCTTTCCCCAAAGTTGCAATAAATTCCATCAAGCTCCGCTTGTAACTCATAGTCATCCACGATCTCCTTCAAGCTCGAAGGTAGGCAAACCACGCTTTCTTTCTCCTAATCGTTCCGAGGAGGCATTCGATGCTCTCGCATAATCTTCGAGTAACGGAGCAGATATTAGTACTCGAGAGATGGGGATGAAGTGAGCTCGAGAGTTGATACTAACAGAATCCCCACAGGACGTATCTCCAGATGTTTTTTCTTTAGCATTCGGTATTTTCAAGAGACGTCTCGACGTCTTGAACAAGATTCGATGGAGCAAACTCCCTGCCTTAATCTGCTGTGCTTCCCATTACAGCCATGAGCCGTCTTGCGGTTGTCCTCTGCCTCATTGCTGCGGCTGTCTATGTCGAGAGCAGCTATTATGGCTTTGGTTATGGCCTCGGATACGCGGGCTACGGGCTAGGATACGGAGGTCACGGCTACGGTAAAATTGCTCATTACTACAAGTATCCTCTGTACAAATCCTATTACCATTACTATCCTCGCTACTACCACCATGGACTCTATGGCTACTATCCCTACGGCAAGAGTTTGGGTTACGGATACGGAAAAGGTTACGGTTTCGGCTACGGAAAAGGTTACGGTTTCGGCTACGGTGGATACGGGCTCGGGAGAGGCATTGGCTATGGAGGCTACGGATACGGTGGCTATGGTTTTGGCGGCTACGGATACGGCAAAGGCTACGGGTGGTGGTGAAAAGTGAATACCCTTCTTCTCTCTCACTGGTTCTGTACATTTGTATCTACAATAAACGCGTGATGTTCTTCGGAAGGAAGCTCGAGCTTGGAAGTTCAGGTATTGATCACAGTTAGCACTAAATATTCACAAATGGAGGAAGATATTACTCTCATTAGTAGAGCTTGGAAGTTTAGGCATTATTCATTAATCAGCCTCCATCAATCCATGGATATATTGATCGGAGGTTGATTACTTCGATGGTATTTACTCAACAAAGTCATGGGCTGGAATAATCAGGCACTATTTCACTAAACATCCATCAATTCGTATTGATTGATGGAGGTTCAAAAATGATTAATGCCTAAACTTCCAAGCTCTACTCATTAGTGGAAACAATTTGCACAGGCTTTTATTCATTACCAAGAGAGAATCGTGGTAAGGAGCCGCCATTTATTCGCGGCAGTCTCCTTGACTCAAGGGGAACGGACAGACAGTTTGCATTCACAACACCGAATAGCTGGGCAGAGCAATCATCTTCTCTTGCTTTCATCGAAAGGTCAACGACAGATCTGAGCACTTTAGGGCGGTGGAGGCAAAAAGAAGCGTTCGATAACCGATTCAACAAGTGAAGTTTCGAAATCCAAAGACACAAAAGCGCCGTGTTTCGGACCCAGAGCTCTGGAAGTTTCAACTTCAGACGACTAGTACTTGAACCATGCATGCCGTTCCGAATTATTGTCATAAGATGTCGTTTCTGCGAAGCGTTCATGACTTTCCAGGCAGAGAATCCGCGCTGGTCATTCCAAGACTGTCGATGAGTTCACTGATGAGATGGCCAACTGTGGGCTTCGCGCAGAGTCGTGTGGCTAAGTGGACGTTGTCTAAGCGAACGGTTACTTCAAAAACGATCATCGTTGACATTCTCTCCAGACGGAAAACGAGCAAAATGTGCGGGACTGCTCCCGCTGAAGAAGGCTACCGACATGTGGCATTTGATATTCGCACCGCGTGCTGGAAAAACATATACGGAGGGCTGGGAAGAAAGCATACCAGTCAGACCAGATCGGTACTCATTTTGAGATATTTCTGGTTCTCCGCGTTTCTGAGAGTTTCACGGTCGATTTCTGAATCAGAAGTCTGTTGGTTCTCCGATGAAGTGATTTCGCGTTCATGCATTCCACTATCAGTGCCGGAAATCAGTTGCGTCGAGCACCCACGTTGTCATCAATATCGGGCCAAAAGTGATCGAAGAAAGAATTAATGAACGTGCGTTACATTCGACTATGCTCACCACAAATTTAGGATTCGCCATCTACATCACCAAGTTCCTATAAGCTGCACATCGAGATCACTAGGAGAAAATCTAGGAAAACTCCGGGCCTATTCTTGTTCATGTGCTCCTAGTGGAGAAGTCAGTTATTCTTTGAGTAAACTCATTGAAGAGATTTATCGGCATCTTCTCAAGGAGCCGAGTAACATGGAAACGAGCATGGGCTTCAGATTGGAATACGAATTGTGAACGGTTACAGAACACAAATTTCAGAACATTGGAGAAATCAATTACCAACGTCTTTTTCGAAATGCTCTCATTTCACATGTAGGGTTCTCCCGAATACGTTAAGGGAGCATGTGTCTATTGACATAAGATACACGACAATCCAGGTTGATGCTCGCCCACATTTGGAGAATTTTGGAAAAGTTCCATTGATACACTTTCGGCTTTTCGAATGGAATAAAAAGAGGAGGGAGTGGGATGAAGTCTGTCTGGCGCTCATTATGTCGATGCTGAGCGATTACGACCAGAGTTCTCTCGCAGCCGCCACTTCGAGAGATGGTGTATCTATGTGTGGAATAGATGTAGATCAATAACTCTGGAAACTTCGATATTTGCTATCCAGCCGATAGGATCCGTTCGTCTCCTCCCATCTCCATCCTCGTTTGTCGAGTAGATTATTGAGGTTCCGAGAGAGAACTCAAATCCTTCCAAACGGGCAATGGAAACATAGTTCGAAAGTCTGATAGTGCGCCATTCACCTCCGCGTCAACAAGAGACACTTCGTGCATTGCGAGCAAGCGTGGTGACCTTGACGGCGAAATCAGTCGTACAGCACGTCGCGTGAATGTATGCCAATAAAGTCAATCATAATGTTTCGCCAAACTTCGAATGAGTCCGCCAAGCCGCAATCGTTTACTGGGCTGAGTCAGTCCACACGAGACGTCGAAGGCAAAATCAGTGACAGAAAATCAAGGATGCAAACCCTTCCTTTCTCGCGGGGGTGAGAGTTTCGCTTAAAAGTGTTCGCGAGAGGAAAAACCTTTACGTAATCCGCCAACATGAAAGTGGTACGTTTCCGAGCATAGAGAGGCCCGTTCTCGGTGTTTTGTGCAGTTCGAGTTTACGTGATTATCTGTACAGTGCAAGCAAGTAGGATTTTCACGGAGTCTCAGACCTGACCTTGACTATGAATGAGGCAGCACAAGTCTCTATCACAGTTTTGCGATCGGAGTGATTTTCAACGATGCCATAGATTCAGCCAGAGAGAGCGGACGCTGGAGCATTCCACTGATGGTCCAAGTTGCCGACGTCTAACTCATTTCACGTCGCTTTTCGAAGAGCTTTAGATTGCAAAGATCGGTGAGCTCATCGTTGTCAGGGTCTTCTATCAGATGTTCTCATGATGTGTCTTCGGTGTTCATGGACAACTTATTGAATTTCTCAAAGTGTTAAATGCATCCCATTGATGGTTCTAAATGGGGACGCGGTGACTGCGCTCATGTCAGACGTCCTATCTCCAGTATCTCGGTAACCCATAGCAGGCAGAAATGAAACACCGACGCCGGAAGAAGCGGGAAAAGCTTTTGGAACACGAAGACAAGTTCCTCGTAAAAAATTCCCCCAACAGACTCAGTGAAAAACACATTCTGAGGTGGATCGAACCGCCCATAAGTAAAAATAGCCTGCCCTTGATAGAAACTCACTTCTAAACATTGATAAATAGTTCCGGTGTTCTGTTAAGTTTTTTACTCTCAGACAGAAAATTCTGAAATCTGACTTTTCCACTCCAATGAATCCGTACCCGCGTCTCCGTGACAGTGAAAACCAACGGCTTTCTGTGTGATGAAAGCTCGATATCAATTTGGGTCCCCATCGAACGGCATTGGTGACACCATCGGAATAGGTTGATGATTGAGCCGCCAATCCGGGAACGACGGAATATCCTGAATTGACAAGAAAGCTGGCGTTGTCTTCGACAGCTTCCAGCAAACTATATTTCAATATTTTTCTGAGGCGAAGCTTCAACGAGTTCGAGGCCCTTGAGGTTTCAAACAAGAGCGTTCGTGTTAGCTCTCTTTTCACTGGGATAGTTGAAGCGAAAACACGATACGGAATTTCCATGCTTTTATGGCGGCCGTGAAACGGTCGGTGCTGAAAATAAGAATTAAGATGGCTTTCCCTTTCACAGATTCTGGTGCTAGCAGCGATTCTGGGGTCCAGCTTGGCCAGTTACCTGTACAAGTCGACGTCGTACGCGCCCGCGTATCTGTATCGCAACTATTACAACCCGGTCCGCTACTTCAGCGGCCAGAGCAGCTCGCGGGTTTATTCTTCGTACCCGACGACCTATTCATCCGGATGGCGCTCTGGCCACCATTCGTACTCGAAGCCCTACTATAAGGTGCATAAGGAAGTGTCGTACGTCAAAAAGCCCGTCGTCAGCGTCAAGTACGTCAAGGAGCCGGTGGTGAGCTACCGCGTCCGACCAGTCAAGACGGTGTCCTATGTTAAAGAGCCTGTTGTGACATACAGAAAAACTAAGGTTGTTCCTGCTTACTGGTGAAACGAATCTGATGTTCCCATTCCCGCTTTTCATCACTGAATATACATCCGAGCTTCTCTTAAATTATTGCTTCTGATGAAAACGATGCTCGAGCACCCAGAGTCCGACTGCACTGTACATATCTCGTGAGAGAGCACTGGGACACGGGCGGGCTTGTGTCAGAGCTTTACGGATTCCGTGAATAAAAACTATGACAGCCTCAAAAAATCGTTCTCTTCGATCTTTCTTGATTGACGGCAATGGACTGCCTTGAATCAGACCCCCGGTCCTCAAATGGAATTATGCAGTCAGAAAATTGCTTTGCGAGGCGAAGGCGGGATCTTTTGGAAGTTTTACAGTTTTACACAAGCGGCTTCATCGAATCGCGACGGAGAACAAGATCGCGAGGACGGAAAGTGGAGAAGCTCTGGACGGATATTAATGCTCCTCTCTTTAGAAGTAATTATCTGTGAACCGGCTAACTGGCTGACTAGTCGGTTGACTGGGCGAGCCGGCTGGGGACAGCTAACGGTCCGAATGAGCCGCAAGTCACCACCGCAGGGGCTGTCGCCTTCGCCTCGGCGGCCAGCACCACCACACTGAAAGCAGCGAAGGGTCATTTGAATATTAAAATGAGACAGACTCATTCCACGACTAGCAGAAGCACCGAGTTCGGCTTTGCGCAGCTCTAAAAGCGAAGTTTCAACTTTTCAACACCGTTGACTAACTGGCCGCGCGGGGCTCTCCACTGCGAGCTGCGTTGGTTGAGCATTCATTGCGATCAAGTTGCGGAATCGCCAATCTCCCACGATTCTGGCAAATGAAACACTTGCGAGACTACTTTTCAAATTCCGCATCGATTCTCTGGATTGCAAGGTGCTACTGCCGCCAAGTTTGATTCCCAAACATCCTCATGATTAGCCAATGAAGCAATGTTTTTTCCGCGATTCTCTGACCTGATGGTTGTCTGAACCTGTTGAGGTATGTTCCAATATCAATAAATGAACTCAGAAGAACGCGTTTCGAGGATTTGGAGAAAAGGTGTTTGTCGCGAAACAAACAGAGGTTTTGCTCTTATTACGCGTCTCCTTCCCAAGAGAGATCGCTTTGTGTTTTCGCTCGACGCGCTGATCACGCGTTCCTTAGCTGCGGTTCATCTCGAAAGCAGCAAAACTCTAAGAGCTTCCTGAAAGAAAGACGAACGAGAAGTGAAGAACGAAAGTCCTAATTGGATGTAGAACCGGAAACGGATGTGGATGCATGCTCGGTTGTCAGCTCTCTCGTTGGCTGCTCCAGCGAAAACCCGACACAAAAGCCGATCAATGGGCACGACTTCACGAAGGTAGAAGAGGTGCCTCCAAAGTGAGTGGAGCTTCCCATCGTCACTCGGCCAGAGACAGGGATTTCTCCTGATTCTGAATCGAGAACGACCTCAAGAGACTCCAATATAGAAGAAGCTCTGAAGACGTTCGGCAGTCTATTTTCGAAAATGCCGAAAATCCAAACGTTCGATTCCAAATCCGAAATGGCGTTCAGAAGGAAATATGAGTTTACCATCTCATTCGACTGCAGCAATAGAAGAGGACTTTTCATCAAGAACGACCACTGCGCGGTGAACGAGGCCAACCAACATCGAGCATGGAATCAGCCAAGGAACGGAGTAAGGAGGTAGGGGTAAAAGGCGTAAGGAGAACGAAAGGTTTCGGTCAAAAGGAAGTCCCCCGCTCTCTCGAAGCCGCCCCGGAGGGTCTGTCGCTGTCTTTTTTCAGAATTCGTTGCCGGTCGGTTGGTTGGCCGACTGACTGATTCGGTTGAGTTATGCTCATTTGTAAAGATTCGGACTCGAATCGGAGATATCCGATGTAATAAGAACGCCTAGCGAAAACTAAAATTCGAGGAAGCTTTTAGGAATAACTCGCTCGCTCGGTTGGTTCGTTGGTTGGTCGACCGTGTGCGCGTTTTCGTCATTGGTGCTCTTGCTGCTCTCCGAATAAGAGGGCCATCCTTTTTGCCCATCGTTTCGTCGTCCCTCGGAGAGTGAGGGCACCGCTAGGGTTGAAAAGACCACCGACTGCAGTTGGGATGAAATGGGATTGAAGAACACCAAATTGGTCAGATCAGCTATTTCGGAGGGCTTGTTGGACGGCAGGCATAGACGAACGACGAGTATGTAGACGACCATTGAGACTTTTCGACGATCTTCTCTCATGACAGGTAACCTCTTCTTGGGAAGAGAAGGGAATTCAAAATCGGGGGGACTACAGGTACTTTGCTCGGAATATTCCCGAGAATCCATTAGGGCCATGTTCTTTTGACCGTTAAAGAGATTATAAAACTCGAGCTGAATAACTCCAAGAACGTGACGCTAGTTGACAAGAACTCGTCGCTCGGATCCAGTGCCCGGGTGATCATCTGATATGAGAAGTTATTGGAGGGGAAGGTTTTCAACTCAATTCAACAATATGGAAATCATGAGCGATCCCGACAGCTCGAGTCAGTACTTCACAACACGATCATATTTTCATGGATTTCGCGTGAGCGCTGCTTAGGGAGCCTCTGTGATGATGTTTATGCGCTCCCCGGCTTCCATAAGTCGTTGAGTCGCTTATGCGGCAAGCTGATTCACCGATAAGCAGCAAAACTCACAAATGAATTGCAAAACGTGGTCATCGTCGTTTTTAGCCCATATCGCATATACTTCCCCTTAGATGGAGCACATATGATGATGTGACTCATGGAGTCGTGGTGTACTAGATGGCGCACAAATCGCCTTTCAAGATGAAAAAGGGGGCAGCGCCATCTGCCGATAAAGTTGGGGAGATAAGAATGCTTGTGGTGGTGGTGATGTTGGCAGCGGCCACGGCGGCGGCGGCGGCGGCGATAAACGCCCTCATCTAATCTTTGCGAGCTGACTTGTGTTTCAGCGGGCAGGTGGTGTCGCGTGGTGGCGGTGGTGGTAGCTTCGATAATGGCTAGAAGCTAAAGCGGCGGAGAAGTCAAGGGAGAAGCGGTGAGAGATGAAGTGCGGCTCCTATATCTGGTGATTGAAGTCCAATCAAGGCCGCTTCTGCCACCGTGGCTTCATAGGTGATCAACTTTGCTCGCTTGATTTCGCCGATGCAGCCGAGCTTTTCTTTGCTTTCTGTTCCTAAAGGAACCGTATAGAGAGAAAAAGTTTCAATCCCATCGGTGCTTCGTGAAGGCATAAAGCTCCGACAGGGAACCATTGAACTGATACTGGCTGGAAGACGCGAATGATTCCGGAGAGGTGGCAAGTGAATCCTCAGTTTTTCAGCCTTCATCTTGGAATCAAACTGAAAGAATCGCGATTGCGGCTCTAACTTTTGAAGAGAATCCCCGATTTTCAGGCGTTCAGGATGGCGACAGTCCAAGCGTGGAACATTCCGATGCTCAATCAACGATCTCGTAACTGGGTTCGAGGGTCGTTCAAGGCTGATAGTCGTGTTACGAGTTTGCTCATCATCTTTCGAAGGCAGTCAGTCAAGCAGCCGAACAGTTCGTTCGGGCAGGTCGTTCGGCTTCAAGCAGTTTCCTCGGTGGCCACTCACGAAGCCATTAATATCGCTCTAGTCGCTCGCTAATCGTGTCATTCGTTCTTCCTTCGTTGAGGACGAGGGAGGAGTCGAGGAGATCTTCTATCGAAAATGGGAGCTCAGCCTACGTAGCGACCGACGACAAAACGACTAACTAGCAGTCGATACAGAACAAGAGAAGAAAAAATGTGCCATTGAGACTTGATTCGATAGCGGTAACGATGACTGCCGCGGTGATTGCGACAGATTTGAGGAGAACTACTCATCGCCTGTCTGCTTCTAGGGGTTCCGACTGGTTTGGAGCGGAATATGCAGCGTGGCACGCTATTATCATCAATGTCACTCGATTCGTTGGTGGGCCCGTTCACTGCCGATGAATGTTTTACCAGCGATACAGAATAGCGAGTCGGAATGAAGAGAAAAAAAGAGCTCTGAATTGGAACATTTCAGCGATAGCGAGCCATCACAATGATCATCTAACTTGGATTCGCTGTCGTGACTTCGAGCCCAATTCATTGGCCGGTCATGGTGAGAGCGCTCTCCCGCTCATCCCTGATTTTCGAATTTGCTTCAGGCTCGACATTCCGAAGAGCACCTGATCGAAAAGAATGCATTCTACTCTGACATTACGCGCGGAATTTAGCAGATCTCCCACAACGGAAACACCTTCCGAGGAAGGTTAAAGTGGACCCTGAGCGGAGTTTCCTCTTCGTACGGATCACGCGGGAAAAACGAAAAATGTTCGCGACTGAACTCCGGAGAATGGTTTTTCAGTACTCATGAGTTCGATTCCTTAGAAAGGAACGTGTAGAATCCTATTCCCCGAGCTGAAGATTACGTATCCGCACTGCCCATAAGAGAACGAATAACGCGACCTTCCTGAGATTCTTAAGTGGAGATCAGCGGGTTACTCGACAAGCGCAAGTCTCACACATGAGCTTCATTGGTGCATGTATTGTGAAATGTTTGAGGTGATCGCTGGAGAGGCTGCGGAATGACAAAATCGAAGAATTCTGAGGCATCGAATCATCAGACTTCGCGAGCTTGGACCGAACTGCTCCCGAGACTCCCCTGCTCGCGGTGGAGAACGGGGACTGCTTGAGTTGAATCTTCTGCTTTGACTGAGCAGATGATTTCAAGCGATTAGACCGATGGACCGTTTGACGGACAGCTTGACAGATTTTCACGACAGTGGCAAGGGTCCCGGGAGAAGGGTTCACGGCGGCGGCAGCTTCTTCTATTATCTTCTAATCTGCTGCCTAGATGTGCTTCTGCTGCCAGCAGCTATGTTGGGTGGAGTCGTATATCGCTTCTATTTCCCTCTAGCTGAAAGCTGACTGGGTGGTTGTTCTCCGTGTCTTCTGACGAGACAACGATATCCCTTCCCTGACCCGAGCTCTTCATTCCTCTCATGAGAGCTCAGAGGATAGCCGTGAAAGCGCTTCCTTAAGTGACCCTATTAAGCTTTTTATGAATACGCCAAGCCTCAACTCTGGCATGTCAGTCTCCTCGTGGCTTCACTCGATTCGACGTTCGTGTTGAATCGTGTTTAGTGCACTGAGCTGGGAAGTTTTCTCTTTCCTCAAAAGTAAATGAATTTTCTCTACGAGAGACTTGAGCGTGAATCGCCAATTGCCGAGCACGTTTCTTCTCGGAGTCTTGGCTCAAGTTTTCGACTCTGGGGCTTCTCGTTCAGTTTGGTTGTGTTTTTCTCCACCCGCTGTCGTGTCGCGTGATCGGATCGGAAACGCAGACGTTGAGCTTCGAAGGACATCTGAAGCAGCAACGACTCGAGTTCGCAGCAGAGCCAAGTTTCGGAAAGCCGAGAATGACGTGAAAATCGAATTTGGCTCAAGACGTCCCTCGCTGCCCCTCTGTGTCCCCACTCCGAGAACAAGAACAAAGCGAATGCTCCGCCCGCCCGACCGCCCTCCTGTCTGTGCGTCTCCGTGTCCGTGCCTCTGTGAGTATCTCTCTGTGTGTTCGTCACCGCGTCGCACACGGGATCACAGCAGGATCAGCAGCGTCGGAATCCAATTCGGATCCTCCTGAACGGGTGTCTTGCAAGTTCGCTCTGAGGGGGCCGGCCGGTCACAAAAAGCAAGCGCATCCGAAGTGTATCTGTTGGTATGTAGAGCAGCTTGCTCTAACAGTTCCGGCAACCACCGAGCCGCCTCGAATGCCAACAGCACTAATGCCGTCGCTGCCGTTGCTGAAGCAGCATCTACCAACAGGACGACGAGTGGCTGGAGAGTGGGAGAGATGAGAGCGCCGCCACAAAAGGACTTTTCTCTCTCTCCGTTGCTCTTCCTCTTCCCTTATCCTTGCCATTATTCTCTTCTTCGTACTCCATTATTACCATTTGTCTTTGTAGTCTTGCGGTGGCGGCGCTACCACTGGCCATGGTAGCCTCGTTCAGTTCAGCTTTGCTCTTGTTGCAATGGTTGTATCGTTCGCTGTCCGCTCAGCGTTGTTAGAGGATACAAGAGAAGGAGGAGCAAGGAGGAGGAGGAGGCCGGGCGAAGAGCATCTCCATTCCGGCTGCGTGTTGTCTCCGCGCCCCTTGCTTGCGGTCATGAGGGCTGAGGTTCGGGAGCGACATTTGCAGACACTTCTTATCTCGACCCGACCAACCTCGTGGATACCAGATGCGCAACCAAATGGCTCTGCCTTCTTCGCGCTTTTACCTACGCTCGCCGTCAACTCGATTCCACGACGATACGCGGTAACTCACTTTATTTCGTCGGACCACAGGTTATTTGCGGCAGCGCTTCAACGCCAAGCGTTGACGTAGCTTCGTCAGAGTCCATATATGTATATTTCCTCAGTAGAACGGAACAAATGCCTCCTGTTTACGAATCCCTTGCCAGCCTCAAACCCTGAAGAAGTCCGCGGTACAGACACTATTTTGCTTCTAGTCTGTGGCACGGATGAAATCACGAACAGCCCGCTCGGCTCTCTCAGCGTTAAATGACTTCTGTTGATTATTATCAATGAAAGCAGAAGTCGTTCAGGAGAAACTCGCGTCAACGCCAATATCAATGGTTTCCTTAGGATGCAGTTAGATCGAATTCTGAAGTTCTTCGGTTCTTGCACGATCCCCATGAGAGCTCTTATTGTGAGAAGTCTTGCGGAACTACATCGCTGGGATATTTTTGAGGCGGGAATCGTAAATTCGTACGCTCGCAAATTGTATCAGCACCGTATGAGCGAACGGCATAATGGGAACAAGCTGTCGGCTCTTCTTGCTCCACCGGCCGTCGTGGTCGCCGCCATTAGATCTCAGTAGATAAGAAGAGCGCACAAAGGAATGGAGGGGGATCGAGAGGAAAATTGAAGCAACGATCGGCCACGGTGGCGAACACCCTCGAACAAGAGAGGACAAACCAAAAGAGAGCTAAGGGAACAACGACACCGGTGGCGATGTTGATGGTGGTAGTGAGGGCAAATTGATAAAAATGACCAGCAAATGTTCGCGCTACGTTATTAGCCTCCTAGCAACCGCCCTACCGACCAACAAGGGACATCTAGAGCGACTTCGACGACATCGGAACACACAACGGATCGGGTACTCGGATAGATGGATGAACAAGTACACCGTAAGGGAGACAGACGAACCGCAAGACGAGAGAGGTAACGTCCTAACGGGGGCGCTGAGATGGAGCTTTGATACGACCCAAAGATATGATACTCATTGTGACACTGCCTCTCAAAGCAGCTTCTTCAAGACCGTGGAGAGCAAGCAATGACGCACTATGGGCACGATCCGCGAAATCTTTGAATGATAATCCTCATTCTTCCGGGCTGAACGAATGTAATGGGACACATTATCTGAGCTGGATTTTCATCTCTCATCCCGACGTCGCTGAGATGTTAAATTGATGTTGTTGAGCCAGAAGTTGCATAAAACAATATGACTCATTGTAATAATTATGAAGGTTTGATACTTAGATGTGGATACTGGTGGATCGAGAGTGCTGTCGTTTTTAGAATCTGTCGTTTTTAGATATGTTCCACAAAACATGAACACATCGTCGAAGCAATAACGTGGATCGGCTAATACACTTTCACGGTTGGTCGGAGTGGGTCTAACGGTGTCCACCTTCCTCAAAACTGTGACCGAATCCGAGGCGGAAAGCCACCTCCGAAGAAAGAAGCGCGAGTACGGAGGATCAGTATATGCCATAATAACCGCCGAGAACATGTGGATGAAGCATGAACTTATAGGATGAAACGCCCGGTGTCGAGACCTCTCATTCACTCTGAGGTTCGTTTACTTGATGTCCGGCTTTCCGGTTTCAGGGAAACTCTCGGGTACAAGGAAGCTCTGCTGATTCTACGACCGACTCTGCCCCTTTGGTGCATCTGCTTGGGGATATTTGTTTCGCTTCGAAAGATGCTTGCTGCGCATGTAAACAATCCACTAGATTCGAACATTAAGATTCGGAGTCACAGTCACTCATCCCTTTCCTGTGAATCATGAACCGATACCGAGGAGGAAACGAGAACCCCGGGTCGATATCGTTGTAACGACTGAGGAGCTCCTGTGGTGGAGTCAGAAGTAAGCAAAGAGGGATCGGTAGAGTTCGAAGTAGGAGCTGTCGTCTCGAAACGAGAGGCATTCCGATGCGTCGTGGCAGTCTCCGGCTGTATTTGTGTGTATGCGTGATGATTACGAAAGCATATCTCCCGTCACATCCCCATTCCGCCCCACCACCGCTCGTATCCCTAGTTGTTCTCCTTAGGCCCCTCCTTTCCGCCCCCCTATTGCTCCCCCCATAAGCACTACCCGTGCGCGTACCGGGTTTCTTTCGCGCATTTTGATGCCTGTTTTGAGGAATTTTTTTCTCTCCAAATGTGCGACAGCCGTCTTCGCTTGTCTGCGCGTGCCGAGAAAAGAAGATAGACACAGCGAAAGCTTCAAAGAGTCTTTGAGTGTCAAAACACCACCGATGCCGCCGTCGCCGTATGAGGATTTGAGCATTTCTCTCGAATTTTCCGACGACAACGACATTGCCAGCTCCTGCGACAACGCTCGAGTGCGCGAGGAATTATTTTTGCTCTTTCCTTCTTTGGAACAGCGTGAAAATCTTGTTTTGCGTCAAATTCGAATCCGCAGCTTGAAGCTCAACAAGACTTGTGTTTCGAGTTAATGTCGTCACTGTCGCCGCCATTGTTGTTGGATTACAAAAACGTACCGGTAGGATACCGTTCCGTGAAGAGTCACCGTTTCGAGTCGGGTCGTTCAAGTGTACTTTGTCGCCGTTCCGACTTCTTGCAGTCCGGCGGACCGCCCGTTCGGTGGCCCAAACAAGGATATTACCGCGGAACGACTAAGATGTCGGTGGGGGAACATTACACTTAATAGGGTACTAACACTGCAAATGCCTAGAGCAGGAGAAGCAGCCAGAGCTGCTTTGCAGTAAGCAGTCTCTCGCGCTCAATCTCCGTTTTTTCTCCGTCTTTCGCTTGCTGCGAATGACTCCGCTCGGCTAATGTCCATCCACTAAAACTCAACAACCCACCAAACTGCAGAACTTGATTTTCAGCTGATGCCCCTCCCAGTCACGCATCCAACACGACCCAATCGACTAGCAGCCCGAGAGGTTGTCGATTTGTGCGATAGCTCGCTGTACCACGGTTGGGGATCCGCATCCTCGAACGAGTGTCTCTCGTTTGGAAGTGAACGTCTCATCGAGTCCTCATTCCGACTCACTGAAAAATGGCTTTTATTTATACGCCGCTCTCGTATTCCGCTAAACGAGGAGGAGAGCGTAGCAATCGACACTTCGATGCGGCTCGTTAGGAAGCCATCTCGGTCAAATGCGGCTTCGATGAAAACTTGAACATCAAGGAAGAGAGAGAGAACGCTCCCTCGATCTGCCGAGTGTCAATCGAGCTGCTCGTTTAGGGGATTCAGAGTGGAAATTACCTCTAAGTCGAGTCCACTCAAGATCAGCAAACTACTCTCCTCATACACCTTGGAGTTGTTATCGCCAAGCGGATGTCGTTCTCGAATGCTTTCTGAATTTCACCCTCGAGCTGCAAGCTCTGTCTATGGATTTCGAACCAACGACATTCCGCTCGAGAGTGTGGAACCACGAATCTACTTTGCATGTGATGTGATGTGTTACCACATCCACGTCCACATCCACAGCAAATCTTCACGTTGCATGCAGACCGCTTACACCGCTCAGCTATCTTGTCGTCTTTATTCTTCATCTTCAGCTCCTGGATTCGTTCCAGGACGTTGGAATTGGACCGGAAACTGCGCATCTTAGTTCCTGAACTCCTGACCTTGACGCGCTTGTGCTTCGAGATCCCATCTTATGGCATTGCGTTTAAGGCTTGATCCCTGATGAGTTTTATCTCGTATTCCAGAGGAGCAGGCTCGGTGTTCTCATGTCGCTGTCAACGAGCTAAACCCAATCCCAAGATCATGGAGTAACCCAATGATTCGATATCAACACTAGCCATCGAATAACGTTCGGAAAAGAAGCAGATGACGGTGCGGAATACGAGAACGAGAATCCGATTATCGACTCCTACTCTCTGTAGAGGAGCAAATCTGTTCATATCTCAAAACGGAGCCATCAAGCAATAAGTCCTGTGCTGCCGCCAAATTTCGGATAGGATTTTTTGAGTAAGCTCTCTTTCGCTCTTTCTCTGCCTCGAGTGTATTCCACTCGTTTTTGTTGCGCTCGGTATCTGAGAGCTTCAAGAATTGAAGCGATTTGATTTGAAATTTGAGATAACGTCGCTGTTTCAGAGTTACTCGGCTTGCTGCTACCTAGCAGACCCAATGGCCGATTTAAAGACTTGAAAGCTTTTTGATGGGGACACGGTCGAAAGTCCAGGTTTTTGTCACTGAGGAACGAACGAAAGCAACATTCGCGCTGAATTCGGGACACCAAAGAACACCAGGCTTTGCAGATCGTTTGTTGCAGACTTCACCGACCAGTTGACTCCTCGTTTGCTTTTTGAACAACCTCAGAATGGGTGGTAATGGTAGAATGGCCGCAAGCGCGAGCTTTTTCTCTCTGTCGGAGAGAAGGAAGAGGACACTGGAGCCACGTTAGGGTTCGAATCTTTGATCGCTTTAGAAGAGAATAGGCTGGATGTATAATTTTCATGAGCATTAGTATCAATAGACGCTCACAAATGTTGGTGGTTTACAAAATACCGGGACTGCTCATGTGGATGCGGAGTCGCATTTTCCCGGAAATGTGACATTCAGGCACAAGAGAGGACTCCTTGACGCCCGCTTACCTCCTGAGTCAATCCGTGAACAGAGTTCTCGGATGGCGTCAGCGCACGAGTAACTGACTTGAGCCGACTGAGGAATCGAGTTTCTCTGAACTTTAGCTGCATCAATCAGCGACGTACAATAATTGTCTGTGGCATAGTCGGAGGACTTTCAAAGAAGCATGATGGCATGGTGGTGTTTCCTCCTGTGAGTATTCCCGAATCATACGAGGATGACATCATTGCAAACTCGCAGAGTAAGATACCCTCAGATGAAGCGCATAGCCTTGTTTGATGTTTGCTGAATCACGCTTCCCCGAATTCAGCGGTCACCGTGAGCAAATGCTCAAAACATTGATCGACTCCGTTTTCCGCCCCCGAAATAACGGAAAATCGAAGGAGTAAGCCGTCCATCAATTGAATTATTCGTCGAAGTCTGATCGTGGAACAAAGTGCGGCCACAATCGGCAAAGCACGCCGCAGATGGTCAAATATTTCGATATAGGTACATACATATATATAAATATTGTCGGATGTATTCCAAAATGTCATCCAGGGGCTAAGGAAGTCGTTGGTAAAGTAAATGTGCAGGCCAGAATCGACACGGAATGAGCTTTTTGATTTCTTCGTTTGGGTTGTGGATTCTCCGCCCCATTCAATTCTCATCATTCCCTCCTTTTGGCTCCGCGTTATCCTTAGGTGTGCTCCTCTTGGCGCATTTGCTGGCATGGCTTCCTCGCCTGCTCGGTTGCATCCTACCAAGTTTGCCTAAGCCGTAATCAGGCGTCTGAAGACACCGGATGCTAGCATCACATAAACACACTAGCGCACATCCCCAAAGCACATTCAAACTCTATGTTTCCACTCTGTAGCGCTCTTCCTCGACTTTCGCAGAGTGACTCGTCGCCATTCCTTCAGTCACTCAACGCAAGCAGGGGGGCGAGCGAGCGGGCTAGAGAGACAAGATTGTAGCTAGGATAGCTACCGGGCGGGTGGGTGAGTGAGCAGGAGGAGCTTAGCTCTTACCTGTTAAATGTTTTGGGCCATTACCGCGCAGGATATACAAGCAGCAACCCTTTGAATTTATGGCCACATTTAGTCGACATCCCAGATTCGCCAGCAGAATCCAGCAGAGTGTTACTTTCAGGACACTGAGCTTACAGGCGGTGTGTCTGTTCTTTCCGGCGCGCCATCTCGACCCAACAGCCGACGGACTGCTGAATGCTTTTTCTTAGAGAAAGGTGAAACCCTGCGCAGTTGTGAATAGACGACTTTTCCTTCCGAAAACGCGTCCTGGCCGACAAAAATTGGACAAGTTTCTCTATGGCGGTTTCAGTCACGACGATCGCCAATGACGCCGTGCGCGTTCGAATCGACTGAGGTTGGATGGATCCATGCGGTCGCTTAAAGTTATTGCTGTGTCGATATAGCTTGCTTCAATTTGTCAAGCAAAACAAGACAACACTCTCGTTTATCGGGCGGGTGAGCCGACAAGCAAGAATACGCGATAAGACAAAGTGGCTCGAAGGCAGTTGCGCACTTGGCTGTAGCGCAACATAAAACTCGACCGCTGGAAAAACAAACGCGGAGAAAAAAAGCACTTGAATTCATCTAACGCTACAAATGAGGGACAACGAAAACGTATGTGACGGCGAAGTTCTGAGAATCAGGCCGGAAAACAACAATATCGAAGAAATCTCCACGAAAAGCTACAAAAAGCGATCCAGGATTCCCAAATGCCTAGGTGGAGATTTGGTGGTCAGTGCCGAGCACGTATCGTCGAAGAAATCGAACAGGGTCCAATGATTCTCGTGCATCGTACAAAAATATACAGCGCGACTGTTGTATCGCCGAACGATCGGCTAGGAAAACAGATGTGTTAGACACGACAAGCAGGAGAGTAGATCAGAAAAAATGAAGTGGGATCTGTCGATAAGAAGTGATCGCATGCTGCAATACCTATTGTTCGCGGCACGATCTTCTCCATCGCTCCTTTCTTATTTCCCTCGCTTCTTTCTGTCATCGTTCAAGCTGCGACGTGGAACTTGTTGATGTCGGCACGGAATCGGGAACATCGAGAGGGAGGGATCTTCTCCCGATGAGATTTCAAATTTTCGCTCCACATTCACTGCGCTGCCTTTCAGCAGACAGTTGTTGATTTAGAGTTTATATTGTAGTCGAATGAAAGAATACTCGATCCTTTACCGGAAAAACGCTCTCTGAAATATGCTCTTGTTGCCTGAGAATAGAAATTGAGGTCTATTCCGCAAGCTCGATGATTGTATGCGGTTTGTTGAGAGCGCTGAGTGAGATGGATACGAAGGGTGGTAGTTTCCTTTCTTGGCCGCATTATGTTCTCAGGAGCGGAGTCGTCACCAAAGCCGCCTCTCACACCCTGAAGCCTGCGCAATTGAGTAGGAGAGCCGATTCGCCCAAGCATTCTCTAGCGCAGGAAATAATTAGATATGTACGAGAAGATTTTGGACATCCTTTTGACGATGTTCTCATCCGAGAACGAAGGTGATCTCTCTCAACGTCCACGGAGTTCACGTTTTCATTCGAAAAGACTCAACGGCACTCGGCTTCGATGGACCTCAATCATGTCTGATTGAGTTTCGTCCTTCATCTCACGAAAACCGGATGCAATTTCGTTCTTTGCCTTGGTGCTTCAGGTATCAGACCGAACGAGAGACCTGTATTTGCCCAGAATACTGATCTGACTTTTGCGACTATGATAGGGAAGGATGAAGCTTTGAACACGCGAAATGCATCACGATTTCGACTCGACTCAGTCTTAGTACGAGGTTCGAACTCGATTTCAGGCTCGCGATCTCAAGCCGAGCTTCGAGAAAATTCTATCACGTCAGATCGATGTGCTCCGAGCGGAGTGTGTGAGCTGCTTTTCGCCCGAACTGGGCTGATGATTGGATGAAGAGCGAATAGAATTCGGGTGTGACTGCGGGGTCGATGAGAAAAGGTCGACACAGTACTTTTTCGAGTCTTCGGTTGTCTTGCTGTCAGTTGAAGGGCCAGCGGGCCCGCAAGTCGCTCTTCCAGCTATCGGACGCCAGTGATGTGGATAGTTAAGCTGGCAGATTCCCTCCGTACTCGGTGTATATCTCTTTCTCTCGCTTACTCACTCATTCTCTGAGATGATTTGGAAATCCCCAACGTAATAATTCTTGGCTCAACGAAGTAACCGCGCTCCGAGAGGGGCTTACGGGCTTAAGCCTCCAACCTCTCTGCACTCACTCAGCATCGGCTGCTGCAGCTGTGGCTTCTACTTCTGTCGATCTAATTTTCCCCTGGTAACAATATAACGTTCATGTGTCTGCGGTCGTTCTTTCGCTCATGGGGTCGGTCGCAAGCCTCAGCTTGCGTGGAGAAATCGCAACACATCCTTCTGATCTCGGGCCACGGTACATCGAGATCAGAAAGACGTTTCTGAATCCAGGGTTCGACACGCCATGGAAACGTCAAGGCGCGCCGCATCCAATTTTCTGTTGCACCGCCCCCGCTGCCGAATTGCACCGCGCACCGGCGCACAGCTCTGATCATGAATGAGAGAGGAGAAGTTGGGTTTGAGTGAGCATGGGTTGTTTATTCGCTTAAAATGATCCGTTTCATACATTTCCCCTGGTAATGCTTGGTCGTACTGACGTGGTTGAAACTGTACATAACACAAATCACAGTGGATCACACGACCGTTCACCTTTCTCGTCATTCATCCAGTCGCAGCTCTGTACAATTGTCGATAATTAATCGATGAATGAATCATTTTGTTTCTATTCTCTTCGCACAGCTGGAATCGCTGCGAGTCGACTGTTTTTCTCTGTTAAAAGTACTGTGGTAGATGTCATCATAATTCAGTAGCGGTGTTCGAAGGAAATTACGTTGATCTTTCGCCTCCGTCGAGCGTTGTCGAACAACGCTGAACGGTAGCGTAGATTCGTCACCGCTCCAACCGTAAATGCTCGTTCTGGAATGCTTTGTTCTTTATCGAATAGTCATAGTGATAAGTCTAAGGTTCCTCTTGATCTAGATATCGTAGTAAATGCCGCTGCTGTTTCCCACCTTCCAACCCTCCAACGTCTTTTCCGGTTCTCCCCTTCTAATACCTACTACGCATTCAATCAATCGACTTCATACCTACTGAATTGCATCTCTTGATTCGAGTCTACCCTGAATTTCCACATCGACTACCTAGGACGACACTCGACATCTGCTGCCGTCGTCCTTCTTGAATACTTGCAACTAATATAGTTCCTCGTTGGGTATGAGTACGTCTCTATCCTTACTCCTTCCTTTTGCTTGACATCTCTCACCTGTATCCACTCAAAGCATCTCCGTACAGTAATTCAGAGCATTTCTATCTACACGAGGCCAGGCAGTTGAGGAGTTCTCAACGACGCCGGTGAACTCGAGGGGGATCCAGCCGCACCAGGACCTTGCGCGAACTGGTGATAGTACAATGAAGCTGGATAGACCCCTGCGCCTGCTGCCAGTGCAGCTGCAGCGCTCCCAAGAGCCGTCAAAGCAGGTGGAGCGGTTTGGGATGAGGGCGAAGTAGTTGTCGGTCGAGCAATAGGTGAACTGCGGCTAGTTTGGACACTGGACGAAACCGTAGCCTCGGATGGTCCCAAGGGGAGCACGGAAGCTGCTGTCGACACAGTTGTGGTTACTCCGGTGGGCGACGAGGAGCTCGAACCACCTTCGTGGTAGAGGATCGGGACTCGGACGATTCCTTGGGCAGCCGCTGCGGCGTGATGAGCCATGTTAGCGGCTTCGAGTTCGGCCGCAAGCTGGCGTTTCCACTTGTTTCGTCTGTTCTGGAACCAGATCTTGACCTGCGTTTCCGTAAGGTGGAGAGAGGCAGCCAGTCCCGCACGCTCGCTGCTTGAGAGGTAGCGTTTCATGTCGAACGTGGACTCGAGTTGGAAAACCTGACTACGGGTGAAAACAGTTCTGGTCTTTTTCTTCCGTCGCTGAGAGTTTTTGTCGTCAATACGAGAATCGTCTTTTCCATCATCGTCATCACAATCGGAGTCGAGCTGATGCGAATGGTTGTTGCCGACAGAAAGTCCAGGGTGGTGAAAGAGACTGCCTCCGGGACGGCCGATCGGAGAACCTGAAACACACGAGAAAGAAGAACACAGTCAATCTCAACTCCTTGGTTTAAGGACGTCTCGGCATAACAGAAGAGCTCTCGACGAACGAATCGCACCTGGAGAAGTGCTCGATGACGGAAGCATAGTGGATGAAGGCAAGTGTTGGCTCGGAGCGGGACTTGAAGTCGACGAGGCCCTCGCACTATCGGCGGACGCCGATGGTTCGGGCCTTTGAAAACTGGAGCCACCGGGAGATAGTTCGCGTTTGCTGGCATCCCCTGAAACGATGAAACAGCAACGATTTAAACACCTTTATCTCACGGCTCAGAGCGATGCTCACATCGGTGGCTACCGGCGCGCATGCCGCTTGTGTTTGATGCCTCTCACTTAGCCCGATGGTGTGAATAAACTACACTTGGACGGAGGATTGCTATTCTTGGGAATGAGCTACTCTTGACATTATCTCATGTTAATCCTTGTTGTACATTGGCCGGAGTTGAGAGACCGGGCGTCATGGCCGCCCCTCATGTCGTTGTCACTCATGACGAACGCTCTCAAAATCCTCTAAAAGCCTCGTCGCCCGAGGCAGAAAAAATCCTCGTTTTGATCGCTCGGCTAATCGTGTCTAGATCTG
This sequence comes from Neoseiulus cucumeris, assembly GCA_021527715.1. Classification (NCBI taxonomy): domain Eukaryota; kingdom Metazoa; phylum Arthropoda; class Arachnida; order Mesostigmata; family Phytoseiidae; genus Neoseiulus; species Neoseiulus cucumeris. The sequence continues at coordinate 323,207 of JAJSRV010000030.1, read as the reverse complement.
CACTGAGGATCTCGCACGCACTCATGGGAATGATGTGAAGTGAGTGTTGCTTCGAACGTGAATCCCATCAAACTCTCCTTTTTCTTGGATCGACGACGCTCAAAACCGTTTCCTTCAAGAACGCCCTCCGAAAGACTTGCCATGCTGAGCCTGTGGTCGATTGGTTCGCTCGGAGATATTGCTCCTCAAGATATCATCTTTTTCGTTCACGTGAGTTTGCTGAATAGACTTTGTCACGAACGGGGCGCTCTAGTTCCGCTGGCGGATCTACGTGATTGTCATCCGCACCTTCTCGGATCATCGAGCTCTCGACATCTCCTCGCGGCCTCGCTCGCCTCCATCGAGGTCGGTTCTCTGCACGAGATGTCTTTGCTTGTTGAACTAATTCGGCTAATAGTGCACGCTGTGTCGACACGTGCAAACTCTCGTCAGCTCAAGAGCCCTATCGAAATGACACGCTGGTGGCGCACGTGACCGGCAGGCGTGCAGCGGAAATAAACACCCACTCTTTTATGTGCGGCAAGAACGGTAGCAGCGGCGATATGGATATGGAACAGCCACCCTGTCGGATCTTTGTATGGGAATCTATTCCGAATCCTCTCTCAACAAAGAGTCCCACCAACATCTATTTCCTTGTACGAACACCGCATGGTATGCGGAAACGTTCAGGAAGTCCTTATGTTGTAAGGGGGATACTTTCGGAGCCGACAGTAAGCACTTCGTCTCGGGAGCACATAATTTCCCTCCTCCCTCCGAGGGGTAAAGTAGAGCCAATATAATCTGATCTCTCGGTTACATAAAACTCAGTTTGCTCTGTTGTGGTAAGTAACGAAGTTTATGATCGAGATCTACTCGCAGCAAAACCGAAGAACCACTGGGTATACAACGTGACGATGTCTACCTTGGGAGCCGTTTGTCGTGACATACTGCTCTCCTCTTTCTCGTTCCGCCGGCCAACAGCAAACTGACCGGCGCGGCGTCTCTTGTGCCCGCCTACCCAGCGGCCAAAAGCCGACCTCCGATACCTTCATAACAATACTTCACCGCCGTCAACAGCGACAGCAACAGCACTGAGTTGGAGATAACCCCATCCATAGCTGCAATGGGACGAAGTCACTTCCTATTTTATCTCTCCGGAAGGAGATGACCAGGACGTACTGGAGAAGCTGTCCCATAAAAATCCATGTTCGATGCCTTCCATCGATGTCTTGCTTCCATTTGATGCAGGATGAGGCTTTTGGGCTTCTTGGATGGAGGCGACGAATCCTGGTCAAACGCGATTTTCAGATCTGTTTCTTGCTCGTTGAGAGCTTTTTTGAGCTTTGCCAACGTTCGCGGGGGAGGGAGTTTACTTCGCACTGCTTGCTTCGCGTTCGCCTCAGGCGCGATGTCTTCATCCTCTCGTTCGTGAAGTATGAGTCGCCGTGTGTGTGTCGGATGTTTTATACCTACGAGGCCTCCACAGCACACAAGATTGTCGCTTGCCAATCCGTCGTCGGTGGCTCGTTGGAGTTCCCACCTTTACGAAATCATTCAAAAGAACAAGTGGCGATCCGATTCATTCCAAAATACGAGCCGATCCTATGTTCTCAAACAAAATGATTTCGCTAAGGATTCGTTCGGAAAGTGCAGCGACGCGGCCAGAGCCACAGCGGTCGAATTGTTTCTTGATGAGTTTGTTGATCAACAATTCGCGTCGAAGTTGCGGCATCAAACATCGATGGCCGAACATTTATTCACGCGGTATTCAAAACGACAGGGAAGCTTGAGAATGGCTCTTGGCTGGGAGCGGTGACGAGTGGATTGAGACATCCGGTCCCCCGAGATCCACAACGAGGGAACAAATGACAAAGGCTTTTTAACGAGCACTCAGGCGGCGCGGCTTCGCCACAGACGTCTCCAGAGTTTCAGGCTGTCAATCATTGCGCTCAAGTGTGGTCCGTGCCAGGATCGTTGCCCTATCGACCGGTGTGTCGACGGCGGCGCGGCGGCTGCTTGATCGCTACCGCCGCCGCTGCTGACATATCACGAGGGTAACGAGTTTGCACAAAGCTAAATGAAAGTCGTATCTAATCTCAAAACAGCCGAGACCGCAAAGCACTCGATGAAGCCCGTGCTCGAAACTCGAATCTACACACACACTCGGAGGTCACACCGCCAGTCGCTCATCGAGTTATGTAGTTGAGTAAGCAGCGAACTGTCTCAGGTAGGCTCGACCTGAACGTGGCGAGCATCGAAGCAGTCAGTGGCTGTCCCAGCCCAAGGGTTCCATTCGGGTGAAGGCGAGCGTGAGTTTGAAACTTTGATGGCTTCTTCATTCTGCCCGCCTGTAGTCTCTCGAGACTTCTTCAGCTGAGGACTCTGGCTCAGGTCCTCATGCAGGAAGTCCTCAGAGCTGCTCACACAAAAAATACAGAGCGTTACATCATTTTCACCTCGAACTTTGCTCCGAAGTCCTCGGAGCCAGCCGCGGCGTACGCAGTGGAGGTGAGCACCGACGACGACGGCCCATCGATGACATCCTTCCGCATAAAGTCCGCCGCCGGGTTTCAAATGTTTCGAGTTGTTTGAAGCCGCTCAAACGGCGGGCGGGACTTTCAAACGGTGGTTGCTCCAAATCGCTAATTAACACAAGTTCAGTCAAAAGCGCTCTTCATCCGGAGCGGCGAACGAGGCCGTGTAATATCTTTTTCGTAGCTTTATGAAATTCCTCCCCTCCCTGATCTGTTTACAGTCACTACTGCTGAACTCTCAAAGGCGCTCCCGACTTGCTCCGCTTGCCGGCGACTCTCGAGCTCGAAATGCAGACGAACAGATGAATGGATTGAGGACGGGATACGAGATAGGTTACGAGAAGGCCCTCTTGACTCGAATGGCCTCGTCGGATGCCCCGCCTCTCCGCCACGGTAAACTCCAAAGACTCAATTAACTCGAGTTAGCTTTGGAATTGAGCATTAAATGAAGCTTTTCATCGCAACTCATCAGACTTCAAAGGGACTTTGAAAAACGACGTCGTCGACGACTGCAACTAAAGTGAGGGACGGTCACATGCGACGACCGATGACTGACTGACTGACTGACTGGCTGTGTTGCTCTCTGAAACGACCGACTTATGGGCTGACGGGGGAAGTCTCAGGTCAGTTTTTTCTTCAACGTTCCCATTGCCGAGCCTTTCCGAACTCCCCGCGTGGAGAACAACGACAATCAATGCGGCGGTTTCGAAGCGATGGCCGGCGCCAGCATCGATTTTGGAGTTGGCGACCCGAAATTTTTCGATTGACTTTCTGTCGAGTTCGAGGAAGAAATCGAAAGTTTCGAAATTCGATTGTCGCGAGGGATTCCGACGTGAGAATACAGTAGCTGAACATACGAGTTCGAAATCGTCTCCGTGGATTGTGTCGTTGGGTCGACGACTTCAGTGGGAAATTATGTGCCGCCAAGTCTAGCTTGGATCTCGACTTCGCCGTCCTCCTAATGAGAATGAATCAGCGTCGAATCTCCTCCCCCGCGCTTCAATTTTTGCCTCCGACCAGACTTCGCGATTTAATTAGTGTCATAGATTTAATCTATCCTCTGTTCGAACGCAAAAAAAATGAGGAGGACGACCACGGGGCACTGGGATCCAATGTGATTTGAAACGATTTTTCCAATACTCGAAACTCTCCAATGAGTGCCCACGACGCGATGACTGGGAATTCAAACTTGCATATCCTTCGATCAATCGATGGATTGAAGACGTAAGGTTCTGCACGAAGTTCCCGGTTTTCGCCAATTCTTGAGAGGAAAACGGAGGATTGTCTCGGAGAGAATCACGACGCAATCGACTTTCGTTGATTCGACGAGAGAGAGTCAGGGCAGATTGGAGAGTTTTTTAGATGGGTTCACGTGTTCCAAGACAAGCCTGCTAGAAACGAGAGTCGAGTCGTGAGCCGAGAGAGGAGAACAAAAACGAAGCTGCAATCAAAGCAAATTAAAAGCGAGTTCATAGTTCGCTCATTGTTGCTTGATCGGAACGCTACAGATTGGCGAGAGATTGAGTTTGTTAAAGCTGCCGCCGTCCGCTCCGGCTCTGTCGACAATGGGGAACGAAAGTTAGTCTCACTCTCTTGTCTCCCCTCTCGACAGCGGGTCGTCTGGCAGAAAACCATGTACTTGTATGTTGAGTCAGCGGATCGGGAGTTCAGGTAACATCCTCCTGTGCTTCGTTGTTGTTGTCGTCGTCGTCGTCGTCATAGTCGAAGTCGTCCATGGGGTGAATGGGAGCGAGCGGGACCGATATGACGACCAATCACTCCACTGTCGATCTCGGGTTGCATGTCGCTTAAGTGCTTCTTCAGAGTTAGCCAAAAGCAATTGTAGCCGCTGCATCCGAAACAATGAGACATTTCAGCTCTTGGTCTCTTATACCGCGCCGGAAACTGTTTCCGTCCGGTTGGAATGAATTGCGAAACATTTCTGCATTTCCTTGCCTCTCGAGTTACAGCGGCATCGGACATAGATCGCTCGGCTTGCCAGCGTTCTATGGAGCCGATCCGTTTTACCTCGCCTGGGATCGCTTTCGCTCAGAGTCCGAGAAGACGAGATTATACTTTTAGCGATATTGGTCGCAACGAAAGGCTGCAGCGACTCCTCATGTTTCCGTTTTCTACCAAACAGTGTCGTCTGATCACAAGATCGAACACCGCATTCACCTAATGCATTCGGTTTGATTCGGTATCGAATTCGATACCAAATCATTGGGAAAAGATTCGGAGAGGATGAATTTTGAGATGATCTCCAGTTCCGTGGTGGAAAAACGCCGACGAGATCAAGTCTTACTCCGCTGTTAGCCAACAGGAATGACGATAAGATCGCGTGATGAACTCCTGCGAAGGATTGAATCCTGTGCCAACAGTCAGAAGTCGAGCTGTCGCTTCAGAATACTCCGAGTCCATTCTAAAATGCTCTGCGATCAAATAGAAGCTCGGACGGAGTAAGTGAAGCCTCGATCTCGTCTGTCGGTCTCTGCATTCGTCTGTCTACTTGTCGATGCCGGAACTCTTTATCAGGTTGAGTAGCGCGGAGAGATAGAGAATGAGAAAAGGAGTGGTTTCATGGAGCGAGCCTATTATCCACTGCATTAGTGCAACTGTCAGTGAGCACTGCGAGCGGGAAAGAACTCGCCGAGCTGTAGAAGAGTAATTAACACGAGCCGATTATCACCTGACTCCCGACTCGATCTGACGGCGGCGGCGGCGCCCTCGACTGCTACCGCTGCCGAACTTCCCCGTCGTAACCTGACATTTTGATAACAGCGTGCATAACTCCCAGTACTCAACAGACTTAAACGAAAGCCCGACGAGTAGTGGGATTCGTACGGAACGCTGCTTGAGTCCGAACGGCGCGAGGCATGGCTCGTTGATCAACGCTTCAGAGCTGAGGCTCGTTTTCAGATAAACATCCTCCGTGAGCAAAACCACGGGGAAGCCTCGCCGCCGATGTCTTCGATTGTCACGAACGTCGGAGTTTGCGACCGAGCTGGAAGTGTGAAAAGTGACGATTCCCGATAACGAGCCCTGGAAAGATTTTCGATCGGAATTTTCCGAAGGCCCCAAGGCCAACGAGCGGGATCCGCAGACAACATCTCATTCGTCGATCAGAGGACTCAAAACGCACTCTCTCAGCGTTCTCCATCTGTGCGCTTGGCACGAGCAAAAAGTCAGCTAGTCAGTAAGTCAGTCAGTCACTCCCTCGCCCGTTCGCTCACTCACTCACTCGATCCATTCATCCATCCATCGGCCCCCTCCCCCACCCCCCTCCTCCAAGAGAGTCTGCTGGACGGCTCTTAAACAAATCATATGTTCCCGTATACATAGCCTCAAACCGGCTCCTTAGCTTGATTGATGTACCCGCTGTCTTTCTCTCTCTCTCTTTGTGTCATGATAGAAGGTGCATTAAATTTTTATAATCACTGTTGTGTACGCCCTCCCCGCGCGCGCCACCGACCGCCCGCCCGCTCGTCTGCCCGCAGCGGCCAAGCTGGCGACCAGTCGGTGTTGTTCCATGCATTGGCGGCTGTGACCGTATGATGTACACACGGTGCACTGTGAATAGAGGATAATGGGAGGATTCCCGCTGTTAGATTGAGACCGACTCCCTTTTCTACTGCTGCCGCCGCTTTCACCACCGGCACCGCTGTGGCGCAACAGGACCACCAATTTGTCCTTCTCAATGATAAAGACCTCAAGCATCTCGTATCATCACCCCATTTGAGCCAGCACAGGAGGGCCTTCACGATACCACCCTCGCTATTCCTCTTACCGCTGTTTCTTTATTGGCTTACAGTTCAACTCGGTCGGGTGATTCCCGTTGCTTGCACCGAAGAGGATGACATCGAGCAGGATAGCTTTGCGCGTTCATGCATGTTCGATGTTTCTTCTGTTTTCATTCGTGGCCAAACCGCACTATTTTCGTATTCTGTTCGGAGACTCTGGAATCCCATGAGCGAGAACAATGTGATTGTGGTCCAACATCTTCATGGATAATCATAAAGAATGCGTGTTGAGGCGCGGAATCAGTCCATCAACGAAAGATCATCGTACCCTCGAAGACACGAGGTCGAAACTCTGTGGGGAGAGGAGGAGCCGTTGTCTGTCGATCGAACTTGAGAGATTTCGGTCCACGGGGAGCAGTTGAACTTGATTACTTCGAAGATCTGAACCAAGTGAACTTCACTCCGAACGGGAGAGAAGAATTAATGATTCGACTTGTTATATGTCGACTCCCTCTCAAATTTACACGACTCCGTAGGTGGGAGGAGAGTGTCAGTCATTGTAGATCCAGGTGCTCCCCAAAATCTCGCCACCAACGCAGCTTAGATGGGTGGAACGGGTTAATACAATCGTCACATCGAGATACAAGCAGCAATGCTATTTCGAAGTGGCCTCTTCTCTCCTGCTTGCTTGCTTGCTTACTTGCTAGTTCGTCGAGTCAGTCTCTCTCTCTCTCTCCTTCTCTGGCTCGCTGTGAAATTTACACTCGTTAAGTTGATTCCCCAAAGTGCCATAACATCGATCAGGTTGGGCGCTCCTTTTTACAATCTGTTCACCGTCTCCTTGTTCATCGCTGAAAGAGGGATTTGCTTTCTGGCTGCGTGCCTGGTCGCGCCAAGCTTTCTTGCATGTCAGTGTGCCTGCCTGCCTGGTAGGCTCTCCTTGGAGTCACCCAGTCAGCTTGTAGGTGGGGAGCTCAGAATTAATCGTTTTCAAGATCGTTGCCTGTGCGCCCCGACAACAATCGATTCAAGCCAATCTGTCTCGTCGTCGAGCGTTGAACAAAGTTCTGATTTCAATCGCTGATATTTTCCCTCCATCGTTCGTTAGCTCCGCCAGCCTTGCACTTGGGGACCCGACGGCAGCGATAAGCGTGCTTCGAAATCGAACGGAAATTCGAGCCGGAATCAATTGATCCCAAGCAGACTCTTGGGTGTAACAGGTTCTCTCTCGGTCAGTCAGTCAGTCGATCATCTGCGGAACGGCGACATCCCATCCGTACGCTCGGTTGAGCTCCATAACATCCAATCAATCAAAAATATGGATCCGAGACACAACTCGCTGTCAGGCCGTGTTTAGCATCGAGGGTAAGGTTAAGCCTACTTCGTTCAGCCTTCTACCACTAAATAGCAGGCTGCCCCGCCGCCGCCGCCGCCTTTGTTGCTTGGGGTTTTCATCTTCATGCATCTCCTGTTCATGTCGGTCATTATTCTAATAGAGTTGAGTCGACCCGGCTCGGGTTGACCGGTTCGAATCGGGTTGAGTCGGACAGTTCCTCTAGCTTGCCATGGTCGACGACTTGACTGCCGGTCGCTCGGCGGACCGGGCCTGCCTGCCTGCCTGCCTGCCCTACACTGCTCTAATTAGCTGGCAATACATTATTGACGAGGTCTTTGACGGACATCGGAAGCTTTCCTCACCAGCTCAAGAGGAAAAACAGGACATGCCCTGACTGGCGACGAGGCAATTAGGCGGGGCCGGAGAGGTCCCGTTCGCACATTTTATTCTGCTGTCTCTTCTTTAATAGGTTTAGATTTTTTTTATCACTGAACAACGCAGAGATCACGTCAGCTCGTTTCGCTGTGAGGAGCGTTTTTAGACGGTTCGGACCACAACCAGATGAGGCGGTCAAAGCCTCGAGACAGACGGTGCGTCGACGAGGATTTACCGAAATCATCACTGGTCGCTGCTGTCAGCTGTTTGCGAGAAAACACGAGCCCGCGGAGCACCGGGTCCGATGCTCCGCAAAGTCAATAAAATCGCAACAAAAAGCTAGGAAAGAAAAAAACACCCGTCGCCTGAGTTGGCAGCAGTGCGGTGTTATGTTCACGTTGATCTCGTTACAAGTGGCAACATTTCAACACCTCAGCCATTGTTGAGCTGTCGGGTCCTCAATAAACGCGTCATCCAATCAGTTCACTCACTCAGTTCTTTCGCTCGTCGCTTCGTTGCTCCGCTCATCCGTCCCTCTGAGGTTTCACCTTTCTGAGCGAAACTCAAAAAATCATTGTGATCAACGCTACTCCGAACTACTTTCAGGGTGGAACGACAGCGGCAGCAGCAACAATCCCCTCGGAAACTAACAAACACTCGCCCGCTCAGTTGCCTGCTACTCAATAAAACACGAGCTCAACGACCTAGGCGAATCAAGACTCGTTCAAGTGTGAAATGTTGACGATCTCGATTGCGACAACGACGGCCGAGTAGCTGCCGAACGGTTATAATTAGCGCATCTTTCAGTTTTGTTTCGAAAAGTCGGCTTTCAGCTTCATCAGTGCGCGGATGTGTTGGCCGCCTAAGCGATATCTCATAAGCTCATGAGGTTGCTGATCCCCTGACATAAACCCACTTCTTCCGGACCGCTGGACAGCTCCGAGAGGAAGTCGTTTTTGTTTTCTTATTTGGTGTTGTCGGCGTTTAGAGCTGCAGAAACTACTTGTGTGCATGCAAGCATGCGATCGAGGTGCCGCGTGAGCTTCTGTGTTCTCGCGTGTGTATACCGCTCGCCAAGTCTTTCCATCCATCCATCCATTCGTCCGTCCGTGTGTGGCTTCATGGATATCCCCCGGGTAATGAGGTGAAGTGCTGCCTAAACCACGAGGAGTCATTGGCATCGTTCTTCTCCGTCAGGAGATCATTCGAGTGCCAGTCTGTGCGTTGGTCTATCTGTTCATTCGGTATTTTCCGCTCACTGAACCCGCTGCTAGGGGGTTTCTGAAGACTCAGACCCATCCGCCGGATTCCATACACCTCCGTCTCCTTCCTTCCTTCCTCCTTTCGTTCGTTTCGTCTTCTCTCTGACTGACTGCCTGAACTCTCAGGTGGCGGCCGCGCTGTTTGAATCCTTACTGAGCCAGCCCTAAGAGTACTCCCGCTTCTTTTCCTCTCCGCGCAGTACACACTCGACTCATCGACCAACAAGTGCAAACAGTAATGTCAGTTTCTTCTCTGCTTTCCGCTTCGAAGAGTTGGGTGCATGGCTAATGGCTAAAAGATCTCAGTTCGATGTAAGAACATGCAAACACTTCATAATCGGGGGAACCACCTCCATCGAACGAGCGGATGCTTGGTTCGTTGGACGTTTGAAAGGGACCTGCTTGTTGCACCTGCTTGTTGTCAACCTTTCTTTCTGTATTCAAATTTCTTGAGAGTTTCAACACAACGAATTCATCCTCGCTCCGACGCGTAGACACAACCGTGAGGATCTAATCCAGGAACATCGACGGCGATTTTCTGGAACCGCCTGTGTCGCATTGTGTCTCCAAGCACGATTGCGAAAGTCGCACTCGGCATCCGACTTCGTAGTTGCAAACAACTGCACTACGTCATCAAACAGAAGGAGAGACAGGCGGTCTGACGGACAGAGCAATGAAGATCGTATTCGATATCACGAGAGGAATCAAAAGTGGGAGAGCCCGAACCATCCTGTGTAACAATGTATACATTAGCCGCTCCTTCTATCACGACCTGTTCGCCCGTGCGCTCGTCGAAAACGCTCCTTAGTACATGCTCTTCTCCTCCCAGTTTCTGGTTGTTTCACATATTCCGTCTACTTTGTTTCTCTTCGATCAAATGGGGGAAAGTGAGCGGCGAGCCCAGCAACGGCAGATGGTTCGTTTCGTTGTCTCCGACCCACTTGGTGTTCTGTCTTATCATGCCAACAGTCAGCTATTGCTGCAGATACGCATAGAACACTACCCTGATGTAGAAAGCGCAGCCTCGCATCCGAACTCTATTCTCTATCTGAACGGTGAGATACAATCACAGTCTCGATTGGTCGAACGCCACCGAAAATCGAGAATGTCCGAAGAGGCGATTTCGGGGAAGAAAGGCGAAGAGCGATGTTTCGTCTCTTCAGAGGCGAGTTGGTCTGCCATTTAAAATGTCATCCATTAAGGCGGGCGCCCGGAAGCGAACGATGAGAAGAAGGACACCCGTCGCGTTCTCGGCTAATGGGCTCAACAGGAGAATCCTCACAGAGGAGCGAGCCTTCGGAGCAAAACCAGGAGGAGGAGGAGGCGGAGCTGGAGAAACAAGATGAACAGGAAGAACAGGAGAATAAGGAGACGAACAGGATCAACGAACCGCTCCTTCTCTTCGTTTAGAGCACGCTGATTGGTGGGTATTGAGGCAAGTACTAATTGAAAAGGCTGTGTCATCAGATCCGACGCTGCGTGTTAATGATAGCGTCATAATTGGACTAGAGCGATGAACGGAATCTTCCTAACGGAACCTGCCTAATGGTCGCCTAGGTCGACTGTCTTCGCTGGATGGCAATGGGAGCCGTGCGGGGTGTCCCTCGAAAAAGTCTCGCTTTACCGCAGCAGCAGCAGCAGTCACCTCGTCTGAGAGGTGGATTGGTAGATTGAGTTAGGAAGAACAGTTTTATCGACGAGAAGAGCGACCCACCCACAAACAGACGGAGCTGGAAGGACAATATGGGGTCTGAAGCACGCCAACGAATTGGCGCTCGCGGGCAGAACAACGAGCAAGCGAGTGAGTGAGCACTTGCTAATCTGGCTTTGCAATCTCGACTCCGAGACTGACTGTCTGAGTGACTGGAGCCTGACTCAGATCCATCAGGAGTGACAGGAGTCCTTAGGGACGACAAAAAGAGCTCCGATGACAAACAGAAAAACGACGCATTTTGAATGCTATAGAATTTCACCGAAATGACCGCCGAAGAATCTCGAGTAGACCGAGTGGCAATCCAACTTCGATCGTTTCGCTAAAGAAACTTTCGTGGAGAAATGTCGAGTTCTGAGTTTCTCTTCATCCGAATGTTCTCTGAGCACTGAATGCCGAGGAAATCCGAAGCTGAAAGGAGAATCTTCCCTCTCTGCGTCTTGCTCCTCTCCTCGATAAAATTAAGTCCTACAAAACGCTTTCCCGCCAAACGGCCCGACCCACAACAGCGGAGCCGCAACGATTGCAATGCCTACAACAACTTGCAGGCAGCCAAATCCGAGTGGCCGCTCACAAAGAACGCCGCTTTTCGACTTCAAATCTTCGATGATGACATGGCTTTGGTCGACTCTAAAGTCCAAGCTAGACTCCGTCGTCTTCTTTCGTTTTTTCCTGCGGCCGGTCAACAGTCTAGAAAATTGCGTTCGCAGCATCCTTGGGGACTCATTGAGCCGAACCGGAACTTCAAGAAGCAAATCTCCAAAACACCCGAAACCTCAGTTCATTCTTCCTTTGCTCTATGAGAGTGGGGGCAAGCTGACCGCCAATTTTGGCGGTATCCCCTGGATTGTTTGACCGCGGCTCGCGACTCAATTCCGGCGCCGGCGACGGGGAAGCGTTTTGATTCAGGGATCTTTCGATCAGGAGATGGAATGGAAGAAAGCAGAGTTAACGGCGGATCCGATTCAAGTCTCCTGAAGTGGCTCCCGGGGCCAATATATCCGCGCGTCGGTTGTAAGAAAGCGAGAGAATCAGAGTGTTTTCTGCAAGTCTCGTTCAGCTGACCAAACCCTTCTAGTGGCATCGAACGCTGCTATAAACTCGTCTGGGATCAGCTTCGGCTCTTTCGGCTAAGCGCGTGAGGCTTTGGGATCGAATCGCCTTCCTGCTTCGGCACCGTCTTAACGGAACTTGTCTGTAACGGTCAGCTGCTGCTTTATGTTAATTGGCTGCAGTTGGTGTCCTGCCAAACAAAGCAAGTCTCAAATCGTCCGAACCGAAGCCTGCTAGAACGAAACCACTGCGTTTAGTGAGGCTGTTCCACAACGAGAGGATCGGTCTTTGCGTTTGTTGCTATCTGCTATCAGTGATGGGGAAACTCTGCCGGGAGGGGTGGGATTTCTTTCCTCTGGGAAATTTCCGTGATTGGCTCAGTTTTTATCAGAAGCCCAATTCCCGATAGGAACAGCTTGGGGAAAAACTCAACTGACACCAAACTGCGGCATCGAATTGCACGAGGAATTGACCAAATCGCTGAGCTGGTGAAGACTTCCCTCACTCGACCGAACGATGGGAAAAATAAAACCTCTGAGCGACGTCAAACTGTGGCATCACTCGTCGCTCGATATTCTTTTGTTTTGTTTCTCGTTTTCGCGCGGTCGGGAACTCGGCCACTGAATGCGATGCTGTTTGGCCGCCGCCATCTGGCGGACAGCTAACAGTGATTACTCACGGTGCTGAGCTTATTGAAATGCCCAACTGGGAGCAATATTCGCTCGACGATCCCTATCCATTGGGACTGTTTTCATGGAACTCATACTCAAACCGTAATCAGGAGCCATTCACGAGCCTCGTTCGCGTCAGCGCCTCTCGCAGATGCGGCAATAGATGCGATATTAATTGGCTCACAGTGAAACGTATGGACGAGAGATACCCCCACCGCATAATCGTCCAGCGGCCCATGATAGCGTTTCGGCCTCGGATCCATGAAACCCGATTCGGACGGCTCTGACTTTGTTAATCTCCGACGAAGCTCACCCAGATCTTTTTTTCTCGTCCCGGTTAGCTCTCATCCGACCATCCGATACGAGCTCGTGATCGACATCCCTCTGTTGTCTTGAATTTCATGAGAAAAATACGAAAATGTGGAAAGCACTTCAGTTCTGCTCGAAATCTTCAGATGAGATCGAAAGCAAGAAACTGTGGCATCGTGGTAAAGTGCGCGGAAGGGTCTAGAGATGATTCAGTGTACGTTTGGTTTGTGTCTTGGAGGCAAGCAACGATTCAGCAGATCGTCTGAGAGCTTAGGATGAATAATTCGCGGACTGAATTCAGTGAGTGCGCTTTGGGTCGGGCTATCCCCTCGCTGGATCTGTCGACCTCGTTGCTTCTGCCAGCGAGTCGGTTTGTTTCGCTCGATTTGGATTTAGAGGAGCAGCACAAAGAACGATGAGTGGGAGGAGGAGAACAAGGAGATAGAGGACGACATCGAGGATTGGAGGTCCTCTGGGTATTTTCTTAGTTCTAAGCCGTGCGTGTGTGTGTGTGTGTCTTCCGGCGTGATTAATGCACGACCGCTTGAGCTGCCACTTGTAATTGTTTCCTAGAGGAACTAACCGGCATCGACGATTAGGCCCAGATCGTTCAGCTCTGACTGAAAATGTCACTCGAACGTTCTTCGCGGAATCGAATCGACGACGACGACAATAAGAGACGCACGCCTTGGAGTCAATTGTCAGAAGACTTTTGAGACGAGGCGGCCTTCTCGAAGCCTGAACAATGATAGCATCGAGTTTCTTCAGCGTTCTCTGTCGTTAAGGGAATCTTTTTTTCGGTTGAATTCAAAGTGCTCCGGGAGATTTGCCGCTTCGTTTATGTTCTCTGGTCGAGGAAAGGAAAGCACTCGAACATTGAAATCAAACTCACCTGTCACCGGCGCGCAGTCTCTCGGAGAAATCTGACCTTGAATCCACGGATACCAAGGTGTCGGTTTGCGCGGCTGTTGCTGATGTTGCTGCTGCTGTTGTTGTTGTTGCTGATGTTGTTGTTGGAGGAGGCCAACCATTGTTGGGAAGAGACTGGCTGCTTGCAGAGCACTCTGTGGACGAAGCGCGGCCAATTGCGCATCCCAATACAAACGAGCGGCAGCGGCTTGCTGTTCCGGATCGGCCGCGGTCGCGGCGTTCAAGAACAGGGCAGCTGCTGCGGCGGCCGCTTGTTGTTGAGCCACGGCTGCCAAACTCGCACTTTCAGCGGATTTGTTGGTGTTCGATAGGAGCGAACTTATGGAAAACGCCGACGACTTCATCGGAGACGGAGACGTTTTCACTGAGTTTGAGTTGTCGTCATCGTCGTCAACGGTCACTTCGGGTTCTTCGGCGTCCGACGGCACGGGTCTTGGAGGACGGCCTGCGGTTTGTGGAGGAGCGGGAACCGCGGTTTGCGTATTCGTTCCCATCAGGAGCATTGGATTCTCTGTCCCAGGGTTCGAAAACTTTTTCACAATTTCCTGCGGGGCGCCTTTGCCTTTGCGGAACGGAGTCAGATTCGTCAAAAAATGTCACAAAACACTTTGGAACACCTCGAGGCTCGAGCTTGTCGATGATGTTCGGCTCGGTAACCGCACTGCAGAAGTTCCTACGGCATCAAACAAGAGTCGCTCCGTCCGCTTTCGTTGACCAACGTTCCTAGTTGGTCGCAATCGGTGTCAGCCGCGCTTAGCTATAAGAGCGGACTATAGTCGACGATGGTGGTCGTGGCGCGAGTGCGAGGGCTGGCCTGCTCGATTCAAGGCGCGCTTGTCGAGGACACGCGTTGCGTTCAGCTCAATTCTCCGAGTGGAACAACATAATAATAATCGAATCGAGTCGAGCGAGTCGTCGTCGTCGTTGTCGTCGCCGAATCGAGCTCTGCCTGCTTCTCTCCTTCCTCTTGAGGAGGGCGGCCGACCGACCAACCGAGAGATTGAGGACGAAAACGAGTGAGAGGAGCCGGAGGAGGCAAGCGCGAGAGCAACTGGAGAAAGAACGAACACTTACAACACGGCCGCCAGCCAAACCAGCTCGAGTCTCCAAGAGACAGTCAGCCAGCCAGCCAGCCAGTCATCTAGGAAGGCAACCTCCTCGACAGCTCCAGGCGGGCAGGCTGGCAGGCAGATTCGTTCGGACTCCGCCTTCGCTCCGCCCCGTGCTCGAAAAGCGGGAAAGGACCGACTGCGAACGACTCTAGGAGGACTCTCGACCAACCTCAACCAACCAAGCAGGGCCTTCTCAACGGAACTAGTGGCTCACAACCGCTCGCTGTCCCCTCTCGCTATCTGTCTCGGTTTGGCGCGCTTCCCCTCTCGATCCGCTCGCTCGCTCGCTCGTTGGCAGCGACAGAAAGACACAGGGAGATAAAGGAAGCGAGTGCAAGATTCAACTCTCGAAGGTCGTTAAAGGAACATTACACAAATGTCGTCGTCGTCGTCGTCGTCGTCGTCGCGAACATCTTTCCGCGGCAGCGGCGGCGACCGCGGTGGCAATGACGGTAGCGACTTTGTTCGTTTCTTGGTCCATTCCGAGGGCCAACCAGTCCCCAACCGTTCGGGCCGGCACTTTGTCCTGACTGGAGCCCCCGAGCAGCCATCCGGCAGCGCACACCTCAACGGGAGGGGATTGAGGAGGAGGGGGAAGGTGGGGAAATCAGACAATGTTTGAGTGCACAACAGACTCTTGAATACGTCATGGAACGACTTTTGTCATCGTGTGTGGTATCTACATCCCGAGGGCTTCTTTGCGGTTCGCGGAACTACTTTACACCAGAGCTGAGCTGAACAGCTGAAACAGAGGGATCATTGTCGTCATAGTCATCTGGGCAATGGATGCATTTGTCCATTGTTCGTTGGCTCATTGTTCCGCCAGAAACCTCCATCCGCTACTTCAATTCAGAGATTATGAATTGTCGCATTCGCAGCTTCATGGTTATGAACCTGGACTCGTGTGAGGGTTTTGACACCGCCGCGAGCTGCGTTCGAGGAAGTTTTCTCAGTTGGGCCGGGGAGTTCGTATCAGCGAAGACTGGTACTGATGACTGGAAGCTTCGATCCACGCGGCCACGGTCGGGCTTCGTCTTCTTGTCCGTCTTTTTAGGGAAAGTGGCCTGTTTGTCAGATTACGGTGCGAGATTTCTGTTTTCTGATCTTTTGAGGAGCAGTGGAGCTTCTCGTCCCGGAAATTCGGCCGAACCCACGGCTCTGATTCGCGTCCCAGATCTGGACAGGAGTTCGAAGACATGAGAATGCCTTCAGGACCCCCAAAGGTCTCAGAGCCGTCACGTTCCGTGATCGAAAGTTGTGGGAAGTGAATTTCGTGAAGAAGACCTGCCTGAAGCGAAGCCGTTAGGAGAGAAGTCGTGTTATCCGTAGTTTTCGTGTACTTGAACGTTTCATATTGAAACTCCGCAAACAAAGAGCTCGCTGTCCAATCGCTCAATTGAATCAATCGAGTTCATGCCGCTGAGTTTTGTGGATGAACAACTCGTTTCAGAGATAACTCATTGTCAGACTCAAGAAGTCGATCAAACATAGCCCGATCTTTGACCTCAAGCCCATTCTGTCAAGCATCCGAAGTATTTTCCGAAAAGTTGATCATGGAGATATAATTATTGATCACTCTAGAAAGCGTAGGTACGCTTGTTCAGTCGACACAGCTTCCAACTTTACACCTTTTGGTTCTTTGCATTTTCGACTATTTAGATCAAAAGTCTTCACAGCGGATCGAGAGATCCATGACTTTCAAATCCGCTATGGACTACAAAACGGGTCATTCGGTTCGAAGAAACTCTTGCCCAAACTGATTTGGGTGGGTGGACTTGGTAGACCTTTGCGCTATAGACCTCCTCCTTTGAAGAATAAAGTGAAACCTCGTTACAACAAACACATTAGGAATCGGAAATTATGTTCGCTGTAACGGAATTTTGTTGTAACGAGAATCCTCCAATATTGTATGGAAGGCCGGCAAGACCAAAACTTATTTTCAGTTCGTTATATCGAAAATTCGTTGTAACGAAATTTAATTGTAACAGTATGTTACAAGTATGTATTGAAACAGTTTCTGAGCTTGAAGAGGCATGCGAGAATATTGACATACGAAGGCAAGACCCAATCATCCAAACGATGTTTGAGATTCCAATATACTTGGGAAATGTACTCATTTGTTCAGTTCAAGACGAGAATGTTGACGAGACTTGCTAGAAGCAAGTTCGCCAAGTGTGAGATGAGAATAGGGTTCCCGAGCAGCCTAGAACTATTCGCGTCTTCCAGAAAGGCCCCTTTCTGCTCCATTCCAAGCGTCAAATGAACTGAGACTGTCCAAGGAGGTCGGCGGATTCCGTGCGACCAGGTCACGGAAAGTTTAGGTGGGTGGGATCACTACTTCCCGAGGGAACTCGAGCTCTTGAGTTGGGACTTCAACCAAGAGACCAGACTGGACAGAAGCAGTACAGATGATCAGATATGGCATTGAATTGCCTCATGTTCGGAACCGCTTGAGTCTCCCAGGACCAACTTGATTATGTTGTCGCTGACGATGGTTATTCCGGTGATAAGAATGCTGATCATAATCTCGGCGTTCGGAAAAAAAACACCACCAAATCATGGTCAGCTGTCCGAGAACGAAATATGTTCGCGCTCCGTTGGACAGAAGCTATTATCCACTCGCTTGCGGACATGACAGCATTGGTTGGCGTATCGACCAGGCTGCGACTCGGTCAGGAATCCGAGAGTCGTGTTTGTACAGGATTCTCTCAAAACGTTTTCTTCGAATGCTCCGGAACTCGATCACCGAATATTCCGAAAATTTCTTCTCGAACGAAAGCTCATCCTGGCTGACGCGTCCGCAAACATTCGCGGCCTGAACTGTTGCAGTCGTTTCAATTATGTTTGTTGCGCTTGATATCGTTGCAATACCGCCTCCACGTTCACACTGAGCTTAGTCAGCTGCAGCGGTTGCAGAAGCACAAGCAGAGGGTGCCGCCGGCCGAATATCAAGGAGGATTCGGTCGGGCGGAAAATAATACTGGTATTAAAATATCTGCCAGCGGGCGAAGAAACAGCTTCCGCCGGCCGTCTTTCTCCCGATCCGCTTCTTCGCATTGAACAGCAGAGTTTTTTGATGCTGGTGTTGCTGTTGTTGTCCAACCTTTCATTCGTTCGCTTTCGTTCCAGGATGTTCTCCTGAGCTGCTCACGCCAAGGACCGGGTTGTTGCAGCCACCACGTCGCTCTGAAGGAGTCACGATCAAGAACCAAGAAAAAGAGCGAAACAAGCGGGAGGATGGGACGGACAAGAGAGGGCGAGATAATTTGCAATTTATAAGCTTCTCGCATCGTCAAAATAGTGTATTTGATTTTCTGTGGCGTCTCTCACCCTCCTTCACATCATTCCCCCCTCCCTGCGTCGCCGTTCTCCTCATCCTGTCCTCGGAACTCGCCCCCGTGCTCTTTGGGAACTGACTGTTGTCGCAGAGTCTCAGTCGCTCTTCGATTCGCTTTTATCTCCGCCTTTTTCTTCCGATTCGGTTGCTTTTCCAACTCGATCTCCTTGACAGAATCATTCCGCCATTGCCGATGCCAAAGTCCTAGCCGCCGTGCTATCTTGATGCTTTGCGCTCTCTGTGTGAATGCAAAGAGGCGAAGAGAGGCGAACAAACGAAGGCAAATGAGCTCTTTCTTATGAAGCCACGGTCCCTGCATTCCGATATAAAGGGTGGTAAGTAAAACGATTTGCCCGAGTGGCCCATCTCAATGGAATTCGGTATTTTGGGGTTTCTGAGGATCGTACCCGATGTAAAATCGAATTTTAAAGCCGGTCATCCATCGATCATTTTTCTCTAAGATGCGTTGTTTTCAAGAAAAACACGAAAATTCCTTTTCGCATCGCCTATAGAGAAAAAGGAAAAACGAAAGGTTTTTGAGCAGTATTTCGATGAAATAATGTTTTTTTCGGGCTGCCTGAGAGGCTTATCGGATGCAAAATCGAATTTCAAGGCCGGTCATCCATCTGAGACGCATTGTTTTCGGAAAATCGCGGAACAATTTCACTTACGACCTGTATACATATGTATAAGATTTCAGCGCCAACTCGCTCACTTCCCAACAGTTGATCCCGGTTTCCCCCCAGAATTCCCGAGATTCATTTTGATATCCTCGGATGGAGGTTTTCCATCAAAATCCCAGCCAATCTCAGTGTTTTTTGGAGCACGACTTCATTTCGTTTTTTTTCATTCCCCTCTGATTCAGGGGCTCGGTGCCTGCTATCTAAAAAGTGTGTCATATATGTCGGGAAATCTGAGGAAGGTTTACTCGATTCTCCTTGTCGACATCAACGTCAGATAAAGTTGACATGAAAAATGGGAAATTCTTTTCATATTTTCCATCTCTCGCTCTTAATTTATTGCCTCCGAAGTTGAAATGTCAAATAGAAAATCTGATTTAAAAGCATTCGTTGTCAGGTCGTAAGGATCGTTTGTCACATTTGGTGATATCATATAAATTATCTTAAAGCATCTCGGTATTCTCTGTGGTGTAGCCTAAAAGTTTGTGCTCAGGTTGACTTCCACTTGAACGTAGGTATCTACTTATGTACACACGAGTTGCATTTGGTTCGAAATTTTACTCTGTCAATACAAAATGGCAACATCAAGCAAGCGTGATTTGTAGATAACGAAGAACACCTCTCTCTTTCTCCCCTCTTTGTCGGAATTTCTTAAAAACTGTTTTCCTACACGAGATTGAGTCAACTTTTCAGGCTCTCGTTGAGTTTGATGACATCAACTTCGTCATTGAACATTCGCATCAGAAGGTCTTCGAAGCGGGTGCTCTTCCTGTACTTTAATTTAATATCGTGATTCGCACAAGTTGTCCCTGCGAAATCGATCTCTTCGCGTGCATCAGAATCTTCGGTGTCGAGGATTCCAGCGTTGTTCCGACTGCGGTTACAGCCATTCTCCTCACATCGACGTCTTTCGTATTCTTCAATTTTCTCCACTACCCTGGTCTCAACTGTTGATTTGGTTGTTCCGATTTCGAGGATGAATGCTTCGATAACAAACGCCGTAAAAATGTTCATCACCAGTATGACGCACGTCATGTGGAACAGGACGAAATAGGCACGAGCGTACACGCTGGTGACCAGGACGAATCCCTCGGCCAGAATGTGCCATTGATTCACTACCATCAATTCGAACAATAAAATGAAAGCTGACGCGGCATCGTTGAAATTGTTGCCACAGTACCTACTCGTGACGAAAGTTGACCCGTTCAATCGATGGTCTCCACAATCCGGTTGATCCTCTTGGATTTTGCCAGCGAAAAGTTCCAAACCGATTATGGCGAATATGTAATAAACACCAAACAGAATGCCTGCGAAAGTTGCCATAGACGGTAGTAATCGTCCTATTGTTATGAGAATGACGCGGAATCGTTCGAACGAGCTCATGATCTTCGCCAATCGAAGACATCGGATAACCAGAATGATATCGATGAATGATTTGTAGTCACTGTCGGCGGTCGACACCATCAGCTCCAACAAGCTGCCGAGAAGCGCTGCACCGATGATCACGAAATCGAATACATTCCATTTTAGGCGGAAAAACTTGTAAAATCCGAATGTGTACATCTTAGCTAAGATTTCGTTTACGAAAGCTAGAAGGAACAATATTTCCAGCTGACTTCCATCACCGATTGTCAGAAGAAACGCATTCAAAACAATCAGACCATCAAACGTGTATCGGAACCACCGACTTTGGACGACTCTCCGGAACGCCAGCGACAGCGATGAGTTATAGAAATCAGGGAATCGCATTTCGAAGAAGCTTTTGCGACGGAGATCTTGTGTGAACTGAAGCGACAGAAGTTCGGTGATGGCTGCGAAGTCCTCTCGTTGTACTTTGTGGGTTCCCGTCGTGTCGAGGACGGACCACATGATGTCTAGGACGGTTTTTCCTTTTCGGATGCCGATTCGGTTCAGGATGTTTTGAAAGATCTCAAACGTGATGAACTTGTTTGGTGAGCTTTGCGTAGAAGTGAGGAGGTCGAAGGCTTTGCGAAGGTTTTTTCGTTTCTCAACCACCATCGAGACTACCTCGTTCCGGAGATGTTCTTTGTAGTTGTTATAGACGACGGCCAGGATGATGTTAAGAAAGATGTACATGCACACCAGCAGATAGAAGAAGAAGAATATGGCGTACCAGTGCGACTGCGCATATGCAGGCATCATGATATCAGGGTTGTTGGCCGACGTAACGAGAACGTAAAGCTGATAGAAATTCTCGAAAAATCCCTCGGTGAAATATGGCGTTCCGTCGAAATTCTTGATTCCTTTACTGCTGAACAGTCTCAACGAAACCAAAGCGAAAATTGACATGGTGAGTAAGAACAGGATGAGAACGTCAACAACTTTTGGCAAAGTTCTTCGAATGTTTCGTACGGCACGACGAATTTGTTTGTTTTCCGTTAAGTTGATTATGAACAACGGTCGAAGCACACGGGTGTAGCGACGCGAGAAGCCGTTCAACTTGATTGCGATCGTGTATTGAATCAGGTCGATGATGATAAGCCCGATGAGGGCAAGGTTCATTCGAATCTTGGTGTCGTTGAAGAAGCGCTGCTTCTCCACGAATGTCGAGTAGTGCACCAGTCGGAATATATAGTAGGCTATACAACATAGTTCGAGCATCATCGTCACGTAATATGGCAGAGTTAAGCCGTTATCTATTGGGCTTTCAAAGAAGATTAGGGCGTGGTGGATGCAGATGAAGAAATACGTCAGTATCCGAAGAACGAACTGGTTGTATATGCTATAGCTCCGCACCTGAAAATAATCACGGTCGATGAGATGCTGTCCAATCTGCTAACATCTGAGGGCGGAATGGCAGACACTACAACAACAAAAAAAGCTCCTCTCCCTTTGTTCTTACTTCACTCGATACAAACACACCCATTCGCAGGGCTAGAATCTGTTCGAAATCGGTAGCTCATGGGATCGAATGATTCCAACTTGACTAAAGAGAGATAGATTCCTTACCGAATCGAGATTCATTTTGAATTCGCTCTGAATGCCATGATGTGCGTCTTTAATGAGGGCGACGGCTATGATCATCGATGCCTCATCAACGTAGGCTGGCATCCCGGCATCGCCTCGACTCCCGTCGACGCCTGTTGTTGTCGCTGTACTGTCGACATGCAGCCTCTCGAGGAGATCATTGGCACTCGCTCTGAGAAAATGGAACGGAGCAATTCAATATAGGGCTCAGAATGAATTCATGTTGTGTATTTTCATATGCCCCCTGCCATCTATTTTCCTGTGACACACAAATTAGGGTGTCGAATATCGAGAGAAAGTCTTATTGGTTCGAACGGATCTTGAAATCGGAGTCGAATTGAACTTTGTCACCCTTCATTCCTTCTGAAAAAGCTATTTTCTGGAAGAATCATCGCTTCAACTTTTCCGAGATTCCACCTGGAGCTGTCCGCAGCGAGTGGTTTGTCTTACTCGCTTTCTTCTTTTCGCTAGTTGAAGTTAGCTTGGCCTTTATCGTGAAGCTTCGTGGTGGGAAGACGTCTACACTTCATTCGAGCAAAAGACGACTTTGTTCTGAGTCGGGATCTCGAAACGGAGATAAATTGATTCTATGCTCCAACTCATTTAGAGAATATGTTTTGAGTGATAAGAGGTCAAATCAAGTGATCCGCGATCGAAGTGATTACTTACGCATGCGTTGATTGCCTAAAGGTTCCGTTGGTGCGAACCTCGCGAGTGTCCTGTTCCACGAATGCTTCGAGATCCACTGCCGAGTCCCGTTGTTCGAGAACCTCGTTTTGGGCGTCTTCCGGAATCATCATGTCGATGCTGTTCACTGGAGTGAGAAAGGGGCTTGAAGTTCGTGGCTGCAACATGGCAATAATTGGAAGATCTAACTAACGCACTGGCACATTTAAATCCGAACTTTCATTCCGGTCGAACAGCTGTCGGCCACTGTTCAATGGACGTGGCTTCGAGAGTTGAGCGAACTTTCACGAAACGTTACTTCAACACGCAACGTCCGACGTGAACACCTCATCGAAGGAACCGTCGACTCAGCTTTTTGAATCCCACAAATCGAGAACGGCGGATAACAAGTTCGGATGGGCAGAAATTTCAACGAGATTCAATCGCCCAAACACTAGTTCGATCATGATAACGTGATGCAATGGTGGTAATTGGCGGTGATCGAATCTCTTCGATTGTTGAGGTGGCCCGGTATTCTATACGAATTGATTTCATTTTCCTGAGTGCTCGCTTCCCCACGAGAATCGAAAATACTGTGCTCGACCATTGGGTGTGCACATACATTTTTGAATAATTTTTAGGGGCTCGATTTATCTTTCATTTCAACCAATTCACGGATTAGGGAAGAGTTTCAACATCCCCGTGAATCCTCTGCTAAGCGGTTGAAGAGTATTGATTAAATTGAGAATGATTGATTGAAGATGGATCCGAAGTTTGCCATTCCACGCTCATCCATTTTAGATATCTTCATTGCGCATTGAAGTCGGTAGGAGCAAGCTTGAAACGCTGAAATGCTAGAAACTAGCGGCACAATGCCATAGCTGTAAACAGCTTTCTTCTCTAGTGGCGCCGTAGTACTGCTGCTGATGCCGGTGCTGATGCCACTGGCCTACTTAAGACACCCAGATTGCATTCAGAAGGGACCAAGCATCGACAACCTCCAATGGACATGACGCCTCTTCGCAGTCGGAACAACTCGATGTGTTCTTCAAGTTTCTCCTGGAGACATTTCAGCGGTACCTCATTTCGAACGTCGATTGCAACACATGTCATGCAACGTCAAAAGTTCGCTGATTTTCTGTTGCTGGGCCCGGACCGGAGCCATCACTTCAGACCTCGTTCAGAACAACATTCGAGAAAATCGTTGGAATGCATCGGCGATTGTCGAATAGACACAAGAACACAAAAGTCGAAGATCCTTTGTCACGGCTGAATTCGTGTTGGAACTGTTCAAATAAGTGGCTTTCGATTTTCCGATCGAAAGGGTCAGCTCACCGATAGTACGCAACGGACGAAGTCGTTCGGCCTGGCAACAACGTTTCTCTCTTCGAAAACCTGAACGTGAATAGCTATCTTCCGAATGATCAGAATCAGGCTGTGATCCTCTGTCTCGAGCCGGGGATTCCGTTCAGCTAAGATTGCCAAAGTGTAGACAGACGAGCAGTTCACGTCAATGATTCACCGCTTCGGAACTCTGTTTTCTCCGCCTGTCATTTTTACTTTCAGATCATTTCCACCGAGAACAACTTCTCCCGAAAAGATTCGAAAAGAAGGAGTTCGCGATGCTCCGTAAACGATTCTTCCTTCGAGTCCGAATTTTGTTCCTTACCTCTCGAGTGATATTCTTATCCAAGTTGTCCAGATCCCGAATGCCACAAAGTTCGAAAAGAGCAAAATAAACTCTTCTCGTATGAATGTTGGAGCACCTCACAAGAAAGCGTCACGGTTTTTATCCCACATCCTACATGGTCACTCCGCCACCTCTGCTTTCGGGCGTTGCTCTTCACGTCACGTCACTTCGTCACTCCACAGAAAGTCGGTTCGCTTTTACAGAAGTCACCAAACGCCGACTGATGTTTGTGACCAACGTCGCGGGAGAGGCGGTCAGGAAAGCGGGCCGTGATTTCCGGCGAGGAGGCGTCCACGTCAAAACGCCCCAAACGCAGTCAATGAAAAAAGCTGCGAGCGACTGCCATCGCTTCGCCTTGAAACTCGGAGCCATCGTGAAACACGAATGTGCTTATCCAATATTGCGTGTTTATCTTGAAACTGACTGTGCTGAGCCCTTTGACACAAACTCTCCATGCACAGTATGCTGAGCTGTCTTTTCATTGACGGAATAACTCGCGAGAGGGCTCACGGATAGAACAGCAAGGTGTCAGATCTGGAGCACTGACACGCTGCCAACTCCATGGGCTGGATGTACGCAAAGGAAAATCCAAAGTTCCCGATTTCAATTCCGCTCCTCCGGAGAACTGAATCACGAATCTATTTCTGAGAGATCATTTGATGTTCTCTGACGGGAGAAGCGACGAGCGACTCTGAAATAATCCTCGAGAAACTCTGGAATCAAACATGAAAACCGATCCCAATGACTCGGGTAGGGCGACAACCAGAGCATTCGTTTCCGGATTTGAATGTGACATATTCGAAACTCAGGCCACCACGATAAAAAAGCGTATCCTTCTCTCCCTCATCCGTTGAGGAAAAGGACTCCGCCGTGTGAGAAAACAATTTTGAAGATTTTCGGGGAGCATTGCACCGATGTCTAGAGTTCGGCAGAGATTCACGGAAGCTCCCGCCATCTTCGACGGAGATGACCTCCTCACGTTCTCAAATCGAACATATGATCGTTTTCGAACAGTAGTTGTTTGTCAAGGCGGTATCGTTGATGTTTCCGAAGCGTGAATAACATACTCGATCGGACGGAGAGAGGCATAGACGAATAATTAGACAAACCATGTTTCCGGCTAGATCTCGGAATCGTTCCATACGGGTTTGTTCAGGTATCTACCGACAACGTTCACATCAGATACCTCATTGTTGCATTTGCGCTTCTCTCTCAGCAAACATCGTAGGCTTCTGGTTTGACCTTTCGTCTAATAGAGTGGAGCTAAGTCAGCCAACTGCAGCCGTTGGAGTCAACCCTTGCTTGCTTGTTACAATTTCGGATAAATAGCTCCATCTGAGCTGGCCGTCCAACCAACCGAGTTGCCAAGCAGCCAGCCAAGTAGAGTTGGTTTAAGCATTCCGCGGGATGGACCGTTCGTATGGTTCTGCGTCTACAGTGCAACGTCTGTCCGTTGAATCGATTTCAAAATCTCAACTCGACTCCCTTGCTGCTCCAGAACTTCCAGGAAACGTTTGTCTACTTTGAAATCGAATTTTTACTTTGAGGGACGTTCCGCACCTGAAGGTGCCAGCGCTCACTGCGAATTGCTCTCTATTGACTGGGGCTGGGACAGAGCGCAGAGCTAATGCACTCACCTACTTAGGTTCCCTAGCCCGTTCACCCGGTTGGGTAACGGATAACGAAGCGGCCTTTGCCACCAGCCGAGTAAGTAAGCGGGCGGGCGAGCGAGCAAGCAAGCAAGGAACGAACAACGACGACCGGACTAGAGACAAATTAATTCTCAGTCAACTCGATGAGGGGCCAATGAAGAGACCGACCCTACAATGCGCACCCGTTTGCCGCCCACCCACTCGGACTCAGTTTCCAATAGAGGCTTCTTCCCGAGATCACAACTTTCTCGCCTCGAGCGTAGCTTAGTCAGCCCCCGGGGCCGTTGACTGCAAGGCCACTTCTGCAATGTTTCTATCCCCCGACAGAACGAGCATTCTTTCGATTGAGGTGTCACTTCTGGTGGCTTCTTCAACTTTCCTGAGGAAATCGTAGTGCGAGGCCCCCGGGAGCTGGCGTCAACAGTCGTGAATCGAGTTCTCGGGATTTTTCATTCGAAAATGAAACGGGTAAACTCGTATTTTTTCGCGAAATGTTTGCATTTTATATGTCACGCCACATAAACAGACCGCCTCAGCTTACTCTAGGCCCCAGTTTCCCTCAGACAGGCTCGCCGATACATTTATCCGGAAGGAGCGGGGAGGAACAGTTAAAGGAGACCGGAGAAGCGTAGGAGGTGCCAGGGAGTCGGAGAAACCAGCAAACTTCGAAATCTGCGAGCGAAATGCGGCAACCATTTATATTGAAACCCTTTGAATTTAACCCTATTCGTTTGCTCGTGAGCAGGTGGATCGACTTCCGAATGCTCTCGAGAATTTATATCAGAATTGGCCAGAGACAACTCATCGTTCGCGAATTGCAGAGAGACTATCCTGTGGTTGTTTCCGAAGCAGTCATTTGCCAGAGTGATCTCGCAAGAAAAATCCAACTCCACGGAACACTCGTATTCAGGATCGTTCGGATTCGAACACGTCGTATCCGATTCACCCTACATTCCACAGGAGCGAGGCGTTGAACTGAGTGAGAGCATTTTCCACATCGCCGGACTGAAGAAGCGAGATAGGCGGGCAAGCAGGTTGGTTGCTTGCTCGGAAGGCGATAGGGTTGAGTTGGTAACTCGTCGTCGTCGTCGTCGTAGAGGTGTAGTAGTCCAAAAGAGTCCCAAAGCTTCCGCTGACTGACTCCGAACGGTAGCAAGTCAAAAAGCCTCAAATTAGGTCATAAATTCACGAGAATCTGCCAAGCAGGTACGCGACGACTCAGCCAGTCAGTCAGGCTATCTATCCACCCCCAACCCTTGGAGCACACGAGTTCCTGAACTCGTCTGAGTGAAATCTCAAAGTGACTTCACTTTTTTCCTCCCTCTTAACAGCGACGCAAATCAGCGGCTGTAAGTCACCATGATGGGATGGAGAGCAGCACGACGATTTACCAAAGCCGCTATGTGTTTGTGGAGTGTCATTTTCTTTCTCAAAAGGCTTCAGAGCTGCGCTCCGATTCAAAATTTCCCTACCGCTGCTATCGAATACACCCTCGATCTGAGTTCCTATCCTGATCTTCGAGAGAAGGATCAAACAGGAGAACGACGTCGCTTTGTTCCCCTACATCGGGTTCATCATTGTGCAGCGTTGGTCAATCTTGCAATCGTCAATGTGGTCAGTAGATAATCCAGGATAACTGCCGATGACAGGACAAGCACTACAGGCATCGACTTCATGCAGAGTAGCCTGATGGAATGATATTCCAATAAGAACTCCCCCGATGTATTCAGGCTAGTGTGTACATGTGTGCCCGTGCGCTTGACACCTCCCTGAGAGAGGCTAAACAGAAAGACAAGTCTCTCCCAAGGGTTCTTGCACTGTTATATACTTTTATTATTATATACAGCTTTCGCTCGGCGCTCATTCCGCCCTCTCTAGCTTTTCTCCTTAGAAGCGGATGGAATCTTTATAGCCGTGCTAAGTAAGACCTTTATTGATTCGCCACTACTTGAAAGGGTTGTTCATTGCTCTTCGGCATTACGTAATCAACGACACTCCAGGGACGTTTCCATCGGCGAGTCGTGGTTTGCTCTACGACAACTTTTTGTTCCTTTCTCCCGTGTTGTTTCGCACTCTCTTCATGAAACCGTGTTATCTTCCCGCATAGATTAGAAAAGATTCCGCGGGAAACTGCAATCATAGTCGTCCACCAGATATGGTCGGTCGCTCCTGAGAACTCCGTGAGATAACGAAGGTTCTAAATGAGCGAAATCCCAAACAAAATCGGACGATCTGAGCGAGTCACGGCGGTGAAGCAGAAAAAACCGCCCGCAGAATGCTGATTCCTCGCCTCTGAAGCGAATGAACAAATGTGTTGTGATTTACAGAATATGATATTAATCGCTAAACGAGGGCTTCCGTGAGCAGAGGAGATCGCGGTACGCGAACCGAGTTGAATATTGATCAAAGCGGCTTAGCTTTCCTCTGTACGGTGTCTTGGATTCAAAATTGCGTTCATTAACACTCTGAGGAGGCAGCGGTGGTTGCGGTGGCATGACGAAGCCAAAGGATGGGAACGAGATAGCGAGCGGGACGAGAATCGAAAGACCGCAGCGGGGCGAACAAGACATCTTTTTCTCCAGCGGTCGCTCCCTCGCTCGCAGCTATTTCATGCCTCGTTTCAGTTTGTACATATGAGAACAATACCACCTCCGACAGATTTCATCTTTAGCGAAATACGTTCCGCTGTATGTCATCAAACAGTGCTTGGACCGCCCCTCTGACAGAGAAACTCACTGGAGGACAGTCAGCAAGCCAGACGAACAAACGAACAGGGAAGCGAAGGGGGAGGGGGGTAGCTCTTGAGAAAGATAGACACTTTCGGAAGATCTTTTTTGTCATATGGCCCCCATTGAGCGATAGGCCGCCTGCATCGTTGCCTTAGGCCAAAAAGCCGTTGTCGTTGACGTCATCGACATCCAATGTCCAGAGGCTCCCCTAGAAGGACAGACAAACTTGCTCGCCGGCCCGCAGGCAGGCAGGCAAACTGCTGAACGAAAGCAAAGTATCGTTGTCGTCGAAGTCCTCTCTTAAAGTGACTTCCGATGTCCCCAGGAGCGCACGTGAGCTAGCCAGCCAGCCTGGCTACCTTTCAACAAACCAACAGATCATTTCACATAGCTACATCTGCAGCCTCTCATGTGGACGGCTTTGGGTGAGCCGAGCGAAGAAGTCAACGGGCTGTTTAGAAAGTTCAATGTGTCGTCCGAATCTTCAGATCAGTGTCATTGTAAAAGTCATTCAAACAAGCTTCTGCTGTTTCGTTGATGTAGTCGCTGAGTAGTATGATGAGCGGCGGCGGCGGGCGGGCTTGTTTGCTCGCTCTTTCTCTTTCGCTAGCCAACCGGTCCGCTTCGCGTATTGTGTTTAGTGAAGTCGACAGCGAGCGCAGACGAAGCGGAAGATATATCCTATGAATATGCATTGCCTCCAAATAAGCAAGCATTGTGACCATTGTGTATCCGCGGTTCTCCTCGCTCTAATGGGATCCGCAGACAAAACACAATCTTTTGCTGTCTGTGAAATCAATATCTCTTCAACTCGATGCTTCGGGTTTAGTTTTTTCTCTCGATACGAGCAGTGCCACTAATGCGTATGCTACTGTTGCTCTCGAGGATGCTTTTGATATCGTTGTGGAGACTGAGCAACCGAGGTCTTGTTGTCGCAGTGTGGAATGTCCCTCTAGGTCGCGAGGACAGGACCAACGCTCCAGAGTTGTCAGGATTCGATCTTCTTCTCATTGTGCGAACTTCCTCGTCCGATGATCTGCGCGGGTTTTCGCTCGGAAATTATACGAATTTGTGGAAGCGATTCGAGCAAGTCGAGACGAACATGAAGAGATGGAAACTAAAGTTTCTTTCTGAGCGATACTCTGCTTAGGAAGACATTTCGACCCGAGGCACGGTAGTGGTGTTCAAATGTACGGAGAGAAAAGTCCGTGCAAGAGGTAAATAATGCGCTGAGAGGCTTGCAGCGAGTTGCGTAAACGCTTAACAAAGTTTAAGCAAACTAATTGACTTGTCGTCTACATCTGCCTCAGGTTTAGTTCAGCTTCCGATTGCCCTCGTGATCTCTCGCTTGAATTCCCGCCACGACCTGGGAACGACTTTCGAGGAAATACCCCGATTCGTCGGGAGTTTGTTCGCTTTCGCCAAACATCAAATATAAAACATTACCGAGCCAAGATACCGAGTGATCTCAATATCCAGGACCTGAAGAGTGAGCGTCCATAACCACGGTCGGATGAGAAGTTAACGTTCTGCAAAGAGAAACTTCAAGAACCGGCGACGACTCGTAGCTTTCTCTCTGCTCCTCCGCGGAACAAGACGACATGAGCTGAGAAATTCGATTCGATTCAAGACTTCGGGGCCTAAGAAGTATTCCCGAAACTTCGGACAGAAGAAAACTGTTCATGTGCTCGTTTTGAGGAACGGCCAGTTGGAATGAAAGTCATTGTCGACTTTTTCCCGTCGTCCGTGGAGGATAAGGGATGAAGTCAGCTTGACCAGCAGCCAGAGAAAGAAATGACTCCCTCTCGAGGGAGGTGTCGACCAACCGACCGAACGAACAACTGAATGAACAAACAACCCCACCCCCTAGAGCCCCCCTTCCCGCGTCCAGAGCCCTCTTCTCTCTTTACCCTACGGCTGTCAGTCTCCTCACCACCACCAGCGCACCCAACGGGAGCAAGTCATATACATTCGAATCTGCGCGGAAGGCATTGAGAAAAACTCAGCGTCTCCGAAAGCTCAGCGGAAAGTTCGACGGTCGGGCTCGAAATGCCGGCGAAACTCCGCTCGTTTGGAAAATACTTCGATGGAATTCCTCTTCCAACGAGGAGTTTCGAAATAACTGGGAACGTGTTCTGGATCCTCACTGAGATCGATTTCATTTGAGCTTGGAAGCAAGCGGCAACGCACAAAGAGGCGATTCAGAACGTAATGAACGCATTTTAAACCTGCCTGATTTTTACGCGCAGAGCTGAATCTAGCTCCTGAGCAGCATTGAACGCTATCGCCGTGGCCCACGTCTCACCGGGATTAGTCTCACGGCCACGGTTCCTACTCGCTTGATTAGCAAGGTTCAACGGAAAGGTTTTTTTCTCGTCAACTCATCACCCACTCTCGTGGAGCCGATTCGCTCCGGGACCGGTCGATAGGCCCGGGGATTCGTTAAGTGACAAAGCATTCATTTCAGTTTTTATCACTCAGTGTCCCTTCGCCCCCTCTCAGATTCCTGAAAATAGCGCGAATTTCGGCGATTTATCAATCCCGAAAGTTCAAAATCACAAACACCGCCGAATAATTGAAGTGCCGCATGATAGTGATCAACAATGTTTCGTCTTGGAACAGAAGGACGGAGGAAAAAAAGAAAAGCCAACCTCAGTTGTCACCACTCTGGCATTGTCGATCCGAATATCAACCGAAGACGAATCGCGGTAGCCGCATGAACATTAGTGTGACATACAACAAATGGTGTTGGGCGACGCGTTGGCGATGATGATGATAGTGATGGTAGCAAAGGTGCACCTTATGTTTGTCGTGCCACCACACATACAAACCCATATATGTATAAATGGAGTGATGTCAAGGAAAACAAACACCTAGACGGACTTCTCGGAGTGCAATGCAGGCAGATAACACGAAGGCAATGTTCGATTCAGCCCTAGTCGCACTCCGATTCGAATTCGTCTTCATGAGCGGGCGGGCTGGCGGGCGAACGAGCGAATAAGCAACCAAGTCAGTCTGAAGAATAGATGGAGCCACGGGAACGATGTGGTTTGAAAGACGAACTATTCCTCGAGTGACAACCCCACACAACGGTGAAGATACCATCCCGCAAAATGATCCTCACTTTGTACACGATGTATCGGAATGATGGAGCCGACAGCCTTCTACGCTTTTCCAGATACTTGTCCTTCAGCCAGAGGTACAATATGAGAGCGCGAAATCGATTCGTCAATTAGTGAAGTTTATGCAGGATATCGAAGATACGGAATGCATCCGACAACGTACTACAGAGACCAACGACAAAAAACAGACAGATAAATGATGATCCTAAGCTTCGTTTCCTGTCAAGATCGTGATCTAGCAGATTCGCCCTCGGTTTAAGTCTTCGTTCGAATGTTTCGAAAGTTTGGATAGTTCACCGCCAATTTCACAGGGCAATGTTCGCCAATCTGATTCTTCGAGCCCTTTTCTCATTCAGTCGGTAAAAGTAAGATCATGCACTTTTGAAGTATGAAATTTCAACTTGTAAGAAGTCATGAAACCGCTTCCACTGTGGAGCTTAATATAGAGAGTTCTCGCGTTAAATATCAAAAACTCCGCCTTCTTCAAAACATTGTTTGGTACTTGTCGGCCTGATGTTCGAACTGTCATGAGACGTTGAACGCTTCTGGGGCTGAACTGGAATTTATGACTATCGAAGCTTGCAAGTTAAGACTCCGCGTTCCCGCTCGACGGCTCGCATGCCTTGCGTGAGCCCTTCTCCAAACCTCATTTCATTCGAACCAGCCGACCTAAGATTCCACTTCCTCGCGATCTATCTCCCACTATTATGATCCGAAAAGGCGATCATCGATACCTATCGACTTATGAGCCTCCACGGACAAATGACGCTCAATTTCGCTGACGGGTATTGAGCAGTGTTGGGCATAATCATAATCATGATTATGATTATAATCACAGACTGAAAAATCATGACCTTGATTATGATTATAATCATAATCATGACTGTGATTATGCCATAATCATAACTGTGATTATTATTATAATCATAATCATGATTAAGATTATGCCCAACACTGGTATTGAGTATGAACTGTTCCCACCTTGGCGGATATGGCTTACTACGGATCGCCTTGATTATTTATCTGGAAGCGAACCTCCGCTTAAAGAAGTATCGGGGATATATGGTACATTGTGGAATGGAAAATTCTCACAGTGAGCTGAACGTTAATGTCGCCAGAACGAGGAGAAACTGTTTGTGGAGGCCGGCAGACAAATGAATCCAAAGAAGTTCGAAAAACATACGATCCGTGAGGCTAGCTCCTCAAGAAAGGAATGTAGCTCTAGCGTACCGACTAATCTCAAAGTCTATCTGACAAGCTTCTTGTTCCGTTCTCAGCGTGTAAAGTAGCAAGCACGTCGGTTTCACAGGACTCATATTCCGTTACATTCACCAGAGAGTTGAGCCTTCAATCGGAAGAACTTCGCCACCAAAAAGGAAATTGTTCTTGGTCGAGGTCTCAGAATGTTGCCCCCAATCTGTGCGAACTTGAGCTGGCCAAGTCAGAGTATAAGTCCTCATCAAGACAAAACCCGATCGATAAGTGGAAATTTCGTGAAAACTCATGAAAAGAGAGAAATGCAAAGCCAAAATCGCCCGAGCCGGAGTAGGAGCGAAGGTAAATTCTCAACGAATTCTCTCCTTCTCATCTCTCCGTTTGGATCAAACTACAAGAATGCGAATTCCACCGTTTTCACTCATCAATTTCAACGCAGTTCCACCTTTATCACTCGAAATGGACGAACGAGCATAAACTTCACGAGGTTCGGACGGGCATGGTAAGTTCACGACACTCAGGGACTTCTGAGTGAAATACTCGGTGCTCCTTTGCAACAAAGAGGAGTCATGAGGTTCTGTGAAATTATTATGGATTTCTGTTCCAGACGACGCGACGTCACCCGAGTAGGCGAAAACGGAACGCCACGGCGTAGTTACGAGCATCATTGCGGGGGATCAAAATGATTCACTTGGGTTTCAGAAACATCTTACAGAACCTATCAGGAAGATCTCGTGAGTTCCATCAATCAAATTATTTTCTCTTGATGAGGACGGTAGATATTCCAAAGATAGTGAACCTGTTGCTCCTGAGTGTTGGATACGCCCGCCTATATTCTCAATACTTGTAGATCGCCTGTTGATTGGAGCACCAACCCCGCTAAACGAGGATCCTGTAGGTCATTTATAGTTGCTTCCAGTGACACATGTTGAAGAGCACCACAGTGCAAGACGAGGTATCTGTCCAAAATCATTACCACCAAGAAATAAGATGAGAATTCTCGCTGAAACACAATCAATGATACCATCCGCACGAGGTGTTGCTACAAACACTCTTGCAATACCTACATCTGAGAAAAATTCTCTAACTGTCTTCCAAAAAGCCCACTCTCGCGGTGTACTTCAATAGTTGTGCAGCTTGATTTCGTATCGGAAGATGTTAGAGCACGAGAGTTCTCCAGGGCTCTTTCTTGTTCTCCGAGTCGCGCGAAAGTGCTCCGAGGATACCCGGACTCGAGGATTTGTCCAAGGGGAAAGAACGCTGAAGCTCACAGTAATGTTCAAAGGGAAGAACTGAGAAATCGGGAACCGA
This sequence comes from Neoseiulus cucumeris, assembly GCA_021527715.1. Classification (NCBI taxonomy): domain Eukaryota; kingdom Metazoa; phylum Arthropoda; class Arachnida; order Mesostigmata; family Phytoseiidae; genus Neoseiulus; species Neoseiulus cucumeris. The sequence goes on along the minus strand of JAJSRV010000030.1, from coordinate 288,805 downwards.
CGATTCAAATGTTCGCGCTCTCAAAACATCTGAGGACACGATAGAGACAAAAATATTCGAGTTTAATACAAAATCGTCTCCAAGTCATTTGGGCGTCGCGCAGAGCGGATTTTTCAATAATTTCTACTTTCAGAATCTGCGTCGCTTCCCGAAAAATATTCTGAAGTATCGTTTATCGTAGAACCAACATATTACGTCATTCACACCCCAAATTAGGCCTCCGCGAAAGATCACAGCGTTGTCCGGGCTCAGCCGTATACCGCGTGAAAGTACACGACGGGGAAGATACCGCCGCAGTCACAGGGCTGCCTCTGCGATTTCAGAGTTTTCTGGAAGAAAACGGATCGAATGCCTCAAGCTCTTGAAGACATTGGACATTTTCCGGTGGATCTGATAAATGCGAACTGGATTCGAATTGATTGAGGTTGGCGTACAATACCAGATTGATGATTGTGTTTTTGGATTCTACACAATCACCGTCGAGCGAGAGGCCTGATCTTAAGAATTAAACGGCCAGATTCTGATTGCTTCTTGTGAGTGTGAACCGTGGGTTCGGAATGACTTTGCATTCCACTGTGGTGACGCGAGTGCGCAAACTTTTTCTACGGATTTGTCAAACAAGATTCCATCACAGAGTCTAACCCGGTTACGTCACCTGTGAATCGAGACCTCGCTTATTGATGAATCACTTCACAAACAGTGGAATTCAAGAAGTAGCCATTCGGTTAAAGCTTAACTTCGATGATTGTCGCGCGGCTTCTTTCTGACAGTTCTACGGATTGCGCGACTGGAAGAGTGGAACCATACTCGATTCCAAGCGCAACGAATAGCGACAGGAAGCTTACCACCTGCAAAGGTGCGTCCCATTACCTGGAAACGGGCTCGAGCTCGTGCTGTCGGCCAGGTGCATCATTTAAATAAGTTGAACCGCAACACCATTGCATTTCTTTTTCCGGAGGTGTGTTCTCTTCGAAGAGAACTTCCCGGAGTCTGGGTATGTCCTTTTCCCCAGAGCCAAGCCTGTCAATGAGCCTCCGGAATTTTATCGACGCATAAGTCATCAGCGGTACGTGTTTCGCCGCTTCTTCATCACAAAGCATTTCTATAGAGACCGTGGGGCATTTTTTCTCAACGATATACTCTTGGAGGTTCTCGAACGCTTCTCTAAAATCGATCTGCCAGCGGTTCTGAAAAACCTAAAAGGTGCGAAACAAGTCGAAAATCTCGTTGGAGAACTCTCAGAACCTCAGAACTCTCAGAACGGAAAGAATGAATCGAGATATTGATGTGGAATGGCTTGATTGCAACGGCCTACGCCTGAGTCACTCACGTGGAAACGAGTCCCTCGGATTTTCACAACGTGGTTCCTGTGTTGTTGTGACGTTTGGTCAAGCAAATCGAGAGCCTGATGAAAAAAAGGATGATCTCTGATTTCTGCGTAGGTTTTCGATCCCAGACGCTCGGAAGGCCTTCTCCGTAGGAGTCCGCTCGTGAATTCTTTCGTGAACTCTGAAGCTGGATACTTGCGCTTCGGCCAAGAGTACTCCAAAACATGATTTCTTCTTGCGGTTTGGCTGTCGAAATGCGTTCGAAATGGAAGTTTTCCAGTGCTTAGCTTGTAGATCATGATCCCCAACGCCCACCAATCTATAGCCCTCCCGTAGCTTGACTTCCTCCTCAGTTCAGGAGCTTTGTAAGCTTCCTCTCCGTAGCTTTCCCGGTCCGTAAATTCTGCTGCGGTGCGCATGAAATAGCTTGAGAGCGCATCGCTCATTAAGTGTCCGGAGCATATTTTCGCTGAATCGAAATCGATCAGCTTAATCATACCGTACATGTCGACGAGAATGTTCGTGCAATTGAGTTCACGGTGTATGAAGCCGCTCGTATGGAGTGTCTCCAGGGCTAAGATTGTCTGCAGGGAGATCAGGCGCACGCTTTCGTCTTTGAGTTATTTCAATTCCCCAACAACTCTTTCCATGTCGAATCGCATTGCCTTGCCTATATCCATCACCATTATATAGCAGCACGGTTTAACCAGAAACGCGCAGTGCACTTTGATGAGTCTTGGATCTCGAGCAATTGCTGAGAGAGCTTTGTCGACATATTTCTGATGTATTTGCTTCGGCGGAAATTTTCTCAGGGGAACAATCTTTATGGCACAATAGGACTCCGTGAGCTTGAAGAAGACTCTGTAGACACGGCTGTAAGTTCCGCGTCCGATGAGCATCGCGCTCTCGAACTTCTTCAATTCGATCACGTATTCTAAGGCCCCGATGTTAGCGGGCTGGACTCCTGAATCCAACTCCTTGAGAATGTTCTCGGATATCGTTTTCCAATCTGTCACCGGTTCTCCACCATAACGTTCTAACAGATTGCAAAGCTCCGATACCGCCATCAAAACTTGACGCATGAGCTGAGCGAAGCTCGGGCCCAGATCGGGGTATTGCGGAACAATTCTGCCTAGCAAAAGATGAATGAGGTTGTTAGAGAAGTCTTGAATCAGGCGAAACGTGAGAGTCTGAAAGACATGGAACGGATGTCAGAAACGCGGTTTGTTCTGAGGTAAGTTATTACACCACTTTACTTCCAAAGTTCTCTGGCCGACCTGACGATTCAAGCAATGGTAGATCTCCAGGGTGCCCAAATACACCTGATCGAAGGTGAACTGTTTGACGGGGCTGTTCTGGATATCAGGTTTCCTGATCCGGCTTATCAGAGACTCGAGCAGTTTCGTACAACCGAGGACCGCTCTCGGGTGGTCTGCGAAACGAAACAAAATCGTACCCATTGCTCCACATGTCACAGCTTTTGGTCTTTCGGAATTAACTGAACGATCGTGGTCGAGCTCTCCATACCATTCGAGATTGAATCAAAAGCGATTCTCTGTTTCTTCGAGAAACTCTCTGATTGAGGCATCTCAGGGCCCGTTATAAGCAATTTTCGCTGCCTCGAGTCAATGCCGCCGCGTTTCCTGCTAGCAGTTTTCCGATATTGAGCGCGATCTGGACCGGGTTTCGCTCCATTACCGTCAGTTTTCGATAGTTCCTCGGGATTCGACGGATCCTTGACCTGGGACACTTCTGTTGAACGATTCGGCGAGCATGCCGCGCTGCTGTCGTGTACTGCCTTCGATGGCGGGCTCGAAGCTCTTGGCGAACTATCGCGTGCATCCGGGTCAATTCCAACATCATCATTCTCTATTTCTTCATCCTCGAGACTTGGCTGAGATCGCGTTGCAGCTCCGTTTTGAGCATCCGATGCATCTGATAGTCGCGGAACTTCTCGTTCTTCCAATGAGACTTCGGTTGACATCGTTCTTGCTTTCTTTGAGATTTGTTTTCACCGCTCGGATACATGAGTCAAGCGGTCGGAGTCAGTGGGGTCATAGGTGTGGATGATCTAGATCCCACTCATTTTCAGATCCTTTCGATTCTGAAGGTTGAAATTACGAATGCGGGAAAACCCAAGTGCATGGCGTCAGAGCTCCTTAGAAAACAACCGACAGCAATCATCAAGGTCTGGGATGATTTCATCTTCTAACTTCGATCTTACCTACGTCCTCTCAGAAAGAGCCTCTCGATTCAGAACTTGACTTAGTTCTCTAGTTCGCGAGGAGTCCTGTTTTCCCCGTTTTTATTCACTGAATGATCATGGCTCACATTTCATGCCTGCAACGTCGTTTTTGTCACCCAGGAACGGTCAGCTTTGTCGATCGTTCGCCACGATACTCTTATTTCAACGTGCTCGACGTCTCTTTCGATTGAGGTTAGCTATAGGAGCCTCAGTAGTGTATCCGTTTGGATGAACAGTCTATTCTTTATTGATCGGATGCTTTCAAAGCGCATGACAACGAAAATGACATTTCCTTTCCATGAAAATCATTCGGTCGTACTAGCCTCGATATGGAACAACCACTTCTTAGTAGCCGTTACCGGCATAGATTCTTCCCTGCAAGCATACAAAATATATTTTATTGTAAATTATGACATCTTATCCTGGTAGCTGGGCTCCCGGAAAGTCCTGCTCGTCGTGTATAACTAGAGGAACAAAATCAGTCCCCGATATTCCCCGAGAAGAGAGCAATCCATTGATACTGACTTTTCTGAATCTTCTGCATCCGTGCAGAGCCTTTCTCCAGTGTCGTCTGCGAAGTTCCCCACTCCAGGTTCCGACTGAATCGTCTTCGAAACGCACTCGAGGTTGTCTTCAGTGAGGCAACCACTTTCAGTCATCTCTGCTCTCGGAGAGCTGTCAGATCTAACGGTCAATTTATTCTGTCCTCTCCCGATTCTACGCCTTCTACTTCTTCTACTTGGAGTGTAGTTTCCGATAAACGTGACGGTTGAGAAATGGATGGGCATGAGCTTCATTCAGAAGCAGCACGATATACTCTGTTGTTGCGATTCGACTGATCGCAGTTGGACAAAGCTATCGGCGGTCATCGATTCGATCTAATGGCGACCTAGAGAAGGTTCACGGAGTGAGCTTCCGTCAATTTCCTTACCTCTCGAACTCTGAGGGTGTGTCACCTCTCAGAGTTAGACTTTGGTGTCCCTTGTAGTTGTGTTCGTCTTCGAGTTCCGCACGCGGGTCTATCTTGTTGCTAATCGCCTTAGGTACTATTTCTCCTGTTGTTATCAACGCGGATACTCGCACTGCAGACGTGGTGCGCATCCCTGGATCACTGTTGAAGTGGCCGAATGGTGGAGCTGAGACGATGGCGTCTCCTCTTTGTAGTCGTTGCACTTCCGGCCTTCGGGAACCAAATGCATGCGAACGCGGTTAGCAATCAGCTTCGGCTAAAAAGCCTTTACCCTTCCGAATGGCGAGTCCCTACTCAGCGCCGCGTTGAATCGGAATAGGAAACGATCGCACCATCAAGATCCGTCCTTCAAACGAACATTGTAGTTTTCGGGACACGAACCTTTGTACGTCTCGGGGCAGATCAGCGACAAAAGCTCCTGTTCCGGGAAATATTGGCAAATGTCTCGGCGTCAGTGTTTCCATGTAATCGAACCGGTCCGCAGGAACAACGTTGATGCCATACGCGCTCTCTGGCGGTGACGCACTTCTGCGAGAATATAACGTGATGGCATTATAAAGCGTGATGACTCCTGCGTGACGCCGGGGATTTTCCAAGGCATTCGGCCAACACCTTACGACCCTAAATCGGGATCAAGTTCATATCGAGCTGATCCAGTTCTTCACGCTCCGCACTCCTATCGATAATAATTACCCGAACACTTTTCCCACTCCTGGCTTTTCGGTGAGAGTTTGAGGACTCCAAGTGGACCGGGAACTCTCGTAGACGCCATCAAGTTTCATCCGCTCCTCGATCTTTCGTTTCTCTTCTATCTCATCGGAATTATCGTCTTTGTACTTGCAACAGCAACAGATGCCTCTCCGGTAGAATATTTCAACGAGCAAAACAGCGAAAGAAACCGAAATGGACACAAAGAAGGAGTAGAAAATCGATGCCAAATCCGAGACTTGGAGATCTGCGTAGTCGTGCATGTGATCCGACTGTTCCGCTGTCCAACAAGAACCCTTGTCGAATACGAGGGTGTCCTGCCAATGACGGAAAATCCCGGAGTCGATGATGAGCCGAACCCTGTGCCACGAGACGTCGAATCTCAGAATATCAATCACACAATCATTTCCGGGAACGAAGGACGAGGCCCTTGCCACCTGAGGCCAAACTTGAAGGCGCCAAAAGGGGCCGAACACATCTCAGGGCTTGACATTCATTTAAAGAAAACTCCAAAACAGCAGTTTCGAACCCTGACCTCTTCTGTATCTCCGCTTGAATCTTTCTGTTGAGCTTTTTCCTCATGTAAAAAACCATTTTGATCTGTAGCAGTCGCTCCTTCCCGATGTGAAAGAGTCCGTCGCTCTTGAACTGTTGGCATTGTGGCCCGATCCGGGTGTACAATGACGTGGGCTCCAGCAGAAGCACCGCTTTCTTGTGAAGAACTTTACGCAGCACCGCAGGGGTGAAAAGCTCGTCCCCGTAGCGTGGGTTTCCATGTTGTTCCACTTGTCGCATAACCAACTTGAAAGCGTGGCTTTCGGCGTTCTGTGGGAATGAAATTCGCGCGCTGTTTCAACTTGTTCACGTTGTCTTCGCCCTATTTTCCTCTCGATTCCTCATTCCCGATGAGAACGCAACGCAGCCCTGCGGAAGAGCACAAAGTCATAGAATCTACATCTGAAGAGACATACCTCAATGATTGACTTGTACCCCCCGATGTCATAAAGCATGGGCTCGAGAGCTGGCAGTCGCAGGAGCTGGTCAACTGAATTCACGCGAAAGGTCTCGGATTTCACCATCAACGTCGATTCCATGTAACCGATGAACATGTGCATGATCACCATTATTCCGAGCAGCCACGAGGCGAGCATGATTCGATGTGGGTTACTGTTGAACTTCACCGACGAACCTTCAGCAGATACAAACATTCAGAGTTGTGATCTTTCGATCAGATTCAAAACTGATGATTTATATCAATTTGACCTCGGAAAGAGAATTACCTTCTAGGAATATCGCGGCCCAGTACACCCAGAAAATCCTCCAGAACCTGTTTCTCCTCTGTCGGCGGGTCAAATAAGGGCTCACGACGAGGTCCATGACTCCGACGATGGCCATTATTATGAAGCAGCTCCCTAACAGCAGTAGCCAAACCTATTCGAGGAAGATGTCATGGAAAAATATCACCCTGAACCAGTCCTAAGTCCAGCTCATTGGTTTGAGCTTACCTGGTAATCCATGGTGGTTATGTAGCCGTACACGTTGGTCTCATGCTCTTTTTGAACACCAGAAACAATCACAAGATTTTCATCGGCGTAAGGCAACGAAGGATTCGCCACGATTGCCTCCCCTTCGGTCATCACGAACGGACCCACTGCTATGTCAGCTTCCTGCGAATTGAGAAATCGTCTTTGGTTCGATGAAGCGATCATCTTCGAAGTTTTGGACCTCGATAATCCGCGATTTTTCCGAACCTACGTTGCGCGTGAGTTCGCCGATCATGCCTGTCCAGCTTCCGTTGGGAAGGAGGGTTCCCCACTCATGATCTTTCGGTGAAGTCACCTGGTATCTCAAACCCATCGAATTGACGACGAAATGTAGCATGTGTCCAGTGAGGCCGGTCAGAGTTTTCTTCCCGAAATCATCTCGATTGACACGAACGTAAGGATCCCACTGCGGATGGGAAGACTTAGGGAATACGAGATGTTTTGTCTACCGAAAAAGCAACCATTCTTGTATTTGAGCTTTGTTTTTTCGTGAACATGCTATTGAACCTACGTACGCCCACGTTTGTGAACCGGATGGTGGTGTTCCGCCACGACATTCTGAGATGAATGCCGAGTTTGGCTCAGCGAAAACCAAGTTTGGATTCTCGAGACGTGGCCTTGAAAACTTTTTGACATTTGAAACTTGATTTGAAGTTGACTCTAAATACTGATGGTAAAAGTCATGCCACCAGTACTATTCTCCTGATTGCCATTCCCTCGTTTCACGTCTGAACCGTTAGCATCCCCGCGTGGGGATTGGACTTCTCTGCACGGGAGTTGTGTCTCACATCAATTCAGATTTTCTCCTGATTCCAAGAGGACAGGATTTGTGTAGCCGACAATCGGTTAGGTTATGTTTAGTCAGGTTTCGAACGTCGCACTACAAGCCGGCACGAATTGAGCCGAAATTTCACATGCAAAGGCCAATTATCGGGGTTTTCATGTACAGTAATCCCCCGTTTTACTCGGTTCGTTTAACGCGGTTTCACTTTGAGGCCAACCCCGGCTTCTTGAGGTGATTCTGGGGCCCTCGGAGGCCGGAGGGCCCCCGAACTGCAAGCTCAAGGGACCCCCGGACCCCCTGAACTTCAAGCTCGGGGGACCACGGATGTGCTCCATGGGGCGCCGTGGGGGCCGCGGGTCCCTGGAATGAAATCTCGCTAATTCGGGCCATCCGTTAAACGAGTTTTTCCGTGTTTCGAAAACCGCGTAAAACGGGGGATTATTGTATTTGTTGGTTTGGATCGTCGAGTATGGAGCCTACAAGCGAATCAGAGGGCGTGAATTGACGGAACCGCTGCTGTGTGACTCTCGTACTAAAAAATTCAGACCCTGTGGAAGGAGAGTCGATACAATTTACAGAAAGAATCCAGACTGTGGGTATGCCTAGTGGTAAAACTCCACTCTAGGTATGAGAGTGATTAGCTCGTTTGCTATTTTGAAGAGTCCAGAATCTGATTATGGGGACATGTGATTATGTGACGTGACGCGCTGAAGTTCGTTGCAGTCCACGAGATGTCAACGCTGTGTCATATAATGGGAAGCGTCATCACCAAACGGATGCTCTGGTTATCTACAGTGGTTCGTAACAGTCGAGACTATCTGCAAGAGTTTCGTAATTTATAGCTCCTTAAGGGACTCGTTCGAAGCAACTTCTCTCACAATCATGTTCGGTGTGCTCGTGTTAACCTGTCTCTTGAGTTTTGCGCATGCCGCTCCCGCTTTTGCGGGCGGTTTGTCGAAGCCTGTCGTGAGTTCCTTGAGATTTGAAAAACTCAGGCATTCGCTCTACAAGTCCGGTGTTTTTGTCATGTAGAATTTCCTCCAGATTCCCTCCATGTTCGCCGGTGCCAATCCCACACCGCCCGCCAACCATTCATCTGACACACCCTCGGATCCGGATTGTCCAGAAACCGATGGAAGCATCCCTCTCTACGTTCCCGATCCCGAAAGCTGCACGAAGTACACGGTTTGTTCGGGCGGTTTCGGTCAAAAATTGGAGTGTCCACCCGGGATGCATTTCAGCGTGGCCACGTCTTCATGCACCTTCCCCCCTCTGGCTAATTGTCCTCTCTTGGAAAGTGAGTGAAGATTTCCGATCACGCGGTGACTATCCCGGTGATCCCTGTGATGCCAACAATCTGTTATTCACTCTCGTTGTAATCTTGACTCGGATTCATCTCTCAGGGCTAACGTGCGAGTCAGAGACCGTAGCGGAAGCTTTTAAAAAGATTTTGTAATCTCACTTCAGATGTTACCGAGACGATTTCCATGACAGATCTCAAAGGGGCGCCAGGAATCGATCCCACCGCCTATCCTAGTGAGTAACACCGAACTACGAAACGCAATTCCAAACAACGTGGTTCCTAAGCAAACACTGCAAGCGAGCCGGACACACGAACGGTCTGAAAGCGAGCAAGCAAACGGCAAGCGTCTGGTCGATAAGCCCACATACAGTAGACCGACCGGAAACTCGGACATTTAGCTTCGATTTTCGTGTGTCGTGAACTTAGCAACTCAAGGTCGGCTCGGCAGCTTCCAATAAACGAAACAACGGGATCGTAACGCGTTTTCATTCTCCACGTCTTTAGGTATGGGTTCAAAAGGCCTACCAAAATTCGGTAACCCTGCCGGATGAATCGGTCAACTGCCCGACCCGGGGCCCGGAACATCGCAGAGGTACTTATGAGGAGGACGTGCAGATAGTTTCAGTATCCTCGATCGATCGATGTCTACCACTAGGAAGCCATCCCTTATATTGATTCCTCCTCCTTAATCTCTAGCTACAGCACTGAAACATCCGGAGACATTTCGGGTGCAGGCGTTTCGGAGAACAACGTTGAAATAACCACTCGTCGAGGACTGTTATCCCAACTTCGACGTAATAAATTCACGAAAATTACCATTTGAGCCTAAAATGTCTCAGCTCATAGTGGGAGATGTATTTCTCGAATCAACGACTCGTCATTGCACGACAGGGAAGTCGCCAGTTTTCAGATAAAACAGGGTTATCATGACCTTCTCTCGGGAGTCATACGCAGTAAATCTGATCGTCGGCATGAATGGCATCTCGGTTGACGGTCTTTCGAAGCTCGATATAACGAGATTCCACGGTGGATTCATATTATGATATTATATCATAGATATACATATATCATATTATGATCTCGGTCATATCCACACATATTATGTGTGAACGTTGAAAGATTCGATCACCAGATTTAAACCTTGAGGGTCATAGGAAGATTGCTTCAAGGGACCCGGGTGAGTCCGTCGCCGGCCACAATTTGTCTCTTGGGCCCTCAAAAATTGATGTGACATTTAGAAGAAATGGAAATGTTTGATTTCTCGCATTAATTCCCTCGGAATCACCATTTCCGGGGACTCAAATCGGATCGTCGTTGTCTAGGCATCGATTATGGCTCCGTCATTCGATGTTCTGATTTGTTTTCTGGCTGGAGCAAATCGAAGAGACAGGCGTCGTCTCGCGAGATAATTGAGTTCGAATCATCTGACTTTCCTATAGAATCAACGCAGGCATGGAAGGCCTGCCCTGCGCGACTCCCGCACCTGTCTGCGACCCATCATTGATTGTGAGGATACGCGCAAGACATTACCAATGATGGATTGTAGGCGTATTTCAACCAACAAGTGTCTGCCTGCGAGTGTCCCTCACCCTCGTCGGTGAGATTGAGGTTGAGTTTGGTTGAGGCGGTGGAAGTTCTCTCTCTCTCAGAATGACTCGGACAGGCATGCCACTGGGACGTGGTCACTCACTCCGGTCACGCTCTGCGCCGTGCCAGACCGGGGTCTAGTTCCGGGTTTAGAGAGAAAGCGTGCCCTGCTCGCTGTTCGCAGTCGCTGTCGTGGAAGGACAGCCTTGGCGCTCGGCCAGCTGAGCCGCAGTTCGTGCCCGAGCGTCGATGCACTTTTTTACTATTTTCAAGTTCGTGTGTGATTCGAGTGAGCCTGTTTCGTGATTCGAGGAGTCGGGATTGGAATTCCGCTCAAAATGAAGATGAACGGTTCGAAGAAGGCGTCGGGCGAAAAAGAGGATACCGGCAAACCAACTCGCCTAATGGTAAGTTCGACAGCCAGTGGGTGTTGATGGTCGATAGCTCATTGTCACCCATGACAGCGTACCGCACGAGACGGCTGCGGGCTGTTGTCTTCGACTCTGCGTAGCGTGTTTGGTCAACACGGCCCCGGGGACCCGGTTGAGTATTCGTTTGGGAACCAGTGTCCGACGTCACGGCTGTTGAATCACTCACGAAGCGAACTCTAACTGAAGTCTACGCTCGTTCTTTCATTTCCTCTTCCTATAACTGAAGCACGGGTTTTGAGTAAACATTTTGTGAACGGACGGACGGAATCGAAGCCACTTTGGATATTAAACGTGCACGTCATCATTAATGGGAGTATGGAGGCAATAGACAAAGTCATGCAAACTCAACGACAACTGATCCTAGCCGCTCTCTAAACCCTCGAGCAGCTCGGACGGAGCGTCTTGTCTGAAAGTTTTTCGCCCGGAACTCGGAGCGTCTAGGACTCAATGTTCGAGCAACCGTTTCCCAATGATCTCTTTCGACACAAGTGAATCGAGTTGAGAAGAATCGTCGTGTTGTGAAATCTACCCAGATCCCGCGGATCGTGCCCAGACCCGGGGATCTTTTTTCGGCGATTCATCGAAGCCGATATGCTCTTATCGAAGAAGAAAAAACTGTGCAAACGCGAAGATCAGCAAAGTTCGAAGTCGCTTCTGGACACCTCGGAGTGCAAAAATGAAGTACACGACAATGAGCTCATCGAACGCATCGAGCAAGCGATGCTCGAGAAGGAGTCCCCCTTCGAAGATGCGAATCAAGATCCTGAGCCTAGAGATTGGAACCCTGTGAGCGCGAAGAGTTTCATGAATGCTGCTCTGAAAGCGGAGAAAAATGTTCCGTCGAAACCGTTCCTCCCGTCGCTCAGCTCTGAGTCTGTGGAAGCTGATAGCGAATTCCGGGGAAAAGAGGACAGCTTTGAAAATGTCTCTACGGTTCGTTTGTCGACGGGGAGCAGAAAACTTCAGAAGTCCGAAGCTACCGAGGAGGAGTATCCGTTCTTCAGTGAGGACATCGAAGAAACGGAACCCCTGTCCGTGCCTTCAAGGAGTGTGGCCCCACATCCGATGTCGATCCCGAGAACAATAAACTTCCAGAAACCCTTGAACCCTTCGAATAATAACGCGACTAGGAAAGGACTGATATACATCCGAATGAAGGTACATCTCTTCCGAAGCGTTCGAATCTCCCTCGTTCCAACTTTGAGATCTCGTAATGCGATTTCAAGTGCAAGGAGTGTCCGTGAGTGCTGACAGCTTGGCGACACGCATTGGATGTCACACGCCGAATTGATCTTCTGATGTGTGGATGATTGCAGGTTGCGATGTCCGTTCTTCGTAGTTCGTAGATGGAATTCGTCGAAGCAGCACGCACGCAATCCTGCTATCTGTTTAGTCGGACGAATATTATTGCAATTTTGCAAAGCTCGCTATTTTTCCGAAGGTCGACCAACATTCGACGGACCCTAAGTCTGTGTCTCTTTCGTTCTCACTTCTTCGCAGCTCCGTACACAGTATCGATGAGATGAGCGCTGGGCGAGTGCAAACCTCACTTTACGCTCCGAGCGAATTGATGAGAAAAGTTTTCGAGTGGCGCGTGAGGTGCATCTGCAATGAATGACAACTGCCATGTCGTTACCCAGTTCAGGATATGCTGATCGAAACGTGCCACTTTGAAATTCGGTTGGCGTCGTTAAGTCCGTGAAAACCCCTGTAGCTCTTTTTGGCACCGAGAGCAAGGAACTCGGGAAGTCATGCCCAAACGCCGCACGAATGCCAAACGTGTTCATGAGCGGAATGGTGGCCCTTCGGAAGAAGATTTTTCCACCATGAAACTCGACGTATGTTTATGCAGCTCTGACGAGGCCGTGTTTATGCGCGCGCTGCCGTTCTCATATCGTTCTCGACCGAATTCCAGGTGGCGTTGCGGATACGTCCAATTTTGAACGAAGAAATCGCAAAAGGCGCGACAGTGATCGCCAACAAACTTGATGATAGGGTTAGTAGCAAATGACATCTTTTTCGCTCGAGGGGAAAGCTTTGTTTCTTTCGTAATATTTCCCCTTTTTTGTCACGATTGTCGTGTATTGACAGGCAGTTCTTCTGGTGGATCCGACGAACCGAGAGGGCGCCGTGTCGGTGGCGTCAAAGAAGGCGAGCCACAAACAGAGGGTTCAGACCCACAAATATACCTTCGATTGGGCTTTCGATGAACGCAGCTCTCAAGATGAGGTAGGAAATCCTTTTGTTCTGTTCAACTAGTAACGATTCCGTTCAGATCCAGCTTGCTGAGCCGAATCGTACCGTTCGAGTATGTGCGTGGAACTAAGAGAGTTTCTGAGTTCGTTCCGTCCGAGTAATGAGACTATTGAACACGCACCCCTCGGTTCGTACTTTCGAATCGTTGAGAAGTTGTCGAGAAACATGAGAACTGAAAACGAACCGGTGACTGTCAGTCGCCATAAATGACCCGAAGCGTGAATGGTATCGAGATCGTAGAGGCAGACATCAGCGAGAGCGAACATTTGTGAGAAGCCTCACGGTCAGCTGCGAACTGGATTCACCAGGCGTTGCCAATGTGGTGCGAAATTCGGTCGTGTGACGCTTGAGAGGTCTAATTTAAAACCGTTCACTGACCATGCAATGAAGACCGATTCCACTCATCATGCCACACCAGAGTAGCACTGCTCCGCCTTCCACTGAGCCTTCGTAATAAGTTTTGGAACGGCATACCCTATCCCTGCGCTGGATTCACCTCTGAAACCGCAATCTAATTGAGTCGTTTCTCTGTGGCAGACAGCTGATTGCGTGGCATTCGAGAAAGCACGTCCACCCAACCTGAGAGATGGCTTCGATATTTGGTTGAAATGACATTTGAGACGACGTTTTTGACGTGTAAAAACCAATCCCCATGAAAGAGTCCTCTATGGTCGATGTATTCGAAGTGACAGCCTACGCTGAAGTTGTTCGTGAATTATTACCCTGTAGGCTCGAGCAATCATTGAAGCAGAGCACTTCGGTCGAATCGGCTTTAGATATTCGTGTTCGCTCGTGTCTCGAAACAAATCACTAATCATTGTAATCCGAACTCCGACCTCGAGGAATGTCTCCGGCTGAGGGATGACGACGACGGAAGCGAGAATTTTCAGGAAAATCAGACTCGAGATCTCACCGTCATTTTTTTCCGCGCTCCGAAGGTTTACTCCAAAGCTGTCCAACCCTTGGTTCAGAACGTCCTCGAAGGCTACAACAGCTGCGTATTCGCCTACGGAGCAACGGGGACGGGGAAAACTTACACCATGGTGGGAAACGATGGCAACCCCGGAATTATGGTGAGGTCGTTCGACGACCTGTTCGACAATCAGGAACGCCAAGACACATGCATCTACCTTTCATACCTAGAGGTCGGTACTTTGAAGTGCAAGGTCCTCCACTGACAATTCTTTCCGGAACGATCAATAGACATTACGCAAGGTCAACCTGAGAGCGTATTTTACTTCAGATATACAATGAAAACATCAGAGACCTCTTGAGCAACTCGAACGATAACCTGGAATTGCGAGAAGACCCCAACGATGGTTACTACGCCGTCGGTTTGACAGAAGTCCAGTGCATGAGTTCCAAAGAGGTAAGTTCAATCAATGATCCCGACGAAAGGTCAGCGACCTTGCGTTCGGAGCAGTTCACCTTTCGGAAAAGTAGGTGGACGATCTTCTGATTCCTGGAGAGCTCCATCTAAGGAGATCGTACGGTTTCCGGCTTCAGGTGTTGAGACTGCTGCAACGAGGCAATAAACGGCGGACCGTGGAAGCCACAGCGGCGAACGAAACCAGCAGTAGGTCGCATGCCCTTCTCAAGGTCGCCATCAAACAGACGAATGGCAACACAAACAAATTCGGAAAAATGTTCATGGTCGATTTGGCGGGAACGGAAAGGACGTCAAACACAAAAGTGAGTTACGTCACAAGTTTCCAGCCCAATTCCGGTCTAGTTGTGTTGGACTAATTTATTCACTCCTCGAAACCGTCGTCGTTAAAATGGATCTGATACGTTGAATCAGGCGCGAAATCGATAGGTGTGGAGTCGTCCTTGGAGCGTTGTCAAGGTCGTCCTTAAGTCAGAGGTGTTCTGTGAAGTAATCGATGACGTCGGCACAGTTTCTGATCAAAGCGCCTCTGAATCTAATCTGATCGAACGCGGTCGGCGTTTTGAAAAGCCCAACTCCACGAGATGACGATTTCGTCGACAACCACATGCAGAAATACGAGAGTTGGCAACGGTCGACATTGCGCTTCGAAAACGTGATGCGGATTCCGCGACTACTGTAACGGCGGCTCTGCGCAACCATAGTGAGTTGAAGCTTCGCACGGAGCTGAAATTCATCGAGGAATCTCTGACCAGCTATGAGAAGAATATTCAGATCGAAATCATCTTCGATTGCGATAATGCGCGACGAACCAACTTCCTTGTTGGAAGACGTCGATGTCGATGGTTGTTGTAATGAACTCCATCAAGATGAGCCGTCTCGGGGAGAAAATATCTAGTGCGGAAGTATTCGATTACGGAACAAACTTCTACGTTGCAGCCGGAAGTTATTCATTAATTTGAACGCAATCGAATCGTAAGGTTTCAGAGTGCCCTGCTTGCATAGATCAGATGAATTGACTTTGACAAATGAGTCCGCCGTAAGCGATGGAGTGCGCTTCGACACCTCGGAGGCCTTTTACGAAATCCCCGCTGAATTCAAATCGGGTTGACGCTGTCCAATGACTCACTCTCTAGCTCGGTTCGTGCTTTGAAGTTCCGAAATCAATTTTCGCGTGAAATTCCCCGAGGGGTTTTCGAAATTCTTGTCGAATATTCGTCAGGCGGACACGGATTTGACAACAACGATATCTTGAATGACACTCGTGTACATAGATGATCTGATAGGCGAACGATTACTTCACACTCGAGGCAGTATGACGCAATCATTGCACAGCCCGTAATCAGAGCTCTGATATTTTTGAGAACGCTTCACTGATCGATATTGCTGAATAGGCTGCAAAATCGAGACGGTTGTGCGTAGAATGGACAGCGTGGGGTACAAAACACAGTGAAATGCTTCATCGAAGGCCATCGCATTCGATCGGTTGTTTGACTACAACGTTGTTCCCTATCAACGATTCCTCACTCGTCCAACTGCGCAAGTGCGAAAAAGATTGCAGAGAGCTTTGACGTCGTATCCTAAATGTTCTGATATTCAAATTCGTGATCCTTCCGGTGATTACGCGGTGGCACTACAGCACCGTCTTCCGCACGTAGAGATCTCCCTGCACTATTTTAGAACCAGATCAAGTCTGTCCGTATCCCTCCCCCGTTTCCTTAATAGACTATATCGAACGATCGGGCGACCGTAACGTCGTCGCTTACGGGATTTCGATCGTTCGCTTCACTATGGTTTTGATCAAACCTCGGCCGGAAACAGTTTTGTTTAGTTGCTACATATTATGAAGCCAGCCTCGCCCGAAACACAAAGTCTGGGTCTTGTTTGTAGAGGGGATGACGTCAGTGGGAACTAAGAGTTGCTCGACTCACCTCTCCATTGTTGAGAATCCATGGACTCCAACGTCCGAAAAAAAAAATTAATAAAAAACAAGCGGAGAAACATAGCTTTCGGAACTGTTTCGGTGATACTCTCAGCAAAAGGCGGTTCATCCGCTAAAAAGCAAGGCTTGTTAGAGCCGATCGAAGTGCTTCTGAATGTCGCGTGCTCACCAAAGTGGATGGCCGCCAGCCCATTTTCAGGGCGGCCAAATTCCACCTAGGCGGACATTCAGATAGCGCTCTCGGCCGTCGATGTCATCGTTTTGCCGTTGAAGAGGTTCCAAAACTGCCATGGGTACGGACACTCATATTCTATAGTTATTCACTATATCGCGGTTTCGACATTCTGCCGACGACATCGACCCTTTTTCTAGGCGGCCTCACACGGAGGAAGACATAAAATGCGCTCATTTTCGATTGTCCGTAGATCGAATGATGGCAATGCACCATACAATCACCATTCGCCGGAATGACTCACGTTTTGAACGAGCTATTGTTTCCTTTTCGAAGCCATGTTCGATTCTAAGGTCGTGCACACCCTAGTCGAGTTTTATTCACATGAATTTTTCTCCATCCCGTATCAATAACATTATGAATACACTTAATTTGATGATCGAGATGCAAGAAAGTTTAAATGGGAGATGCTTGTCCGACCATGAGCGAGAGCCTCTTCCATTGAGCTCTACGTCATCATCGAGCTCAATCAATTTGGTTCTGGCACGCGTCATTAGTTCCTTTTTTGCGACACGTGCTCGTGTTGTCATATTGTGTCGAGTATGAGCTAGCCAGACGACCTTGCCCGCCGTTAGAGATTATGAAAACGCACGTCCTCAAAATCTACATAGCAAATATGAAATGGTTAAAAAAGTCATCAGATTTTTCCTGATCCGTGTGGCTTCCGTGAAATTTCTTCTATTTTCTGCCCGAAGTTCGGTATGCCCATTTCCTTTAGTCATTCTCGAGTGCGGACTCGTGGACAGGGGACGCGTCTTTTGAATTGACTCCTACGCTCTGCTCGAGCTCCGAAACATGAGATCAGTCTTTGAGGGTAGTTAGTGCCGACACGTATGCGCAGGAGAGGTCACTTTCACGGTGATTTCTATTAAACCTCCAGTCAGGGTGGTTCGCAAAGCAATCTCGTATGTGCCGAGCTTCGCTAGTCTGCCAGCTTGGCGAGTAGCTCCCTTCGGTCGCTCATGAAGTCCCGAGAGACTACGCGAACTACGTGAAAATAGCGTTGCACTTTGAGGTCGGCAACGGAGAGTCGTTCGAGCACCTTCAAACGCTTCAAGCCTCTGTTGTTCGGACTAATGAGAGTTCGCTCCGCGGGAACGACCTCCATGGAATCCAAGCGCGAGAACTGTATCGGAGTCACTTTTTCCATCAACTGCGATATTGGAGGAATGAGTTCCTCCAAGTTGGTCATGAAGCGGTCAAAATATGGTGAACCTTCCCCGCGATCAAACGAATCATCTACTCGAAAGTCTGACCAGACTCAGAGCGGATGCAAATCGTTGGAGGCAGGGACGAAAGTTTACAGCCGCTACATAATTCACAACGTTAGGGCCAGTGTCCTGCAGGATAGGCCGTTAGCTTCAGATTCAATTATTCCACCGGACACTATTTGCTTGACGAACGTTGATTTTGATCGGACATCCGCTCGACGTCACCGGCTTTTTGAGCCCAAAGAACTTTGTTCGAAGACTTCACTGATCGTCGATTCTCACCACAATGGATTTCGTGGAGACTGTATTGCTCAGGAACCATGAGAGCGCGGAGAAATATGCAATACAAAAACGTCCCGGTAGTCGTTTCGAGAGCAGTGTGTGCGGGAGCTTGATGAGTAAAGAATGTTGAAAACTCCAGACGGCGTCATGTGGTTTCTGAACTTTGAATCCGTTCCTTCGAATATTCCTTCCGGTAACATTCTCTTCGACATCGCTGGCTGACCGTGGGCCCCCAGCCTGATCTGAATGAAGAGCCTCATTTGTCAAGAACTTCTACCGAGCCCAGGGTTCATGGGTGTACTGATACAACCTCGATAAGAGTTACTGCTCTCGCTAATTGAACTCATTTGTATGATGAAGCCTCACTGTGCTCTTCGTAGTCGCCCACCAAGGCCGACAACGACAAGCAACCGATAGAGGTCGGATGTTGGTCCCAATGAGGATGAGTGTGTTCCCATAATTTAAAGCAGGGTTGTACAGTAGCCGCTCGAAGTTCGGGTCAACCTGTTGACCTGTTTCTGTCAATCTCGAAATATATCGGTCAGTGCTGGTGACGAATTCGAAAGGCGCCACTTGACTACCTTTAGAATTGATGAGACTCGATACGATCTTCAGCATTTCGAGATGGTTATGCTCTATTTCATGGCCCATTCGCGAAAGCGACCAAATTTCATGAGTCACCACCATATCACAAAACTCCGAGAGGATACTCTCTCGAATGACTCGCATTTTTTGCTCAGGAGATTTGAAAAGGAGATTCTCTGAATAAAGCGCTTCAAACCCGTAACGGTGGAGTAAACGAATAGATTTCGAGCGTCATGGATCGGAGAAACAATGTTCCGAGATAAACCGACCTCGGCTCAAACTTCGATACGAGTTGCCTTGCATACCTCGGCTCGCAGAGCAAGAATTCACTCAATAGATACGGCGGGGCACTGCACGTGAACAGCGCGCACGAATCCTGCGAACGTGATCGATCACGTTAGATTCTTTCACCTGAAATCATAGCGTTCGTTCTCAGTCTACCGATTCGAATACTATTCGTGTGCGCGGAGGTCATGCTTCGAGAAACTTCTTTCGTGACGTTTTTCCCACGGATAGCAACGCGCGATAGATACTAGAATGTGGAAGAACTCGAACCTGCCAATGGACCGGCAAGATAAGCAACGAGAGTTCTCCATGATGAAGCAGGTCCTCCAAGAGGAATCATTGCACTAGAGCCATTCTGAACTCGGCGAAATACAAGATTCGGATTCAATCGAGCTCTGTTGTTGTGCGAACGCGGAACGTGCGCGTACGTGGAGCCAGCGTTCAATCATATCTCTGATATCATTAGCTGAGAGAGTTCCTCGCCTCGCTGGTTAGATGTCGGCGGCGTTCAAACTCAGCTCTTGTAGGCTGTCATCCGGATGGTGTCACACATGCAAAAACAGCTTTCGAAACTTGCTGTTCAGATATTTTGACAGAGTTTACAACTTTGAATGATATAAATATCTCTCGCGTAGCTGCCCCCGGTTCTCAGAATAAGCGGTTTGACAGAATGCCCAGTAACAGGACCTTGTTTGATTCGAGATGCGGGGAAAAACTGTGGCGCGGTTCCTAATCTCGGGAAGACGAAGATCTGGGGCCGTCACGTAAATCACGGGCGGCAAGATTTCCAGTATGCGATGCCCGGGTAGCTTGGCGACGACTTCGAAGTTCGAGAACCGCTACATCTAACCGAGGAATTTTCTCTTTCAGGCAACCGGGAAACGTCTCAAAGAGGGAGCTCATATCAACAAATCACTCTTAGCTTTAGGAAACGTTATCAATGCATTGGCGATGAAATCAGCGAAGCATGTTAATTTTCGAGATTCCAAATTGACTCGACTCCTCAAAGAAGCTTTGGGCGGGAACTGCCGAACACTGATGGTCGCCCACATCAGCCCGGTGCCTTCAGCTTATGAGGAATCCCGCAATACGCTTGTCTACGCCGATCGAGCCAAAAACATCACTATGAAAGTGAGTTTGTACGATTCGTGGATAACAAGCGATCCCTTGATCACCTCCGCGCCGTTTTTTTTTCGTCTGCGAGTCCGCCTATTTTTGTTCGTGATAGTCAGTGGGTTCACTTCGGCGGGTCCGGGAGACACGAAAATCCCCACATGTAATACTATGTAAAAGTGTTATGTAAGGCTTCCATCCTGGGGTTCTGAATCGTTCCACGAATTCTCGTGCGTGCAAGGCGGAGTTTGTCTTTCATAATCGATTCATTATTCCGTGTGTATTCCAGGAAACAAAATGCGAACCCCTGAACGATCACGTTCGTTTGATGTTTCATATAATATGATTCTTCAGTAAAGCTGCGGTGAATTATTAGCGTGATCCCGTGTTGAGCGGCGTCAGAAATTCGTCAGAACCATTGATCCAAATTGACCTTGAGAGCAATCGTGATTCGAGCCGAGAACCTCTCTCTCGCAGTCGGCATCGACGTGATTTGACGCATTTTCCCTTCGAGTTCGACCGCGCGAATTTCTTAAGAATCGATTTCCAGAGTTGAAAAAGATCGCTTCCAGGAGCGCGTCGGATCATGAGGTCATCGGGAAGAAAGCGAGACAGAGTTGAATTTGTGGGGACAGAGTTGAATAACCTCTCTCAAAGAATTCGGGCTCCGAGTCGTAACCCTGGCCGCTGAACGAGCCGATCGATACAATTAAACAACAAGTAGCGTGAACGACCAAAAAATTAATTGATGCTAACTTTCCGAAACATTGATCCTATTTATAGATACGCTCAAACCTCGTCGACGTTAACACTCACGTCGGTCAGTATCAAGGGATCATCACTGAACTGCGAGCCGAGATTCAGAAACTTCAAGATAAAATCGACCAAAACGAAACCAACAACGTGAAAATCCTGCCCGCTCCACTTTCGAACGGTCATGGTGAGTTGATTGCCGGAGGTTCAACGAGCCCTTCAATTGAATCTCCGAGCTCTCGTATGGAGGTCAAGCGGGCCAAACCAGGCATCGCAGTGGGTGATTATGGGCAAACCGTGTGGAGCAAGAATTTCTGCGAGAATTCATGATATGAGTATCTTTGTCGTCTCGCCGTTCATTTTTTTTCCGTCGTTGATCTCGTCGAAGCCAAAAGGTCATAAATCCACTCCGGATCTGGGTCGAATCTGTCCTGGTGAAAGAATGGAACCGCAAAGCCTCATGACTGTTGCCTTCGACCTACTATTTCCTATTCGGGTTTTCTCATTTTGCAATATCTATCCATTTCTTCGTACACTGCTCGAATTTTGATTCGCAGTATCCTCATACTAATGACCCACCTGCCCGACCGATTCCAGCCGTGGTGTAGCTCGTTGGCAAACCGCTGAGCTCGTTCACAAACATGTTTCGGGCCCTCGTTTTTTTTACTGGGTCGAAAATCTAAAAAGCGGTGTTGTTTGACGGATTGGATTCGAGTAGAATTTTGATCGGTCGCAAACTCCACCTAGCCAGTAATCTGCTGACCGCGGAGCTCGCCCCAGATTTTCAACAGAAAAAAATTACTTGTCGGGCGGCACCATGTCATTCCGAAAGATGAGCATCGAACGAAACCTTATTCTCATCTTCCTGAAGAGACTCGACGAGAGCATTTTTGAATCTAAGAGTGAGAAACATGTACAAAGAATCCGGATAGAAAAAGGAACTCCCCGTCGGGGAATCGAACCCCGGTCTCCCGCGTGACAGGCGGGGATACTTACCACTATACTAACGAGGACTACATGACAACGTCTCAAAACCTTTTCCCTGATTGCAGCACCTAATAAACGCGTCGAAGAAGAAAACCATAAGAATACGCAAGAGATGAACAAACTGCGTAAACAGCTCGTAGATTCATTCAACAAACAGATGATGGTGCGCTCCAAGATGATGGAAGTTGACAACTGTCTATTGGCGCTTAGCACCGACCTAGAGAAACTCAGCATCGTCATAAATCAATGGGAAACTGAGAAACTCAAAACTGAGGAAGGAGGCGAACCCGGTGAGTTTTCGATGTTTTCGGTCGCTGAGAAGACTTCGATAGGGACAAAAGAGAAGAAAAAAACTTCCAATGTTTACACCCAGACATGGCTGAGCAAACTTTTGATTGCGAGACACTTTCTACAATGCTTCAATACAACCGACTCTTACAGTTGAAGACGAGCCAGACTACGTGAAACAGGCTTGGGAGGACGTCGAGTTCATCCAAGGAGAACAACAGAGATTCCTCCAGCTACGAGAAGATATCGAAAAAGAGTTCGAAGAGGCCAGAGACAAAACCTATGAACTCACCGAGAAACTACCGCACGTTGTCACGACAGAAGATCAGAGAGAACTCCTCCGCCTCCTGACCCAGGTGATTGTTATTTAAGAGTTTTTGAACGAGGCCGCAAATAGGATTTATGTGGAACCAAATTCGGTGTAGTGTCCGTATAGTAGCCAAAACTCAACAAAAGCTACGTGGCCGCTCCCCTCATGATCAACCAACCATACGTCCCGGAGTTCCGCAGCGAATGCTACGATTTATCCACAAACAACAACTTAGCCGTGAACAGCACGAGCTCTACAACCTAAATCTCGCTTCCTGTGCCAGTTTATCGAGGCGAAGCCCTACACCCCCAAAACACAGAGAGTCGAATCCATGCGGACGATCCATCACATGCGAAGGTCCTGAATCGCTTGATCCGGGATGCTCTGTGACGCGCGCAGCTGCATTCTCAAACCAAAGTAGAATTCCATTCTAAACTTGGATAACTGAAACTCTGACAAAGCCGCTGATATATCGCTCTCAAGAGAGCGCTTCCATCGGAAAATCGCTCAAAACAATCGTTGTATGTGACCAAGCTCATGCAGGACATCGGTGCGCGGCACGTCAGCGTCGCATTCTCGATTAGAAATCATCCGGTGGCAACAGAAGCCAAATATTCGGATTCCACAAACAAAAGATGAAATTCCACAACTTCAAGATCTTTTGATATCAGATCGCTTCTTTACGTTGGTTACGAGGGTAGTCGAAATCATCTTATGTGATATGATCCCTGCTTTCAGTGTCACAAACTGGAAGTGGAGAAAATTGAGATGCAAACAGACCAATTGATTCGCGAGCACGAACTCCGTCAGCGAGATTTGATGATTGTCCGATACGACCGGCAGCGGCTCCTTTCGGACGAAATCATCATCAAACAAAAGCAGCTTATCGAAGACCTCTCACAAGGAAACAGAAGACGACGAGCTAAAACAGGTAAGCTTTCATGGTAGTGACAGAGGATGTATCACGAGCTCAGCGTTTATTCAATCCGGTTGCGCTCGTCCAAGCTTCGAGATGACAGCAATGCATCGTCTTCAGCAACCGGCTTGCAATCTTTGAAGTCGCAATATTTTAACAGTCTCCAATGATGTTCCGACTTTGTTTCCAAGTTCAAGCCGTTAAGGAGCTGAATGATCTCTACCGAATCTACGAGCAAGAGATCCAGGACTTGTCGAACGGACGAGATACAGTGTTGAAGCATCTGAACACGAATCCTTACCGGCCTGAAAGTGTGTTGGGCTTGCGTCCTTTGGGATCCAGTGAGAGCATGTGGGAGCTCAACCACATGGAACCGTTGAACGAAGAAGGAGACGAGGGCCAGCCGTAAGTGGAATGTTGTTCGAAATGAAATGTCGCCGATCGTCTCAACTCCAGGACGATTGCCTGAAGGATCGAATCGAATAAATCTCATCATATCTTCTGAACTCTTTCCGATTTAAGGCGGAACGACACGGCTCCACCGGGCTTTCCGAGGAGAACACCTTTGAGCACAGACTCGATGGGCAAAATTACTCGACCACAGCGTACAAGCTACTCCGAACCAGTGTCTCCGGCATCAGTCAACTTCCCTCCAGTCGATCATAACAATTTCGTCGGTCGTAATGGCGCCAACGGGGGCGGCGACGACATCGAGAAGGGAACCCGGAGAATCAATTCCGTGGCTCAGGAGCGAAGGAACAGGGTTTCGGCCACCAGTCGGATGTATAGCGGAGATCCTCGACCCGAGAAACGCGGAGGTACGGACTTGGACAGCTGCGTCAGCAAGCTTTTGATCGATCATGTTCCATTTCCGATTTCCACCTTGAACGATATTCTGATTACCTTTCATCCCACAGATCAAGATGGATGTCAAATTCAGTGAGGCGATCATAGGCAGCTCAGTCACATGAAAATCTTCACATCATATTCGTCGTGTACATTCCTCCAGCAGGCAATATCCGATGAGCCGAATTCGTTCTTGATTATGCGATACGAAAATAAAGTTATAGAAGAAGTCATAGTTGAAGTTCCTATCCACCGAAACGCATGATCCTGAACATCTTATACAAGGAGCCATGCCGATGAGAAACTCGGTATCATGAGTCAGACGACTTCCAGAATCTCAGCCATTTCGAAGAAATCCAAGTCTTTTCGTATTCATTGTATCGGCAGGCTATTCGGATGAGCCACTGATTGTGAGTTCCATAGGAATGAGGTCAAGACGGGAACTATAGTGGGAGTATTTTGTATTTGGTACCTTGTTCAAATCCGTGGAGAAACTGTTCCAAGAACCGACATGTCCTACATCCGCATGAAGTTGGTGGAATGCGGAGAAACAGCTATTGAGTGACTGTGAAAGAAATCGTCATCGTCAGGAGGTCGTTCCGAAAGTCCTCGTGACCGTCAGAGATCAAATGCACCGATTTTTTGCGCCCCGAATTCATTCCGAGAGAATCTTCGAGTTTTTTTATTTACGCTCACTTTCTTTATACGACTGTTTCTCTTTTTCCGAGATCCGACTTGAGGTCGCATCTCTA
This sequence comes from Neoseiulus cucumeris, assembly GCA_021527715.1. NCBI lineage: Eukaryota > Metazoa > Arthropoda > Arachnida > Mesostigmata > Phytoseiidae > Neoseiulus > Neoseiulus cucumeris. The sequence continues at coordinate 263,760 of JAJSRV010000030.1, read as the reverse complement.
ACAACGTCGTCTTTCTGTTCTCTCGCAAATGGAATAAGCAGTCTCTACTCTTTGTAGCACTGCGTTACAAACCTCTCGTCACTCAGCCCTAATCAAGATACATTCCGAACTGAATTTCGTACCCACAAGAGAGGAAACTCCGCGGTCGGCAGACCTTCCGTCAACACGGCTACAGTACGCACGCAGTCATCATGATCTACAGCCTCCATCCTTGTTTCAAGCCAGGGGCGAGTTTACATACATTCCGCACTTGTAAACACACCGTTTCGGGTGAAGTTTCCCGGAACGGAGTTTGTTCACGTTTGTATTCAATGGTTATATCGTTCCTACAGCTCAGTCGGTTTTAGAGTTTTCTGTACGTGTGACTCATGGCGCGTGAACCGCTTTCTTTTCTCTTTAAACTACTAACTCGTATTGTGAGTGCGATGCTGCTTCGGTACCTTAAGTTCGAATGATCGACTCTCCGCCATACGATCGGCTTCGAAGGTGATCAGCTTCCGTATCTGAGGAGAGAATTTATTGTTACAATTTATGGTACAAAGGCATTAGGCCGTTATCATGGGCAACCAACGGGAAACGATGGAAGTAATAATCGTGATGTAAGTTGTGATGATCAACGTCTGTTATGTCTAGGAGAACGAGACCTTCTCCGCCGATGATCTCTTCGCTCGCGACTCCGGTCCCCCCTTCCTCCGCCTCCCCCACGTCGCCGGTCTTTGCTTCGGTCCCTTTCGCGACTCCGATCCCGTCGTCTGTCCCTGTCTCTGGAACGATCTCGTCGGTCGCGGTCCCGAGACCTGTCTCTTCTTTCGTTGCTTCTCCGCCGTTCTTCTCTTCTTCGGCGCTCGGCATCAGTCCTCCGATTCTCGTATTCTACAACGCATTCGCGGAGTTTCGAATATCCGACATGCTGTTTGCCACTGAGGTGATCGTCGACCCGACACTGAGCATCCCCGATGATGAGAAACGCCCCGCAAACTTCACAGACTTCCATCGACTTATCCTGATCAAGGTTCACTTTCATCCAGTCGTTGTTGGAGCGGGTCGCTTGCTGAGAAAGGTGATGCCGTTCCTGCTTGAGTTCATCGCAAAGCTTCATCAGTCCTTGGGCTTCTTCGACTTCTCCCTGAGAACCGAGTTCTTCAATTTTTTTCAGCAGGTCGTTGATTTTGTCGTTGAGAACTTGAATTCTCTCTCCATCAGGAGACTTGACTTCTTTTTTGGCCTCTTGTTCTCGCAGCTCTGCCGTCATCTCGAGCCGGGTGCGCGCTCTGGTGATTTTCTTGTCAACTTCTTTGAGCAACTCGCGACACATTTCAATGAAAGCATGTTCGTACCGTTGTTTATATTCCTCGGGAGCTTCCTCTCTGAACTGGAGTCGGAGTCGGTCATCGTGGATTTTCGGGCACGGTCCTAGGTCGGCTTTGGTGTTGGTGAACAGCTCGTGTGGACAGAACTGAACCAAAAAGTGTCTACAGACTTCTTTTTCCGCCCACTCCATAGTTCTGAGAGTTTCATTGGGATCGGCATTCCGGTGGCGGCCCATCAGCTCATCCAGAAGCTTCTGTGCCTCCGAAAGCGCCATTTTGTTCGCACTGGCTTGGACCTTTCCTTTGCTTCAATCACTTGCGCAAATTGCCTTCATCGGTGGCTCATGTACTATGACAAGGTACAGCACGGACGCTCAACGTCGGCCAACCGAGCCTTCTTGTGCTCGTGAGGATTCCGTCGGGCAACGAGCTGTTCAACAACACGGCCAAAACAAATCGTAATGCCGACACTCAAGAGAGCAGGTTCCGCTGCAGCAGTAGCAATGCAGTGAAAACAACAAAGAGTTTCAAAACACAACAAGCAGAAAGCACAACACCGTAGAACCCGCGCGCAGCAATTAAAAGCCGACCTGGGGTGCGATGTTGGCCAATTTCTCTCTGCTCGGTAGAGTCCGCTGGCGGCGAGGATGCCGCTGTGTACGCCGCAGCAGACGAATTGCGGGAGAATTTGAATCTTCTTTCAGCTGTACTCGACGTTATATTTCACTGTACTTGCGGATGAGCGGAGCAAGAACACTGAGTCCGTGGACGCTCGATATACAAGTAGGAGGCGGGAAATTGCGTGTATAGGTTGGCCGATGAATGTCTTCGGCGATTTCGCGGTCGCGCCATCGGCGCGCAGGAAATTCAGTGAGCGGGCGGCAATCGAAAGTTTTGGTAAAACCATATATTAACTTCTCTCTCTTTCCTCCTCTGCACGGAGGTTGAGATCAAAGCCCGGTCGTCAGTGACTTCACTCTCCGTGTCAGAAAAAGGAGCAAAGACGGTGCTGTGAACAACTCGCCGCGTTTAATGAGGCAAACGCCGGTCATCGTCATCCTCCGTTCGAAATTCGCGATGCGCAACTCCGAGACAAGCCCTCTTGAAACTTTCTAGTCTAGACACTTGATTTTGTCTACAAACCTGTAGAAGGGAAGTCGGTTATTGTACCTATCTGCAGGAGGAATCGATGTTCAAGACGTCCATGCGGTTTAAGGACTTCATCTGATATATACGCGGTTCCCTATCGTCGGTGGGATGCAAAACATTCCCATTTCCAGACTGAAATGTCAATTTCGCGAAATCCCCTTGAGGGTACCCTGTAGTGACAGAAAGATGAGCAATCCCCAGGAAGACATTCCCAGGACGCGCCCAGAATCAAGACTAACGCTTCATTACACGGAAAATTTGTTCCAGTCTACAAGAATCGAGAGCCCGCATACTGAATGGAATGTTGTGCGAGTTCTGGCGCAGTCAGACGGGAGATATGTGAGCTTGATGTTCGAACCTGAGGAGGAAAACAAACGAAAGCTGCATGAGGTGAGGAGACGACCTTGAAGCGCCGTTATCTCCCTCGAAAGTCGGTTGAATTCGTCGTTTGTACTTTTCTCTCAGGCGCCGGCGAGTTGTCTAGATGTCGGTGGCGCTTTGACCCTCCGCTAAATCAGTTGAAGCAGCCTTAGCGCTCATGGTGACAGGGGAGAATGTTGTGAAGAGAGGGGAGGAGGGATCCGACAGACGTTAATGCGCCGTAGCTCTCTCGTACAACAAGCGAGCGCGCTAACCGGAACGGACTGAGCGTTGACAGCTGTTAGAAAATCGAGTATTTCTCACCATTTCTGTTTCGTTGAAATGCCGAACACCCCTGGATCCGAGTTGAAGGCGGGCCATCCTCCAGCCGGTGAGAAAATTCAACATTCGTCATAGTTCCTCTCAGAGACCACGCTTTCAGAGAAATCTCCTCATCTTCTCGATCCACGCCAAGTGGGCATTCAGTTTAGAAATTCGCCATCCCTCTTCTTGAGGATGGTTGTCATGCCTCTTTTTTGTTGTTCAATGAATGAGTTTAGACTCTCTGAGCTTTCGAATACGTTCCATACAATGAAGTTGTCTCGAATTCATTCCGAGAATATTTTGACCAGAAGTGCGCAGTTGACGAAAGCACACGTGACGGAGCTGTCCCACGCTGCCAAAAATACGTCCGCTCGGATTCTACGATGTGTTTTCGAATCGCGGTTGTCGAGCGGCTCGTGTGAAATGGTCGGGAGTGTGTATTGTCAACCGTTCCACTTTAATAATAATTCGTCGACGGCTCCGTATGAGACTCGAGTTCGCATGCCGTCGGAGGGCAGTAGCATGACGTAATCGTCAACAACCTACTTCCCACTGATTTTTACGTTATTTTTGAAAGAAAAAAGTCGAGAGTTTGTCTGAGAATCTCAGCTCGCTTCCAAAAACGGCGGTCCTTTACAGAATCCAACTGCTTGGTCGAAATAACTCATTGGAAAATCGGCGAAAACAAATTCAGAGCCTCGAGTTTAAGCACATCGGGTTTAGTCTCCGGGCTACGTGACTGTTGATATCGCGTGGCTGGCTGGCAAGTCATTGAGAAGCGAGCCGGCTGCTCAGCTCATGGATAGACGAAACGATCGTCAAACATCCACCCGGCTAAGCTTGGCTTGTTTGTTTGCTGGAATCCTCCATTCATCCGTGCAAATTTTCTGACGACGCCGCAGCCTTTGGCAAAGGAACAACAACCGTCGAGACGCACTCGAGAAGAATCGATCGCTCGAGCATTGGTAGTGGCAATGAATAAACCGATTCCTATTCACTTTTCTATCTTAGAAACAAAGAAGGCTACAAATTTACTAGCGAGATTAAAATGTGTCGAATTCAAATTTGTTATGAAGCTTTGCAGAATATGACGAGCTTCCGCAATCCAATTCGTCATAGTCGCGGAAACTCCTCGTTTTCTGCCTGATCATCCGATTCGGTTTATTTTTTTACCGCTCCTTCGGATATCGCTGTTGGTCTTGAGTCGTTCGCGTGGCTTGGTCAAAACCTGTTATTTCTGTGTTCGAGAGTTTTCTGCGTGGTGTGCCCCACGACGGTCTACACTGGCGCGGTTAAGCGACACCCGATGTGAGATCGAGCGCCACCGAGAAATTCTTGGTGTACGAGAGAAGCGAACGTTTTTCCGTTGAATTATCGAAATGCCTCCGCACAGTTCTGGCGGAGCGTTGACGTTGGTTTTCGCTCACGCAAGCATCAGGTGCACCTTTGGAGAGCACAGCTCATACCTAGCGCTCTTAGCTCTCTATCTTGACCGATTGGATATTCCATCGTCGAAAGGAGAACCGCAACGCCTGTACTTGACGGGGCGCCGATTCAACAGATCAATGAAATCTGACCTGCTTTGCATATGCCTGAGCTGAGGCATATGCTTTAGGATCCCGTCTGGTTCGATAGATACAGAAAATATCCTCATTAAAAGTGGAATTCAAAATAAATCTCAAAGTTGATTCTTATTTCACAGTCAAGGCCGGCGGAATGCGCATCACTCAGCACAAGACGGAAAAGACCGTCTCGGGCTCGCCGCCTCCTCCGCAAACGAATATTGAAGTCGCTTTGTCTAACTCTGCGGTTCAAACGCAGAACCGACAACTTATCAACGGAGTTGTAGCAAAGGTGAGTGACGAAATATTTTTCCGAAGAAGCGTGTCGTGGCACAAACAAATCTCTGCCGCCTGTTCCCGTGAATCGATCGCCTGTCTCCTCGTCCTCGACCTCGACTTTTGAATGCTATCAGCGGCTTTTCGAAAATTCTGATCTTCAACTCGATTGTGAACTGTCTCTGTACTCTATCTGAATCTATCAAACAATGCCAACGGCAACGACGCCTCTGTTACTCGAAACACTGTAACGGAAGAACTCTCAACTGGTCGCCCACTCGAGAGTTCACTGTGTCGAACAGGCGGAACATTTTCGCAGTAACCGACTCTCTCATTGCCGAGCACTCTTCGTTCAGCTATGGTTGTTCTGTATTGACGTCATGGAATAACTTGTACTTGCTCCAGCGGAGCTTATGACCCTGCATGCGGAGACCACCTTCGAGAGAGAACAGGAATCCGTGACGCGACCGAGTTCCGACGTGGTTCTGATCCGCTTCCGTAAAACGTGTATCTCTCTCATTCCAGGGCGATGCCGACTTCCCTCCCGAGGCCGTGAAAGCTTTCCACGACAACAAACCTCAGCCCACTCACGAATTCCGAAACAATCACCAAAACAAACCCATGACCATCCAGCAGCCTCGAAAACAGTAGACAGTGGTTGGATGCTGCACTTTTTTTCTCAGGGAGGAATGTCATTGGAGCTGTGTCGTTCCTTCCTTACTCAGAGGGGACAAAAAGATGCGAAAGTTGAAAATTCGAGCTCATGTTCATCTATGTATTCCCGCGCACTCGGAGCGCGGGAAAGTCACGAAGCAATCTAAAATGGATCATTTTCTAAAAATTTTGGATCAGGCGATGTACGGGGCCTCTTTGTCCGCTCTCTGAGTTGTGATACTGCCTTGATGGTCGCATAGTTGAGCTGCCGAATGAACCTCGGGTATCGATGGTGTAACAATGCGTACTATATGCATGTGCCGATCGGTTCCTGCTGAAATTTTCGCTGATGGGCGTTTGGTGGAGTGTTTTCATGGCTGCCAATGACTGTCGTCGGATTGATCAGCTCTGCGAATTCTCCTTCTTCCATATCAAGCTGATGGAAAATTTGGTGTGAATGCATCGATTGTCTTTGAGCAATCTATTTGTCCGTATTCAGAAAGAGCCAAAATAAATCGAGCCAAGCTGTCAATCTGAAAACGAATCGTTTCGCCGAAGGCGATCGATTTTGCTTCCGTTTGGTAGCTTGGTAAGTTTATTCCGCAATCCTGAGTTCCAAGCGTACTTATCCATGTAACATTTTTTCATGTCGGGAGACAGCCACAGATTTGCGATCTCCGGCCTCGAGGGGCCTCTATTCTTTAAGAATAAAAATAAATCAAACAGGATGAGTTTTCGCTGTAAATAGTATTGTGAAGCATCTCATCTCGCGGACGTCTGAGGAAGCAATGAAGCGATCTGCTGGTTTTGAGATTTTTATATGATTTTGGGGCCAGTGCTGCATGAGCTTCGATTTGAATTCATTATTATTCAAGACAGGAGAAAGAACGGATTCTCTCAAAAGTTTTCGCTTTATTTCGAAAGTCACTATCACTTCAATTTGAAATGCTTTCTCCCAAATTCACAGCTTCTTCAAAGCCAGAAAGTTCAGTTTTAATGTACAGATATGAATTGAGGAGAACATCAATGAGTGTATATATTAATTGGAAACTTTGAAATCGCTCGAAACAATTTCATCAAGATGATCGTAGAAACTATGCGTTGAAGAACCTCAAATCGGGTCTTGTTGATCACTGGAGAAGAAAAAAAATCGAGAACGGAAATCCGCGCGAAAAATTGGACTAGGGCGGTATGGCGTCTACGTGGATCTGCTCTTGCAGTACATCACTGTAGCTTGTCGCACTGCGGCCAAGAGGAATAGATCGCATGTCTGAGCATGTATGAATTGTATGGAGGTATGCAGGAAAATCAGAGTAGACCGAGGGGGGCAAGAAACGATCAACTATAAATGATCACGGTAACAAAGATAAATACGAATCCCGGCAAGAAGATCCCTTCGGGACGATTCCACATACAAGCTGTGATCGAACTTGTTCAAGATGTTCATCCCGTTTACAAGCCAATGATTAGACATTTCCGAATGTTCCGGCTCGTTAGGTCCGCAATTGTCAATGAATGACGACTTCACACTGGAGAATGCAATCAGTTACTAAAAATGAGTAATCTGTGATTCTTGTGTGATAATGTGAAAGCTGGATGGCTTTTGCAGTGGCACATGACTTTTTTACAAGGGAGGGTCGATGTAACTTCGATCCTATAGGAGTTGGCTTCTGCGAAGCGGATCAAATCTCTAACGCTACCAAGAGAATCAAATCGTCTGGAATCATGAACCGACCAGATCAGTCGGCCAGTTTCTACACTCAACTATTCTACAATGATGATTCGACAACTCGACACTATCACCTGCATTGCGATTCTCGATGGTAGGCTAACAATAATGTGGACCTAGAAAAATGTAGAAAAGTACAAAAGCATAATGTGGTTTCCTAAATCCGCATAGTTTTACAAATCTCATTTTGTCCGTCAATCTAACCAAGTCACAGACAACCGTCTTCCCACTGTATAGACAACAGTATGTGACTACATCACCTTCTGCTCTAATTTGTACCACCTTACCAAGGCGATGCAACCATGAGAGCACGAGCCTAACACTGGACACTATTCGATTACGCGGTACTGGAGCCAGGAGTACCGCTTATGAAGTGAATGACTTCAGAGGAGAGTCGCTTGGTCGAAGATGACGATCCATTAGATGAGGTCTCGCAATCTGTTGAGGGGATCATGGAGGGCTGCAAGACGAAGGGGTTCTAAATGAAAACCGAGCGATAGAATAAAAGTATGACAGAGACGAACTAGCGAAGATGAATCGACACACCGCTATGAATCAACACACCTTATCGCTTTGAATTTCTGCGAGCTGCTTCACAACATCGGCGTAGTTCTTCTTGAGCTGCTGATGGTACTCCAGTTGATCAGGGGATCTCTGCTCCCCGTTGATATCTAGAGCGCTCTGACATGCCGCCAGAAAACGCTCATAAACCTCACGCAGCATCTCCACCTCGAAAGCTGGGTAATTGACAGCCGCCGCGGGAGCGAGGAACGCTTTTGCGTAGGCCAAGGGCCCCGCATTCACCTGCACGCTGATGCTGCCTTGCAGTTTGAGTTGCAGCTTTTTAACGTCCGTGGGTTTCTTCGAGATGACCTGATTGAGCTCGATGACTCTGGTTTCCATTTCGTCGATCGCCACTTGAATCGGACTCAAGTCGAACGATTTTCGTTCACAAACCGTGATTCGCTTCTTGACGTACGGAAAATAGTAGTCGGCTGGAAAGATTTGCAGAAGCCGCGTTAATGTGGCAATGTCGTGAGAGCTCTGCAAGCTGTTTATCCACATATCCGGGCTTTGATCGAAAAGGTAGAGATGTACTCACTCGTGAGGATGGTTCGTCGTTTGCATTGCTCATGAGGTTCTCCCCTCGACTTGCCGCCGGACAGTGTGAATGGGGTCTCGAACATGAACTGATTGACATTGTGGTGTCTTTCGAATTCGGAAGTTTCCTTGTTCACAAAGTATGGGACAACGTGCGTCACTTGGATGTAGGCACATTGTGGGTCTAGCTCGCTTACCTTCACCTAGAATTCAAAATGTCGATGAAAATTTCCGGGGAAAATTCCACGTCGGAAATCGGCTGTGATAGAATCTTTTCACAATTGAGTTCCGATGTTCCAATGAACTGCACTCTTGACTCCTTCCAATACACGAATGTGACTCTCTATGGTCGCACAAACTCCGAAGTTACCTGGCTAGAATCCATAATCATCTTGACAGCGTCGGACGAGTCAAACTTCTCGACATAAAGATGTCGAAGGCGCTCGGAGATCTCGGGCAGGGAAGTGACTTTAGGCTCTTTGTACACGTACTCCTTCTGATCCTCTTCTCCGAAAAAGGCCTCGCCTGGAAAGAAATCCTGAGTTAGAATCCATTCCCCATTCGTATGAAGAGTGAACCTAAAGCAGAGGAAGAGATTGATCTACACATGATAGACGATGAACGCGCTCTCACCGAAAAACTTCACTCGGTAGTAGGTGCCAAGCAGACGTCTCCCTGATTGTTCCGCGTCGATGATGCGTCCGCACGAAGTGTGCAAAGTCTTGTAGCACTGTGCCAAGGCTGAGTAGTTCTTGTTCCGCTCGTAGAACGGTATGCAGAGCATATACACTTTCGACAGAAGTTCGTATCTCTCCGCATCGAACAGCTTTTCGGCGCAAAGTTCAAGCTGTTCGATAAGAGACTTTTCAGTGTATGGAAAGTCGTGCGTGCCGGTGTCCTCCTTCAAATTGCTCTCGTCTCGAACCACATTCGGCGAGATAGCCTCGAATGCTTTGCAGCCCTGCGGGAAGATGCCCTGATGTCGCAGGAACTCTGCCTCCAGGGCTGCAACGTGAAGGTAACAATAAGCGGCCTCCGTCAAGTTGCCGGTCTTTATATGTAGGTCAGCCATAGCTTCCAGCCAGGTTCGTCGAAGAGCCGGCGTGGCGCTATAGCTGTTGGCCAGTCGCAATTGGAGATCCAACCGCATCTCGGGGTCGTTCTCATGTTCTGTCATAGCTGTAGTGGCCATCAGAACGGTTCGGACCTGACAAGAGAGAAGTCACAATTACTATCGTGCGTAGTCGGAGCGAATAATCAGGCTAAATGAGTCACGGGATCACATCTAGACTCTTTTCACAGGGAAGGCGCAGAGCTTACCTTCTTGGTCAGGTCCTTCACCAGATTCGGGAACGTGGGATGAATAGCCTTATCAGCGGCTGCATAATTGTTGATTATTGACAGTGAATCTTGGAAGCGGCCCGAATTCAGCTTGGTGATGTCTGCCAGCAAACGGGATACAGACACTATCAATTGAAGATGAACCTGGAACAGACATCGAAACATTTCCTGAATCGATTCGAAAATGAGTTCTTTGTGTGCTATCGAAATGTTTCTGAGTTCCCCCGCTGACCGTTCCACACATGGATGCTGGAGGTGATCACTTACCCTCGTAAAAGCTCTGCGGGAAGTGTACTCGAAATTGGATCTCATCAAGAGATAGAGTAGAGCACACGCTTCCATGCGAACCGATGACAGCTTCGAGTTACAACACCTCAGCAGCTCAAAACACAGTTTTCCGCAGAGTATTGCGTTACCGGCGAAGAGTGCCTGAGGGAATTTGTTGACAAAGCCTCGGAGAGCGGCGAAAACGTGTTTAAGCAGAATTTCCGATTGTCCCACTTGGAGGAAACTGACATAAATGTCAAATATCATCCTCATCAATGGGTTGTCGCCCTCGTTGAGGAGCAGAGAAGTTTTTGAATTGTTGCAGTACAGTCCCAATACATCGAGGGTAATCAAGCCGACTTCAGTCGCCATGTTAGCCTCGAGTAAAGCTCGGTACATTCCAGTTCCTTCTTCCTCCCATTGATAAATCGTCGGTTTTCCGTACGCCGAATTACGCTGAAAGTTTGGTGGTTGCGTCCTGGCCGGGAGTGTCATCGACTTCACGGCCGCCGACGCGGTGCTACGATGCTGTTTCTTCCCTTGATACTTGAACTGGTGCAGACAGAGCTCGAAAAGATGGAAGAAATCCAGGAGATCTCCCTCGGAACATGATTGCCACCACCCTATGATGACTTCTTCATGTAAGTGCTTCACGATGTAGAGGAACGAGACCAGAAGGTCTTTTACTTCCTGCGGATCGAACTTGTCGTATCGCACGACTCCCAGAGGTCCGGCGAACGGCATAGAAGGACTCCGCATGTGACCCCCGTGATGGGAGTGCGCGGGGCTGATGCTCCCACGCAGAGTATTCGATTCCGAAGTAGTTTGAGCCGATGCCGAGCTCTCAAGGGAAGTTTGAGATCCGCTCGACATTGCCGAAAGTCCGTTTGAGAAAGGTGGAAGAGAGGACGCTGTAATCGAACGATTCATTCATTGAAGCCCCCGGAGACTCAATAAATGTACAAGTTGGGGAGATATCGTTGATGAAGTAGCCGAGGCCTATCGGCACAACTCACCCTGTCCGGCGATAATGGACAAATAGTTTGGGTCCCGCAAGTTGGCTCGCTCCTGCGCGGTCAGAACGAGGGTGTTCCGTTTTGAATGATCCGGCGAACCGTTCTCGCTCGCCGCCAGCGTCACTGTCGACGATGCACAGGAGTCGAGGTTCTGTGAGGTTCGCCTTGAAGCGTTGGAGCAGGCCGACAAGGATATCGAATCCATCGTCGTGATCGAAGTGTAAATTGAGCTAGCTGTCGACGGATGAATGGGAGCCTCGTGGTTCTGACTGGTGTGGAGCCGGTTGATGTTCTCCAGGAGCAGTGAGATAACAGGCAAATAAAGAGACGCGATTCGCATTTGCTGTGACTGAAATTCGAGGTTTGTCTCATTAGAAAATCGCCGTGAAGTTCATTTCGGCAAACGAGAACATCTCGGTCTCGAGCAACTCACCGATCCTTGGTATCTGTCGTCGAAAGCGTGCTTCGCGAGAACATTGCAGAGCACACGGATTGCCATTTGCCGCACTTTGACAACTTCGGAGAGCGCTGCGCGAAGTTCAACGAGCAGCACTCCAACGAGATAATGCGCCTGGCAGAATTCCGTGGTCAAGTTATACTCGCTCTCGAAATCTGTAAGAAGTAGCTCTTGTCAGCCTTCATTTGATTTTATTTCTGAATATGACACTGAAACCAAAACTTCGCACAGTGCTTCACTCAAACACAGCTCAAACGACATAGATTGAAACCAACATTGGGACATATTCGACGAGCTCAGGATATTCGAAAAATATGTCCCCGGAATATTCGTTTCTCTACACTCATTGTGCTTCCATTTTACGCCACACGATCACCTTAGACACCCAGTGGGATCCTTACTGGTCCTTCTTTGGTCTACAACACTTCACGGTTCGTTAGTGACAGAAACGGAAATCTCGGTTAATCAGGGAAAGCGAGGACGCAGTGCAGCGGATGGGGGTCACAGATAAAGGATCTACCGAACATCGGACCGACTTCGGGGAGACTAATCTTTACGAATCTGTTTAAGTTTCTGTGATCTAGGTCGCCGAGCATAGAAGCTGTTCAGAATGGAGAATTCAACGGGGATTCAAAGCCGACGCGACAATTCCAAGTGCAACGGTGCGTATGACAAAACGTGGACTTTACGTGAGTTCTGCCCATTGGTCAGTTACTCAACGAATCAATCAGTTAATCAATCGATCAACCAACAGTGGCTTAGTTGTGCGATCCGTTCACCATAGTGTCGGGTTGGCGAACGACTTACCCATCGAGGGGAAAGCCACCTCCTCCTCGAAAACGAGCGGCATTGGGGAAACGGTACCTGAGCAATGAAAATTAAGAAACTAAACAAGAACCAAGAAAGACAGGTCGAATAGAGGAAGAAAATCATGTTTGTCAGTGGAGAACGAGGGCTCGTGAATCAACGTTCACTTCTATCGTTTCTTTCCTCGATCGTGCGAACGGAGGCAAGTGTGCCAGACAGAGGGTCAACACTGGGATCGACAAGGAACGACAAAAGGTGCTGGATAAAGAAGATCTCAGTCGGATACGCGGACCAGGAGAGGTCATTTATGTTTTCGCCGCAGCGATGTTCCCGTTTGTCCTCCAGATGAACTCTCTACCGAATACATCTAGAACCCCTACTAATTCATCACGACCGACCTACCTTTTGAGTTCTTGGAGTATCCTCTAGTAAAGAAGCCGCGCAGTGATGGGAGATTGAGGGCGACGAAATGCTCGTGAGAACAGATGATCTCGAGGAATTCAAATTTCAGAATGTGCAGATCCATTTCGTCTTGAGGTGAGAATCGGTCGAGAAAGTGCGATATGAGCCGGAACGAGAAGCCCCGATTCATCAGAGACAAGCTCTTCTTGAGCAGATGCGCTAGAGCCTGATTAGCCTGTCGACCATCGACTTTATCACGGGGCTCTTTGGCCTCGCGGAACTTTTTGAAGATTTGTACCGACATGGCTTGCACCAACTTGAGGACCTGCTCTTCGAACGTCTTTGGAAATCTCTCCTGCCGTTGCATCTTCAAAGTGAAATCGTTGTTTGAGAAATCATGTTAGTTCTACGTCGATTTCGGTTCTCCTTCCTTCGAGAACTCGAGTCAAAGCTAAAAGACAGTTCGTTAGAGCAGAACCCACCTTGATGCGTTCGGTTCTAAGGAGGTACAGGGCCATGGATTTGGCGATGATTTGTAGGAAGAACCAAGAATGTAAGAGGAACTTATTGATGACCAGGAAATCTTGGTCAGCTTGCGCGAAGAGTTTGCATAAGGCCAAACACAATTCCTGGTGAACCGTTTGTACGGACGTTTTCGTGGTTTCAGCGTCGATTGTGAATGCGTATTGCACGTACGAATGCAGAGCTTCGACTTTTCCTGCAAAGGCGATTCCCTAAGAATCTTCTTTTCCGGGCGACGGACGGTTCCCGGTCCGGACCTCTTCCAAAATTTTTTGCGGATCCCTGGACTTACCAGCTTCGAAAACTGTGGTGACCACGTGGATCAGTACCCTGACTATATTGAGCGCTACATCTTCATTATTGATTGAAACCAGCAATCGGAAGAGTTGGTTGATGATCGTCGGAAGGAAGCACACCAGCGTGTGTCCTTCAACCGCATGCAGAGCCTACAAACGAGGTGAGAATTTGATTTATCGATGATATTGCGCGCAGGGCGAAGTGATTTGGAATTTTTGAACGCTTGACAAAGAATACGGACTCAAGACACGAAGAACAGTACAGGAGATGAGAAATCTAGAAAGGTTTCGACACGATCACGCATTTGCAGGAGTTATCTCCTCGCGAGATACATTTTCAGCGATTTCCACTAGGATGATATGGAATCTTCGAGTGCGATGACTTGTTCAACAACTTCGAGAACTTCGAGGGTTTTGCAAGTTGTCGGAACTTGCGCTGTTCTTCTGAGTTGGCACTCCCTCCCTTCTCCTCCTCGAACGATTCTACTATCTGATTTGATTTACCTTGATCAATTTAGTTATTTCTCTTCCAAGGTTGGAATCCGCGTAAGCCTGTTCCTGGAGAACGCATGGGGAAGAAGGGGAAGGAGATGTTGCTTGAGATTTGTGTGGAGAAGATGCTTGAAAATTTGCGGCCTTCGCATTGTTAGTCATAAGTGTCGCAGGTTTCAGCCAAGGTTTCCGATGAAAGTTAGACAACTCCCTCCTCCTGTTAGACCAAGTCGAGCAAAGATTCCACGCATGACGAATATGGCAGAATGACAAATGAGTGCCGCGACGTCGGTACCCGAATACGACGGATACGGGAAGCTCGATGAGAGATTTGTTCGTCATGCGTGGGATCTTGAAATCTTATTGCCGCAATAGTAGTCACACGAACGCTAATTGTAAGTTCTGCTCAGAGATCTCGCTGATTCTCTCAGCATGCATTTTTGATTCAAAGTTTGATCTCGTTCCGCTCAAAGAAAATTAGGAAACTCACGCTACGGAAGTTTGAATAAAGGACCTAGAATGGAATCAAGAAGAATGACAAACTGAGAACAGGGTCTTCGGAACAGAGAGACAAAGACTTTCCCAACCGACTTGAGAAGTGCACAATACACCCAAGGAGAAACAAAGCGTGCAGCCTCGCATGCGCAAAACTTGGAATCCGATCTATAAAATCAAATTGAGTGCAGGATTGGATCGAAAGCGGTGCAGGAAGCGGCTTTGTGGAGTGGTTGGGAGTGAGCTTCATGCTTTTCGACGTCGACCGGCTCCATGGAACGGTCTGTATGACTGAGGGAATAACTGAAGCGGACGTCTCCGAACCGAAGGAATCCTTCCACCCAACATGAAGTTACTGCAGCCCAGTGAACTCGACCCGACAGCGCCCCCATAATGCAATTTGAACTTACCTTGACGTCATTTATGGTTTTAGAGGTCACCAATTCCCGGTCCAGGACTTTGTGGCAATGGACGAAAAAGGTGTGTAAGAATTGATCCTTCGCCTGGACTGTGCTGACCATTCTGAGCTGCAATTTGAAGATCTCCTTTCCATTGTCGACCGGTTTTATTTCCGGGCCTGCGAGTCCCTTTCCTAAACCCAACGGCTTGCAGGATAGGTACCCGCCAGGCAAATTGGCCGAGACCATCAAATTGTGCTCCGCGGAGGAGACGTTCATTCGATCTTTGACGAGCAAAGGGAGCCAGGCGTAACCTGTCGAGGAATTTTTGTTAGGGGTTTGTGTTCCGAGATCTCTGCTGGAGCTATTTCCTGGCTGGAGAATACCGGCGTGCTTACCAACGATGGCTTCTACGGCCGAATTCTCGCCCTTCGCTCGTCTCCCCGCCTTCGACGTATCACAGCTAACGTGGTAAAACGTGAAAAGTAGATGATGCTTGTCGTGGATGAGCAACGGTAAAGCGATTTTGATTTCCTCATAGAAATCTGGATTTTGATTGTGATGGGTGACCGCAGAAAGTGATCTCGAGGTGAACAGTGATTCCCCAGGTCGGCCGTAAACGCAACGCAGCGGCTCTGCGTTCTCTGCGTCGCTGTCCCTCAGCTCGACGCAGCAGGTCAGATTTCTTGCTTTCGTGAAACATTTTTGGCCGTCGTACTTCAGACTTTTCGGGTAAACATAGAGATGGTTGAGATAGGTGCAGAACGGATGAGCGTCCGAGGGCGCATCCGTAGGGAACTGCTGTACCTCGAGAGTGGGTTCTTCCTTCGGCGGGATTGGAAATGGCTGAAACAATGTGACAAGTTTTTGATACTTCAAGAACTCGATGGCCATGACTGACTCTGATTCCGCTGAGAAAAAGAAAAGGATACACAAGAATCATTTCCCGAGGTTTCGAAAACTCACCTTGACCGGAATGAGTGCCGAAGTCAAGGAGTTGACAATTTGTTCGTCGGGTCTCACGATCCTGATCGAGGCCTTTACGTAGCCCGGGATGACAGTCATATGCTTCGCTTTCTCGGGTTTTCTCAAGTCAGCGAGCATCTTGAGCAGATCCTCATCCGACAACTTCGACGCCTCTTGTCTGTAGATGGGTCCGAAGTCGTTGTGTTCGTCCAGATCATTCGTAAACTTGGTGAAAATCGCTCGACAGGACCAGGCGAACGGCATCCGATAGTGCCCAAGATGCTGACAGCATTGTCGTACCAATTTTTGTGATTTGCTGCCTTGTTTGCCTTCGTTGTCGGCCGTTATCCGGAGGTAACTCTCACTGGCCTGGTTGATGCTGCCTTGGAGAACCTTTTCGATTCGCACAACGAGGTAGAGTTCGGGCTCCGTGTGTTGAACGCTGAAAATGGCTTGCTTCGGGAATGCGAGCCATTCCTCGCCCAGCTCCTTGAAGGTGGCCGCCGTGGGACCGTCGTCGGCGTTGTTGTTTGACGACGAACTGTTTCTTCTGGTTTTCGGCAACATGTTCCGAATGTAAGGGTTGTTGATGTCAAAACGAAAGTCCTCAGATACTTTGCGCATCCGTCGGACATCGTATATCGCCATAGTAGTGATGTAGGGCTCGATCTGACAGAGATGACCTTCTAGAGGGGCTTGGAGTTTGAATTTGATTTCTTCACATCGGATGAAGAGGCGAGTGTCTTTTTGCTCTTCGAAAGGCTTTGCCGGTTTGTCGTAGTCGCTTATCTGATGCGCGGAGTCTGTCGTACCCAGTTCGGGATAGATGGCAAAAATATTCTGTCGATTCTGTTTCCGAGCGTGAGCGATTGTGTACTCCGTTTCGCGTGAATATTTCACAAGGTCAGGGTTTTTGGAGTGCTCCAGGGACTTCAGAGAGTAACCGTTCGATGCTCCGTTCAAAGAGACAGATGGCGACTCTGAAGAAAGGAAACAATCCGTGAATTAGCAAATCGGAATTCAATATTCTTCTCCAGGGCCACGCATGTCTCATAGTGGACTTGTAGAGGAGCTCCGATGAATAACTCACCTTCGGGCGATGTCACTGTACCGTTACTCTTCTTCGCTTCAAGAGCATTTCTATTCGAGGTGAGGATTGCCGTCAACAAACCTATCCACATATCTTGATCCTGAAGGGATTCCGACGCAAGGACGCAAGATCTTCCCTCGCTCACTGCCAGCTCAAAGCAGTATTTATTTGATCTACGAGCATTGCGAATAACCTGGCGAACAGAAAAGTAACAGGGTCAGAATTCGCAAAACTCGTGATTCGTGAATCATTTGTCATTTTTTCTTGAGACTTCAAAAGGACTAGGAAGAGGACTTACTTTTGTACAAAACTCCATGCATAACGAGACTTTAGATTCTGATCGCTTTTCATCTTTGTAGAATACTAGAGTATGACTTCCATCTACCCCTCTTTGGAGCACCATGTAGCGTTTCTTGAATGACTTCGTCGCCAACGCCAGGAGAGAATCGGATCCCGACTCCGGTCCTTTCAGGATCCAACCATGGTGAATAATGGTACTTTCTTCCGATCGCGAACTCTGCACGGGAAAGAACTCGATCAACCGGATGACATCAAATGTATTCCCGGAATGGAACTTTCAAAACATACGAAGACGACGACTTCAAGGGTCGTATACTATCGTGATAACTTCGCAACAATGATTTCTGACATCCCGTGTCCAAGCTCACCGGGTCTCGTATTTCCGTCTCGGCGTCGACTTCGTATATGTGCTCCTGGAGATCCGCCGGTTTCTCGATGAGCTCTTTGTACGTTGCTCCATACTTGTTATATTTGAAAACGACTCTAATCCAATCTGAAGCGTAGGTCTGCAAACACTGCCGCACGAACAAGGGAAGTTGTTCGGTGGTTTCGTCATCTCGGACTGAGTTGATGATTTGAGGGACGGTCGGCATCGTGGTTCTGATAGTTCGAGGGATGACCGATCGCTGTTGAGGTTGGATTTTCAGAGATTAGAGTTGGATGAATGATCGAATCGAAAGTCTCTGCAGGCTTGACGAGCATTACGCGACTATGAGCAGTATTCTGAAGTCTGGACATCTGTCACTTAAATACCATATCCGCAATCAGGAATGAAAACCCAGCTCGGCGGAGAATCGAGCTGTCAAAAGGTTGGTGACCTACCGAAATGTCGTCCGGTGGGAATAACAACATTTCTCGATGGGGATCATTTTGCAGGATGGTCCGATTTTCCGTGACGAAGCTCTCATAGTCCAGAGGTTCACTTAGATGGGGTCGAATCTGAAAAACGAGGCAAAACTTTGGAATCAGTTCCTATTCGACAACGCCCACAGCAAGCCATTCGCCGACGGAGTGTCGGGCCAGCTTCGGTGGATCCTTCTAGAACTCGATTGAACGATCATCATTTTGAGAGATGATTTCATATTCGCGATTCACCGGGAACTCCCATCCCGTCGATTGGGTGTGAAAATGAGCAATCCGAGCAGACCGCAAAATGACCGAAACCAAGATAGAAGTGCACCCTACTCTGTTCTAAAACAATCGAAGCGACCCTCCCACCACACAATTGCGTCCGGACGACGCGATCAACTAAAGGATGGATGAATGAATGTATGAATAAATAAACTCGACCACAAACAGCCAGAGCAACACCGATAGACAGACGAATCGACCAATATTACAGCCGCCCTCTCGATTTCACCACTGACTTGAACTATGAATTTATTCACTGAAGTATCGGGTGCTTGAACCGCGCCGTTCTTTGCCGCGGTACGCCCACGAAACAGCAAGCGATCTTTTCTGCCGCGCGAAATGGATAGCTGTGGTGAAATCAAAACCCAGAGCTGGTAAAACCAAGAACTCGTACTCGGCATTAGCTCGAAACGTTGTTCTCTGAAGACTACGGAACTAGATGACCGTACTCGATGACCCGCGAGTCGAATCGAACGCTTCAAGCTCAGCTTCCGGAGGAAATCACGACCTCCCGTGCCAAGCCATTGACTGGCTGGTTGAGGATCGGAACGTCCCTTTATTTCTCGTGAGAGCACTGCTCCATCGAATGGTGTTCCGTTTCCTACAAGTAATCCGTTGTCGTCGTTGTTACACTGGAAGTGGTGGTGATAGTACGAAGTATTTCCTCAGGAAAAGGCCCCGCGCGCGATGACACACTTGTAACTGACGGCAGACTGACTGACTGACTGACTGACTGACCAACCAACCGGCCCGCGGGCGGAGCGACCGACGAACGGACGGATGGACGGAGCAAGCAACCGATCCATCCAACGGCCACGCGATAAATCACCCCAACAAACAATCCGCGGAAGTACTGGATGTTCGTGCCAGTGGACGTTTTTTTTTCTGACCGCTTCCACATTGCTTGGGCTTCGCTTTGTTTCCCTTTGGTTTTTCTTCACATTTTGTAATGAATTACGGTGACTAACTAACGAGGTGATAGGAAATGGAGACACTGTCACGACTGACGTTTTCCCTTCTCCTCTTCCTCCGGGGAACTGGATATCGGTCTCCTAATCCGACCGCACAACTGCCCCGCGACGGCGATTTGAAAGAACTTTGTTCATTTTTTTATTTATGACATTTCTCGACAAAGAAGAAAAGAACCGTTTTCGGCGATCGTGCTCTTTCAGAAACAAGATCAAACCGGTCCATAACGCGGCGGCCCGCCAGACTTTGTTGAATCGATACGACGACGCGTGGACGCGGTATTCAGAAAACGGTCCGGTTTAGATTGCTTAACAAGTCTGATTCGGCTTGAGAGGCTTGACTTTCAATCAGTGACCCAACCGACCGCATCGGGAAATCATTCATTTATGGATCAATCGGATTCAGCCCAAGATTACTTTCTCGTAGGGATGCCGATTCGTGTGACACCCGGATTCTGCCACGGGCGTGACGGTCGCGAAGCCTCGTTCCACTCGAGTAAGGAGTCGAGACAAAAATTCAAGAACATCTAGGAGTTCCAGAATGTCGCGTCCATCTATCAACGATTTTTCCTCTCTTCGCTTTAGCATGAGGCCGACTTCTTGAAATTTCCGTGTCAAGCGACACAAGCAAGAGGCGATGCCCACGGAAACTTCACTGAATCCAACAACTGCATTCGTGAAAGTCCGTCGGTAAGTGGAATACGCGAAGAAGTGGCCACTGCCCGATGATGGGTGACCCCCAGCGAAAGCAGTCGGCTGCAGAACGGTTATGATGATGATGAGTTCCGCTGCGAGCGGTGCAATTTGACTTTGTCAACTTCCCGATCTTTTGACTTATGGCAACCTTATGCGACGAGGCCCATGCTGCTTGTCCATCTTTCGACGAAAATAAAGAAGAATCACAAACGATAAAACACACACACTATACGACTCAATTTTTGAGATATTCGAGGACTGACGTTTCGGCTAAATGAGCGAAACGAGGGAGGCGGGAATTCGTTCGCTTGTAGCCAGCCAGGAATCTAGGAACCCAGCTAGAGGTCTACCTGGCCGATTTGGCCGCAGCTCGAGCTCTAGACCGAATTTCCATTCGCTAGAAATAGGAATACAGATTTTCGAAGAGTTCAACTCACGATCTTCCGTTTCTTGGCTATCACTCTGGGGATGTCTGCGACGCCTTCTTTGGTTGCTTTCCCATTCTTCACCGGATGATCTCTCCAGCGAACTTCTTTGCGACCCAGCAGAATCAGGTTCCGTCCGTTCACCTGAACCTGAACCTGCTGGACTTGAGCATTGCTCTCTTGCACGGAGTGGACCATCTCGGCGTCGCTTGTCGAACCCAAAAAGCGGCGTCAGACGTCAACTCTCCGCCACGAGTCTCCGATTCCGGGCTTAACTGTAATATCTCCTCTTGTTCGTTTTCGCTATTCGGATAAATCACGATTTTCGTTCATCTTAAGATGGGATCAGCTCGCGTTGACACTCTCCGCCCGCCTAATTCCTGATTCGGGGCTCGGGCTCCTCGACATGAACTTGATTTTGATTCACAGGATGCATCATTGATTGGATGGAGGAACTCCAGCGGAACATCTCTCGAACTTCTGAGCTCGCGGCTTTGGAAGTCGAAAAGGGAACGAAGGCGACATTCAAGAAGGGAACCTGAGCTGGACGTCATTGCTTAGAGCCATTGGGGCTCCTCAGAATCTGACGTATAAGTGAAATAGCACGCACAGTCTGACCGCTATGCCAATATGTTAAACACTTAACAGTACGCCACAAGCGATCTTTGGAAGTCGATCGGAAAGGAAGTTGAGTCATGCCTCGACGATAACAGTTCTGTGCCCAGCACAAAGTTGGAGAAACACACGAAGCCTGAAAGGCTGGTCAAGTGTTCGTGGAAAACCCCTCCTGGAAATGTTATCTCTCGGAAAAGTAAACAAATAGTCCACGACTCTTTCTACGCCGTTTCGGTAGCGCCGTTGCCACAATATCTGATTCGTTGGACCGATCTCGAACTGGACACCTTCCACTCCACGAACTGCGTTCATTTCCAAAGCAGAACTCCCAACAATTCAACGGAGCAAATGGAGAATCTTGGAATAACCGGCGATTCGTGCTCGAAACAGGAAGTTTCCGCTGACTTATGACTCAATCCGTGAACATTCCTGGAACAGACTTTCGCTTCAACTCTCGACAAAAGTACACTCACGATGCTCTGCAGATCATCCGCATCCGTAGTGTCTTGGAAGCCCATCCCGATCCAGAACGAGAAGATCGAGGGCTAATTCTTTGTAGCCAGCTGAATGGGAACCACTCGTCGAATAAACAAATACCGCAACGTGCGTTCATTAGCTGCTTCCTGCGAGGTGTGAACATTCACATTTGGGTCATGTAAGGTAGATTGACATCAACACCATCGAACCAGTCACCGCCTCACGTGAACCTTGGTAATGTTGAACGATTCGACCGGTTACTCGATTGAACCACGTTTTTTTGATCGTTGTCGTCACGAACAGAGTATTGTGGAGCTGCGAGCAGCTGCGCCAGAATCCTACGCAAGATGTCAGACTTGACAAGATGAGATGCCCGTTTCGGATACACTAAATGTCCACTAGCCCAAACAACGCAGAGGCTGATATCGGATTGCTTTTGTTATTTCGATCGGAATCTCGAGCTTGGAGGGGAAAGGTTCTCAGAGTCGAGGGAACTTTCAACATTGAAGGAGAGTGGACTCTGATATCGAGGAGCCGATCAGGAGCTCGGCCCACGTAAGACCTTTTGGGAGTTCACGCGAAGCCAGAAAATCTTCAAGAGTAGAAGAGGTCACGCCGACGTGGTTTCAAGGGGAAACTCAATCTTTATCGATCTCTGGCTTCATGCGAGATCACAAAAAGGGAGGCTCGCATTACAAGGACTTTCGAGATATTGTTTCCTCCGAGCAATGAGGACAACAGACCGCAGCGAAAATCATGGGAAATTTCGCAAACAAAAGCGCACAAACATCGAAAGAAGCTCATTTCGGCTCTGGTTCCTCAGCCGGACATCGAGAGCACGCTTTGAGTGGGAATCAGTGCCCCTTAAAGTTCTTCATTTTGAATCTTCTCAGACAGAGAGAAGAAATCTCAATCAACGAAATAACTTTTCAGAGTCGCGTTGTTCCAATGTGGACGGCAGTTGGAGGCTCGGGAAGAAGACGAATGGAATGGTTCGTGAGGAGGAGTCTCTTTCAAAACAAACTCACTCTCATTCAGCTGAGCTCGAGAGGCGCCTCTGAGGCTGCAGCTTGCCGGACACAGCCAACACCCACCGAACTTCCCGTTCCTCACAAGAATTGGGAGCATTCAGACTGAATCCCAGAAACCCGATCCTGAACACGAATCCTCGAAGGAGAACAAAACCGGGACGACGATCGAGAGTCGCAGTTGGAGACATCGTTACCCTCTTGTCGATTTGAAATCGGGAAATCCGAATGATAAGATGTGGAACCAGACTTTCTTCAAACTTTTTCCTGGATAGGTCGCCATCACGCCGTCAACCCTGACACTGTTGGGAAGGAGTAATGTCTCGATTTCCCTGGAGAGTTGTCAACACGAGCTGTTATCCCGATATCTTGTCAACAACTACGAACTTCTTGAAGTTCAACCACTGACCATCAACGAACAACACAGATCATGACATCACAGATTATCGAACACATTTTTCACATTTCCATTGGTCACACCGAATCAATTTTCTCGGTCACGGAAAGCAAGCTTTTGACCGAAACAACGATCGACGTGGTAACTCGTCGAAGGTCCGCGCACGACTAACGGCGTTTGACAGAGGGGAGAGGCCTTCTCGTTTCTTACCCAAACATTGCCAATGAATGGAGAAGAAGCATGGCCGGAGCTGCGTCTTTCCACACGACACGCTCGCATCGCTACCCCTTCGTAAACAAACTTGCAATGCGGAGTCTTGTCCGTTGACGGCTTGCAAGTTTCGCAGAGCTAAACCATACATCGATTCCGTTGAAGTTCAGAGAAACACCGTAAGAAGAATGATACTTGACTCGCATGTGTCACAACAAAATGGAAGGTCGTCACGCGTCTCAAGTGGCCCCACGTCAAATATGAACCTCATGAGCGAGGGGTCATAACTTATGACTCCAGAGTTCTGAACATCGGTCAGAGAAAGTCGCTTCTCACTGGGTCAGTGAGGTTCGTTGCTCTCGAGGCGCATCATGACGAGCACGAATATATATATATATGGGTTATTATATCACTTCGAGATTCCGAAGAGTTCGGCAGACTCTCTGCGGGAAACATCACTCCGACATCGATAACATTGTTGCACAGACCTCCAGAGTCGCGAGGCGCTTCTTTATAGTTTCCAAGCCGGCACACTCGGAAGCTGAACATAAACACAATCCTTGGTAAAGTTATTATGGGAGTGACTGAACGCGGACAAGCGAGCCACATTCTCTATATTTACCTCGAAGCTGTCGTTCGTGTGTTTAGCTATACGTAAACCTACTACAGGTCAGCGAGACCACTAGCGGTCATAACTTCCCCATGATAGAGGTCTACGCCCTCATGTCGTCACTTCATTCGGAATGGCAAAAGTTCCAGATCAGTCCCCGATTCCGCTGAAGGGTTCACGATCTCTGTGCTAACATCATCGGTCTGCGATCGTTTCGTCACGGGAACTATCGAACGAGAACGGCCCGTCCGGAACCATCGATAGACTAATTAGCATCCCGGGAAGTGACAAGAAACATGATCGGAGCGAGATTTGTAATTCCCACCATTGGCTATATCAGAATTTCATCTACATCGTCAAATGACTCTTCCTTTTGATTTGTTGATATTCGTGCCGCTATTAGATAATGATTTGTGGCGAACGCCGGTGTTTATCAACCACTGCCGGCGTTTATAACTCCGTTTGCACATTTTCGGAGGTCATGGGCGATGAAGGGTCAAGCTGGTAGGTAGCCGGAACGAATCAGAAAGCGAACTTAATCAACGTCTCCGTCTAGAGATTCAAGTTTGTGCAGCTCGTAACTTATCGCAGAAGGCAGACTCGTTTAAGGAGACGGCAAGCAATCGTTTTTCACGTCTTGCGTGTTCATAGTCGAATGAAAACCTTCGCCTCTCGAACGCTTCTGCCCCACCTAAAATGGGATTTCCGTTTCGATGGCATACAAATTCAAAGATCCGTCGTTCCCTTCCAAGCGTTCCGAATTAGCTTCACGAGAACATCAAGATCGATATATTTCTCAGTTCACTCCCCCCTCCTTCAGAGAAACAGAAGTATTTCTGGAGCGATCAGTGACACCTATAATTCTGAGTTTTACCTCGCTGGTTTCACTGGAAAAAATCGTCAGCGATGGTGAATCACGAAGCGAGCAAGCTGTCTTTCGGCTTTCGCTTGTAGCATCGGCTTCACCTGCCCCCGAAAACCCACAAATCTGAAATTCCTACAAACGAACAAGCCGTGTTTTATCGGACTTGATTGATTTGCTCGCTGATTGGATGTTGACTTGAAGTTGCCGGCTCGCCCAACTCGAGACATCGAAAGTTCTTATTCGAGTGATGTCCACCGTTGAACAAAAATTTTTTAGCTTCATTTACGCCTCATCCGTTGTGCCGTGGTCATCGTCACCGCCCGTTAATACACGGCACATCGCGTAATTATTGCGCAACCGAAAAGCCCATCCCGAATGTCCACCGCCACCACCGACAACAGCATCAACGACGATTGCTCCGGTACTGTGAGCCGCCGGCCTTCCTAGTGGCCTAAGGCGAATGCACGCTTTTACGTTACCGTCGTTAAATGAAGAAGATCGCCGCATCATATAGTCGGCTGTGAATACGTGTTTTTTATTTTGTTTTCGGTATTCATCAATGCGGGAAATAGAAGAAATTATAGATCAAAGCATGCCGTCCAAGAAAAGCAAAAAAAAAACATTTTCGTTGAAGATCCGTTTGGTCACGGCCCACCCTGAGCGGCGGTGGCTCTTTTGTGAGCCACATCGGAGCCCAGTCGAGGCCTGGAATTCAGGACAGAGACTGTACTTTACGTTGAACTTCAAGTATTTCTCTCATTTAGTGATTAATGGCGCTTCTTCGGTGAACGCAACTCTCGAGACAGAATATTTTGAAAACGAAGGAGTAAACTCTGTTGGAAAAAAATCGAACAGCTGGATCTTGACAGATGGATTCGTCACACCGAGAGGATGGCCGAACAAAAAGCTCATGGATCAACTCGATCACCTGACACGGAGCCTGGAGCAATAATTTCCATGTTTTCTCCGACAAATAAGAGCTGACATCGTTCACAAGATCGCGATTCGCCGGTCAAGATAGTCTTGCTATGCCATTCAGTACTCGGTGGATTTCTAGATGTGAACCCTGAACGGGCGTGCGGACTGAGGCCCAATCTGAAGTGATGCTCAAATTGTTGACGTGGTCGTTCACCGCCGACCCGCTGCGACCTTCAAGCGACCGAATATGTTGAGACAACAGTCCCACGTTTCCACTTTCTCCTTCGTGTTCCTGTTCGAAGCCACCGCACTCCCACTAACAGCATTGCACTACGTGATTGAACAGCAAATCATACGGTGGTACTGGCGGCTATTAAATCGACGCGAAGGAGCGTCTTTCATGATGAAATGGGACTCTCAAAGTTATGCTAGCGGAGGAATTTCCCGCGAAGAGCTCGCTGAATGAGATAGACGATCATCATCACTGCTGCCAGTTTTAGTTTGAGAATCGTGCTAATTCGGAGAGCAGACGATGTCGGTCGAGCAAACCAATTGTCACGACGAAGCGTTTGGAAGTGATCTGATTAGCGAACATGAATTCCACTTTCTTTTGCTCACTTCTTAAACGCAACGAGAGTATCGACAGAATTGATTAGAGGTGAACGATTTCATTCGTTCCAGATAACGCCCTCTCTCATTTTAATCCAACACCGTTCGAGACGAAAAGTTGCGGCCCGAGATCGCCAACAAGAGCAGCCTGTGTGACAATCTGTGAACATTCATCGTCCAATGCGGGATTCTCTCTCGCGGGAGGACTTGGACGGTTGACCGAACGAGTATCAGGAATCAGAAACCGTTGTTCTCGAGCGAGCCGTCGCTGGCAGAACTCGAGTATCGAAGGGGAGCCGTCGGCAGGTCGGGAAGTCTCCCTCGGACAAGGAAGATCGATAATTGTGCAACTGTGATGGGATTGTCTTTCGTTCTGAGTGAGTTAGTGTTCCCGTATGTGAGAGGGTGTGTTCGGTGGTCACAGGTGGCACAGGAATGGCCTAGGTATGCCACATGAGCTTTCCTCCAACGTGTCATTGTTTAGGCGATGGCGAAGTCCCTAACCGTGGCGTTCCTCTTATGGGGAACTCTGGGACTCTTCGGTGCCCATCACTTCTATTTGCGGAGGGATAGACATGGCGTCATCCACCTCGTCACTCTGGGCGGCTTCTTCTTAGGCTGGTTGTACGATGCGTTACGAATGCGGCATTACGTGAAGTGGGCCAACTTCGACGCCGATTTCAAAGAAGAATACGTCGAGAAGATGAAGAGCCAAAACAAACCGTCGCGCCCCCTCCACGTCAACCTGGCAGGCACGGTGCTCGCTCAGGCTCTTTGGAACTTTGTTAAGAGCGCCATACCTCAAGACTTCATCCCAGGCTACATAGAACCGTACGTTATGGCTTTCCTTTTGACTCTCGTTCTCGCGTACGCGGTCTACTACCTCGGTAACATTGGTGAAAGTGAAGGATCGTATTGGAGTGCGGCTAAAGGAGCTCTGTTGACCTCACCGTACTATATGTACAGCCCTAATGCGACCGTTATCTGGTGTTTGATGGTGTCTGAAAACACCTTCGGGAAATCAAAGAGATTCCGTTTGAGACCAGAAGATCCCGGCCCCAAGCTCCGGAGGTTCGCTTCGAATGCACTCTTTGTGGGAATCATTCTGTTACTCTTATGCAGTTATCTCATCTACAACTGTACGACAAGTGCTGACGAGGGTGAGCCCGAAGTTCGATGTATCGACTCGATTCGGCATTTCTTCTCTTCTCCTGGATGGAAGAACTTCAGGGAAACGATGGTCATGCTCTACAATTACGTTCGCTACCACGGGTTCGGCAGTCTTTGGAAGGAAATCTTCAAGGTTTTCGATTCAACTGGTGAAGAAAACGCAGCTCTACTACTCGGCGTGTCGAAAAGTGCTTCTGAAGTTGAAATTAAAGCCGTCTACAAGAGATTGGCTCGTCAGTATCATCCAGATAAAGTCAAAGATCCCGAGGAGCGGCTGATGGCGCAGCAAAAATTCATGGAAATTACGGCTGCGTACGAGCTGCTTTCGACGACAAAAGCAAAGCGCGCCAAAATGAATAAGAAATCCCCCAAGGAAGCGAAAACAGAACTTTGATCGCTTGACAAGCCGAGCCTGTAAATATTCGCTTTGGAAATCGAACCGTTTTCATCGTTGCATCGAGCGATTCGAGAGAACACCAGTTCTGATTGTTATACGAAACCATCGAGTGGAGATGGAGAGACCGACTGTAACAGTGCGTCAGAAAATATTGAGACATATTTCAGCTCCTCGTCAGTTCTCGACCACGATTTTGTTGCGCCAGACGGCCACCCATCAACTGATCGATCGCCCAATCTATCAATCAGTCAATCAATCGGGAGCCTTCGCCACAACGAGACTATTCGTTCGTTCTCTCGTTGCCGTGGGACGCGCTTGACTGTTGTGTATTCCTATTTTCCTCATTTATAGCTGAACTGATGCTTCAGCACGGAAGTCTGATTTTGGTGGTTCCATCCGTCGGCGTCGCAATGAAGAGACATGATGATGTACATTCAAAGGTATTTCAAACACAGAGAGGATAATAAAGCGTTCGCTCCTGAGATCGTCTCGAATTCGTCACATAAATCCGGCACCCGGTGCCGCGGTGTGGTCAAGTGTACGATTCACTGTACTCAGATTGAAGGTTAGCGGCTCGCCCGTTTAACAACTCGTGAAGGACGTTCCACCTCTGAGCGATGAGCTTTAAAGCAAGATACGACATATGTATATCCGTTTTGAGAGCATCAACTAGCGTCGAATGTTTCGGACACAGACGCGTACCTCAAGGTCAGCTTGCGCAACCTCGCGCGCTGCACCACAGAAATTTCGCTCGGATATCCAATGACAAGGAACAGTCTATAGTATCCGTAACGCTTTTTCGAGCGTCCCTAGCATTACTCATCGGACAACACCGATGCTCTCAAGAAAACAGACAATGACAGTGCGGACACCCGTTACTGATAATGATAGCGGAGAGATTCGAGGCTCCACCCTCACACTTTGGCACGAACTGGAGTTTACAAGGAAAGTTGTGATTCCTTGGATGACTTGATAAGCTTGTTTTCCTAGCAAGTGAGCGATGGTCAGGTGATTTCCAGGCGCGTGTGAAATTACAATCGCATTGAACCATTAATGAACGGTGTGTTCGCGAGGCACTCGTTTGTTGAAAGACGACTTCCGAGGCGATGATTCACGATGATCGAATGAACCGAACACTTGAATTCTATCAAATACAACTATCACCAGCTTCGATTTGAGCGACCGCTCATCCGAGACAAAACACCGCCAAAATCTCGCGATGGAATGAATTCGAGTATTAGATACGCATACGCTCTATCATAGCTCTCCAACAGGGCTCTGGATGTCCGAGAACGTCAGAGACCGGTGGAAAAGGCGCGTTCGATTCTGAACTCACCGCACACGTCCTCTCACGAACGGCTTCCCGTACAGTCTCTCGAGCCTGCGCCGCGCTGCCCGGTTTCGCCAGGCTCCGGGAGAACTTCCTTTCCGTCATTCTGATCCAATCGTTTATTCGAAGTAGTTTTTATCTTCGTCGGAGTTCTTCATCTTGAATGACACTGATCATCACAAACACTCTCGAACATCTGTAGTCATGAGGCTAAGACATATGAGAGGAAGAGGTCCTCTTCTCTTCTCTGCTACCACCATGGACGGACGATAACAACAAACACACACTTGCGGGCCGCCTGTGAATGATACTGACACTGGTACGATGATTCTGCCTGTCGCTCTTTTCGTCGATGCAGCTTTTTCATCGCTTCAACAGACGAGCATCCTGTGCTTCGGGTCTCACGATCAGGAGAGGCTTATGATGATATTGTACGACGCGGGATCGACCGAGTCGCAGAATCGATCACCACTTGATATCGGCGAGAGTCAAACCAAGCTGAAGACAAGGCCTTCTCAGACCAGAGCTTCTCGAACGAAGAAGTCTCTCAGTGCATTTGGTCGAAAAATTCAGGCCGGAGATTCAATCCTGCTTGGGATTTCTGTTTCTTCTGTACGTTGTCCGAAACACTATTGGAGTTTGAGAAGAACTTGATTAGAATATGAGCGATTCTCACCAAGTTTCGTCGCTATGTTTGGAAACGACCGAAAGGGTCTCTCGGAATGAGGGGGTTCTTTGAGCCCCCTGAAAAATTCGGGCTTACAGCGCCCGCATCGTACTCAGTAGCCCTGATCTACATGAGTGGACTGAACTTGAGCAGTCGGAGCCCAAGTAGGCTGCAGTGCCGAACGACTACATTTCGGAAAACTCTCTGATTCCACACAATTGCAAGCCAGCGAGCCGTTAATGGGCGAAATTACGCACGAGGAGACTTCCTCTCGTGTTTTATCTCCTGGAAATCGTTCACGTGCAGGATCTGTTCTCCGAATTTGTTGTTCAAAGTCCTCCATGGTATATATCGCCCTGAGTCCACTAGCGACATTGCGTGATGGGGAAAACCGGCGAATGCGCATCTCGGGCAGAAAAACACACGATGGTCTTAATAAAGGTAATACGACTTCTTAATAATAATATCGTTTTGGAGATCCGAGCGACGTGTAGAATTCGCCCATTGTTGTTCCATTGGCTCTAAATTGCTTCAAAGTCGTAAACTGTGGTTGTAGGAGGTTGATTTTGGAGTTCTTTTGAAGGTAGATAAGAGATGTACTAGACGGCATGAAAGTGAACTCGCTAACATCTCTCCATCTTTGTGTTTGGTTCGGGGAGACCCAGTTTCCGGGTGAAAAATAGAAAATGTGTTTCTTTGATTCTCAAAGACAAAGATAATCTTCGGCTTGTTGAAAAGACATGCATGACCCAGAACAAGCAAATCAGGGTTCTGGCAACCCTTTTAGCGATTCGTGTTGGGTAGTTCCCATAGCCTCCGAAGTTCTTTATCGGTGTCCCGTGGATATACTATGTAGGCATGGTCTGTCTCGATTCACGCCACAACATTCTCGCTGGATCGCTAGACGATAGCGGGTCAGACGGAGCTCGGCCCATTACTCAAAGCTTCGTTGAGAATGTGCCTCAAGAGAATCCGGAGTGGTCCATGATTTTCATGTTTGTCAAGATTTCGATTTTCGGTCAACTCCCAGCTCAGATTCATTGGGAGTGGTGATCATCCGTTTCTGATGTTTCCGATTGCCAAGTTTTTTGTTCTATGAGGTATTTTTTTGTGATTCGCAGCTACAGATGCTCTAAATTCGCGATTCTCTCCAGCGTCTTCGTTCCTCATCTTCCAGATTCGAGTGAATACTGTGTCAAGGCGACTCAGATACCGTTTCGAGATGACGCAAAAAGATTCGGGAATATGGGTTCTGGAAATACCGTCCTCCACCGGAGCCTCTTCGATGCCAGGGTTACCATCAGTTGAATGACGAATCTCGAGAGGCTAAATTTATAGACCATAGCAGACAGCCTAAGTTTGTCCTCACGGCAGGAAGGCTCAACAACTGACCGCGCCGAGGAGCTTCCATCGATATTTATTTGGCTTCATGCGGAGTCCCCGAAACGGATCCGCGAGTCATTTTGGAATGCGAGGAAGGAAAATGCTCCCAGCAGATATTCCCTTATTGAATTGGACTCCACTCCGACGCAGCCTCGAATGATCTCATCTGTCAGTAGGACGACCGAAATCTCAAAACGATGGGGAAACAATAATAACAAAACTGATCTACGAATACAAAACAGTTCAATCACGAAATGAATGGGTTCTTTGTACAGGAAGCCCTCGCATAGTGCGGTTTCGTATAGTGCGGTTTTTTCGCATGAGTATTTTGAGCAGAATACAGTGATAGAATACTGAGAGGAGGCTCACCAGAGAAATACTATCGTTTTCTTGTGGTTCTGTGATTATTTGTCAACGTTGGGTCGAATCGAGCGAAATTGGTGGAGGAGACGAACTCAGTGAATAAATGCCACTGCCAAGGATGGGCAAGCCTCAATCAATCTTCTGCTCGGTCATCTCTTGAGACAGATGAATTTACATCGCAGAATAGTGTTCGGACAAAGATTCCTCATGGAACTATACGAAACCGCACTATGCGAGGGCTTCCTGTACATCTTTTCCGTCCCCCGGACTCGCATAGTGCGGTTTCTTATAGTGCGGACCCAAAAACCGCACTTTGCGAGGGCTTCCTATATATGAAAGCTCTCAGTGAATCGAATACGCCCTTGACAGCATACTTTGGTTCTGCCCTCCTTTTACTCTTTCAGTGGCTCTCTCAGTGATCCTTGCAACATACAGATGCAAGTAGGCGCAAGTGTGATCCCGAGTAACGCCTCCTCGATCTTCTCTCACAGTCAGCCAGTGGGGCTTGGCGTTCTCAACTCTTCAAGATGCAGCTCTCTCGGAAAAGCGTGGGAGTGGGAGAATTCTGAAGATTCGAGGCACTGAGGCGAAACTTAAGTGCGTCGCCATCACGCGTTGGAGTCTTTTTCGGCTGATGAGGGTACGATCGAAATTATTCTAAAAACTCCTCCGAGCGTCAGCGCGAAGCCTCCAGGGATCCCTCTCATGAAGCCTGGCCTTGAGAACGATTAACGAAGCGTCTTATTGATTGATTGATCGATTTATTCATCCATGAATGAGCATTTTAGTTCCCTCTCGAGTTGGTTCGCTGTCGTTCCCAATTGTTATCGAATCAACTGGAATGTGGGGCGGGCAGGCTCTTAAGTTTGTGAGGGAGATCGGCCGAAGGATCACCAGCAGGGGTGGCGACCACAGGGCGGAGCGCTGCAGCGTCGTTTTTACAGCAGCGAATCGCCATAGGAGTGCAGGAAGGGAACGCCAGGCTCGTAGCCGGGGGCCCTCGGGGAACTTCGGTCCCTGAGCGGCAAAACCCAGCTTGAACTTCTTCGTTTCCTTAACTAAAATCCAAATAGAACCAAGTTATTCATTCATCAGCCGGGTTTCCGAAACCTATACAATGAACTCCGCTTATCGGGACCACGGGCTAATCGGACCGATGTGGTCCAATTGAGCGGAATTCAGTGTATCAGAAAATCTCTATAACAAACCGTGGAGGTTCCTCAACATTGAATGGAAGTTCTGTGAGAGGAATCAATTGATCAGCAAGTGGAAGTGTCCACAACTAGAAAATTTGTATTTCTTTCAGACGACCTGTGAGCGATGAGTCATGCGAAAACTTCGGTACGTCTTTCGGTTCGCCCGTCTAAAGGTAATGACATACACATACAGGCACTCTCAGCGACACCGAATCGCTCATTGATTTAGGAAGTGACCCCTGTTGGAGATCTCGGAAGGAGCTCAGAAGCAAAATATCGACGCCAGACTAATCTCTGGAAATGGAAATGATACTCTTACAAATGCTGATCCTCGGAAAGTTGTTGGAAAACTTGAGAAGAAAGTTCATTGAATGAAAGGCATGTCTCGGATCTTTGTCCTCCCGAAAGGAATTCGCCACATCGAATGCCACTAGGTGAAATCAATATGTTCTGGGGTGGGAAAAGGTTCGAAGGGCGTCGGGGATGTCTAGGTTATCAAGAAAGTATACTGGGGTGGACTGAAAACTGTCGTCAGGATATCAGGAGTACATCCCGCAAGTATTGGATTTTCAGATACGATAATGACGATTTACTTCGCTGCGAGCCGCTACCCAATCGGCGCGCTTCCTCAATTATTTTCCCCTCCTTCACTGCCTTTCCCTTCATAGCGTTCGTTTTCCAATGCGAACGGGTAAACGGAAACAGAGAAGTACTGCCTCGATTGGAATGCGATTCACCGCAAAGTTAATCCCCATCATCGCGTAAGTGGTCCCTTTGACGGAAATCAATTTCGTTTATTTCTATTCCTCCCTTCTTTTGGGATGCAACCTGCGCTGTTCTGGCTCGATTTTTCCTACCTGATTCTGCAGGAGACGCGAATTTGCAGAGAACGACCAGAATTAAAATGCGAGCGATTCTTGGTTTTCCGGATTCGAGTTCCTCAACCTCGCGGGCAGCAGGTATCTTGACTAAGTATTTCCTTCATGAGAATACATTTACATTCGAAGCCAGGGATGGTTTAGTTGGTAGCCGCGAAAGAAGCCAAAGACGACGTCTGGAAGGGTCGTACGGTGTCGGATCCGCCGGAGATCAACGAAGAAAGGCGAGTTATACAAAAGGCAGACTCCACAGCCCTTGTCTTCAATTGAAGAGCCGAGATCCCGCAGTATTCCAGGTGTAGAATAGAATCGTTGATCTCTCTCGATTTCAGGAAAAAAAAGGCACGGATTCGACCTGGCACTAGACAAAACACTCATTGACAGGATGGAGTTGTGACGTTTTGGATCTCGAATTCTCGATTTTGGGCTGTTTCAAGCAAGAACAGACTATTTCGACCAAGCTTGCGGAGGCCATAACTCTGTTATGATGGGAGCGATTTTGGAAAACTTTTTTTGTTGGATAGCAGGAAAGGAGCCGCTGATGACGCATGATGATTTCTCCACCTGGACTCATTTTTGAGAGAGTTAGATCAGATAAAAGTCGGAGGGAAGCCGATTTCGAAGTCCATCTCCATAGCCGAAAGTGCGGGATGTCGAGCTCTACAATAATCTGCGAAAATTACGAAGTCGAAAATTTTGGAGTTGTGCCGTTTTGGATCTTGGCTCTGCAATTATAAAAACACCTGCGAAGAAGAACTACTACTCATATAGGATACAGAATACTCAGAATGAGAGAGAGAGAGCTAACAGTTTCTCGATTCTAAACAGACATGGACGGGTAACCAGCAAGTTCTGCGAGAGCATCCCAGACCCCGGTCACATCTCAGAAGAAAGGCGAGTGGACGAATATTTCCACCTGTTTGATGCCTTCCTCCGCCTTATTATAAGTGACGTGGGTATTCTCTTGAAACTCCTCTAGAGCAAAGTGACATTGCCGAAGAAACTCTTGGAGAACCTCGATTTGAGCAAAAGCGGCGGGATGCTCGAAGGTCGAGTTGCCAAGAAATCACTAGCGTTGAACAAGAACAAGAAGAATGGAGAGCCTCTGCCTCAGGAACTTTTCAACTAGTATTCAATTCAGTCGTTTCGGGTAACCTCTGCGATACAGTTTCCAACCGTGTGTAACTCGGGAACTGTTCCTGCATCAGCGGTTTCGACGTGGAAGCAGCCAATCCCATCTAAGTATAACAAAACAAAACATCCCTGCGACCTCCATCTGATGAAGGTGAATATACACTCAAACAGAGCTTCCATATCAATGAAAATGCAGAATGATCTATCGACTATCTTTCGCCGAGCTACGGAATGCCAGCAAGTATCTGGCTGAAACCTCGTCAGCCTGAACTCCATGACGGGTAGACCAAAACACTGACGGGATTTATTAGGAAAATGCCCGGATTAGGTTGCCACCCTTGATAACACAGAGGACACCGTCGTCTCTCTTTCCAACTTACAAGTGAGAGAATACCTCGGGCGAAAGATCTTGACCTCGACCACTAACTCACAGATCGACACTTCGAACTTCCCGTGAACTCCGAGCTAATCTCCAGAGTCGGTGGAGCTGAACGGCAAAATGACGAGATTCCAGCTGGTAGCTCTCCTCCATTTTTTTTTTTAAATTGTTTGTTAGAGGAGGGTCGATTCCAAAAATAGCCAAAGTATACGCGGTTGTAGGTTAGCACGACTTATACTTATGGTATGCTTCGCACACATCAATAACAATATCAGACCTTCTTAAATATTGAGCAATGGAAGGCGGTTAATAACGACGCCATTAACTTTGGGATAGATAACTTCGTTACTAAAGTTTATTGGAGGACTCAAATACAAACAAGATAGGCATTTGGCTGTTGCTCGTGACAGCGCTCTTCTCTACACCCCCCTTACTAGGCACGCTTCTCAAGTTCGCTCGCGCTCAACACAGAACAATGCGAAACCTCAGGAATTCAAACTTCTGTGTCGGAAGACTTTCCGTGAAGATATCAGCCAATTGTTCGACTGGTGAAACATGCGAAATCTCAGAATCGAATCGACGAACACTGAAAAAGAGAGAACATCATCGGATTGAACTCATCGAAAATCACAAAGTTCCGGTCCGCCCGGATCAAATCGATGGAGGTGACAGAGATGGGGAAACAATCTCGAGTTGTGATTCGATCAACGGCACCAGGCTCCTCAGAGAGTTTGAGGGATATTTCCAGCCAATCGCAGTCCGCCCTTGAGGAAATCTCCGAACGGGCGATTACCAATCATGGAAGTTATTGGAGGTCTTATTGGTAATAAAACCTACCCTCGAGTCCGGAGATTCATGAATCAAATTCCTCATTCCGCTTTCATCCGATGCTAATCAGACTCTCAATGTTAGGATCAAGAATTTGGATCTTCTTTCAAGAGATACTTCTTTCAATTTCAATTTCGTGTGTGGCTTTGATATACCTTGCAGGGTCGGACATCGACGAATTATATCACATATCGTCAAGTAACATATCGGTGGGGAATCGAACCAACCCGAGACTCGCGTTGCTCTCCGCCATCAAGGGCGCAAAACAAGAAATCGAATTTTCAAAAAGAAGGAAAACTAACAAGTTATATCATTCGTATTTGCACGCTAGCTGTCGATATGACATTAATCTCTTCGGATTCCATGCGGAAAATTGACATCATTGATGGTCGGAGTTTCGTTGATTCCGATTGCATTCGAGGTCGAAGGCCAGGATCTAAGATACGTCGAATTGCTGCTTCATCCGAAAATTCAGGTAATTGGATTCCGACCGGCCCGGGTTGGTCTACTTAAACTAAACCCCGGGGGAGCTTCCAATGGCAGACTTCATTCAACGAGAATTCCGGCTATCCGCATCAATAGAACGTCGATATTGTGCAGAATCCGATTTGAAAGAGAACGCCGAGAGCCAATACGGGGAAGGAGCCGCTTCACTCACCACGAATTCAGGCTCATTCGATCCGCGCTCGATATTTGGTTGTTTACAAAGCTAAACCCTGAGGTGGGGTGTTTGGAAAAAGGAATCAACGCTTTTCGAAATCCCGTCTCGGTCCGCTTCGGAATGCCGACGTTGATTGTTTAGATTCAGCCGGGGCAGTGCTGAGCTCACCGCTCCGGATCGAGATGGACGCGACGGTCGCATGATTTGAGCGAAACTCCAACGTTGTATTATGGTGACAATCGATCGATACAATCATAAAACACGATACTCCGCATGAAAAACAATCGGCGTCTCGCACGGCACGCGGGACACGGGACGTGACTTGGTGGGATTTTTGGAGCCGACGGTATTTATAGAACGATTTCCAGATATAAACCGATTGTGCTCGACTGACAAGTTTACAGTAATTTGTGAGATGACAATGATCGCGCGACAGGTTAAATCGGAAGGGAGGATTTATGACTCGCTAGCTGTCGCGTGTTAGTGGGTGCATTCTATTGGAGACTAACACAAGAGGAAGAATTATAGGAGAAGAAGCGGTCTCTGAAGGGCACTAAAGAGAGAACGCGAGCGAAGAGGCACCACCTCCGTCATTTTGTCAGTAACTTAGTGAGTCCATCAAGCTGAGCTGAGGCGAGCCCAGACCGTCTGTATGTCCAGATTCAACGTGGCTCCAACGAGTCGGTTTTCAGCCTTGGCCACTCTGCGTGACATTCCTCTGATTTGGTTCCTTTCGTTGAGTGCTTCCTTCATTGAGTTAGTTTCGCCAGCAGCAACGAAAAATAGCAACCTTTGATCTTTTCAAACTCGTGGTGATTCGTAAAGCGTTGAAAGCTCTGGTGCTGTTCTAACGCAGAAGACTAGAAGCAAGGACGATGACGGCAGCGAAACGGACTTGTTACACAATGATTCGTTTATCGGAGGTGTTTAGCGCGCAGGCAACGAGAGACGGTGGGTTCGATGTCCTGAATCGGTCGATCTCTTGAGACGTTTCGTTGATAACATCTCGAAGTGATCATCACCCGAATCAGAACATCCTTCCCGGATGTGATGAAGTTCTTGAGATTAACGGATCTTTCGTTTGCCGTATGAACGCGCGAACGAGTGCTTGATGAGCGATGTGTACGACTGAAAAATTGTGTCACCTCGCCACCGTAGGTATGCGTATGCATCCAATGATCGTCACTCGGAAGCAAATCCAGCGGCATCATTTCTCTTGGAACTTCGTGATTTGAGGAGCATGGGTGTTTGTTTAGCTTGTTCCCGTGATATTCTTCTTATCCTTGGATGGTTTTCCCGAGGCTTAAACCCGAAAGGATCGTTCACCACTCACAGTTACGCATCACGATATCGTCATTTACAGATGCGCGAAATTCGAAGAAGCCGAGCTTGAGTCCACGGAGTATGGTTCTTCCTGCAGGCTCTGCGAAGCTTGGCACTGATTGTCAGGGAACTCCCTGTCCATTCCATCGCAATGGTGGTGGACTCCTTCAACTCTGAGACCTGTTGGAAAAATTCCTATTCTCATTCCCCAGCCATTCTGAGACATGTTAGAGAGAAGAGTTTTATTTTGAGCATCCGTCACGGGAGCTCCGTCAATTTCGTCGCGATCGAGAGTCGGGGAAGACACTCATCCTTATCTTTTAGAATAGTGATGCACTAGTGCAGAGTTCTTTCTATCCATTGAAATCTTATTCACGAAACGCTCCAGCGGAAAAGAAGAAAAACTGTCTGGGGAACTCTGGAGACGTGAAGGACATCAGATGATAAAGGTGGAAGGTCGCAACAAACACCGTTCAACGATCCCCGACCCGTGTGTCCTATCGGCTCGTCATATGAGCGGATATCGCGCACGCCCAATCGACGAGTGAATGAAAGTGATACGGCTCGGGAGAGATCGAAGGGCACAGAAGAATCTCCCCCTCCCAGGGCGACTACGGTGATTTCTCAGTCTGCGTATCTGAGAAGAGAATGTTCAGAGGTGAGACTGAACAATGGAAATCGAATCCGTGTTGTATCTTTTTGTAAATGTCGAATAACTTCTTTGTCTCCGTGATTCCGCCATCGCGAGTGGATTTCGATCGGATCCGATCTAGATCCAAGTTGTCGACCTCCCTTGGCATGTAGCATCGAGATGACAAGCCTTCAGGAAATCGTCATCCTTGTCAAGTGAATCTGCTTCGAATCTCTGGTTGATGTCAGCACACGTAAACAAGTTGCCAAAAGACTCAAAGAGTAGCAAAAATGACACAGTGGGCCGGTTCATCCTCGATGGAGGATGTTGAATAAGGGGACTAGAACGATCTCAGGAATCCCAACTGAGTCTTGATCAAAGTCGGGACGTCGGATTCCCAGGAAAATGAATGACGCCATATGTTGTCAGAGGGAGTATTTCCCGCGGTACGACGAAGCGTGCCAAACATTTTATAGGTGAAGGAGAATAAACACGAACTAATGAAAATGTCAGCCGTATATTTGAACACGCTTATCTGCGGCTGCGTTAGCTGATAGCAACAGGGTGGCAGGCTTGAGATAGGGCGGCTGCCATAAAGCGATGCCAATATGACGCCCAGGTCTAAAACCTCGAACTCTAGATGAGTCGGGCCGGTGAGCGGTTCAGAGTACGCGCAGAACTAAAGACGAATCTGATCAGCGCGTGCAAGAACGAAATTTCCGTCCAATTGGAAGTGCTTTGTGACATCCTATCGGCAGCTTGTGGTTCCGGAGTGCTCTCGGCTGCGTTTCATCCTCAGTGTTTCGGTTCACCATCGTCATCAGGGAAAAGATCCGTGAGTATCAGAGCCAAACTCGGCTCTGAGTTTTCCACTCGAAATTTCTTGATTCGTCCCAATAACGCGAGAGCTGTTTTTTAGTTTGTCTATGCCCGAAACGCTAAGATTGACACAAGCGACGCAGTCGTTTACATCTGAAGAGGTTCAGACTGCTCAAGTGCTTGAGCAAATACGCACACATAGACACAAACATCATTTACCTGGCATTCACTCACGTCAAGATATTCTGGCTAGAAACTCTTCAATATCGAACAACCATCTGTCTCGGCCGGCAAAACGAGAATAGTCTGGGCAAGGCTTCGGAGAGTACTACCACCGTCTCATCGTGCACGAAAACGGTGCCGAACATGTCTGATTGGGAAAATCGTCGTCACGGCTTGTCTTGCGTGGTCTTCGAGCACAAAGCATACTGAACGCGACCAGCTTATCGTGTCATCTCTGGGGGTCCCATCAAAGAACACAAATAAGGTGATAAATT
Organism: Neoseiulus cucumeris; assembly: GCA_021527715.1. Taxonomy (NCBI): domain Eukaryota; kingdom Metazoa; phylum Arthropoda; class Arachnida; order Mesostigmata; family Phytoseiidae; genus Neoseiulus; species Neoseiulus cucumeris. The sequence continues at coordinate 223,841 of JAJSRV010000030.1, read as the reverse complement.
TATTGACTCAATTTTCTCTCGTTCTTCTCGAGTACTGATAGTCAGAATGCTATCATCGGTCTGCGTAGAACTTCTGTCTAGAACGGGGTTCCTCGTCAGAGTTCTGCGCGGTTTTCGGCACGTGCTCGCGAATCGCCTTCCGCTCTCCTTGTTCAGGAGTTATCCAATGGCACAGAAATCCGTGAAGGATGCACAATGTTCCTCGATTTCCTGAATCCAATGCCTCCCGAAGCGACACGAAATGCCAGAGACTAACAGAGTATTTGTGTTCTGTAAACAAATTGGACTCTGCCGCAGCACCAAACGGGGGAAGAGTGTAAAGGAACTTTTTCGGCGGCTGGCGGTTGAGCGCGTTCTCCACCGTTCCGAGCGACAGCAAGAGCAGCAAGCTCACGACGAACACCCCAGAACGAAATGGAGAACGGTCCAGTGTAGGTTACCGAAAACGGTCAATACTAACGACGTTTTCGAAGAGAGGGTTTTTGCTCTGGTGCTTGACTGAAGTGGCACTTCGTCCACTAGAGAATAACGCTCGTCCTAGGAGTTGCTTCTTCTCCTCGGAGAAGGAATCAGCTGTGGAAGCCACGGCGCTAGGAAGAGGGAAAAGGTGGATTCCACCAAGGCCCTCTTAACTTTACTCGAGAGGCAAAAGTGCGAATCCACGCTTCATAGAAGTTGCTCATCGCCATCATCATCACCGGTGGTCTCGTCTCTGATTGACGTAAGTGCTTCAGGCTCGTTTGTTTCTAGAGTGCATCTTTGTGTGAAGAGTTCCACTTCTGTGGATTGACCGCCATTCATTAGGAAGCGATGGGGATTTCCACAACAAGTGCTGTATGTACATGAGTGTGTGCCGGTGCAGGTGTCGCATCCGTGATTCCGTGTAAGTGTCTTTTCAAGTTGTCGCGTTACCCAATCTTCGTAATCCAACGTGTCATCGATTCATTGCTACAGTCAGTGAGTTGAGTCCTCTAAGGACTCTCGTCTTGTGTCTCAGCGAGAAGAATTACCGCTCTGAATGTTCCTTTCCCCGAATGCAAAGAGTCATCGCGAACGAGTTTATGAAATCGGAGTTTCGAACGAGTTGGAACTCTATGATGCACCTGCCTGGCAGTGAAGTTCGTCGAGTATTGAACATGTGCTGGAATCCTCTCAGCTTCAGCCATTAAATAAATCTATCGGGCAGTGGTTGACCTCCAGCGAACACCTCCGATGACTTAGGGGGATTTGTTTGAGTTGTTGTCTTTGTATTTCGAAGTGACTTTTGAACCCCGGAACCCCAAAGAGGACTCCGACTCCTGGTATCGTCAAAGCTGGAGATGAAATATCCTTTCTGTTTGACGACTCGATTATTTCTCGTGGGAATTAGAGAGATCAGTGCAATGAGCTTGAGCTGTGACCACTTTCAGGGCCTTAGATCAAGTTCCCCTCGCGGGATTTCAGGGTACTCTGGTTCTTCAAGCTCACTGCTCGGTCGCTCTATCCCTTGAGGAGAGGAAGAGGATTCGGACTGATATGCTCCGCATTGCGACGACTCTTCAGCCACGCACGGCGCTCGATTTTACGCCAGTATAGTTAGATGCAGACGGACTATTTGCTCGAACAGTTTGAACATTTTGTAAGCAACCATCGACGGAAGAATGCAACAACATTGTTCGCATCCATCGAAAAACGTGATGATGCGTCGTTCGCATCACGTATCCCAATAACGCGACTCTTAGTCCCTTCCCCGCCGTCGTCGTAGACACTACGCGAGTACTCTCAACAATCGCTGCTCATGCTGAGTCAGATTGCCAAACCATTTGAAAGTCAAAACTCAAACGAATAGGTAAACCTGGGATTGGGACAACATCAAGATACCTTGTTGGTGATGATGAATTGAAGCTTGCATTTCAAGTCGATAGAAGTTCAACGCTACCGGTCTTTTCCAACTAGGATCACGGCGGAGACCAGATTACATTATCCACTCGAGCCGGATCTAAATGGGTCAAAGATTGTTCTTCTCGCCTAACAAATTTTCCTCTTCGATGGATTAGGCCTAACAGTCGTGAATTTCTTTTGCAAAGTTCTCGGAAAGTGGCTGCAACCTTTCGATTGCACACCTTGTGCCTCATTTACGGTTTGCGAGATTCGTGCTATCTCTCAACCAAACTTCACGAGATCCGAATCCGGTCCACACCCATCGAAACTCTACGTTTTCAGTTGCTTTACGAGTATTTCATTCCCACGAATGCTTTGTTTGAACCTTTGTCGTTCGGTACTTCACCATTTTTGGAGCATGCCGAAAAGAAAATATTCCAGATTCTTCCACAATGCCGAGATGGTTGAGGCAAAACGAAAGCTCTATATCGACCAAGAAAAACTCTTTCATTCTTCTGGCTGCACGGATCGATCCCTTGGCTTCGCAGCGCTAGGTGAGCTCGTTCAATAGCGATAGAGATTTCTCGTTAAGTCTCAAGAGGTACTCGAAAGATCAAAAGCCGTTCTGAAATATTCTGGGTATATTTGCCGTTGCTGCCGGGGCCAACATGCTGGTCGACAGTACGTTCTTCTTCTCGTCTGCCTGCCTGCCTGACTTGCTAGCTTCTTATAAGTTGCCCACTGCAGGAAGATAGCCGACGCTCCAACAGCAAAAAGAGACGATGGGCAGACAACTCTGCCGCTTTCGAATACGTCGCAGTTGCACAACTCGACCGACTCAAAGTCATCCGCGGTCACAGAGTGCCCGACACGCTCCATGCTCCCAAGTCTTCGATGTCTCTCCTACGGCAAGCGACGATTGATGGAAAACTTTGTTTCATTCGAGTACTCTCCATGCTCTAAACCGATATTTTGGTTTCTTCCCCGATGACTCAGGAGAAGAACAACGTTTTCTCGATTGTCCATCCTTGTTTTTGTTATCAAGGCAAAGTTTTCGGGTCGAAAAGTCATCGAATTCCACTCGATGCATTTGTACACATGAAAATTCCATCGCTGGCTGCGATCAAGCATGAAGGACGTGAAAATCAGACTCGAGGAAGGGCTGTGTCAGCGTCCTTCTGAATTCGAATGACCAGCTCGAGAGCCCTACTCGCAATGGCTTGTTCATGCTATGACAGGAGCCGCGATCATCAGGTACATGTCCTTCTAGGAGTCGAGCCTCACATCTGGAGAATCGCACGCCTTGCATTCACGAAGTTCGATTTCATGTATGTTCTCGCTCCTTGCGATCGATACCGACGATAGAAGTCATCTCTTGGAAGAATCAGATTTTTGAGCCCAAGTAAACATTATGTGATCCTCGACCAGATTACGTGGAGAGCAAAAGTGCGAACATGCGAACTCCAATCGAAATTCTTAAGAGTGATCATCATTCCGTGAAGATTTTCCAATCGTCTGCTCGCCAACGCGCTCACAGAGCTTTACGAAGCTATCGTTAAATGTCGACGTCATCCGAGAAAGATATACATGTACCTACGCGGCGGCTGATTATAATGAAACTCGAAGATGACGATTGCGTGAAATTAGATCGTTGAGTCTTCCGGCGTGCCTCCGGATCGTCCGAGGAATATTTCGCATTCCTCGGCGACTTCCGCGGGTAGATTTACCGCGCCCCGGGGTACCGGTGAGAATGTCCTCCATTCGTCCCCACAGAAAAGCGCGAGTCCAAAACCCCAAACTCCGGCACATCGTGAGTAGTTACCCTTCGCGAGTGAGTTTATCCTCGCGTATCGCTCACTTTTCCGCGGTAATCGACTGAATTGCCGCAGTGAGCTGAGGGAAGTTGCCGCGTGAAGCGCAACTTTACGGAATCGACGAGATCAAAACAACGTCGATCACATGGCGTGATGGAGCAAGAAAATTTCGGCGGGAACTATTTCCTACGCTCTCCGTTGGTCTCCTCTCCTTGCTATGAGGCCTATCACTTTTCTTAGAGTGCCCCTGAGATTAGAGCTAAGTAAGGTCGTTAAGTGTCCAACGGTAAGCATCGGTACCTGCTGAAGCTGTTTGCGTCCACTTCGACCTGCTGGAGAACGATGCTCCTCTGTTCCTTGGTGCAACCTCTCTGAGGTACAAGGTTTTGTCGTGGCAAGTAACAGTGCCTCCGTTTTCATAGTGTTGATCATGAAGTGCTCGGCTGCTGCTTCTGCCAGATGTGGTGTCGTCTTGTGCAACCGTTGTATTGACTTAGTTTAATTGAGTGGGTGTTCGTGTGAAGTGGAAATCTCTGAGGGTACACTTCTGGAATCAAGCACCTCTCGACGAGCTCTTCAAGCAAGAGCACCACTCAGAGACCCGAGCACCTCAATGAGATTTCTGCTTGACTGCGTACACTCTACCACTGCTCGTTCGTCTTCGTGGCAGTGCACCCGCATCTCACTTGAGCAACAAGTTCTCACTTGAACATCATTCAAATTACACCTGTGGCATTCACTGCCCTCGTAGAGCTCTTGACGACTTCGTAAAAGGTCGCGATAACTTAACATCTACGAACGTTGCGGTTCGCCGTGTTCGGAATTGATGACGCGTTCTCTGTATAAGATTATGGGTCTAAAATAATCGGGAATATTCGAGTCATTTGGAAATAACGCGGAGGTTCAACGATAGCAGCCCGCACTGAGCAACGAAACCCTCGCGGCAGGGATGCGTTCAGGGCTCAGCAAAGCCAGTCACCGATTCGCTCACGTAGAGCATCTTGTCCGCAGGGTACGCCATGTTCACGCCAGCTTCTTCGTTCAATGTTAAGGATCTCCTGTACTCAATGGAACCGGCCGACTCGCTTATGGGAACACCCCATCCTCTACCGTCGTATCAAAGTTGTTACCTTCCGCCGTCGTATTCTCCAGGCCAGACGGCGGCGCAAACATGGCCGCAGTTTGGATGGCCAACTTCGGAATACAAGTAAGTGTTTCAAGTTCGAATGAGATCCTTTGGAATTGTGTGTGTGTCATCAGAAAACCTTCAGAGATTTCCCGCCACTCCCAGAGTGGATGCGCGCCCAAAGAAGATATTTGAGACGACTTTCCCCCTGGAACAGGCACGCACCCCCAATACCGGCCGAAGAATCGTTGCCACAGCATGAGATGCCCCTGGAGCGTCTAGAACCTCCACCGCATGAAGAGATCGGTCAGTCAATCAAAGAAGAAATCGAAGATGAGGCTCAACACCACAGAAGTACGTGTGCAATAACTCTGGTTCCTCTTCATCATGTTCCAAAATGAGGGGAAAATCTTACTGCACCTGATTAACGATCGCTTGATCCTCGACAGTCCCTATTATTCGTTTTGTTCGCAGAGACAAAAAGAAAACCACGGATTCTGTTCACTCAGTCTCAAGTGTATCAACTTGAGCAAAGATTCAAAGACCAGAAGTATCTCACAGCTCAAGAGCGTGAGCTGTTGGCACAAACACTGAAACTCAGCTCCACACAAGTCAAAATTTGGTTCCAAAACCGACGCTACAAAAGTAAGAAACAACGTGAGAGTCAGCAAGTCGCGTCAGGAAGGCAGCAGTTTCCGAGAAAGGTAAGCATGGAGCGTACCACAACAACTCGTACTCAGGGTTGTTCGAGAGAAACTTTGTCGTTCACAAGCTCCATTGAAGCTCCGTCTCACTTGAAAGATGAAACTGATGCGTCGTCTGTCCACAGGTGTCGACGTCGATTTTGGTGCAAGACGGAAGGCCAGCGTCCACGGGAACATCTCGAGCGGATTATGGTTACTCAGAGTTCCCTCACATACCGGTTCCCCCGTTTCATCTGGAACCTCCTTTCAACGAGCGGTGGGGTCCGCAACCCTCAACATCTCAACGTCCTCTGTTCCCCCAAGAGTACGCCTCGCATTTTGTCACCATGGAAAGCCTCCCTCCTCAGAACGCAGATTTATAATGACGGCCTCAGTAGCTGAAGTTGGGTGACATCGACTCAAAACAGAGAAATCTTCTTCATTGCATACACGAATAATCGTGAATTGTACATAATGCTGAAAACAAATGAAGTTAGAGGAACCAATGTTTTCGCCTGACACTACTTCGAATGGAGGTTGAACACTCATGCAGCTCGTGAAAACAAGTCAAGCTGACTTTCAATTGTGGTTCACGAGAAGCAACGCATTTATAACATTTAGTTCATTTACGAAGAATACTGAATAGACAGGAACTCCTTCTCCGAGGAACTTTCGAGAGCAAGGAAGTGCCAATACAGCTGAAACCAAAGAACTGTACAGATGCAGCCCTTAACCCATGTAAATTGTAAAAAAAAAATATCCAGAGACCTGCGCGCTGGAAACCTTGCCCCAAGTTCCCTTTTCATTTCTGAATCTTGGAAGAACGAATCGCAATGCCAAAGAAAAATAACGGTGTGGTTCCTAAAACTTGAATGAAACTCTCTATAGAGATCTCAATACTCTCTATGCTTCACCCTCAGTTCGTTTAATATATTTCTCTTCCTAAAGTGATGTTCATAGAGTTGTTGAAGAAATCTTCAAATAAACTCCCATGTACATATTTTGAAAAAAAAAGGAGGACAAACAGACCTTGTTTTTGACGGTAGTAGACGAGGATTATAGATCCAGACCTCATTCGCCGGATCTCAAGTTTGGGAGAATTCGCTCTCTGAGTGCCGAATATCGATTCCAACCTGCGAAACTGTGAACAAAATTAGATTTCGGCCCGTTCGATAAATTTTCCGGGATCCAAAAGAAGCGAAAAAGAAGGTGATCAATGACACGCGCCTCAACCAACGCCACGGAGCAACATTACGTGGATTTTCTCTCGATGATGAATCTTCTGTTTTCCTCCTTCGATTCCAACCAATACCTGAGCCACGAAGCAGAGGCAGAGGGAAGATCATTATTGTTCGTTTGAGGGAACAACTTTTCCACGGACAATCAGACTTGTCTGAAGCCGTTCATCAAATTTGACAAATTGCCAATCGGGTGTTGGTGGCGTTGTAGTGGTGCCAGATTGAAGTGAGTAAAGTACTTCGTAAAAACGCTGCGAACGCACCATTTATTTCTCGCATTGTCTCTTTTATAATGAGACTCGGGACAAGATAGATTGAGGGGCGGGTCCAGGGTGGACGTCGAAAGCGTTCTTATCAGCGACAGGCGAGCTTACGAACGAAGAGCTAAGCGGAATTCCTGGGGCGATAACCACTTCGGCTCTACGTTGTCATAATGAGCTCTGGGTGAGTTGCCAGAGGAAAATATGGTTTCTTCTCGATTTTTGTTTTATTTCAAAGAGCAACGTGGGGAGGTAATACCGTTCCATGCGTTGCACGCTCGGTGTCATCTCTGTTCTTCGGGATGAGATAATGAATGTCTGATCGCAGGATTATCGAAGCTGGAGGGGAAACTGTTTAGCTCGTACATTTTGATAATATCTAGACTCAGGAGTGTTGAAACATAAAGATTGATATCAGATGTGAAGAGAGAAACCCTCGAAAAACAGAAAGTACGACATTGGAAAGCCCAGGAGTTGATATTAGGCTCACAATCTTACTTTCGTTCACGTCCTTTCGCTGTGCGTCGTCATCGTGATCTTATCGCATCTATCAAGGACATGATGCCGAGTCTAACTAGGATAGTCCGAGATTCAAATAGAGTTTTGTCGTCATCGTGCATGTCCTAGATTTCGAGAACATCAACAGCTCAAGCTTCCGATAAACACGTAGCCTCCACCGTTCAGATTCAGTCGTTCAAAGATTCGTCCTTCGCTCGCATAATAATGATTGACTGAACACTTCCATTCTCGGTCAGTTTCTTCGTTGGTCTCCGAATCTGAATATTCGGGAAAGAACGGGAAAATTCACAAAACAACGAAACAAATGTCGACGAGAGCCGTAACCAGACACGAAATCCAACCGAACAGCGACGCCGTTTCAAATCCAATTCGGGAAGCGGTTTTTTTTCGCTGAAGATAATCGACAGAGCGTTTTATTTTCAAAGAAACCGCCCAGGGGGTTCGAATCGCTGAATACAAGGTATTTAATGCCAATGCGTTCTCGTCGAGACGCTGCACCGAATCGTTTGGCGTCTGTCTCAATCACAGAAGCGACACATGGTAATTGGCAGCCGTATACTGCGAGCAATTATACAGTCCGGTCAACGGACGTATTTACGTATGCTCACAATTAATATTATTCCGATAGTGGCTTTAGTATAATTACCCCATGATAGATTTTCGTTGGAAAGCAGCGGTAGCGACGACGATGAACGCTCGGCCTGCCTAACAAGCTCCTTTCGCGCCGTCTGCGAGCGTCTGTCCATCAAGAAGAATCTCTCGCAATTACAGATTACAGCGTGAAGTGAGCATCATGAGCGAATGAAGAGACATCGCTCATTTCAGGCTTATTTATTGTTTATTAAGCGCCGCGCTACACAACAGTAGCAACGGCAGCAGAAAAGACGGACGATGATTGAATCGACCCGTCGCCAAGTCGAAACCTTTTCCAACACCGAAGTTTTCCCGATTCGCGTTTCCAGCCAAACGAGCTCCGCGTCTGGTTCTCTCTGGTTGGAACTGCCAAAACCGCGCTGTCCCAAAGTAGGAACTTTGTTTCATTAGAGATCGAGCAAAAAGACAAAAGTTCATACTGATGATCACTGTCACTACGATGACAGTGATGATCTGAACGAATGAACAAAAGACTTCTTTTCGGTCCGCGATCTCGTGAGCAAAACGAACGAATGCACCGCGTATGATCGAAGCGCTCGTATCAGTGACTCAGTCGCGGTTCCACTTCAAAGCGGACCGTTTACGGCCAAAAGGCTTCGAGACCGAAGACAGACGCGTGAAGCAGCCGGTGGTACTGTGCGTCTTGGTGTGGTGGTAGCTGGCGACGCGAGCGACGGCCGGCGGCAACGGCACTGTCGAGCTCATCGAAAAGCGGTTGAGTGCCAACCGATGACGACCAACGGTTGTTCCGACCTGCTCGAAATCACCGATTCATGTTTCTCTCTGTAGCTTCTTTGAGTGAATGAGCGAGCGAGCGAGCGATTGACTGAGTTATTTTCGGTTTCATTGTTGAAGATGCGGTAGGGCCAGAATTCACAACGGCGGCGGCGGCGTCGGCGGCGCGGCGAGCTCTGCCATCATCGTGGTCGTCGTAGTTGCCTTGATCGTGGTCTGCGCTAAACTGTTGTTCAGCGGCAATTCTGAAGTGGGCTTTCGACGCCACTTATTCATTTCTTTCGGTTCGTCAGATTTCGGAGCGGCGCCGCCGCCGACTGGCTGGTTGGTCGACCAAACTGAAGGGATGGCAAAGTATCGAGGATGAGGGCGTTTCTACCCTCGAGCCTCCACAGTGCTCACTTGTTTTCAGAGTTTCATTGTTGAGTAGCTGAATAGCCGCTCGCTCGCTCGCTCGCTCGGTCAGTCAGTCAGTCAGTCAGTCACTCAGTCAGTCGGCTTTCTTATTTCGCTCCAGTCGGGGCATTCGGATTTCTCTTTGATCTCCGTGCCTCATCGCCACGCGCTCGATTGCGACTCCATGCAACTGTTGTGATTTGAAATTTGTGGAGCACGCGATGTGATTCGACCAACAACTCGGATCCGATTGTTTCAGGGAAAAGGGAAGTCTGGGACATTCGGTCCCGAGAGAACACCGGTTTCTCGCATTCGAACAAGTTTTTCCCGGCTCCGACGTCCACGTGCAGCCGAACGCGAGTGATCTTGGTTGGCTGATGTTCGCCGTTTACCTAGGGCGGAGGAGAAACGAGCGCCGCCGTTCGCATAATGACGAATCCACATCCCAATGAGCAGTTGAAAGCTTTACGACCCGAAGCGAGCCGTCTGGTCGCACAAAAAGTCAGCCTAGACTCCAGCACGGGTCCATGATTCCTGCGTAGTGGAGAGATAATAAACCAGTAGAACAATAATAAAACAGATAAACTGGAATGTTCGACACCCAGACGTCATCCGAGACTTGGACAGCGCGCTCACACGTATCCCAAGTTGAAATCCGAGTCGAATTTGAAACTCTTCGTCGAGTTTTCCACTTCCGGAATCTACGAAAGGCTCCCAATGGACTCGAAGTTCGGCGTGTAGCTCCGTTCGATTTGGGAACGACCGACGTTGACAGCGACCGACGCTAGGGTGCATCCTTTCAGAGGTTCTCCATCATAATCTCACGTCTTACCTTTTTGTTCGTTCCAGTAAAAAGCTCTCGGCACAACGTAAGCGTAATCGCAACGATAATGGTTGGTTTCTCCCGTTCTCTTTTCTTCGCTCTCCGCTCCGTGTCATGGGTTGATCTTCAAATTCCACTTGAATTCACGTCGGCAAGCAATCCTTCATCGCCTTTTCGTCTTTTTGAAGCGTTTCTCCCTCAAACGATGAAGACGATGACTGAAGAAACTACGAACAACGTCGGCGACAGCAGCAGCGACGACGACTAAGATGGGCGCCGAAAGCTGAGAACCCATTTTGCTGTTCTCCTTGCGTGCTTTGAACGAGCGGATTTTGAGTCTTTTTTTCCCCTGGCTGGCTGGCTGGCTGGCCGGCCGGCTCGGGTTTCCTCCAGGGCTAGGCCGACGGAGAGTTTAATGGAATCACATGGAGACGACGACGACACTAAACTTAAGATCCGATTCAATGACGCCATCGCGGCTACAAGGGTGATGTGACAGGCTGGCTGGTTGGATGGCTGACTTTCTCGTCCATATTTCTCCCGGTTCTTTTGTGCGGCGAGATTCCTTCGACGACGGTACGCTCATCTCCTTCCTTTTCTTGTCCTTATTCTCATTCACAGCGAGACGATAATGACGCCTTTTCCATCCACGTTAAGGTCCCCTTCTGCTGAACCGCCACCGCCGCCGCGCCGTCGTCTTCTTCGCGGAGACGACAACGATCACGTTATCAAAAAGTGATCATGAGTGAACAGAGAGCGGCTTTGAGGTGAACCACGGTCCCGAGTCGTTTGTTTCGGTTTTCTCACTTTTTGGAACTAGCATCTACGCTAGAATCTACGCAACCGATCGCTTCCGTTGATAGAGATGGAACATCGAGGTGCTCCCCGACTTCAAACTCTTGATTCTCTTTATCTGAGTTTTGAGCTGCGAGTGTAAATCTTGTGTTCTTTCCAGCTTCCCTCGAAAGTTCTCTTCCTCGAGCAGCTCCGTCCGTCGATATTCCGTTTTAGGATCCTGGAATTCAAGGCCGCTATCGAAAGGTCCGAAGGTGCGACCGCATCAATGAGTTCGTCGTGGATCATAATTTCCGATTGTTATCCACTTCATGACAACCGGAGATTTGTGAAGATTTGAGACAGGGGGCGGACACATGTGGAGCAATTACGACAAGGCACAGGAAGCCCTAAAGCCGAGCGACTCGATGCTAAAAACGATCATAATCATCAGCATCTTCGCACCAATTACCATCATGGCCGTCGTTCTTATCATCATCATCATCATCATGCACGTCGTCAACAGCACCATTCGGTTGCTCGTTTGTGAATTTGAAGGGGGTTCGCTCCCGATCAGAGAATGCATGTGGAGGGACAGCCCCTGCCTGAAACCGACAGACGAATTCCTTCCCAACGTACTTACCTACTTGATTAGTCTGTTGCGAGCGGCGGCGGCAGCAGCAGCAGCTACTTAGCATGACTTCGCCGGGCATGTTCATTTCGATCGTGCACAGCCGCTCGCTCGAGTGGATATATTACTTGAGTTGACTAGCCAGCTCGCTGACTAGCAAACTCCTCGAACGGACGAAGAAATCGGCAAAGACCCACCGAAATCAGCCTATAACAACATTTTCACCGAGCCGCTTACGGAACCCCGCTTAAAAGAATCTTCCGAAATCCACGTAGAGAGCGCGTGTTTCGTCCGAAAACTTCAGACGACGGTAGACAAAGAGTCCGCTTTTGCGATTTTGTCAAACAATCTCGAAATCCCGGATCAATCCACCGCGACTCGAGGGAGTTTCTGTTAAAACGGGGACATTCGGTCGAGATGAAAGTCAATGGGTCTCTTTGAAGGTGTACAGAAGAGGCGTGGTTTGCTTCTTAGAAGATGCCGACGATGCTCGCTCAGCACGTTTTCTCGCTGTTTCTCTTCGGCCGAAAATTGCCCGCGAAGCAGCGAACGCCGTTGAAGACCCCAGCGCAGCTCGACACAGAACTTCCCCACGCAGGCCGCCAGCTAGTCAGTCAGTCAGTCACTCATTTCGTCAGTCATCGAGTAATGAGCGGTTGAACAATACAGAAAATCGACGAAGGATATATGATAAATACACCCTTCCCGAAATCTAGACGAGCTTCTCACCCGTCATCGATCTCTGCAGTCATTTCTTCGTCCTAGCGGGAAGGCGCCGCGTCATGAGGACATCGGGAACTTTGTCAACTCGATCAAATTAGAATTCAGAGAAATTTCTGAGATTTGGACCGAAGTCTTCATCAGAAAAGTCGAGAACTTCAACGAACTTCAGGCCTAGCAGTGCCTGAGACAAGAGAGTTGCGGAACTCCTTTTTTGGAATCGGTTCTTCGATATATTCAAATCGATCGAAGAAAACCGGGCCGGTAGAGGGTCCGAGCAAACTTCTTCTCAAACGAGTGTTGTAGAAGCGTAGAAGAACGACTCCTCGCAGTGAGACCTTCGGGCAGATGAATGAAGATCCACTTACTTAACATTCCACCTGTGTTTTCCGAATCATTTGATGAAATTGAAAGCGACTTCGTTCGTTGGCCTACTGTGCTTATAACGGATCACGGAGTGCGCCGAGTGAGCGAATGAATATAACTTCAACAATAACGTGGCAACGGCGACAAGAGAAAATTCGCGCGAGAAAAAAAGTGTTCTGTGTGTGAACGGCTGACAGATTCAATTGTCTGGCAACAACGTTTCACCGCTTGTGGGAGAGTCAAGCAAAAAAAAAAAATAGAAAAAGAGACTTTCGCTTTGAAAGTGTCGGCGGCGAACTTCAGTCTGTGAGTATTTGTCGTCAACCGGTGTGGTTGTGGCCGCGGCCGGCGGCGCTGGGAATCGAAGAAATCAACACCGAAATGACTGAACGGCATGGAGGCAGGCGGGCGGGCGGGCGTTCAGGCCAACTGTCCATCACCACGACCATGGCCGGCTGGCAACCGCCACCGCAACAACCAGGATCGGTACAACTACTACCACCACGGCTCCCGCCGCCACTACAACAAACACCAAATTGTATTTTCGCGCTTCGCTGGCATCGTTCATCCATCCATCCATCCATCCATCTGGCCAGTACTGTTCGGCTTCGGCCACTCACTTCGTCGTTTGGTGTCTCGTCCATTCTCTTGCGAGCTCAATTAGGGGGCTCGACCACGGGAACCCACGGAGTCCTACGAGAGCCTACAAAGCCATTCGTGATAGTTTCTACGGCCTTTGTCATTGTAGTCGATGCCGAACCTCGATAGAGTGGAGCTGCACCCGAAATTATGCCTAAACCAACGTCCACTGCAGAAGTGCAGCAGTCGAGTCGATGACTGACTCGATTCTCATTCGAGAGCTCATCGTTCTGAGTGAGATACTTTTCCCTTCACTTCATTCTGTTCTTTCTCTAAAAGTTATAGCCTTCGATTAGTCTAAAGACCTCACATTCTCATATTTTCGAGAAGATTCTGGCGAAATGGATTGTTTCATAAACTCGTCAAGAGACCCATAGCTCATCCTTGGAGACTCTCCACTCGAAATCGGTTTGTATATTTAGGTCGTATATTGAGGGAAATTGAATGACTTTCGCTTCCGACAAGGCTCTCATGGAGCTCCAATGAACGTCAATCGCAAATGAGGACCCCCGCTGATCCGGTGAAGACGTTGACGGGAAACAAGTTGATTATTCGAATGTGGCCAAAGAAGGAAAATCCTCAGATGCATCGACAGAACTCCGGTGGTGTCGGTCGGGCGCCTCCTCAGAGAACGTCCATTAGAAAGGGACAACATTAGTGCGCGGTTAGTTCATGATAGTTATGCTGGTGGCCTCTTCTGTCCTTTCGACTTGTCTTGCGTACGGATGCTTCTCATGTGGACGGACGGATTGATGAACTGAAGTGACGTTGGACGGCTGAATGTACGATTCAGTCGGGCGGTCATCTCGTTCAAGAACTAGTCGTGGACCTCCAGAGCAACAACATCTAAATTGGCATTTGTCGCTGAGGTGTTCGTCACGCGACGCGAAGACACTCCGAAACGTTGAACTCTCGTTAGGTTCGAGCCCCCCTTTTCTGAGTTGTCCTTCGTTCGTTGCTTGTCGCACCTCCCTCGAGTTATTGATGATCTCCGGACACGACGACAACGACGACAACGAACTGAGCAACTTCAGCGAATTGAGACCTCACACCTCGGATTACCGATGCCGCCGCCGCCGCCGCTGCTGTTGCTGATTGAAGATTGGTCACACTCCAAGTTACCGGTGTTCCTCACTCCTCAGCCGCCGGAGGCCGACAAACGAATCAATGACGAGAAAGAAGTCACACAAGCTGACGACAATCAGGTCTCTTGTGTTGTTGAACGAGTCGACTCGACTCCACTCGCCCAACAACACAAGAGACTCAAGAGACTGCTGCACTTCGTGAATTTGACACGCTCTACAACTCGGTCCGACGTTCGGTCTAAGCTCCGTTCCCGCCGTGAGCCTTCTGGTGTTTCCCCGCTCCTTCGAAGTTCACTGCTTACAATTAGATTGTTCGCTTCCCCGTTCTCACGATTTGGATTGAGCAACTTGATGTGATTGGATTCAATCTTTCCAGACGAAACGCTCTATCGAAGGACTGGAGATGTCTCTAGAAGTTGAATGAGGGGGTCGTACACCTAGGTACAGGCACAGATTCCTCGCTCGGCTCGACGGTCACAGACATCGGAACGGAACAAGCCCAAAAACGGATTCGCATTCCCACCTCTCGGAACGATAATCACAACCCACGAATCAAGTGGAGCGTTCCGTTTCAACAAGAACAAGAGTCTTTGATCAATTTGTTTGTCGTTTCTGGTTTTGTTCTTGTTGGTGGAGTTGCGTCAACTAATTGGTTGGATCCATTTTTCGTGCTGGGCATTTCGGGGGAAATTTTTCTCTCGAGGATTGGATTGTATTTTGCGTCTGTCTTTCTTCTATCGCGGCCGACTGCATGACTTGTCTGTGTGTGTTCGTTCGCTCGATTGCTTCTCGCGCGGTCAGTTGTTTGGGCGAATCTTGTTTCTAAGTGGCTTTTTGGCTCACAAGAAAAATCAAGACACTTAATGAAATGCTACAATCCACCGAATTCGAAAGAAGCTCGGGAAGGGGTGGCGCGTTTACATCCTCCTCGTTTTCCAGATGACATCCTGACTCCTAGTCCCCGAATTTTTGGGAGATTTCCGTCCTTCCTCAGCGAGAGATCGCTTCCCGAATGAACGAGATTCCGGTCGGCCGAGGAAGCGACGGTGACGAAGACTCTCGGAGCTCACGCGGAGATCGGAAACCTTCCCGAAACTCGGAAGTCTGAATTGGGGGAAGACTTTTGAATGAAATCTCTCAGATTCGTGTTTGGTCAGAACTGCGGCACCTTCGCGTAAGCGGCTGGCGGGTCGACAAAATCTGATTCTCCCACTCAAACTATCCGATTACAAGTGGCTATTACAATTGTTTCGCTTGTGGCTCTCGGTGTCTTCACAAAAGCAGCGGTAATAATCATGACGACCGTAATTGTATCCAACGCCCCACTCACCACCAGCACCAGATCCGACACCGGCTTCGGCAACAGCGCTCAGTGAGCGCGATGACCAAATTAATACCAAGCCTTGGCTCAGGCGTCGCATCGGACGTCGACGAATCCCTCGCGGCTTGTAGCTTTGTTACCTCCTAACGAGTTATTGTGCTTCGCGAGCAATACAATGCCGCCGCGGTTGTCGCTGTTGTTGCCGTTAAACAGCCAGAGGAAGACTTTACAGTTGTTTCGTTCGACGTCCTATTGGACAAGCTCGCTTCAATCGCTCCAACTTCTTCCAAGGATTTTCGGTTTAGTTCTTTGGGGTTCGTCTAAATTTTGACACCTTCACGCTTGTTCCAAAGCCATTGATCGAATCAACGATCGCAATTTCGAGAAGGGAAACATCTTGCGTCGAAGCCGTGTGTGAAACAACAAAGCAACTTCACAACTCACCCATGGATTTGGCAAAAAAAAATATGAGCAGTTAAGGAATAAATCCACTCGCAATAGGATCCTAGCGCCACGACCGACGACGTTAAACTTTCATGATTGACCGAACCGACAGAAGCTTTCTCGCTCTGTCGTTTCTCGTTTTTTTCAAGACGCTTACTCGGCAATTCGAGCTTGGTAGAACTGCGCAAGGGAATCATAATGAAGACATCAAAAAGAAATAGGATGCCAGCGCCATAATTATAGCTCGGCTCGTTATATGGAAGGTGAATTGTGTGGCTCCCGTGAATGCTTCATAAACGAAGCGTCCGAGACACAGAATGCCGTTGGGTCTCAACGGGCACTTACAAACATCGTTACATCTTCAACTCTGATGCCAAACGAGTTTCCTGTTTCTCATGGCCAACCACTCATTGGGTGCGATCAGCTCCACTGCAACTTCGTCACCTCTGCGCTTTGCTCATCATTGCCCGAGAGCCGAAGAAACAAAATATCGCAAGTTATCAAGCGGCACCTCTGCATCTGTTCATGTTCTCCTCGACGGCATCGACGCTTTGTTGTCGCCCTCGTTGTGCAGTCACGATTCTCGAGAGCTCTAGATTTCATTAGGCTTAAGTTGCACTTTGCTCATCAACTCTGAAGACTTTCAAGAGGACAGAGATTGACGGACGAGCGCACGATCCTGAACGCTCCGAGTTGCCGGAGTTCATCTTCCTCTACGATGATGGTATGATGCAGTTAGGAACTTTTAATAGACTTGTAAAGGAGCTTCCTCTTCGGGGCAGGCGGCGGCCGGCAAGGCAGCCGTTCGTCTATCCGGCGAACTTCACGAAGTCCGCCGTAGTAATTAGTCCTTGATTTGATTGAGCACTTGCTGTGATTATGAAGAGTCGGCTGGTGGCTGATTTTTTTTCCCTTCTTCGCAGTGTGCCTGCTAGGTGGAGTTTTGAGCAAAGTTGTTCAACAAACACCACAAACACGCTACATGTGCGTCAACTCCTGCTTCTCAAAAAACGATCCTTCTTTCTTTCGAATCCACATCGAGCGAGTACTTCTCCAAAGTGGCGGACACTCCGTTCGCCAAATCCTCGATTTTATGTAGAAGTGGCCGAAGCTCGTGCCGTACACTCGACGATGCGAGAAGCTTACGCAATTTATCTGCAAATTCAGACGCTGAGGTTCTCAAGTATCGACGAAGCGGCGGACGGAGAACAAACGATTATTGATCTAACGTTCATCGAAGAGAACCGGTCGCTCGCTCGCTCGCTCGCACCATGTGAAAGAAGCCATTATGACGCGTAATCAAACACTCATTCTCATCTGTCATGAAAATTTGCTGAGTATAGCTACAATTTATGAAGTATTATTCCGGCGGCGGCGGCTGTCGTGTAAATATCAAACGATTCGCCTCGGGATGACAGAACGTTCTTACTCGGAGCATGCCTCGGCTCATCGGCCAACCTGCACCCAACGCTTGCATCAACAAAAACAAGAAGCTGCCGCTGCTGTCAGGGAAATTGGCGAGAATCAATTCCTGCGGATAGATGAACACGACTCTATTTGGAGTGGCCGCACGACGACGACGACGACGATCAGTCGACCCGAGACAGAGTGGCAAAGCAAGCTTCAGCCGAAAAGACAAAACGATATTTTGACGTCCGAATAGACACGAGAGGCGATACTTTTCCATTAATCATGATAAGTCGATTGATCAATGGCGCCCGAGCTCCGAAACTTTCGCGTCACTTCGTCCGAACGCGGTTGGCACGCACAACCGTTTGAAAGGAAGTTTTTTGTGTTCGTCCGATCATCAACGGAACCGTTTTCCACACGAGCTGACTGAGTTGAATATTTGATTAAAGGCAACTCTATCCGTCATCGATCTCAATCCCAGAATTCAATAACGACGAAAATGACTCTATCTGAACCCTCTGATCCTCGGGACGGAATCGATAATGAAGATGACCGACGGGCAGGAGGATCAATCCGACGAACGGTCAGCCTCCTGCTTCTCGTTCCTCTATTTTCACACCCGTGTTCGATCATGAGAAAAATTTGATATCGATCCGGCCATCAGCTAAACAAGCGGCCGACGAAGATTGTTAAGATCGAAACTGTCCAAAATAAAACGGATCACCAGAGTGTACGGTCGCATCTGGCCGATATAATATGTACCATATTCTTGTAGTTCACAGGCTGTAATTAGTTGTCGCCTTCATCTCTCGCTCGGTGCTGCACTGGATGGGCAAGCTAGTGACTCCTCTGGTGAGCGATAATGAGAGGATGAGAAAATACCCGAACGAGAAAAGAACAAGCAAGGATCCGTTCCATCTTTTTTGCGCCGTTCGGTCCCTTCGCTCTGATGTATGGCCAAGTTTGAATGAAGACATCAGAACGGCTTGCGTCCACGGACAGACGGCCGTACCGTAGCCGGCAAGCGGCTCTGCCAACGAATGCACCAAAGACCGCGACTACTCACTCACTCACTCACTCACTCGATCGCCCGCTTGCTCCTCTCACTCGCACCTAATTCACCACTTTAGATCTGTCTTAATTCAGCCTCTACCGATCGACCGACAGCCTTTTCGTTCATTGGTTTCGAAAACCGGATCCACCCGCAATCTCTCGACCAGCACATCGTCTGCAACACTGACACTGTTCAAGTTGACGCTGCGCTGCCCTACCGGCAGGCCTTACGATTGCTCTTGTCCCCTAATCCTTTGTGTTTCAATTCTGAAGAATTTCTTGCCACGGCTGAGTACCGGAATCATCCGCATTCATCGTGAACAAACTCTCATCTTTCAGGATTTGTAGAATATTTCACTGGATTCAGTGGCGTATCTAGGCAAAGTGCCGCCCGGGGCGGAACTTGGAATTTTTTGAAAATGCTGCCCCCGGACCTCGGTCAGCCTGGAGTGACAACCAAAAAAAGGTCCGAAATAACAGAAATGCCGCCCCCTAAAAAGTGCCGCCCGGGGCGGACCGCCCCCTCCGCCCCCCTCCCCCCCCCGAGTACGCCACTGACTGGATTTTAAACAGAGATTCGGCTTCCTTTTGATGGTGTGAAAGGTTTAAAAGGTTGTGAAAAGAGTTCAATGTTTCAATATATTATTGGCATTCATTGATCTTTGGCAAGAGATTGGAGCCCAGGCCTAAAGGTTCATTCTCCAGCAATCTGATGTTTCCTTCCCCTCTTCCTTGCTCGTGTGCCGGAATTCCAGGAAAAGGGGGGGTTGTTTTCTTAAAATGGTCCTTTTTCCCCTTTTTTATTTTTTTTTCTTTTTATTTTTGTTGGGGAAAACCGGTCGGACCTGGATGCCGATATGCGCACCATGAACTTCATGGATCCGAGATGTTGCGGGTCCCAACGCAGCGGTTTCTAGATCACCAGCGCCCGGTCTTGAAAAGACAAGCTCAACTTGGCAATGAATGCAAAGCTAGACTTCCCGCTCTAGTTGTGTGTTGTTTGAGCCGCTTGTCATCGCTTATGTTGGCAACTGGCCATGCTAACGACCTCCTCTTTCACTCACGGCGGCGATCGTCCGCCGCTGTCGAGAAAATCGAGAGAAAGAAATTGACTCAAGTGTAGAACAGCGTGTCGCCATCACGCAAACGACTTATAATCAAAAGCAAGCATATTCAGATTTATGTCTGACCAAAACTGTCTGGAAGGGTTGCTTCTGTCGAGTTCCTATCCAGGGCTAGCACGCAAACGCATCAGATACATGGTTCGCGGACGGAAGAATCCGAAAAGTGGAAGTAATAGAGGCGAGAATAGTCGCCGACGACGTTAACAACATAGAAGCAGCTTTGACTCGAATGGGAATGAAAGAAAGAGAGAAAAAAAAACGAGAACTCAAAACTGCCGTCAGTTCGAATAAAAGAGGATGCGCTATAATCACGGCGCTATGACTCGCGCGTGCGACCGTAGTCCGCTCCCGCCTCCTTCAAATATTTACAGGGCGGGAAAGCGGGCGGCGGGCGGCCGGGCGGGCGGGTTGTTTGGTTGGTTACAGGGTGGAGGAATCGCCGATGACGTTGGTCGCCGACTGCGGTCGTTGAATCGTTTTACAGTCCATCACAATGAAATACCTCGTCATCGTCAACTTTTCAGTATTTTGCCGCTTTCGCGTTTGCCGACGCCGACCCCGATCTTCTGAATCGGATGTGCACATACTTGGTCGTGCGGCCATCTCGTTTGACAGGAGTTTCCGGAACCGGGACAACGGGGGAGACCAAAGGAGTGAAATCATCGCTCGACATTCGTTTGGATGTTTGAGCACGAGACACTGGGCATGCGATCGGAAATCCCGGGACTGGTTCAACACGAGCGAGAAGAAAACTTTCGCCGACTCCACCAAGCGGGCAACGCATGAAGCCACTCCTAGTTCGTCTGTTTGTCAGCTTTCAAACTTTCACGATCAAATAGCCGCAAGCCATCAAAAGACTCCATAAGAGTTCGAGTAGTGATGCCACAACACTTTCAGTCCGCCTGTTCCATTCCTCGTCTCTCTGTTAGGGCAACAACGAGAAGAAGAAGAAAAAAGCTCACGAATCATCTAACTCCGTTCGCCTGCCGTTTGCTTGTCGGAAGTACATACAGACAAGAAGATAGATAGTATAGCGTTAGGCACTAAACGACGAGAATAAATATAATTACGATTTATGTTTCAATTATCGAACGCCATTCGGCTCGTCGCTGTTGGTGAGCACTCAGCCGTCTAACAGCTAGCTGGGTAGCAAGCCGTTGAGTGTATCAGCCATCAGAGACTGACCACCGAGCACTCGTTGAAATATGAGCCTCGAATTAATTGGCGTTCAATTTCCAACCCATGAACGGATGGAACATATTGTTCATTTAGCACAACACGAAGCCAGCTCATTCATTTAGTCCTTTAATAAATTGGTGGCGACGTTTGTTCGATCCGATTGGCCCCTCTTTTCTCTACTAAGCGACTCCTGGATGAACACATAGCTACCACGATGATCAATGATCGATTGAAACCCACTGATCAATCGTGAATTCAGTTTCCCGTTTGACCAAACGACGAAAGATGGGATCTCGTTCAGGAATCTCCAAAACTCAAGGTACGGGTGGTTCTTCGTCGATAAGGACGTCAGGTAAGATATCAAACCGAGCTTCGCGTTGAGTGTATAGTGTTACTAGAGTATTTCCGCGCGACGGGAGTCATTGTTCCAGCGCAATCAATCCTGGAATTCCTTCATGCCGTTCCCGTTGAGTGTTTGGTCGTTTGCAAACGAGCTGAGCTTGTGGTTTTGCGTGGAAAGCCAATTTGGAAGCGGGTCAGCAAACATTCCAGATGTCAATGCCGGCGGACTTCTCGAGCGGTGCTTCTAGAATAGCTTGAATCGCAGTTTTTTTTTTAATTTTCTCTTTAACACAGCTATTGCCGCCGACCCGAAAGCCTAGCAGGCTTCAGTGGGCCAGACAGATACGATTCCAGCTTAAGCATCCATTAGTTTCACGCGTAGACAACAACGGCGATGCGAATTAATTACCGAATCACGAACTCTCATCCCTTCTCGTTCTCCTCTGTACTCTCGGCTAGTTGTCACTTGCCAGATAGATCGCTGCATCACAGCTTTCTAGGATTTAGGTATTTGATTCGAGGCGAGGATCGCGGACATTCGATTGATTCCTTTGTTGACTTCGATTCTTGCTCGGAAGGACACTTCGTTTTGAACTTTTGGTCTGCCAACGCAAACGACTTGACAGTCGCAGCTAACGAGTTCTCTTCCGACCGGCGAGTTCGGTTCGGTGAGTCGCAGTCGATCATACATATTTTGTTATGGACGCGACACGGACGCTGATTTCATTCTGGACAGCATGTGACACAAAGCGACCGTTGCCAACAGACTAAGTAGTCAGAAAGCTTACCGACCGACCGAGCTGGCTTTCCGTCGCAGAACCACTTGGTCTATCCGTCCCTCCGTCGAGTCATCTCAGCTCTGTCTGTTTGTTAGGTTCTCAGTCGGAGGCGTAAATTTCTTTTTCAGTTGAGTCTTCTGTGCGAGGTTTTCAGCTGTTCGTCGTCTTATGCCGTTGAGTCAAGTTCACTCCGACCGACGGCGCGGCGGTCTGTTAGTTCGGCCACCGGAGCGAGCCATCGCTCGTCCGTGCGTCTTGAATTATTATTTTAAATGCTCGGACCAATTAGCACACAAGAGAAATGTATGAGGATCGTCTTAGCGCGGTCCGCAATCAACGTCCTGTTTCAATTCGCAGTCCCTCGGTCAATTCGTCCCTCGGGACGCGCGTTCTTCGTGGCTTTCTCGGTTTCGCGTTTCTTCTTTCCCCACAAACACAAAAATATATGAGGCAGAAGAAGCACCGGGATTGGCCGACGCCGCCGCCGCCGCCGTTCTCAGTGAGGCAGATTTATTGCTCGGAGATCTGACAGCCGATAACATTTGAACAACATATACTATTTGCCGCTCATTGTAGTCATCATTTCAATTGTCTCCACTGCGACCAGAGAGCTCCGCGTAATTTGACCGCCGCGCCAAAACACATCACGATTTGTTGCTCTAAACCTCCACTCACAGTGCGAGCCGCAGATTGAGAACCGAGATTTTCGCGAAGAGAAGCGATCGCGGAGTATGTTGCCAGTCGTCAACGTTCCGAGATTTGACAGAACAGAAGTAAAAAATGAACGAATGTGTGAAACACAACATTGATGTGCAGTGTTCGTGAAGATGGAAGGGGAATCCACGGATCTATGCGATGAGATAAGAAAGATGAACAAACTGCTCTCAGGTTTGAACTGTTTCCGTCCCTTGCAATCATAACAATGCCGTCCGAGGAGAGTGGGTCGAGGGAAAACTGCGTCTACTTAGCTGCTTTGAGGGCCTTTCGGACAGAGAGACGAACGGGCGGAGAAGTCGGCGAATCACCAGAAGCCGTCTGACAGCCAATTAAAGTGAAGAATAATTTACTCGTCGCTCGCATTACCAACGAGTCGGTCGTCTTGAGTTTTCAATTTCGACTTCACGCTCTGCCAGAAACCGAGGAGTAACGAGACCAAAGCTCAATACAGCGATGAGAAACGGTTTCTTCTCTTCCAGTTTCAACCCTGTTTTTCTTTTTTCGATGGGTTGAATCAACAGACTAGTTCTTCCTCATTCGAGGACTACTTTCTGCCGCAAGATAACGTCGAGATCATCGATGGCCAGAAGTCTGTTCGTTGACATTCTTCATTCCTCCCGAATTGTGACAACCTAACACGTCCAGAAAGCGCGCAGTTGACAAATTGAAACGTTTCACGGAACGCAGTTCATCACTCTGATGATGGCGTCCGTTTTTCTCCCTCTCAGATTGTTGTAGCTTCGGAGCAGATGTGCAAATACCTGAATCGATCAGTCATTTTCACAAAGGTTTTTTACCCGCCAAAGCGAAAAAAAAATCAAACATCTGTTGCCATTAGTGTCTATGAAGACATATCGCTCGAAGGAAACGGCACGAAGTGATTCTATGAGGGTAATTCCATCAAGTGAACTGATTGACGGCCGGCGCGCTCTCAAAATCTGAACCACTGGCAGCCCGAATGTCTCGTCCTCCTGAATTATTCCGAGATCGCCGTCGCCGTTGAATATCATCCGATCCGAGGCGACGACGATATCCGAACGTTTTCAAAAATAGACCGTCCGACGCTAGAAGGTCGATGATGAAGTAAAACTAAATTCACTTCAATAAGTCGCTACGTAGTTTCAAAGCTCCTCTCAAGTTGCCGCCGAGTCATTGTCAAAGGAATAATATTTTCCTTTCTTCTCTACAAGAGAAGATTTTTGAAGAATGCCGCCAAAACTGCGTCGGAATCTCACTGTTCGTCGTTGCCTCTCACTCTCGGTCAGTCTCTTCGTTTTCTTCAAATGCTTTCGGCTCTCCGACGTCAGGTAGAACTCGATGTAGTAGAGCCGAAAGAGAACAAGGCGACAATTATCTCGTTAAAGTTTATTCAATGTGTGAACAAAATCGACGACCGACGACGTCGGGACGGATGAGCGAGCGGGTCGACGTATCGAATCATGTCGTCCTCAAAGCCTTACGCCAAATACACGGCTGGCCGACTGACTGACTGACTGACTGACGCGTCAAAGAATTCGCGCGGATCGATCATCACCGAACGTCAACTACCTGAAGATCCTGTCGTCGTCGTCGTCGTCGTCGTCGCCGCCTTCTATCGAAAGAGGACTTACCTCCGTGGAGCAGCGCCGGCACGGATCTAATCGTATTTAGCTATTTTTCGCATCAACTTGAGAGACAGCTAAGTTTTGATGACGGCCCGGCGCGGCGTCGGAGACGAAGTCGACGATGAACAAAGAAAGACGAGATGCGTGCTTAAGTGTGACATCTCTGCATTTAATTGTTGTTGCATTCGATTCGTTGTCGTCGTTGACGAAGAGCGTCTCGTGCGATGATGGAATGCATTCTTAAGACGGATGGACTCAGGGACAGATAAACCCGATTGGACAAGATGCCTCGGCTGCTCTTGAGATTAGCCTCCCACTCGACTTTCGAAGGAACATGGAACAACATGCATGCGTCCAAGGTCGGTGGGAATGGGCACGTTGCAATTCCTTTCGCATGGGACGCAGGATCCCAGAGGAGTAATCCTAGGAGTAGATTACACTGACTCCTGCGAAGAAGCAACCGAAAGCAATCGTCAACATATCGATTCAACAAACTTCGCTCGATTTCAGACTACCCGAATCGAGGATCTGTTGAAATTACCGATGATTCAGAAGATTGGAAACCTATCCCGTGCTTTCAGTATCCCAGGACGACAATAAGTAGGCTAAATGTACCGGTTTTGGACCCCCTGACCAGCTTTGGACCCCCCTCC
This sequence comes from Neoseiulus cucumeris, assembly GCA_021527715.1. NCBI lineage: Eukaryota > Metazoa > Arthropoda > Arachnida > Mesostigmata > Phytoseiidae > Neoseiulus > Neoseiulus cucumeris. The sequence continues at coordinate 198,892 of JAJSRV010000030.1, read as the reverse complement.
CTACTGGGGGCCCGTCTATTCGGAGGGCCCTAGTATCTGGGACTGCCTGACTACTGGAGCATTTTCGGTATTTCTTCTGGAATGATATGATAGTGGCTTGACTACATCAGAGCATGCATGGCTAAGAGCGAGGGAATCTCCGGTTCATAAACATATCTGATGTGATAGCTCAGAGTCGCGGTGTTTGTTCGTGGAAAACGAAGACGATGAGGAGAACCCGACCTCGTGTCCATCTAAGAACACGCGTTATCTTATCGAAGTAAGAGGAATATCTCACAAGAAGCGTTTTCTAATTGAATTACCGACGGGAGATTGTGCTCTTTTTGATTTGATCCTATTGTGCCGAGGCTCGCGGCAATCGATGACCGTGCTTTCGCGTTCCCGCGCTGCTGATTCTGATTGGCGGCCGTTCGGACGATCATCGTCTGTTACAGAAATGGACGAGAACGTTTTTCCATTTTCCGCTCAATCAGTCGGCTGCGGTCGGCAGAAGTCGCTGACTGTTTTCGTGATGATGCCAATGATGGCTGTGTTGTTGCTGCCCGCACATGTATAAGTAATAAATTTACGAAATTGGCGTCGTTCATTGTGTTTCCAGAGTCTGCGTTCTCGTCTCAAATTGCCATTCGGTTTCCGTTCGGACGACGAGACAACAACCGTAACTGTGAGAGCTCGCGCAACGACTTATCAAAGTCGACCGACTTCATTCATTGTACGTATGATGTGTACCCCAGCTGCAGGAACTGCGTGACTTCTTTCGCGCGAGCGAGCGAGTGAGTGCGCTCGGGCACACTGAACAGCGGTCAACAGAACGACGAAGAACACTGAAGACGACGTTGAAGTACATCGTCGGACGGGCTGACTGACTGACTGACTCCCCGACCGATTCACGGGCGTGCTGAAGTGTAGATGTGAAGCTCAGTCAGTGCCTCAGTCTTGTCTTCGGACGGCGAACGCAGAAAGTAGAGAAAGAAATCGGCGGTGGCTTTCATCCGTCGGCGGTTCACAAGTGTATCAGAAATGGATTGGAGAGAAATGAAGTCACTTACGATGGCGTCGGCGGCGGCGGCGCGGTCGGCTGGTCGGCACAACAGAAAAGAGTCGAAAGCTGCAGAGGCAATATCAACACGCACACACGCGCGCACCACTTGAAGGGGCGCTCTTTGAATTCACGTTGGGCCCGCCTGTTCCCACTGCTACACTGTCTGTGCCACGATTCGTTGCCTTTACGCTGGAAATGTTGCTGTACGACCTTAGAAGACTCTGCTGAGTGAGTCTGCGATCTGGTGGATCTCGAAAATCCGGAGCTAATCTTTGGAAAGAGCATCGATGATGATTGTGCCCTCGCACATGCACACAATGCTCATGTTGAAGAAAGCTCCCTGATACTTCAATTTGTACAATCCGCTTATCGTGTTGATATCTAGAAAGAATCGCTGATTATCAAATCCGAACTTCGATTGATCCGAAGCACAGTATCTGCGGCCTCCTCCGCGCCCAAACACCTCTTTCTCTCCGAATGTTTCATGGAGCAACGGAAGCAGCTACTAGTTCCTCATGTGAGTGCGTCACCACAAGCGGGGACGGACATTGTTCAGCTTGGCAGCAACAACAACTTCGAATGTGATGTGCAGTTGTCGCTGAATGGGCCAAAGAGGGATGAGCCAAGAGAAAGACCAAAAAGAGAACTCAGTTCCAGTGGCGCTTATGATCGGAAGAAGCTTTCAATCACTGAAATCGTCTCTTCTCAGCGTGAACCGAGAGTGGTGATGCGAAAGAGAATATAACACAGAACAGATAGACAGCGTTTTGCTTAACTATTCTGCTCACATGATGGCCAGTGACAGGACGCGGCCGTACTTTCACCATATTTCGAGTAGCATTGGCCCAATACGAAGCGTCAGCGATATCTTTGTCTCGAAGAGAACGAGGACCATCGACTCACGAGTGCCCGTCCAGAACGAAGTTTAGCGCTCTGCTGCTGTGCGAATTACATCGAATTGTAGCCAAACTCATCAGTTAGACTTTAGCTCCGCGTGAGTCTAGAATAAACACTCGTTTATCTATAGCAGTTTGCTGACGTGTGCTCGCTAACCGAGCGCTTCCCTGCCTGTTCGTCCATTGGATCATCCGGAACTAAGAATGTCAAGCTAACTCGGGAACTTTTTCCCGACAAGAGCAGGACTCAAGTTCTCCGCCGATGAAATGAGTTGGCGACCGGCGCGTATACAGGATTTTCTGTCGGGGGGGAGGGGTAAGGGTCGATGATGATGATCGCTACCGTGGAGGTCGGGGGGGGGGGGGTGTCATGCCCCCCTTGTCACCGCCCCATCTTGACCAGAGGTATCTGACTTGGCTTGGATTCGGACTCTTCTTTCCTGCCGACGACTTGATGTCTTGAATGTCAGACGAACCAACGGGTGAGTGGATACGAGGATGGATGGATGGATGGATGATTTGACGGATGAATGGATTGGTACCTGCTTGTGCTTGACGTAATGTGGAGTGTCCTGATGGCCGTCTGCTGCTCGCTGGAAGCCACAAGAATGATGAGTGAGCGTCTCACTTCGTGAACAATTTTCCTTGTCTTCTGGAAGTTTCGCTGATGACCACTAGGAGGATGACGAGGAAATCCTCGCCGTGCGATGAAAGACGAAGCTCTCCCGTGGCTGTTATTTGCAACTACCCACCACTCAAGTCGTTTGCGACTTCGGTCGAATACTTCTAGCCGGGCCTGCGCGGAATAGCTCGTGAGGAGTTTACGTGAGGTCGGGCCTTTTCATAATTATGGAAGCGAGTTGGCAACAAAACGATCGACCGATGGGTCGGTCGGTCGCTCGGTCGGTCAGATCCGTCCGACAGACGACCGACGTTGCTGATTCGGCGGTTTGCCTGACGCATAAACAACTTAGGTGACGGAACAATGGTCTCGACAGTTCCAATTGTGTTCTCTTATTCTACTGTTGGCCACATGCGCTGATTTAGAAATGGCGTGCCCCGAGTCCACGCCTTCCCTCCGAATACAACTTCAAGTGAGCTTTGCGTGACTTCGAATGAGCCGTCTCTGTTCGGAGTCTTGCTTCTCTGCAATTCTCGCCGCGGCTGTCGCTAAGGCGGTCTATGAGAAAGCCACGCTCCAAATATGATGCACACTTCTGTCGCCAAAACAAAGTGCGTGTGTGTCAAACTCATGCAAATCCCCCCACCCCGAAAGGCGACGATGACTCTTCATCATTTGACAGGGGCTGAGGTTTCCGTGCCGAAAAGATCTCGTCACTCCGGAACTGACTACGGCTCCGACGTCGGTCGGGTCAAACTCCTGGAGACGCAGCAAGGATTTGGCAATGCAAGATCTTATCGCCGCCATATCTATATCAGATTGAGTCTTGAACCTTTTTCCTGGTGTTCTGATCCTCGTTCGTGAGATTCGATGTTTGGTTCTTGATAAATGGTGGCTAATTAGGAAGAAAGTTAAGAACAACGATTGCTCGGATTAAAGGCACGATTTGATTCTGGCTAAATCACAGGATTCCCGCTTCTCCAGCAATCACGGGCACTGCCTGACTGACGAGTCAATCAAAACGGAACTCGCAGCCCGCCAAGAGTGGATGAAAAAAAAAAAACAAGAATCGTGTTCTCAATTTCACACCAATGACGATCGTTTAACGAAGTTTGCCGAGCAGCCGGCTTCTTCGCGCCACTCTCATTCTCCGATTTGACGGAACGTTTCAGAGGACTAAACGATCAGCAATAAGAATTATCCAATAACTAAGGTCCTCGAAGAGATCAAAGGTGACTTAATAGAGTCAGTCCGTCAGTCAGTTAGTTGAGTGCTGCTGGAGCCGCCGCTTCAAATTAGCGACTTCGTGAAGTTCATAGCTCTCACTTTTTGTTCGGCACGCTGGATTGCTGGATTGCCGAAACTGAGTGGAGGTCTCTCTTTTAGTGTTGCCGGCATCGCTACTGGCTGGCGGGACCGCTTCGTGGGGTGCCGGGTACTTCAAAGATGGGAAAAATCTGATGTATGACCAGCTAATAGCCAGCCCGAAGAACAAAACCAAGCCGGTCGAGTAGCTAGCCAACCGACCGACCCACCGGCCGGCCGGCACTAGTTGCTGGGAATACCGACGTGCTTTCGTTTCTTCGTCTTTGCTTTTGAACGTAAACGTCTCGACGTAAATTCTTGAATGAGAATTCCCCATCACGACAGATCATTAAGGCTCGATTTCGATTTTGTGCATCCGTCCGAGCCCCAGTAATCAGTCTGGGCCGTCACGGCGTTAGCTGAACATCACGTGTACTGGAAGTGGAAGCTTCTTGGGGTGAATCCGTATCAGCTCACGACCGTATCGTGCAAGATGTAAACTCCCTCACTCCTGCAAAAGCTGGCGGAAAGTTTTAGAGAGCCCCCCAAATTATAGCCGTGGTTGGCGCCTTTGGCGGGAAGTGATTGGCGGATGAAGGCTCGCTACCGCCACCGCTCCGTCGTGCCGGAACCTCAAATTGTCCTGAAAGGAGGAGATTAGAGGTGTTTACAAAAATGGAACAACTCTCTGTTCCTCCGGAGTCACGCAAGGCTTCCATTGAAGGCCTCCCTCCTTGAGGTGGTACAATTATGAATCGCAGCTTTCATCAGCTGTTGTCTGTGAGATTGTCGCTCTGACGGTCGATCGCTCGCGCAGGCGACCAGCCGGTCGTCCTAATCAATCGATCGATCGAGCCTTCCATCGACATCCGAGCGGCTCGATTCGACGACACTGCACGACGTCGCGACGGGACAGTTGAGACGCTGAAAAAAGCTTTCGTTTCGTTGGCCGTTCGGTCGGCTGCACTCGCTCGTGTCAATGTCGGAGTAAATATTTTATGTCAATTCCCCCTCGATGCCGCAGCTCGGTACTACCCTTGTACCGTTGTTAACCCACCAGGGGTGGAGTCCTGTTCTGTCCATCTACGCGGTCGGTCGGTCGGGCAGCCGGACCGGCAGACAAACAGGCCCGGCTTTCAGCTCTTATAGACCATAGTCAATGAGCGACGGGATATCCTTGGTTACCTCCTACCAGGTAATGAGTATTTACCCTCAAAAAGGATCCAGGATTTCACTTGATGGCCATGGACACGAACAGAGATCAAAGATCAATTTCGGCGCGAGATGGAGTACCCTTCGTAAGGAAATCCCAACCTCATCTGAGTCTGCGGCTTGTCCCCTTCCGCGCCTCATGGAGGAGTCTCCATCGAAAGAGCTTTGCCATTCTTAGTAACGATTCGATCGGCTGTCCTTGATTCTCTACTTTGAGTTCTCTCGAGGCTTCCGACGGACGTTCCTTCTTCCGAAAGTTCTGTCCCGTTATATCCAAGTTCTGCCGTTTTCAACGACGGCAACTACTGAGCCGTAACTTCGATTCGCCGGAGAGGCACGCGGGGTGGGCGGAATGCATCCAACCCTGAATTCAATCGCTCTGCTGGAATCGTCCGTTTTTTAGGTGGGAAAGTTACCTATTCAAGTTACGATGAAAGCCGTTTAGCAACGGTTGGATGGCCGGGGCTCTGTAACGAAATTTAGCGCCAGGGTCGCTTGGGTACGGTTCCCGATGCATCTTTTAGATCGCGTTTCCCTTCACGGGTCTTGTGTTTCAATGAAACCGAACGAGTCGTGTGACGAATGGTCAGAGGGTTTTCTGTGGCACACAGCAATCGACGATTGGCTAGCTGTTTCCATTGTACGAGCGTTTCTCGGGAAGATTTTGGTCTTCGAGGTTTCCCAGTCGATCAATTGTTGCACGAGAGCCCAGGATCCTCAAAACCGAGTCGAGAATCGTCGGGAGCTTCCGACGTTCTTGAACTCTTCTTCAAGCCGATGAGAGTTTAGATTTCGTCATTGAGTGGAGATGGCGTACGCCAGCTTGTCACTCAATAACTAAGACTATCGGTTGTTCTGCTTGATCGGAAATTCTTTCTCTTGTTTCTTCCGAAGCGACTGGGTGAGTCTCCCTGATGACCAACCTTAAGAGAAGAAACAGCGAAAATTGCGTTCTGGCTACGAACAAGATTTATGTTCTTACAAACAGCATTCGTGGTTGGTTGGTTGGTTGGTCGGCCGAGCGACCGACAAACTGGCTGACTGGCTGGAAACAACTCGTCGATCGCAATTAATGAGGAACAACAGAGTTCCCTATATGAAGTCCGCACAGCGAAACAACGCTCTTCCCATAATGCACCCGATTAAATCGTTGATTGCCCAGAAAATGTGTCGATACAAAGATATTCTTGATCTGTTGGTAAGCCGCAACATACTCTCTCATTGTTTGTAGTCCGATGCTTTTGTTTTATTTTTCTCTTTCGAGAAGACCCGGCGAGTGTTTCACGATTCATGTTATGGCGTGACTAATTTGAATCGAGTCGAGTTAGGAGCTAGGATGATGGTAAGCGTGGCATGGATAATGAGGTGAGCGATTTTTGAAATTGGCAAATTATGAAGCCACCAGGGCTGCTATCGGTGCCGCCGATCATTTCATCGTTAGAGGATTACGCGTTGCGCAACCTTTCATCGAATGACAGTCCCCGTGCGGTTGGTTGCGCTCTGGTGTAGCATTTTCTTTTATTTTCTGTTGAACTTCTTGCCTCGCTTCGCCCTACTCTGTTTTCTTTGGAATTTCGGTCTCATAGAGTGTGATCTAGTCTATGCAAGTGGAAATGAGTGGAGTACCGTTCGTAAACGGGCTGTTTTCGGAACTTTTGTGCGATCAGATTCATTATGAACTCAGTCAGTCTGGTCTCGGTTTTCAAACTATTTTCGAATAATCGGCGACCAGGCCGACCAGCGAGCGAATCCGTGTGGTAGTCATGCGAGAGCTCCAGTCATCGTTTACACTTCGGATACTGCTGAGTGCGAGTTAGACGCTCTAGAGGTGTTAGGGCCTCTGGCCGTGACGAATTAGATCAACTACATTACGGGAGTGAGTAGCCATACTCCATAGGCTGCGTCGCGACCGGTCTGTTTCGCTTGTCTGCCAGTCTGCCATTCAAATAGATTGTGAGTGCTGCATAAACGAATTCGTGATGCGATTGATCGATGATCGGAACTCGAGAACGATGAAACGACGGAATAGAGTGAATGAAAGATATGGACCCAACTCACGTAGAACTCCCTTAACTGCGGACAGTTTGTCACTTCCTCGGTGCTCTTTTCCGCTCATCGCCTTAAAGTAGAATGAAACCAACATTCTCGAACATCAAAGCTCGTCTATTTTAGGCTTGAGGTAGATTCATGAAATTCCTAACCGGTCTCCGAAAAATTCGTTTAGGTAAAAGCCGTAGATACGGTCTCTGTTCCGGAATCACTACATTTGACGGGAAATCTCAAGACGGTGTCGACTATGGAAGAATGAATCGTTGTATTCTCTGGTACATTGAACATTTATTTCAGCGTACAGGTTCCACGACCGCAGATGTTGGTCGTTGATCATCACTCCTGTATCGGTTCTGCACTTGCAATGCTCAGTAATAATCATTATGATAATAGTCGCGAGGATCATCGTGATGACGATAAAAATGATTATGATTATAATAATATTGATGATGTTTCAATAATTTTCAAATTTTTACAGCAAACCCCGCTCCGGCCTCTGGTGATTTTGTCGCTGGAGGAAGACGCGACTTTTGGAACATTTTTCGAGCGTTTCCAGACAGCAATCAATTCTGTGAGCATCTGTCGCTTCTTCTGCTGCTGTCTCCGTTTCTGCGTAAAGTCGTAATTTCCTCCAACGAAAAATCAGCCATCTTGTCTTTAAAGCTTGATGGGAAGCCGAGCGAGTGAGTTTGGGTGTTTCTTCGCGCAATCGATTTCCATCGTACTCCTTGATTCGATCAGGTAGGTATTTATATATATATTTATATCACAGAAAGGAAAATTAAACCGTGCTTGAACCTAGTTCTCTTGCTTCTCGGGATCGATTGAACTGTTCGGCCGCGGTGCTCGACGCCGCACCGCAGTCGGCGACGTGTTTCCATGTCGTGATCAGCGCATCCTCACCGTTCCGAAACTCTCCTAGATTTGTTTCATTCAGTTGTGGATATTTTGGATTCGAATCGCCCTCGTTCTACTTGCGGTAGTGCGACTAAAATTGTTATTTATTGGATTTGTTGCCGGGTTAGTTGTCCCGTGTGAGTGGGTATACGAGTTGAGTGGGTTGCTGTTCCAGTGGAGGACGTTGGAAAACCTCGCTTGGGGAAAATGAGCTCGGGAGGGATGAAGGGATCGGTGTCGTAGGAACTCGGAAATTGCCAATGTTTGTTCGTCTTCAAGCACCGGTGGTGGTTCGACATGATTCTATCTATCTACACATCCATTCTATTCGTCCTCCTCATCTTGCGAATACATAGTGTCCTCCAGTCCTTCTGTCATTTTGCCGTCGTTTCGACTGTTCATTCAAAAATTCTTGAATCGATTAGTTGCGATCAAGGGATTTGGTGCAAGTGGGCGATCTTCTTCCATAGGAACCAACATGGATGGAGAAATAAAGGAGCAAGTTATTTCTCCGGATGATTGCACTTGAAATTCGCACCTCCTTCGTTCGTGGCTTCGGTCCGTCTAATTCAGAGCATTGCTTGAAAGTGAATCGGATTTTTTTTCGGATATTTATCGGAGGAAAACTCCTGCAGGAATTCGGTCACCAACAGAGAGTCCTCGATCAGAGAGATCAGATTGCTCAGATGGCTCGAGACGAGCGAACGAAGGAAACACGTTTGCCATTGTTTTTGGTAACTTGCTCTGCTAATCCAAAAGTGTTCATGGACTGGTGAATGTTATGATAATTACCATAATGTATCCGTTTGATTGTTGGGAAAATCGGTTAAATAGCTGACGATAGAGCACCTTGAGATTCAGTGGATGAGATTCCGGCTAACAAAACTGGCAAACCTCTGCGATTCGGGCTTTCGAGATTCGCTGCCCTGACCTGCAGTGATTGCTTTTTGGGAATCTTCGTAAATATCTGCCGTTTATAGTGCTGTTCAAATCTACATGAAATCCTGTCGGTCCTTCCTGCTCTTCCGCCAACAACGCCACGGATTCCAGAAATTGAGACTTGACAAACTCCGCAGACCACTACTTCACTGTTTAGCCTTATGCTTATGTACAAACTCTCTAGGCTTCCGAGTTTCTGAAAGCAACACTCAGGGCATCAGTATCTTCAATTTGAGGTGACCTCGTGTAGAGACTTGATCTTAGTTTCGGGAGAGAATACGCGAAATCAAAGAATGAACGGTGCTGGACTTCTGACAAACCTCTTCGCCGTCTGCTCCCAGGAAGCAGGTGGAGCTTCGATGCGTGCACCGAAAACAAAACTTCTTCTGCAGAGAAAACGCAGGAATTCCGCGAGCGCGAGCGAAGATGACAAGTGGCATACAAAAGTAGGAGCCGCCTGATGTGTGTCCATCGTCGGCTAATTCCTCTCGTCCGGCGACGGCCGCAACAGCGTCGTCGTCGTCATATCAAGGTGTTGTGATGCGATATCTGTCGTGCGCCATCTGGCAACTACAAGGCGTAGAAGCGAAAAAAGGCGTCGAACCATTTAGGAAAGGAAGGTTGCCGCCGCTGTGGCTACCATTGCTCATCGTCGTCGTCAACGTAGTCGCTTCCACCGCCGCGCCGCCGCCGCTGCTGACGCTGCCGCCGTCGCGGCCGCCGGCGCTAATAACGGGCGAGCATTTGGCTTTTTGAACGAAGTGCCGCCACCAAAACAGCGGCAGTAACAGCAGTCGTTGGTGGCGTCGTCGTCGTCGTCGAAGATGCATCGAAGGGGCGGACGCTCGTCGTTCAGGGGCCTCTTCAACACAACCAACTGAAGCTGGGTGGATGGCGAGCGCGCGATCCAGCGAGCGAGCGAGCCAACGAAAGAATGAGAAAGAGAGCAACAAACCAACCCGCCCAGCCGATGTGCGGCCGCCGCTGCTGCTGCTTGTGGTTGTTGTTTGTGCCGTCGTGTAGATGAGCAGCGACAACACCAACAGCAGTAAGTGAGCGAGGAAGAAACGATCGACTGAGGAGCTACTCTGTTGGACTCGCCGGCGAGCGGGTAGACTAGTAGGTGGAGAGAGGACAGAAAACGCCATTTTCACACGACGTTGACGAATGAGGAGAAAAAGGAGCGTTTGCTTTCGTCGCTAATCCAGACGTCATCGAGGACGCTTTCGAAAGTGGTCTCCTCTCTCGTTGTCGTAATCATAGCCGCCGTCGATCCACGAACTAGACTCACTTACATCTTCTAGCCGCCGGAATGGCAGAAGAGGAACAACGGCGTTGGCATTTGCATTGGGAAAACTCGGTGGAAACGTTTGAACGACGTCGTCGACGTTTGATTCGAAGGATGCACGAACCCGCTGTCTTCGAGCGTCTTTCATTCGCATCTTCCACGTTTGCCGTTGCCACCGATGCTCATCTTCGTCTTCTGAAGTGGCGAAGTGCTGAAGTTGCGGCCGGCTATTACGATTACTTTCTCGCTGCCAATCCCTCACGCTCCCGCTCACCTCAATCGTCGATACCGAACCACCGATGACGATAAAGATAATAAAAAAGTACTCCTCGGCTGCTGCTGCTACGGCTCCTCCTTCATCATAATCCTCAAGATCGCTCGACAGCGAAAATCAACGTTTCTACTTCGACACCATGACAACGAGAACGGCGACGAAGGCAACGAGAAAGTCATCAGACACACAAATCGTTCGCATGGACGATGCAGAAGAGGAAGAAAGAAATGAAGAGGAAATCTAGCTGAAGAAGACAAATTTGACTTTCGTGCCCAAATCATTTTCGCTGTTTGCAAAACGACCAAACAGCCACTAGAAAGTCAGAGCGAACAAACACGAACAAACGTGAAAAAGTGGCAAAGAAAATCTATCCAAACAAATTCCAGCACCGTCGACGATTCCGCGACAGGAGAGTGAGAACGACCGAGGAAAAATCGTGAAGAACGTTTGGCGAGGAATTGAATTGACATCGTTTGAGTGAGTGCTTGGAATGAACTGACGAATTTCGAGTTTGCGCTGTTTGTCGGAGAGCGCGATCGATTCGTGGATTGAAATCAATTCTTTAAAGAACTTTGGTTTTCAGATACTGTTGCCGTGAGTGTTGTGCTTTACCTTTCGGGCGCCTCATACTCGTACAGTACTCAAGACATTTCTAGGATTTACAGTCGGCAAGTAGCGGATGCGACTTGCTTTTTTCTCTCTCTCTCTCTCTTACGCTCGTCCGATCAGTTTGCAATTACACCGAACTGTTACAGATCATTCCGATCCTTCGAAATGTGTTCGTGCCTCGAGTGCTCTCAAGACACGTGCCCTCAGTAAGTCAGATCAAGATACACAGACTATGTACAGGGTGAGACCGAAATCCCCGAATCACGGCTGACGACACGGGATCCAAGATCCGCGAGAACGCTCTCTGACTCTTCCTTCCCTCAGCGTTGTGACGTGTGAACCGATGACTGAAGTGTCTGATGAATCCGAGTCCAAAGCCAACGTGGAAGTGTCTTCTGTCCTCTGCGCGATATCGACGAATGAGGATTTTGTTCATGAAGACGTCGTCGGAGATGAATCACATGGATTTTCGCCTATAAATTTAGAGTTGATGCTGGATGACGCTGAAACTTCAATTGAATTTCGGATGCGATGATCTCGAGGCAGAGGTCACTGTCGCTGAAGGAGGTGAGGACTTGTTGGAGTCATTGAACGTTGTCTCACCGGATTCCCTGGTTGCTGTTCTCTTCTTATCCTTGACGGTTGAACTCGAACTGAATTGAGTCTGAAGGTAGACTGCTGCAAACCGCTTAGGGTCGGGGAGGAGACTGGCTGACTTTGACTTTGACGTCATGTAGGGACTGCGGTGAATTGACGGCTCTCTGATCCGCTTCGGCTGCTGCCGCTGCGACAGCAGCTGCTCGAAGGGAAACCGGAACTGCGCCGGGCACCTGCAGATGTCCCCCTACCATAGCAGGGGACGCCGGGTGCCCGTGTTGTTGCGCAGCTTGGGCCTGCGCTTGTGCCACTGCCGAGGCAACTGCTGCTGCCTGGTGGAGGGCCTCCTTGCTAAAATTGCAGCCCATTTCCTGAATGTTCTCGAGGAGGCTTTTATGCAGAGAGTGCATCTTCGCCGCGTCCATGTCTTTCTTCAGCTCCTCCATGTCCCTCTTCAGCTTGGCGCGCCTATTCTGGAACCACGTGATAACCTGGGCGTTTGTCAAACCCAGCGAAAGTGCAATTTCGTCTCGATCCGCCGGTGACAAATACTTTTGGTAGAGGAACCGTTTTTCCAACTCGAATATCTGATGATTCGTAAACGCAGTTCGGGACTTTCGCTTCTTTTTCGGTTGAGATGACCGACTTCCGTACATTCCATTCGGGTCCCGGACTCCTTCTGCAAATGAGAAAAAACAAACCATTCAGTGAATGCTTGACCATGAGAGGTTCGGAAGATTCAGAAGTAGGCTCAGTACGTAGACTGACAACGGACCCTCTCCCTCACAATCAGAACGAAAAGTAGTCGTCGACCGTCATCTTCCCGGTTGCCGGTTGGCCTCTACCGTTGTCTCTCTGACAACAAGGAACGACCGCTTTCAACGGCTCGTCGATGAATAACAATCAAACCGCAATCGTCATGTCATTCATCAAGTGCTCGTCATCCACGTGAACCACATGACCAGCGGCCTCAACATGACCAGAGGAATCGTTTGAGAGAGACAAGAAGTTCTTTTGACGAGAGATCGCCTCAGCGGAGATTTGTTCTCTTGACGAGCTCGACAACAAGTCGCTGATCGTGACGCCTTACCGCTCACTTTCGCGACACCGACACTGTCTCTGTAGTCTCTCGGTACATCCGCGCATCTGTCTGTCAGTCTGTTTATCGTTCGGTCTTTCGTCCGCGAATGAGTGAGCGAGTGAGTGATTCAAACAGCAGCTCTATTTGTCACATAATGTGAACGCGACAGGCGTGCAGCATCAGCAGCACCAACAGCAGTCATCAGATCATGAACATTTTGAGTGCGCGGCCCCTCCAACAGATTCACACAACCAACCACTCACTCACTCACTCACGCTCTCTTGCTAGAACATCCAGCAGCTAGGCAAGCTGATAGCCGTTTGTCCGTAGGTCCGGTAGCGCATGTGTTTTAATGCAACATTTACACACCAGTTATACGAGGGTAATCGCGACGACACGGCCATGCCACAGATGTTGCCTTGAGCTTGTGGTGTTGGAGCAATCGCTGTTGTCGTTTCGGTTGACGCTAGTTTACTCTAGGAAACACAAGAACGAGAACTGGCTGGCTGTCATCGAGCGACTAATCCAGTTCCCGAAACAGCTCGATTCTCGCCCGCCGCTGGAAACCCTTTCTTTCGGGAACCTTCGGAGAGGGAGCTCCAGCTAATTAGATGGAATTCGTCAGCACAATTTCTCGCTTCGTGTTATCAACACCAGCCTCCTTTCCGCGTGTACGCTATGACTGATCTTAGCTGGCATCGTGGGCGTGGTCGTTGCTCGGCCAGTCGCTCGGTTGTCGCCGTGCTTGCAATCGTCGTAAACGTGGTTGCCGGCAGGCTGCGTATTCATTTTCGCCGTCGACGGTGTTGGCGACAACTACGAAATGTTAGACTCGTATGACATTTCGCTTGTAGCAGCCGTCGTCGTTGTCGTCGTAATGGACCATTTAACACCGTTGCAGCGAGCCAAAGAGGCGGCGCGAGAGACTTAACATTAATTTAGCTCGCTCTCGACCGTCGGGCAAAGGGCCGGTGTGGGGTAAACGTACCCGTCTTATGGGGGCAGGTGGGGGAGGATGGGGTCAGGTAATAAGCGGGTCGAAGTTATAGGGGGGACACTAACGCATAATGGAGCCGGCCCGTTCCGAGAGGACGTGAGCTCTCCTATCTATTCATCTTGGCTGTTTGTCTTCCTCTTTCGTGATCGTCAGGCTACCCTCGCGGCTTCGAAAATTTGTTTGACCGTAAAAGGACCTGAGTTCTGACCCATGACTGGCTTCCAGGTTGGGGGGATTTCAGGGCGGACGCTGAAACTGCGGAAAGCGATCACGAGAGAGACCGTAAGGGTCTGATTCTGAAGCGGCGGCGGCAGCAGCGCGTAATCATGACAACGTTCTCTCTGAAGGCGTAAATTTCGTCGACGGCGCGGCCCCGTCGGAGAATTATTATGATGTCTAGGCGGCTTGCGACGTGCTCCCAACTATTAGCAGGCAAAACGATGACGACGACGGTGTTGCCGTCAACGACACCCAAAACGACTACAACAATGGTAACGTGAACGAGAATGGCCCGAGAGACCGAGGTGATGGCCAGATGAGGGCATCGCTTTCCGTCTTTGGCGCCTGATGAACGCTTAAGTACTTTGCTCCGTGGAATTCGTTTGCGGCGATGAGAGTTCCAGAAAATATTCAGCGGAATCGACGCAATCGACCGGACAGCGGTGGTTTTGGTAAAACACCGGCTTGATGAATTACCGCCGAGTTGATTAAAACAGCGTCTCATTGGTCAATTGCGTGGGTTTGGTCTTGAAGCAAACCATCAAGCGCGCCAGCCATCACCAGGAACCGCCCGGACTGAAGCAGCAGCAGCAGCTCTATTAGATCACGGAGTCGGATTGAGAACAAGAAGCGGAAAAATCGCTGGTTTCGAGTGTTTTCTGCCGAAACGGAGACCGTTTCGAGTTCTCGAGACCGCGAAATTCAGGATCTCTTGGTGACAGGCTCAAGAGAGTGTCCGCTGAGTTCGTGGCGCATGAGGTTTCGTCTCATTTCTTATGACGGCAACGCTTCTGGGGCCGCCAGACGCGCCCGATTCGTGAGCAGCAGTCCTGATTTACGGTAATATAGCGAGGCGCAAGTCTTCGCGCCTTCACCGGATGACGACTTCATCAGGCTTCGCCGGTTGGTCGGTCGGTCGGTCGGTTGCTTCTTTCGACGTCGTTGTACACCTTAACTGAAACCACCCACGTGATTCTGCGTTCCTCAAATTTCCATTATTTTTAAGCTATGCGGCTCAGCTTGGCAGCCGGACGGCGATGTCGCCTCTGTTCCGTAAATCTCGGTAACAAAATCGCCGGCCATGGCTGACTTGCGATCCGTTTGATCGTCGATTGGTCGTGACGTTCACTGTGGTCCACAGCGGTATCCTACTTCAGAATTGCTCAATCAACCGGTCGACCAAACGAAGCGGCCTCCGGCTGACGATGACCCGCTGAGGACTTCAATGAGCTCCCTGTTATATACCTCATTGCACCTACGATTCCCGTGGCGTTCTCCCGTACTTCCCGCGTTGTTTACGAACTCAATGGTTCGGAATAGTTAGGGCTTTGATGCCGCGAAACTCAGAGGATCGAAGAGCTTTCCGGGTGTTCGGAACCCGAGCATTCAACATCGAGCAGAATAATTTCCGGACATCAAACGGTTTTTCAGGGAATCAGAGCAGATTCCTTTCGTGTTGACTCTCGTTCGTCCTCGTTTTCGCCTTGACTTCTGCCGCTGTTGCTGCTGCTGGTGGCAGAGTTTGGCAAAGAGACAATGGGCTACTCGAGTTCACGGTACGACTACCCCACGATGTGTATGAGATGACAAGAGAGAGAGAGAGAGAGAGAGAGAAAGGAACTACGCATTCCAACGGGGTGTTAGTCAGCTTCAGTTCAGCTGCACAGCTCGGTCATAATTTGTCGCACAGTCGAGTGGCCAGGGGAAACGCCCCCTGCGACACAGCTAAGCCAGCAAGTGCACTGGCTGCCACTAGAGGAAGGGAGCCAACCAGTCAGCCAGCCCCGCAACTGTGTGTGCGTGCGTGTGAGTGAGTGAGTGTGTTTCCCTTCGTCGTCCTGCCGCTCCCAGGAGAACGAACAGGCAGAACCATTCGACACAGCCCGCGACACCTCAGCTCGGGGCATCAACGCAAGCATGCATGTTCACCCTCCGGCCTCCTTTGCGATGGCCTGACTTCTATCGTTGCTCAGGTCGAGACGACACGTGTCTTCTGTACACAAACCAACGGATGTGAATCAAATATTTATTGCTGTTAGAAGACCCTTCTCCTCGCCGAACAGGCGAATTCGCGAACTCGAGCTACTTCTACTCTGCTGGACTTGGCCGGGAGATACTCTGAAGCATCGATATTTCCAAAGTTACTGGAGACGAAACGAATTCCGTGGAACAGCCCGTTGGAAGAACTCGGCACAGGATATCAGGATGTACGGGAAACGATTCTCTCCGGATAAACGAGGTCCGCAAGACGGAGATGTGATCGAAAACTCACTTGGTTCTTGGAAACATCTGAGAACGCATTGATATTCAATATCACATTCGCAGGGACTCGATCACAGCTTCGACAAATAGAGTGGGGGGAGGGGAAGGAGAAGTGGGGTTGAAGGAACTGTGACCAAACGCACAAAAACCGAGAAAATAGTTCAGGTGTTCTTTTGAATTGAATCCAAAGAGAGGCGGCAACGGAATCGGCCTCGATGGCGAGAATCAAGTGCATGACTGCACGGCTCGGCTTTCGACTTTCTGAGAGGCTGCGAGTAGGAGTTTCCTAGGTAGGAGGGTTCACATCACATATGTATGTGAGTGAGTGTGTGTGTGTGTTCAGCAATTCTTCAGCAACGCCGACATCCGACAGCCACTATGAGCGCGTTCATTCGGAAAATACCATCGCTGCTTGTTCCACAATGGAGTGGACTCAGAGACCAGCAGAGAGGAATTGCGACTCCCTCACCGAAGCGACTCCGGTATCGGAGGGTTTTGAGGAACCCGTCGGGACTGCGAGACAAGCGGCTGGCTGAGAGCGTTCAACGCGCGGTTCGTTGACATCGTGCACTTCGACATGCTGGTCGCGTGACGTTTGAAAAAAAACTCTATGTTCAAGCCATCGCATGGGGATCATCGAATAGAATATGTAATCGAGTTGTATCGGTGTTTCCGTCGTCCCGGGGGATCGGTGGTTTCGTTTCACAGCAAAACGCTTCCGTACTCGATTTCGTTTTGAATTCATCCGAAACAAATTAAGCTCCAGTGAGTGCTCTCGATGGCATTCTATTCAGGCGACCGCGGTCGGTCGGATATCTGATCAGTCGCTGGGATGAGCTGAGGTTAGAAGAGTGGCTTTCACGCGAGATACGAATCGTAATAATTTCCCGCGGAATCGGCTATCATTGAATAAAGCGATCGACAAAGTGCGTGCGTGCGCGAGCGAGTGAGCGAGTGAGCGCGGGTAAGCCGGAGCTCGACTTTGAGGGAATGCTCAGTGCGCGGTTGAAGAGGCGGAGACGAGCCAATGGACGGCCTGGATCAGACATCCCTGGTCAGAACGCGCGAACTTTGAAGTAATTTCACGCTCAAGAAGTGCTCAAATGTATCGCTGGACTCGATTGTTTCTCAGCTGATCGTCGTGATGGCCTAAATAGTCATTAGAGGAAAGCAGATGTGACTGATTGGGAAGCTGACTCGTTCTTGCGAGTGCCAGTCGAAGAAACTGGATCTTTCCAACCATGAGAGAATGAGTGGCAAGTAACACTCCGACTTCGAGTGATGACTTTTGAAACGGTCACCCAGTCACACCTCAAGAGAAAATCTCATCACGGGATGATCGTGACACTGAATATCGATTTCAGGGGAATCGATTCGATTTCGAAGGGGTGTTTTAGCAATCGTATCGCTCAGAAGAAGGACGACGATGGGATCTTAGTGGCTGTCTGGCTGGCTGGTTCGTTGGCCGGCCGACCAACCAACCAACCAACCGACTGGCTGACTCAGGAGCAAAAAGGAGAGCGAGGATCCTTTCTCAGAAGCCAGGGGGCTATCTTGCGCCTCCCACGGAGCAGCAGGAAGGATACAGACCCACCCATCCTCGCCGCCATATTGGCTTGCTCGCTCTCCGCTCGCTATCGCCAGCTCCTCTGCCATGGCTGACATAGTGACGTACTGCTGTTCATTATCTCCGTCTCGTTGTTCTCCTGGCAGTTGTGCCTCCTCTGCTTTCGCCCTCATTTCCCGCTATTTCGCTTTGCACACCGTTGCTTTCTCGCCACATCTAAGCATGTCTGATCGTTTTCTGTTCAGCGTCGATTTAGGCTTGGTGACTCGTTCACAATAGGCAGGAAAAAATCACAAACTCGTTTCAATCGCTCTTGTCAATAACGGATTGATTCAGAGTACAGCGAGCGATTCGCTCCTGCACCCGCCCGCCCGCAATCCATTCTATTTCATTCTATTTAAGCGACGGCAACGACTAGAGTTCTTTGTGTAACGTCGTTCTGAATCATGGTCCGAGTTCGTTGTGTCAGGCCCGTAACACCTTCCCGCTTTGGTCTGGGCCCTAGTCAACCCGAGATCGGATCGATCCATTGAATAAACTGTTTACGCGTTGAGTATTCCACATCGTTCATGGACAGCACACTTCTGAAACGACTCGTGTCTTCCACGAGTGACGAACAGAGTTTGAAGGACGGTGTCGCTCGCCGAGGGAAGGGGGACATTAGCGATGCATTTAGTGAATGAGGTTCAGCATGGACGGACGAGCGACCCGACAGAGTTTCACCGATAGAGGCTTAGCGAGCTAGGCCCTGACTGCCGGCGCACGTCGCCGGCTGCAAGCAGGCATGAGTAGTAATTCAATTAGAATGGTGGAACTCACGATAGATCATCACTATTACCGCCCACAAGATTATCTTCATCAGGAGCGACTTCGTCCTCATCATGAACATCAACGCTGCCGCTGCTGCCGCTGCTGCCGCCGCCGCCGCCGTCATCATCATCATCCTCATCGAGCTTCAACGCAACAGAGGTGATCAAGTCCGCGATATCGCTCGCGAACGATCCTCATTCTGAGGCGTGTTCAATTCTGGCAGCACTCGGAAACGAATAGGTTTTATGCGAAACGGCAGCGGCGCCGGCAACAACGACGACGACAGCCGCGGCTCGAGGGTTTATGTTGGAACTGGTTCGGGATTCATGAGGGACGGCCTGTTCGGTGTCGAAGCTGCTGAGAGTGAGAGCCACCGCAGCACAAGTTTATGGAGCACGCTTCATAAATGAGGATCAGCGTAAATCATAGGCGGCATTATGAGCCCACTGGTTCGACCGACCCACCGACCGTCCGCCCGCCAATAGCTCGCGAACGAGCTCCATAACTTGAGCTTTGAAGGAGACTTACTCCGACGGAGGATGGCGTTCCTCAAAAACAGTCGAACAAAACAAGGTTTGTTCTCGTTCGGTTTTATTCCACTGACAGTTTGGTTGCTTTCGTTCCCAAGACCGCTGTTTATGTGAGTTGGGGAGCGACGCACTCCCCTGGGCACTGCGTCAGAGCAGACCAAACAGTTGTAGTCGTGGCTGCACCAAACGAGTGCCACTACCGAGATCATTCATCGTTCCTAGTGCTCGCTGCGTCTGTTCGTTGATGAGTAATTTGTACTCATTTCGCATCGGCTTTCTGTATTGGATGATGGACGAGAATGGATTTGTCGACGAGGCCCGAATGTCCGTCCGTCCGTCCGTCGGTCCGTCCCGACCACGCAACGACGACGACGACACCCTGATCTGCTACAGACTGCTGAGCAGACACCCGAGCAGTCAAACAATGCGATCTTTTCAACACGACCGACACAAGACGCCATCTCGAGCTCTTTCGCAGTCTGTTCACGTCAGTGACAACATCGGCTTCTCGGTCTCTGTCGTCGTCCGTGGACGTCAGAGGAACAGCGCGGCGATTGACGTTGTGCACAATTTCAATCTAGCTCGTACGGAATCAGCCGAGCATTCAGCTCGCTGGATACCGGGCGAGCGAGCGAGTGAGCGAGCGAACGGCGGCAAGCCCTCCTTTCACCTAATTGGCTCACGAAGGCGTCAACTAGTAACGGAACCTCATTTCTCGGCAGGACTCGTGAACGAGACGGCTTCAAACGAACCGCCGAACCAAAGTCGAGGGTTCTATCTGACACGGATCTCTTGAGGCCTTTCGGTCAGATGCTCAAGAATTTCATCCACAAATTCTGCATGCATCATCCACTATGCAGACGCAAACTTCGCTTTTGAAGGCATTGAGGAAGGACCATGCCTTCACTCATTTTTCCAGCTCTCGGGATCAAAATGCAGCTCGGGGAATCTTCGCGAAGCTCGACTCATTGAGACGATGACAACGAAAACTGTCTCCACCGACGACGGCGGACAAACACACAACAACAGAGAGAAACAGACGGACAGGACACGGACAAAGAGTCAGACAGACGAACAGTTTCACTGATCGTGGTACCATAGCGAGCGGATTTCAACAAGTTTCGATGTGATCGTACCTTCGAAATGGCTCAGAACATCGACATCGTGGTTTTGGTTCTCGGAGTTGAACGAAGCGGGAGACGATGAACTTGACGGAGAGAACTTACCTGCGAACAAAGAAACAGATCGATATGAGAGTTCACGGGTCACCCCACGCTTACCGACCAAGAACAATGAATAAATAAAACGCATGAAGAACACATTTGGAAAGCCTATAAAGATCCCGAAGTCAGCGATAGGCAATTTTTCCGAGAGGAACAGCAGAAATAGCTCTTCTAGATTCAATTTACGTATCGCACGGCCCCGAGGATTCCATGACCGCGGAATATTGTTTTTTTTTCTTCAAATGGCGCTCTACTCTTTGACCGGAACCCAATTTTGTCGACAGCGTTCACGAATCGAAGGAACTTCGCAACAAGAACCACCGAAGTTTCGATTTCCTACGATTCCCCAACTTCTTGCTATTCTGAGGGAGGATTCATCTTCCTTGAACGGAGATTCGTTTCACTAGAAGCCGTTGCAACGCCAAAGAATTCGAGAGGCGGAACAGGAGAACGCGGCCATCCGTTGGATTCAACGAGCGAGGAACGAGCCGAGAGAGAGAGAGTTCCAACTGGAAACGCTCGAAAGGATGCCGACGAAAAGGAGAACGGCGTGTTAGAGGATATTAAGCGGCTTAATGATGGTAGCGGCGACGACGACAACAACCACAGTTCCCGCCACTTTCCAAACGGAGCTCGTGCTCGCTGCAATTAGCGTTCTCGTCGTCGTTGAAGACGAGCACTCGGAACAACCGCGGGATAATGGTATATGGACTCGCTCAGCGTCCATTCCAGAGAAGCGCCCGCGCCGAGGAATAGAATCTCCCGTTGAAACGGATCCTCGTTATTGTTGCCGTCGACGTTGTTGTTGTTGTTGCTGTAGTTGAACTCTTTCGCATCGTTTCGCAGGAGGAGCCGACTGCTCATTTCCCAAACAAATTCGTTAGCGGATCGCGTTTGCGAACAAACTGTCGTCAGCGGAATGAGCGAATGGCGTAGACGGGAATAGCCGTCCCACGAAAGGAACGCCACGCCTCACTCTTTAGCCTGTCGTTTTGGCGAGTGAACATCTGGAAGATGGCTTCAGCCCACAGGACCTCGAACTAATTGACTTCGGCGAGCGTCAGAAGAACGAGCGGCAGAAGGGCTTCTTGTTCGTCAATGACTCCTCTCGATTCACCAGACAGACTCTCGACCAGCAGAATCGTTCAAAATGATTTCATGCGCCCGACCCGCCTATTGAAAACTCGTATCGCTTCGACGGAACAAGAGCTTCCGTGCTAATTTCAAGCCGTGAGTGGGCCTGAGTTATTGCTGCAACAACTGACTCTGAGGTGATGGAGGTTGCGGTCGCGGCGACCATCATTACACGCCTAACGAAGTCTGACTGGCCAGCCCGCTGGATTTGACGGTGCGTTCTTCAAAGCTACGCGCACCTCTTCGAAACAATGGACGGACAGAGAAAGAGCGAGCGAGCGAGCGAGCGTTCACTCGCTCGACGGACCAACCAAACGACCAGTCGGTTGGCTGAGTGCCCGGTCATCCCTCCTCTTTTTTTGATCTCATACAGCGGCTCAAAGGCACCGCAGTGCCTCCCGCTCGAGGCCTAATTGAGATATGAAGCCTCGTGGACCACCGCGTCTTCCGGCTAGTCTATTAAATGCTCGCCTCGAGTCGATAACACCCGAATCGGTGCGTGTTTCGAATCCTGTGCTCGACTTTCTATGCAAGTAAACGTCGACGATGTCGGAAGATATCAAAACTGGAATCTCTCTCGACTCGCAGCCCCCGCACTCGCCCCAGAAAATTCTTTCTACCATTCCTAAGAATTTCTTTGCTTGGAATTCGAATCGAGTCCCGTACTGCCGAACGGGGTCTGCTAATTTGAGTGAGCCAGAAGTAGGTCCCGTCAAACACCTAGGAGCGAAAACTGTGGCTTCTCTGTGAGGTGCCCCTCAAAACCTTCAAAGGAACCGGCGATCCGCAGGGCTGCTCGCTGCCGCGGTTGTTTAGATATTTCTTTCTTTCTTTCTTCCTTCTGCTTCGTCGTCTTGGTTTTCGCGTTCTGACTCCGCCGTTGTTTCTCCTTTAAATTGAGCTTCGCGCAGCGGCCAACTCCTCTTGAGTCGGCCGCTGCCGAAACAGTAGCCGAAGTTGTTTATCGCGGCAATATCTCTTAGGCGGGCGGAAAGACTGCAGGAAACAACGACGAAAGACGTGAACACAGTGACGTCTGATGATTTTATTCAGTGATGTGACACTGCTCGATGCACGGAGGTTACGCAATATAACTTTCTTGCATGCATCCATGAATGTACGTACGCCCACAAGGAGAATAAGCGGTCACGGGGATGCGGACGAGGCTTTTGGAGTTTCCTACAGGACACTTTTGCGAGGAACGATCTTGAGAGCTTGTTAAGCTATTTAAAGGCTAACGACCAAAAGACTTGATTTGGGATTTTGGAGTTTTCGGTGTCTCTACTCGAGTTTCTTGAGTTCCAGAACAGTCGCTGTCGATGTGTGTTTGATTTCTGCTTCTCGAACAGTGCTCTGAGTGCTCCCTCCGCTGATGGTATCCGCTCTTTAGATGTCGTTAAAAAGAAATTCGACTCGACCGAGTCATTCGAATCGGGAAACCGATTGGAATGGAGCAGAGGGTACAGCCGGGGCAGCGCAGGGGACAACCGGAGCAGTCAAGAGGAAGCAAGAACGAACGGATAGCTCCCTTTGACAGCACAGCCAGCGAATGAGGGACAAATGGGTAACTCGATGGGAGCGGAGTTCGAAGGACGGCAGACTGCAAAGTCCGAGAGGGAACTCGTATAGAAAAACACTTAAACAGTGATTAGTTCCGCGAGAGTAAACGACCCAAACGTACAGACAGCCAGACTGGTTGGAGGACAGGCGAATGGAGAAGGTCACTATGGGATTAGTTGCTGGCTGTTTACACAACGAACCCGTTGACATTTACGCCGTCGATTGAATGGTGGCCAACCAAGGCGATAGAAATTCAAGTCTGAGGAATTCGAGGTTCCCCAAAGAATCGGGGGACGTAGCCTTCTGCAATCTAGAACTACTTTTCGCATAGATCGGGTATTATCCTAAAGTGCGGAAGTTTCGACAAGAATCCTGGTTATCCTTCTTTTCGGGAAGTCGTCTGTGTATCGGAATCGAGTCCGAATCATCACTGGCTCAATCGAAGAGCCAGAACATTGAAGTTCCTTCAACAAAACTCTCGAGCGGCATCTAATCACGCCATGGAAGGATCTCGAAGGTGGCTTGGGTCCGGAGCAGACGACGAGCCGCCGGGTCTTGTAGGAGTCTCGGGTTTCAAAGTTTATCCAAGCTATTAGCCTTGTAGTACAGTTCGAGACGTGGGGGCTAGTTCCTTGTCTCGGCGGATGGACCTTGTGCATGCTTCGATGGAAACGGGCGGTCGGCCCCTTGAAACAAGATACGACGCTTCTACGGTTCTCGTTCTCTACTCTAATAATGACCGTAGTTGTTGTCCTTCCAGAAACGACACCAGATGTGCTGCTGCTGCTGCTACATATCCTCTGTACCTGCTCCGTTCAGACCGTCGAAAAAAACTAATCAACCGACATCCAACAGCAGGCTGCGGTAGAGACATTCGGCGGGCAGACAGTCGCGGCAACGAGTGTGTCTTGAACGAATGACATTTTGACAAGTTTCTGATCTTTCGGACCTTCAACGCTGGACAAAGGCTCACAAGGCTTCCGAAACTTCTGTCATGTGTCGCTCAGTTGACAAACCGATGCCCACAGCGTTGTGGGTCGACATTTCGGCGGCAGGACCTGATTCTCCTCTAAACCGACAAAATTTTAACGCAAACCTCGAGCTGTAAATCATATGGTTGTCTCTTTTGTTCTCTTTCTCCAATTGGATCAGAATCGAGGACCTCCTCTTCACGAGTAAGCGAGCAACTCAAGTCGAATAGAAAGTCGGTTCGTTTCAACTGTCTGCAGCCGCGACTGGACGCGTGAAGTCTTGAGTGCTAATGATGTGGCCTGCCGAGAACCACCCTGAAGTTCAGCTGACGCCCGTAACTTGTACCCCTGGATACTGAAGCAGTTGCTGCTCTTCCCGAGTCCTCTCATTCGCGCTACCAAATTGATAGATGATCTCAACATGAGCCAGAGGTACTTCGAGTTCGTATCGAGCACCTTCTGAAGAGAACGATTCTCCTTTCGCTCGAACGATTCCGCATTTGTGCGAGAGATGTTCTCCAAAACCGATCGCATCGCACTTTTCAAGATGGTCGCGAATCCTTCTGTCTTTGGAAGTCAGCCCGTGCTGTCGCTTCTTGGCCGCGCGGTCGCCGTTTGCCTGCTTGGTCATTGGCAGAAATCAATTGAAGTCTCAATCGAAGGCATGAGAGGAGAAGAACGGACGGACGGACGGACAGAAAGACCATTCGACAGCGGTCGGTGCTGCCAGCGGTTCGTTTCGCGGTCGCTTGATCGGGCAGGCGGGCGGGCGGGCGGCCGGCCGGCCGGCCATCCGAGCGATGAGCCAGGCGGATGGTTTGTATGGTAGATCTCAAATTGCTTCGTTCGCGAGTAGCTTCAAATTGCTGTGCAAATGACTCGATCATGATCGAGCACGACGCCTCGTCAGTCGTGATCTCAACAGTGACACCGAGGAACAAGCGTCCGGTCGGACAGACAGTCACAAGCAAAGTTAGTGATCAAGAAGCTTACCCGAACCAGCTGGCTTTCGAGCTGTCTTGGCTTAAAAGGCGGCCAGGCTTCCTGGGACCATGGAATGAGACTTTGGAGGATCCGGAAAGCAACCAGATTCTCCAGATTTCGTCTCCACTCCCATTACGGATAATTCTCCGGATTCAGCCCGATTCGAGTCATGCATCGACTATCTCTACGCGGAACATTTCAGCTCTGGATCACTTCGCTTTTTGTCCTATTGGATCGCTCCGCTCGTCCTCAAAGAGCTCGCTGTTGCAGTCTGAATATTCTATTCAGGCGACCGAGCGTATAGAAACAATTGTGGAAATTAAAAGCGAAGGTTCCAAATCATGGATCGGGTAGATCCGTGATTCGTGAACAAACCGCGGCTGCGGTGGCTCCGCGATTGTCGACCATTGTTGTGCCATGCCTCCTAACGACTCAACGCGTCAAATTCAATACAGACGGAGCTCTCGAGCGCACTTCGGTTTTCCGCAGAAGCGGGCTTAGTCATCGCTCGGCAGTACTATCATTTCTATTATTATTGTCGTCGTCTCTGCCGATGTGGCCGTCTCTGCCACCGCTGCGCCGTTGCCGTGTCTTCTTCTGATTATTTTGTAGCTCCGATGTCCAGAGCGTAGCACGCCAGCTGGCTTTCGGACCTCTTTAGGCAGAAAATTAATGTAGTTTTCCTTCACATACTTTTTCTGAAATGGCTTTCGCATCACTTCGCGTCTAACAGGCTTCGAGATCTGCTGTGACCGATCCATGCACTGCGAATGAGCCTTATTTCGAGCGGCCCTGCTCGAAAACAGCCCTGTTCTATCATCGAGCTATTCCTAAGGAAAAATGGCAAGGAATCCATTCCATTATTCCACGTGGTCACTTTGGCGCTATCGAATGGAGAAGATGCCGAAAGAAGATTCGGAGAATCAGTGTTCATGCTCTCTGCAGTTCGGCAACTCCGTCCGTCCGCGGGTGAAGAGCAAGTGTAGTAAGTCACCTCCGGTGCTATTCTTTTGCTTTGCTTCCGAATCGTGTAGCGATGGCGGGGTTGGACCACCACTACAACAACGACGGCGGAGGCTATGGGGAGCCATGGAGGGACAGAGGGATCCAGAGGCTGTTGGGGGTTGGAATGTTAAGCGATTTCTCTCCGCAGCTCTTTTTCCCGGAGCCGGAATACCGAGTGAGAGAGCGGTCCAGGGTTCTCCCAGGGCTTTGTCAAGTGTTTTTAGATCCACTGTCGAGAGCTTCGGCTCCACTACTACCACCACCGGTAGTGGCAGTAGCAATAGTGGCGGCCGCGGCAGCGGGAGCCGCAGCAGCAGAAGCACCCCGAGTAACAGAAGCGCGGGGAGTGCAGTCGAAAGGTGCCAGAGAAGAGAGAAGACGCATTCTTCACCGAGAATACAAGGAGCCCGCCTTGTAGTTGGTGCGTCTAGCAGTCTCTGGTGGCCTCTGCCTGTGCGGTGGGACGGACGAACCGACGGACTGGTTCGAATTCCCTCGTCCATGTGGAAGGAACGAGGGAAAAAAGCGCTCGCTTCAGAGCTCCACTCGAAGGTACGTCGCTTGCCGCGATCCGACCACCGCGCAGCTAAACAAGAGCTCATGATTGGCAACGAAAAACCAGAAACACATCGACAGGTCAAAGAGTACACGCAAGACAGACAACGCCGTGTGCTCAGACAGGCCTGTTGTTCGACACTTGATGTGAACGGCCTCTGTCATGAGATGAGAGACAATTTTTGCTCCTTAACGAGCTCACTTTGCAGATCATATCTCGCCTTTCCACGAACAATGCGTCGTTAGTTAATCAAGCCTCAACGACATATTTTCAATGTTTGCTTCTTTCCTGGCCTACCTGCCAGGAGCGCGTTCTCGGTCCGCTCCGCTTGCAGTGGACCCTTGTTCGTAAAGCGAATTGAATCAGCGAATTTCGCGCAACCGAAGCTTCTCCAAAACGTCGTGGCGTCGACTTGACTTGCTTCTCGAACAAGAGTCAGACGAGGCGGGTAAACTTTTGCTGGATGTGTTAAATCGTCGCTATGGCGACATGGAGTCCTCCCTTACAGCGGCCGACGGTCTCCGTGTGTCCCGCCGAGCTCCGCAAAAGAGACCACGGATGCCCTTTCCTTCTCGACCCTCCCCCCTTCTCCCTTAAGAGCCCCCGAATCGGGGTCTAACTAATAACGCCCGTTCCATCATTATAATAACCGGCTATTTAGACGCACGCTTTGATTGGCTTTAATGTAGTGAGTATGGTCGATTACCACGTTTTAGAACATCCAAAGCTTCCGCGCTCTGACATTGTTTCCGGCTGCATATCTATTTAGAGCTTCATGAAGGGCCTACACTGAACGAGAACGAGGGAAAGAGAGCAGCACGCGCCGTGTTGCATTCAGTTTCGAACCCTGTTAATAATACAGCGAATCGCGCTCCCCAATGACCGTTTCCGTCGTTGTTCCCTCTGACATTGCGGCTGCGGTGGCGGTTGAGGCCGGTCTCGGTGGTAATAGCGGCTTCCCGGCGGGCAAGGTGGAATCGTCATATTTTATGTTAAAGTAAACGTCAAACAATCCATTTGTCGACTTGAGCCTTGGACCCACCCTTGGTAATGGAGAACAGTCGCATCACCACTATCATCATCATCATCATCAGGGTAGCCGTCAGTCAAGGGCGGTGTTGGTGGCTCTGATGACTTTCGGATGAACCAACCGGCTCATCCGTACGGATACCAACAGTCGGACGATTCGACAAATCGGTATGCGCCCAACTCCAACGTATGTCGTCCGAGTAATAATAATGAGCTCCAACACACCTGACCCTGCCAAATACCCTCGATGAAGTATCGCCGACGAGACTCCCTCGAGGTCGCCAATCTCCGTCGACCGAGCCGTTCCGACCGAGTTTGCTTGAGCTTGTCGTCCATTGACTTGACGGCAATTGCGAGTGACCTAACCCGGGATAGCCTCAATCATAACGAACCGCGCAACGGCGCCGACAATCGATTCGCGCGCGATCCACCTCGATGAACCGATAAAGAGGACCCACACAGCACCACACGTGATTCGAATGACTCGGAGCCCACCGAGTGTTTCATCGTTGTCCGAAGCAGGGCTCACTTTCGGGCATCGACGACGACGACACAGGACGTCACCGAAGATTCGATGGAACACGGAGGACCAGCGGAGATTCTCAGTCAGCAAAATCGACACTTTGTCGGATCGCCCACGAGTCAAGCAAGCGGGCGACCGACATTGATAGACAGGGCAGTCGTGATTCGCTCGCAGACGAGGAGGAGCGACACGGACCGAACAAAGTAATGATCCGTCTCGAGGTCTCTTACCAATTAATATGATGTAACGAAGAACATCGGAGACGAGTAACCCGAGATCTATTAGAGAGACTCATCCTCGTGCTCTGGCTTCAAACTCGCTACATTTTTTCCTCTCTTCCCCCTACATGTCGTCTGTTGCTTCAGCTATCGTTTCGAGCGAGCAAAACCTGCGACACAGATCGCATGATTCGAGCTCGATATAAATTCCAAACCCTAACTGGTAAGAAGTTGATATCCTTCGAAACCGTGGCTCGAGCCCGGCTTAGGTTCATCGTAGATCTTCCAGATCCCCGGTTAACAGGAGTAAGTGATGAGAAGCTGCTGTGATCATTTGACCGCCAGGCTGAGAAAATGACTGGCGGTTGAACCATCCACTACTCTGACCGAAATCATAGACTGGAACCATGCGTACGCGACGAAATGTGACCGCCGGTCTCTTACTGAAAGCGACATCTGAATCCAGGCTGTAGTCGCCTGAGCCTTTTCGTCGTGTTTATAGAGGCTCTTGTCCGTTCGCGCGGCTAACCAGACTCGTTTCATTCGCTAATCTCTCGAATTAGCCCTTCTTCTAGCTCTTCGTGTATTTATAGAAATTCACGTTTCGCTCGAGTGATCAATGGTCATCGATTCCTTTCGGAAGAGACCGCGGTCTCATCGATCTGTGAAGTTTCATCGAATTTGAAGGTGTAACGGAAGAAAACTTTTCGTTATCAGCACTTTCAGATGGGCCGCTGGAAGACAATCACAGCTGCTCGGTTTCGAGAACACTGCTGTCGACGAAAGGGAAAAGCAGCGTCACAGGATTCTCGTGTTCGACGAGCTGGTGCTGCCGCAGTGAGGCATGAGTACTTAGCTACAATAAGAATTAGTTATACACGACTGATGGTGATCACGTACATTCTAGGAGCAGCGGTCGAGCTACGGCCGCGAGACAGACAGGTATACGGGTGGCGTATCAACTCACGTCCATTGCTCATAGAGCTTGTAGAGAGCTTGGCGGATGGGTAGAGCTGGCGGAAAGCACTGACCGACCGACTGGTAGATGGAGACATAGATAGACTGACGCAGCAAACTAGACCAATATGAAGTTTCTGGATGAAGCGCAGCGCTATTTATCCCGTCCGATCTTCAACGATGTCTTCTCGTAGAGGTATAGCCCTAAGGTGCTGTCGGTGCTGGCCGCGTGACCGCCGGCGCTGAGACGACACTCACTTATAACAGAGTTCCACAAAATTAATTCTTTGTTTTCACAAGAACTGTCGCGCGAATGTCTGCCGCAAGCAAGTGACCGAGTAAGCAGGCGAGCAGGCAGGCAAGAACTATCAACGAAACGCTTCTACAAGTCACGACTCGAGTGCAACAAGACAGAGAGCTCGCAGCCGAAACAGTGCTGGAAAAACTGGCAATCATTAATGCCGGCTTGGCACACACCTCGCGCAAACCGACAGAGAAAGCCATGGGGAGAGTTTAGCCGCGAGAAAGAGATTTCATAGAGGAGCGGCCGCGTGGAGGACCAGAATGAAAAAGGCCTCATCGCTCTTCTTTAAGGGTCCAACTCAGCCTGCTTCTCAAGCCTACGATTTGCTGCTTGGACAGATGGACGGACGGACGGACGGACGGTCGGCCTGTTTGCCTCGCTAGCGAAGAAAAGGCGGGTAGGCTGCGGGTGAGCCTGCGACAACAAACGACCAGCTCAAACACCCGTCGATTCTAAAAAGCAGAACTAGTGCGCGGACCTTCAAAGAAAGCTGCCAATTAACGCCTTTGAAGGTTCCGCTGAACAGACGGCGTTGTCAAACACGTTCCTGACACTTCTCTTCGATCGAAGCGTTATCTTTCTTGGTTGGTGCTTCTCTGAACCCGAGAGGGCACAAATATGGTCTCCGGACACCACTGACTCACTGAATGAGTTCGAAACGAGCGTTCTTTGAAAAACAACGGATGTCAACTCGATCGTGTGAACTCGTTCGTGATCACGCTTCTTTTTCCCTCGTTCAGCATCTTTGATTCTAAACCAGCCAGCCGACCGCCGTGCCAGAGAAACAAACAATCGACCCCACACCTTGTGCTCTGGACAAGGTGGAAAGTCACGACGTCGGCAACCACGATAAACGGTGACAGATTCTCGAGTTGGTCAACGTTCCTTTAGAATCTCGTGGACGATGGGATTCCCGTCCTGCGTTCGAGCGAAACAGCCCGCTCCAGTTCCGAATAGGTCACGAGCAATGACTCGATGATTCAGTTAGACCGATCACAGGCTGTTCTTCCGAAACTGGAATCACGAATCAGTGCTTTTCTTTTTTCAAGGAATCGGGGAAATTCTTCCAACTGAAAATAATGAGTAAGTTTCGGAAAGAAATTAATCGCTGATTGCAAGTAGGTTTCCGGAGGCTTGCCTTGACAGCTAGAAACATATTCCCTGGTTGAGTCAGATCTCAGCACCAAGATGGAATCTGATTACGGAATACATTTTTCCCCTGGAGCCAATTTTCAAAGGTGCTGCCGGATAAAATTCATCTTCCGACTACGGAAACTGGTAGCTTCATGATTTCGATGTCATTTAGATGTATTTCACGAAAGAATGTCGGAAAATTGAGTACCTCGAACAGCAAGGCGCCATATTGTGTACCTCCGAGATATCGTTTCGCTTGCTCGTCCACTTGTTCCAGAGCATGCTTCGATGCGGGGAAAGCAGTTCAGCTAACAACGACAACAATCTGTGACCAATTGGCGACTGTTTCATCCGGACAATCTCTTGACAACATCGAGCAATCATGTCTCTTTATCAGCAATTCTTACGCCAGAATGTCTGGACCTCTTCTTGAAATCTCGGTGAATTTGAGGACGCCACGCGATGTTCT
Organism: Neoseiulus cucumeris; assembly: GCA_021527715.1. Classification (NCBI taxonomy): domain Eukaryota; kingdom Metazoa; phylum Arthropoda; class Arachnida; order Mesostigmata; family Phytoseiidae; genus Neoseiulus; species Neoseiulus cucumeris. The sequence continues at coordinate 167,629 of JAJSRV010000030.1, read as the reverse complement.
ACAGATCCAGTCTCCAAAGCGATGGCTCAATCGATTTCGAGACCTTTCAACCCGCGCGAAAAAAATCATCTCTGAAACCCCAAGTGTTCTCCCAGGGATGAGCATCTTCCATCGCGTTCACTGTGAGTGAGAGCCCGAGAAATACGAGGAGATTTGGATCAGATCGATTATGAAACGTGAATTGGTTGTATCTCTCGAATGGATCAGAGCGATTCATTCGTTTGTTCGTGTGTTCGTTGTCCTGTATCGACTTCAGAACGATTGGCCGTCGTCAACAGTATCATGATCACAGGCGGCTAGCGCGGCAACAATAACGGATTCCTCTTCTTTTGTACGGCTTCGCGGATGCCTCCAACCTTCGGCACGGTTCACTTTGAAGGAAGCATCAGGAAAGTTGTGTAGCAACGCGAATTTTGGGGCGCCTCTGTATTAAGGAAGTATCTGTGGAATCTGAGAGCCGATGACGACACACCGACCGAAAACACTTCCTCCCCACATACCTGCCCCTCTGTCTCCTTCCCTCCCGCGACGGAATAATCATAGCTTCTGCATGACTCGTCAGTTTTTCAACTTTTTACTTGCCGCCCGAACTCGTCAAGTCGCGAATCTGACTCTCCGTAACACGATTTGGTGTGTTTTACTCTTCCCCGCTGTATCACAAACACCGTGGAGCTCTCGTGGCTGAGACTCCCAGGTCGTGGCACGTCGGGTCACAAGACAGCGAATCGATTCGCAAGCAGCGTCAGCAACATCAGGTCGTTCGATCAATCGATACCCAGCCCCTATAACTCTCATTCATCCAACCACGCGCAGTGATAAGCCAAATGAATGCCTCGTGAGAAGCTGCTAGAGTCGATGCTATCAACAGAAGATGCGCTCGTAACCGATGATGCCAATTTCGTGGCATGGCGTACCATTTGATGATGCGGCAGCACCCCTATCGGGTGCTGTATTTACGCCGAGTTGATTCGAATGTGCAGAGACGAACGTATGTAGTCCTCTCAACAATCTTCCCCTGGAGCGTGCAGAGGGAGAATGCTCGGCAATTCAATTTTTCGCGTTATTAGCACGGAGTCAAGTCTTGCGATCTCTCTCTTTGACTACTTTGTGATCTGTGCCTTCCCGGGATCCGACTCGAAGTGCCCCCTTTTGAACCGGCAGAGTCAGTCGCTAGACAAAAGAAGTTCGGGCTCGTTAACAACAAGATCATGCTCCGATTTATGTCTCACCCGAATCTGGGTTTTGCACGACGGGGAAATGACAACGAAAGGCCGAGGGGTAAGTGTTATCCATTATGATGCCTCCGTATTATCCGCGATGAGCATTTGAGCTCATAATCCGCTTAAGTTGTAAATAAGTTTCTTAGACAGATTGAAGAAGACGTCCTCACCGGCTTCGACACCCGACTTATTGACAAGTGGGAAGAGTGCTTCACGAATGATGAATCGGTCGGGTGATCTAGTAAATGGTGGACGGAGCTGAAACGCAGTCGAAGGTTCGACGTTTGACGCGCACGTAAACGACAACCATAAGAGAGGAAAACCACTACGCCCGACGAGCCGACCAAGCGAGAGACAGTGCGAAGAAGACGTCGACGACCACGAGCTGACAATAAGAAGCAAGCGGAGGCAGAACGGCGTTTTTTACGCCAAAAAATTGCCTTCCATTCAAACTACATAAAAACGAAGTCGAATTTGTTTAACAAAATGCCAACAACAGCGAACGGTGGCGGCGGCGGAGCCGGCTGCGGGAGGAATGTCTGAATGGAAGACTCGGACTGACTGCAGAGCCGTCAGTTCGTCGGTCGCGGTTGTCAAACGCGATTTCCCGTTTGTGGAGAACAGGGAAGAGTGGACAGCACAGTGAATCTGGAGCTCCATCCCAACTTTGCTCTCTCAATCGGCTTGCCGCGGAATCAGCGAACTCACAAATTCTGTCGAATCGGTGTTTTCATTCGCAGATTGCTCGGGATGTAGAGGACTTCCGAATTTAATTCTTCCTTGTTCGGATTCGCTATCGCGGAATCTGCACCAAAACTGGGAAGTTGTTCAGATGGAGAGAATCCACAAATTGAGCAATACATTCGAATTCGCATCATTACGGTTAGACTAACCCATATACCCAGACAAATGGCCCTCAGACAGCAAAGAGAAACGATAGACGGAAGGACTGACAGCGAGCTTCGAATTCGATCTGAGCCACAAATTAGCTGGTCGTGGTTTGGTCGCTCGACTGAATGAGGAAAACAGCTGCTCTTTTCGTCTGCCCAGCACGGTGGCGGACATTCTCACTCTGTGCTTGACTGAGTGACTGTGTGAGAGACCTTCATCATCGATTCTTTTGATGTGGTCTCGAGAGGTGAGATGATGTTCAATTTTGCCAAACGAAACAAAACGATGGTGGTCTGTCGGCTTCCGAGCCTCAACAAAACTATCGTTCTGACACCTCCGCTGCTGGTGGCGTCCAGCTGTTCCAACTTCGTTTCAAAATCTCGATCAACGATCGCCTCAATGGCGTCTCTAGCGAAGATCTCCGATGCGGAAAGTTCGGAAAATTCGGTTCCGCCCGTTCCAGATCGACGAGATTTCAATCGAATGATTTCCCGAGAAACTGTCCAATCGTTCACTGTAGCTCTCATCGACAGAAGTCCGATGACTTCACAAAGCTTCTGACGATCGGAGCGCGCCACGCCGTGAAATACCCTACGACGCTGATCACGGTGGATTGTGGTGAACGATGGAACGAATCTGGCGCGAAAGTTGACCCGCGAGAGACAACACCGAGAAGCGAAAAGATGAAGAGCGAAAGAAAAGACTGTGAGCTCCCGCCGACTCCATCTCTTGCTCTTCAACTTCATCGTGAACGAGGACGAACTCCTCAGCGGGAGGCGGAACGATCAAACGAAGGGACAGGCGCGATGTTTCAATCGCGCGACCTGTCCGCGCACATTCGCACGACATTTGGTATTTTTTTTTCTTTTTTTCTCTCTTCTCTCATCGTCCCCATCTTCATTCACTCTCGATACGGACCCGCTGTGTGAGACTCCCTGAGAAAACCGAAATCATACGTAAACTTTGACCACCGGCGAGCCCTGTCCCTGGTCGCGGGTTCTCGTTTTTTGGTTTCCCACGCGTCCCGAAGGAACCCCAAGCGATGATCTTCGAAGAAAAGTTCGCGATATGATTCTTCTAAACTCTTCAAAAACGAGCTTTCTACCTAAACAGAAAGCTTACACTTACCTAAAGCAGCCCTGTCCGCGTGCTCGAGGGTCTCGAAAGTTTTCGACGTCATCTCGAATAGAGCATCCAACGGTGAGCTGTCGGCTTGAGGATCACCGCCCGCTGCTGCGGCTTGACGTCTCGCGGCAGCCGCAGCAGCTGCAAGTGCGGCCTGGTGTCGACGGTGCAAGAGTGCGGCGGCAGCCGTCGAAGCCGGACTTTCAGGTGAATCACTTTCTGAGATCGAGTCTTCGTCCGTCGACCGAGGACGTCTAGGAGGAGGAGGTGGCGTACCGTTCGGAGAATCCCACGGTCTCACGATTGCAGCTAACGAACTCATGGCCGCGGCCTGTTGTGCAGCCCTTTGGGCAGCAGCGGCAGCCGCAGCCGCCGCTGCTGCTGCGGCCGCGGCGGCAGCTGCCTGCTTGTTGTGGTTGAGGATGTCTTTGATGAAGAACGAGGTCAGGGGTTTTGGTTGCTGATGTAGAGCAGGTGGCACCGCGGGCTCAGCTGACGTCGAGCGCACGGCTTCGGCCACCCGAGGTCTTTTTGGTTGAAAATAGGATTCGGCGTCCGAGGAGCAATCCTCGACGTCAAGGAGTTCCTCATCCTCGTCATGGGCGGCAGGATGCGGTGACGTTTGCGCAATCGGAACACTGTCAGGTTCCGAACGGCTGCCCGTACTCGAACAGTCGTCGGTAGCCATTGCTTGTCGTAGGGTTTCTCTCAGCGCACGATCAGAGTTTTTGGAGCTGAGGCCCCCTGAGGAGTCCGATGTCTCCCTGACGGTGATCTCGACGTCGACGGAACCGTATCTGAATCAGAGGAGTCACAAAACTAGTTCAGTTTCACTTTTTTTCCGCGCACTCTGCACTCTGTCGGAAGCTCATCGCGAACTCACACAACTGTTCTCCTCGTCGGCGTTGATGACGATGGTGGGTTTGTTGCTGATGACGACGATGATGATGAAGATGGGGGTAACAGCGGTGATAGATCAACCGAATGTTGGAGGAGAACTTCATCAATCAACGAAGTGATCGATCAATCATTTGGAGATCAATCAGAGTTACAACCGGTCGATACTCTCGAAACTTTCAACTTTGGTTCCATGATTGCTGCACTTGTAGAAACACTGCTGGCTGCTTTGTTTTGATGTCGCTCGCTGCCTGCTCACCGGCCAGTTCGTCTTTAGTCTGTTCGGCTGGCGGTTCTGTTGTTGAACGGTTAAACCGTTTTTCAGCGCGGGTTCGCTAGAAGCATGAGCAGCAGAAGCCGCAGCAGCATCGGCGTCAGCAGCACAAGACCAGCAGTCAGTAGTGGACTTCACGATCTGAGATGTTGAGCTGCTAACGACCGAGAGGTTGCAGACGAGGGCGGCGCCTCCTTTGGGTGGGCGGTCCGTGGGCGGCGCTTCCGACAATTCTTATTTAATAGGGGGAAGGGGGGATGTCGACACCTTTTTTCGATATTATTATACATATAACAACTCCCTTCTGACTTGTGGCGACGGCGGCGATGGTAGTGACGACGTCGACGGAAATTCGTGGAAAAGGAAGAAGCAGTGCGGCAGAAAATATTTGAAAATTTCAGCCACTGTGGCGGGATCGATCTGTTCGATGATCCCTAATCGAAGCCATCAATTAATGATGATTTATCAAACATTTGTGTTGTTCGTGCGATGTGGCGTCGCGTAGTTGCCGAGAGTTACTCGAACAACGTCCTGGTTAGGCAAGCGTTCGAAAGAATAAGATGAAAATTTCAAAATCTTTTGACTCGATTGTCGAAAGGAATCCGAGTTGGACGTTCGAGAGATCGACTGGGGTGGAGCGGGCTATGATGGAGGTGGGGTGTTGACGTCGCTCAATTGAATTATAGTCGTTGTTGTTGGACTAGCACGGGAGGCCTCGAATTACGTCGGGGTGTGAAGTGAGATTGTATAGAGACAGAAAAAGTGGGAGGAGGAGGATGAGGACCAAGTGGAGGAGGCGGTATAGGAGAAAACGGAGGAAGAGGAGGAATGGAGGAGTGGGGGCGAGGTCGCTGCCGCTGCTGACGGCGCGAGTAAACAGTCATTGGAGCGGCTCAAAACGTACCGGCGATTGATGCAGCTGTTCATGTCTTACTGGACGAACGACCGGCCGAATGACGGACGGACGGACAGACAGACCGACTAACCGACCGGCGGTGTGTTCGGCAGCTTGCCTGCCGAACTTTAAGTATAAGTTCGAGAAAAGCTTTACGCTAAAAGCCACCTGCGTCCGTCAATTCATTGTTCGCGTTTCTGCTTGATTCCGAAAGCTTTTGGTCAACCGAGCTTACATCCGCAAGCAGTCTCGACGTCGAGCGTCCAAGATGTCCCACTCACAACGAGTCAAATCTTGGGAACTTGATTCATTCATATTTCGAAGTGTAAGTTCTTCAATCGAATATCGATTGATTGTATCCGTCATCCGATTTCATTTTCCTCTTGTTTTCCACTCTGCAAATGAGATATCATTTGAGTCAACACACAGAAGGAATCGATGATTCTTAGAAAAAGAAAAGCCAACCCTCATATTGTGATGAAACTCACAGTCCGTTCAAGGGTAACGACAGTCATTTCAAGTCGAGTTCACTGATGGCGAGTATACGCTCCCATGTCCGTTCATTCCCAGAAGGGGAACACGTCTAATCGTATTATGGCATCAATGACATTAGGTCACAGACATGTGGATGATCGTATTTCCTTTCTGTTTATACTCTGGCCAGTCAAATCTTTACAACGATCAGTGAGAGAAAAGTGCTACTCTGACCGCCCATAGCTCAAGTTGTGGAAGAAAGAGGCTGTTGAGACTGTGTTTGGTTTTCTCGTCTTTCTGAATGAGATGGAAAGTGCCAGAGCCTTCGAGAGAGCGTATGTTCCAACGTGTCGGATCTTATCCGCGAGCAGTCTCCCAAAGTTTTCTCTCAATGATGATTTCGTTATGAGGGGATTCCTGAGACAAATGCTTACGCCTCGATCATAGGAACAGAGAAAGAGAGGGAGCAAAACTTCGAAATCCGAAAGCTTCAATGAACGAAGAACCTTTGTGTCAGGTTGGTATTCAAAGATCTAGGACGTTGGAAGTCTGACATGATGAATATTCCGACCGGGAGGACTTGAAGAGCTCTCCCCGCGCCCCTTTATCGATGACATCTTTGTCCAGAAATCGTGTCATATAATCACATTGCGGGTCTGCATTCTGTCTACATCGTGTGTAGAGATTATCGAGCCCTCTCGGCTCCCGTTCACGGTCTCGTTCTCTGAAGAAGACGATGCCGAGTACTTTCATTTGCTTCCCCAGCTACGAACTGATCGAACTTCAATGTAAACACTGTTTACCGATCGGTATAGTCACCAGTGTGAGAAAATGTCGTGGTCGAAACAGCCGTAGGTCCATGCAATGTTCTCCAAGAAAGTAAGCGATCGAAATAGGAAGGGGAAATGGAGACGAGGGGCCCCGGATTTCTGACTAAGAGTGACAACCATCAACACCGTACCCTTCGAGTCTTAAGCGCTGATTTTTCAAGTCTCTGAACATTTGAAGATTACTCCACCTTGTATTCCTACAATCTGATCCAATGATTTGACTCTTTCGATTGGGTCCTGGGCGAGGATTAAGACCTTGGAACAAACCAGAAGAGAGAATTGGAAAGCCACAGTCTTTGATGTGAGTGAGTGTGGAGTGCCACGGGATGGTTGTTTAGGCGCGACCGATCTAATTTAGAAGAATGACACTGGGCGTTGATCGTTAGCTTGCCGCGCAAGACGAACTCGTGTCAAATACTCCAGATGTTAAGACGAACACATTCGCCTTTCTCAAATTTTGGATTGACTTATTACCACACGTGGGGAAATCGAGAATCGTTATCTCCTGGAATCGAGAGGAAAGCCCGGCGGTGTCGTCGAATCTTGCAAAACGCGGTAACATCTGCGATATCGACTGAGGCCGGGTTCCAAGCAAGCTTTCTGAGGTCCAACTCTCCGGGCCGGTCCAATTAAAGGTTTTGCTCCAGAACTTTGAAGCGTGGTGTCCGAATCTGACATTTTCCAAATCTGCAGGAACTCCATCGAGACCGTCCTGATTTTCTGCGCTGGTCAAGTTGAAGAGAACAGGTCGCGCTTCGGTTCCTAGAGGCTCCTAGAGGTGAAGGGGAACTCAAGAGCTGTAGAAACCTTGCTCAATGGCGAAATCGGTAAACTGGAGTGTAATCATCGCTTACGCTCCGAACTCCAACTCTCGGGAGCATCTCTCTGACTCTGTGGTGGGCTTCTATGCTTTCCAAGATGACAGGTCGATTACGCGCATACAATCAGCAGAGGAATGGGAAATTAGGGATTCGACTGAATGGAGTGAAACTACTTATTGAATGTTTCAGAAGAAGTTTGGTGCGCGTCGAAGGATTCGCCTCGACGTGCCATGCTGGAACAAAGACTTCCCAAACTTAGCAGCCCAACTCGGAGCGACACAGTTTCCGAGGACGCACAGGAATAAACGATCTGATTTTCGAGCACTTGTTGTTCTTAACAATTCCTTAGAGCCTCATAGACTCCACGTTCTCGATCTCGTGCCAAACATCTTCGTCTTGAGGCGAAGTTTCGTCTCTCTGAAAAGGGAATAGCCCGAAGTTTGAATGCGACAAAAACCTCAATGAAAGGAGGGAAACACACATTCGAATAATATCAGTGGTTGCCAGGGGCTGGACAGATCGCCTCTGAAGGAAACGCGGGGCTCAGTGGTGGTGTCGGCGCGGCCGTTACCACTCGTGGTGTATTGTTTTGCCATGAATTGGTCAGGGCCAGAACGGATCGCGGGATGATGTCGATGCTGTGGACGCGTAGCAAATCCAAACACTTACGTAAGTTAACTTACAACCAAGAAGCATGAGCAAAGGAAGAAAGATACAAAAAACTTCGAAGATCATTCGGTATTCAATGTTTTCATCCATCCTTCCATTTGGACGGTCCGTCTGAACTAAAAAGTCCGAAGCAAGAGCGGGTAAACTGCTGCCAAGCTGAAACTGACCCACTGGCTGCACGCTTCAGCTCGGCGACCTTCGCGCTTTAATCTTTTGGTTACGACCGCTATTTGAGAAGTCATTTTTCACGCATCTATTAGACACATCCATTTCGTCCCCGAATTCACCCATCAATTCAGCCGTCTCTCCATACCGCCATCCATCCATTCATTTGCAGTCATTGAGCCTCTCGCTCATCGCGGAACATTTACGATCAAAACGTGCGATCCCAGGGACACCGCGTTTTCTTTCGCGACATCGATTTCGCTCAGATCATGAGAACTCATCAGTAGAGGACAGAAGTCGTCTTCGGCTCTCTTTGCTCGCTCTCAGGTTGTTCGGGAGAGAAGACTCTATTCCAGAACTAAGTTTTCTCGAGTTCTGACTTGGCTCAACTAAAATGGAGCTAGAGTCGCTCCACGATAAGATCCTTCCAAACAATTGTAGCGTACTCGAACTCCTGCAGTGCTCGAACTCGCTACAATATTCAAGTTCCCATAACAAGTTCTTCATGGGCTACTGCGATGGGTATATCCGTCGGATGCAAACTTCCGAAATGTCATATAATACACATCATCCTGGCGGCGAACAAGATTACGGATGACAGCAATCTGAAAATAATAGAGATATCTTACGATTAGTCAAGATTGGCGATCGGCAAGAGCTCATCCCGTTAAGAGACGATGTGCTTATCTGGGATTGGCGAACTCTCATTTAGAAAATGGGATCCTGATTTTCCTGATTCATCGAGAGGAGCTGAGCAAATCTTCTGGCTGTCCCGACGATCGGAAACGGAACACTGGAAGAACGCTGCTCCGGCAAACTCACTTTGATCCTAAGAAGGCAATCTCTGGAGAAATTCGTCTCGATTTGTTACCAATCGCCTGGCTTCGGAGAAGTGTTTTCTTTTTTCGATTTTCTTTTCTTGCTCCTCCTATTTCTGTAACAATTCATCTTCTCCGAAGGAGTTACCTTTTGACAAAAAAGCTCTTCGTTCAAACTCATGACGAATAGCTCATATCTGATCGAGTGCTCACTGACTGACTGGCTCGCTGATAGACTTTACCGAACGAAAGAGCACAATGGTCAATCACAACTACAACAGCGGCAGCAGCCGCTGCGGATGGACGATGAACAAAATATGGCTCTTCTTTCTGCAACAGACCGATCGTTCGACGAGGGAAAAAAAACGTCGGTGCCGCTGGAGGAACGTATGAGGTACAAGTTTATGTGGGATTCTGTCCGAGTATGCTTTGTGTTTTCGGTACAGCCTCAGCCGGCTTCAGTTTTTTGTGGAAAACTTCGACGGATTTTCGCCGATTTTGACGGATTTCTGGTCAATGCGCTCAACACTCCCACGATTCGGGAATGAGGAAATTCGATTTCGAGTGTCTGAGAACATTACTCATGTTGAAGCTCGGATGGGACCGTTGTGACGTCCTTCCCGGTCTCGGTGAAGTTATGAACAAGAGTCTTTCGGAAAATCTTCCGCGGTCTCCGAGTTTCCAGTTATCGGTTTCGCACGGCAACTTCTCACAGTCCGGAATCGTGTAACTTGAAGCGAGTTCCTCCGTGGAAACAAGATGAAGCATCGGAAATCGTAGAAAACGTTCGGATATTCTTCGTCTTCGGTCAGACAATGGAGTAGTTTGTAGCATCGATGGAATCCATTCCGAACGTCTGTTATTGGTAGTGATCCATGATCCAAGCACGATGTAACAGTAGTGTTTGAATGCGGGTTGCAGTCCAGGAAAGTGCCAGATTCTAAATTTCACAGTTCACCCGACGCGACGAGCGAAGCGAGCGACGTCCAAGCAACTGCCGACTTGAATGATTGTCTGAGAGAGAATAAATCCAATGGGAGGTTCGCGGATCCTGTTGTCTGAAAACTCGGCCGAAATGCTACTGGAATTTCTAAATGTCTGGACGAAACACTTCAGTGGTTTGTATTCCGCGCGCAAACAAACCGAGCGTCCGAGCATCAAGAAAAATATACACAAACCGTTCGCGAGGCTCTATGGCGCAAAATCCAGAGGAGATATGGGGAAAAATGAACAAAGCCGCGACACACATTGAAACACAGTGCGAACGAATGAATGGTATCAGTATGATAGGTCGATGCCGCTCATGATGATAACAACAATAATAAAAATAACAGTGATGATGACGATATCTTCTCACACCCCAGCTTTTTTTTCAGGGCTGGGCCTTGTGCGTCGACCACCGAAGCTTCTCGTGTTTTGACCGCTGGTGCACACAGAGAAAAACCTGTGAAGAAACTGTGGGGAAAACGCCGAGGAAAAAACGGAGAAATCTATTTGTTGATGTTCCTGCGATTTGTGCTCGCTCTCTTCTCCTCGTGAGTCTCCTCCTGTGTGTCCGTTGTGTTGAGGAAGCATCGTCCGCATAGGACAACGAGCGACGGCACCGTTGACAGCGAAGAGCGTGCGGGCGGGCGGGCGGGCAGGCGCGCTTTTCCGTACGGGAACCTGCGACCGTCTGTGACTGAATTTCATATTTGTTGAAGTTTTGGGTTGTTTTGCAGAAGCAGATATGATTCGCAGAAGCAGGCGACCAGACTGTGATTTCGCTTCAGACGCCACACCGGTTGTGGCGACAACTTTTCTTCGGCTCATCGCCGAGCGACTGCATGATCGAAATCGTTTTGAAAAGGTCGACGACGATCATGTTGCACCCTCGAGTCTCCCATATTCTTCCCATATTTCTCTGACTGCAGAATCCATGTGCCGATTGACCGGAACATAACGGGGATTCTGAGTTCCACCTTTTTTCCTGCTCTGCCTGCCTAGCCCATCAGGGAAAACGTTCTCAAAACAGGTTATACATAGAGGAGTTATACACGAACCTGTGTGAACTGTGTCATTGTGTGAGTATTGATGCAGGCGACGAAGGGGTCTGGCAGAAGCAGTTTCTGAGGATCACACCCTTGAATCTGTTTGCCTACAATCTCTGAATACAATGAGAAATTAGGCGTTCGCATACGAAACTTTCGGAAGGAAAAGATGTTTGCGGACGCCTCAAACATCTTTCAGGGTGAATTTCGAGATATCATAATAGGGGATTCTGAATCCAAGGTCCACTCAAATATATTCATGGGGAGCCTAAAATGTTCTCTGACGGTTGAACCACGCGTTAACGATTAGCGAGGGTTGGACCGCAAGGCGAAGGCGCGAGAGATATGGAAGCATGACGAAGGTTATACAAGCTCGGTGGACAACTTCTCGCCAGAAGGATACGTTCTCATATTTCTCTCATACGGCAGTCATCTTTTCCTGTCGAGGAGTTATGCGCGGTGACACCTTTTATTCGGAAAAGAAAAAGATGAATGGCCCCGAGCAACATGAGTCGTCTTTGTCGTCTTGACATTTTGTCATCAGCGCGTTATGATGGCATAACCATCATTGAAGGATCCGATGATGTTCGGTGGGTCGTGCGCCGCCGCCTCAATGAAAACCAGCCTTCTCCACCAGTTTTCATTTGCTCTTTTTGTATTTTTCATCTCTGCTGCTTTCTGCCGTTGTCGCGGCTGCTGCTTCATCATATCTAATGGTTTCGCACTTCTGATCGTTCTGCGACCCGCTTAGCAAAGTGTCGCCATCAATCCGCACTCGCGTCCGTGGCTTCGTCATATGAACGACCAACCGATGGACCGACTGACCGAGCATCTATCCAGCCAAACAGGCAGCAAGCATCCATAGTATCCGTTCGACTAAAGTTCACCGAGCGCTGTTGACCACCAAGAAAAAGGAGAAGCAGAGAAAAAGTGGAAAACCTTCGTTCTGAAAATCACCAAACGCTAGCTCCAAAAGAAAAGATGACCGCTGCTCACCGCTCGATCTGTCGGTCAGCTTGCTTAGTCGCTTCGTCGGTCGTTCGCTCGCTCGCTCGCTCGCAGTGAGGTTTCGTTATGCAGCGTCGGCATCTCCAGTGACAGCAGCCAGAAGGACCGGGAGCAATGGATCTATTGGTCCGTGCTCAGATGTCAGTGTGAGAAAGACGTTTTACGACTTTGTCAAAAACGTCGTAAGCGTCGTCTTTTTGCGCCAATCACATCAGCTCACTTGCCGTCCGCAGTCAGTCGCGAGGAAAAAGAGAAAAAACGAAACGCAGTACCTGACCAACCGACTGCCTTTCTCCCTAAACATCTCGCATACGACCATATCTTTCGGATGTTTCAATCAATTTTTATCTTACGACCCCTTTCACGATAGTATCGGATTCCTTCGTTCACAAGTTTTTTCACGCTCGTGTCGAATTTGTTCAAGTTTTTCCATGCGGCGGCGTTCTTTTTTCCCTGCGTGGTCGAACTCATTTTTATGACTGCGTTTCTATGATGCTATCAGTTCCACTTTTCTCGTCGAAAATTTCCACATTCCGCCGGAGGGAATTCAACATTCTCGCTCAGTTTCCATTTGGAAAATCTAAGCTTCTGTCGATTTCCCTGAGAATGCCTCATCGGTCCATCTGATGCGACTGGACTCCTGACTAAAAAGGCAAACTTTCAACCTTCAACGCAATAACAGGCTCGGTATTCCATTTAGCTCCCCCCGGGTGACCGAATGATGTCCTCGCGAGGTGATAATCGGTGAAAAGGGATGTCATCATTCCTGCTTTCACCGTTGTGGGGTTACCGAGGGAAACCTCATTACTCGGCTGCGCGACTCATATGAGGTATCCTGACTCGATTTCACTGGATTTGATTTCTTCCGGAAAACATTATCGTTTAACCACGCGAGACAAACTAATCTCTCTGAAACCAAACAGCTCTTTTCTGATAATATCCGTTCACCATAACTCACCGCAGGGTGATCTTCGATGAATCGAATTGAAGTTGAAGAATACTACACCAGATTCGATGAGAGTCATGACCAAGTTCTGTTGAAGAGAAGCCTCGGTTCGAGATCGACGCGGAACACATCTTGGAGCACACGATTAGCAGTGTAGAAACAAAACGTCGTTCTTTTTGAAGATCCACGGGATCAATCCAGTGAGTTTAATCATCAAAGTGACGAGGTCCAGTTCTGCTGAAGGCAGGACGTTGTCCTCTTGAGAGAATTTCATTCCGATGTCAGATTGGGAATCGCGGGAGTGTGCATTTGTTTGTGTCATTGCCATGGAGCAATTGCGCGAGGCTTTCTCACAACCCAACTCCGATCAAAAGCTTGAGCCGAGTCCCGAAGTGAGACCCGTTGATTTAGAGCCGACTTCCGCTCCGGTTTCCGGTGTTTCAAATCGCCCTCGAAGATTAACCTGCTAGCCGGAGAAAGAATGAGAGAGTTAAGAGAGGAAGTCCTCTTAATTTCTTCACAGGATATATATCCATCCATGAGACCACTGTTCGCCTCACTCGTTGCTCACGAAGCGGGCCAGAAGTGAACACTTTAATACCAAGCCTGTATACCCTCTTCCGGGGGTCAGGTGACTTAATAATGTGACTGAAACCTAATATAAACTCCTCCCTTCTCCCCATAGACCTCATATTGGTTTTCTATTGCAACTCCGATGCGCACAAATCAACCGAGGTGAAATCTCAAAGACAACGGTTGCCATCGGAATCCGAGAGCAACAACAACAACTGAGGCTAAGGCACGTGCCGTGAACTTGATTTCAAGAAGTCACTGCCATGGCCGGTCATTCAATGAGAGTGGATATCGGGAATTCCGAAAAGATTGAGGAAACTTCACCCCTTTGATCTCAGTGGAATATGTTCATCGACTATGATGATTATGGTGGAGTTTCACGACTTACAGTTCGTGTACTATTCATGGAGGGAAAACTCTGATTTCTGTACGAGCTGCATTCAATCTTCCCGACTTTCCTCACTCTCGATCTGGAGAAACAGGTCGTCCCCGTCTCAGGAACGAAGTGGCGGGCGACAGGGAGCTTCCAAGCAACGCTTCAACAGCGACCTCAAGTGGAGCGAATCATTGCTCAACTCAGTTCCTCCCAGCCCGAGTCTCCCTCTAGGTAGCCGATTCTCTTTGGTTTTTGAGAAGTTTCATACAAGGAGGGGAGATGGGCATCGAGGCGAACTGGCTGAGTAAGTGACTAGCGGGATGGTTGGGTGGGTGAAACAATTAGCTCTGGGGATCGGTGGGGACGGGGTTTCGTAGAGCTGCCAGACAAAGTTCGGAGGACAGGTGTATTGCGCAGGGTGGATGGTGAGTGCGGCGGAGTCAGAAAAGCAGCCATTGAGCCGAATATGGCAGGCGGGCAGAGTGGTGGGAGGGGAGATTTAATGATGTGGGTTTGTATGATAGATATCCACCAGTCCCTCCGGCCTTCGAAGCCCCTAAGTGTCCCGTTTGATTGTAGGCTCTTATCAACTAACAGGAAACCGAGACAAATCGTCGCTATTCTAGAGGTGCTGCTCGTCGTCATCATGCAGGCGGTTGTTCATCGAGGACGGCGCTGATCGCATTGCATGGCCATCGCATTTCTGTGAGGTTCGGTAACAAACGCTCGGATATCCATTGGCGACTGGCCTGGTTGTTTGTCCGCCCTCTCAGCCAGCTGTCATCGTGGTCAGAGTAGACTCGGAGCACTTATCGCGCCACACTCGATCCGCTTCTCTCGCTACGGAAATCAATGTGGTTTGGTATTCCACCGAGCGAAGCTTCTCCGCGTGACAATAATTGTGTCGGAACAAAGAATTCTGCACATACACGACACCATACCATCACACCCTCATCATCGAACGGACAACGTCCGAGAGAGCGACATCCAACCGAGTTCGTCAGTCATCTCGGACATAATTGCTTTAAGATGTCCTCTCCTACGAAGGACGGGGAGAATCGGTTCGAGCAGCGTCAATCAAAATCCAAGTCATTCTCGATTCGCCTTCGAGCCTTAAAAATTGGTCCGGCCTCAAAGTTGGCGGAATTTCAATTTCGCGCACTGTTTGTAAAGATCGCAAACGACCTCTTTCGAACATTCACGGCTCCGCTCGCCGCAATTGTTCCCCCGGCTTCGTTTGAAGCTATCTGGAACATTGAGTCGTACTCCATATCGGCGGTCGTCATGCCAGGAATGAGATCACTTTGACCACAAACGCCTTGACATTCCTTCATCGAGCGCAAGGATCATCTTAGGGTGGATTCCAAATTCCTGCGCAGTGGGAGAGGGCCGACAGAATCGCGCTATTTACGTTTTGAACGATTTGCGGAACCGAATTCGGATAATTTCCCGAATTCCTCGTACTCTGAACTTCACTGAAGATACGGGCTTCGGGATATAGGGGGTATCGGCTCGAGAATCTCGAGCTCTCGGCTCCTTGCGAATATCGAAAAAATGGAGAAGAAGAGTTGATCGTGATCAAGCCGATTCTTGACATTATCGGTTCTCACGAATACTCCACGAGCAAAGAAAGCCAGAAGCTCAACGACTCAGGAGGGCATCGACAGTCAACACACGAATCGGTCGAGTTCTTCAAAAGAATCGTCTCGTTGGTCAGTTTTCATTCTTGACGAAGGAAGAATTTCCTGCGAATAATTTTGAAGGCAGCGTTTAGTTCTTTCTGATTCCTGGCACCATTTGGTCGTTGATGGTTTGAAAAGAAAAAAAGTCTGAGGAAGTCCACCGAGCAGAACTCGCGGACGCTTCAGTAAGCGTTGATCGAATATCATCGGGGAATTCGGTGAGAATAATTTTGTTTAGAAATGGTGAAATCGTGTGATACGCTTCGTCCGGTGGTCACTTCAGTTCAGCTCTCGCTCGGTCAGCAGAACATCAGCGAGGCGGCGTTTCAGTATCTCTCGCTGCTTTCTGGTTCTGTCCGCTGTCTCTTTTCTTCCATCAAGTTTCATCTGCTCCTATTCGCTTCTATCGCGCGTGCGTCGATAGATGATCACAACATTCTCAAAATCATTCACTTCATCGTAGATCAGTCCGGATCCAACGGCGGCCGTCTGAGCCGGCCGGCATCGTGCCACACTCAACATAATCTAAGCACAGAAAGTCGATAGAATAATTCCTTCGATCCTCCGCTCAATACTTCTTCCACGTCTGCTGGGAAAGGACCCAAACAGACAGAGCAAAGCGCTCAGGAAATTTCTTTCCGAAACTCAAAACATTCTTGTTTTTCGAGGCGTTCACCATAAAAATTTCCACAACGCATCTGGGTCGGTCGACCAAACAGAAATCTGATCACCAGGATCTTCCTCGTAACAGCGAGCCTGTTTTATTGAGGACTTTGTTCATGACTTTTTGTGAAGTAAAAACTTGTTTTCGAGACCATCGAAGGAGAAAGGAAAACGGAACGAACTCCTCTACATTCTCGAATGACACATTGAAGAATTCGATTCCAAACCACCGGCGTAAGTGGCAAGGCCTAAGAGCTAACACCCAGAGACGATGGGGTCCCTGAGGATCCCCTCTAGGAGATCCAAGACCGACACTCCACGAGTTCGCCTCTCACAGAGGGTCCGAGCATTCCGATCGTCGGTTGGAACTATTGACAGGATGTACGTCCCTTCATCGATACACATCTCTCTTGCCCTCCTTCTCGAATTATGCTTACCTGACCTGGTTCAGTCAGGAAAAGGCCGTTTCGGGAACGCTGATGAACCCGATTATGTATTCAAACTCAACGACATTTTGACGGGAGAGGCGAATTCTCATATTCGAAACCAGCTCTCCGTTGAAGAATTTGACTAAACCATGACGGAAAGCTCTCCGAGCCCCAGTCGTCTACATGAACTTTCTACCTGCCCTCATCTTGTGTTCCGATTTCCCCGCGTCTCCAAATGACCACGACGGAGCTCATCCGCAAATTGGACAACTCTCGTATAGCTGTTAAAGAAGGTGCTACTGCTGGTCGTTGGTGGCTGCAGGCGCAGTGCTGATGATGTGTTGCTTTCTCCTATTTTTTTTGCTTGAATCGCCGGCGGCGGCACCGAGCTTTTTATGAAGTGAATGCTCGAAAAGTGAAGAGAAATCGTTTCCTTCTTTCCGACCGACGAGCCGTCTCCAGCTCGTAGCGGCAGTTTAGCGCATCTTTAAACCGAAGTATTTTGATCACTTCATTAGCAGCAAATGTCGGATCTTCAGAGTGGGTGACTTTGTGTCTAACGAATCGCCGCCGCGCCGCCGCTCCTCCGCCTGCTTCTGCCGCTGCTCGACTTTTTCTCTCCGTCTACTTCGATAGTTGTTCTCGTGTATGCTCCGCAGATTCATTGAGTACACGAGTCTGTTCAAAATACACCGATGTCTGAATCTGAAAAACCAATACAGCTCTAAAGACGACATCGATCATCTGCAAAGGATTCCTCCACCCGCGAGAAAATAGTTTTAATTTCCTGCTGCACATCTGATCATCGGTCGTTTTTAACTCTCGCGAACCTCAGTCAGCAAAATGAGTTATTTCCATGCTTAGCAACCCGGACTCAATTTGCCAATTGAGTTTTGAAGGGGAGGGGAGGGGGGCGCCGGTGACGAACGCGCGGCACATTCGTTTGAAATAGTCGATAGCGTTGATGTCGATAGAATTTGCCCCTGGTTGAATTCCGCTGTGGCTACGGCGAACCACGATCGCAGACGGCGGCCTTTTGACGAAGATGAAGATGTCACATGAGACGCTGTTAGGCGGCTGCTCGAAACGCGTCAGACCCGCATCATCATGGAGTCGCACACACCGACAGATTCACTAACTCACCCATGGCTGCTTCTGATCGATCGATTTGCAGTGATCCGTTTTATGGTGCCGGTTTGAGGATCACCTCATCGGTCGTCGTTTGTCTCCAGAATATTTCACGCAGCACTTCACTGGTCAGTTACTCTTTCTATTCCACTCTCTACGGTTCAGTCTCGTGAATTCATTCCGCCGATTTCGTTAAAAAGATAGCGAACGCTCGACTTCTAAAGCGTAGAAGAAGTTAGCTGCTTTTTGTGATGAATATCTTAAATTTAGCTTGCTGCTGAGCCAACGCAAACCCAACTGTAGACCCTACGGCAGGGCCGAAACTCGATAAATTGATGGACGGAGCAACTCCATTAGCTTCTCATTAATTGGCAATTGACTCACAGATTGGATTTTTTTCCTTGCTTCCGCCGCCGCCGCCGTCGTGTTTGGTGCGAACAGTGTTTACAGTCGCCAAGATTCTAGAAGCCACATAATATCCCGATGGTGATAATTTGTTAGAACTTCAGAAGCAGAATAACGACTGGGTCGCTGGTGATTGGTCGATCAATCGATCGATCGATCGATTGAGATGATACTGGATGATGAACACTCTTTGATGAGGTGCTCTATCGAGGAGCATCCGTCGCATTCACCAAGATTCAGACAGTCAAAAATTTGTTCAGCACGGTGACTCGTATTCGGACAGGCTCGATAGTCCACTAAGTTCTGGAAGGTGGACCTGAAGATTCCCTCGCGAACACTTCGGATTGTTAGATCAAGTCCCAGTTTTCGCTGACAATGATAGCGACATGATTCATGAGAAGAAAAAATGACGTTTCCCGCGCGACACGTGAAGTATGTAAGCTCGCCGAGGACCTCGCGATGCCTTTCGCTCTTCTGTGTCCTGTCAACCTGATTTCCAAGCTGCGGTGAGATCTTTCAGAGCAGTTGCCCAGACGCCCGGTTCCAGTTCGTCAATCTCGCTATCGTAGCCAGTCACCCACTCATTTCGCCCGTTGTTTCGTCGGTCGCTCGGCTGGTCAGTCACCGGCTATTAATTGCGAGGAGCGATTCTCTTGTCTGCGTCTTGTTCTTCACAAAATGTCGCCATTTCTTCCTCCGCCTGCAGGTTGTATCTTTCAGTCTTCGCTTCTTCGAGGTAATCAAGTGACCAGCAGAGCAGTTACTGACCGAGACACCTCATGATCATCACCATTACCACGGGCATTTTCACCGCCACAAACATCAATATTTCTACCGCGAGCAGTTCCTTTATCAGCACTTGACGGGCAGCTTCTGAACAGAGACCTGTTTTCTTAAAGTTCCGCGATTTGCGGTATCTTCGATATTCAAAAAGAAGTGAATTCCTCATTCGATTATCTCTTTCCTCTCATCATGGAATACTTTCTGTACTTTGTTTCTCACAGGGTTCAGGCTTTCCTGAGAATTCTTATCTAAGCGGCAGATTGAGCGATTGACTAAAAGCGAGATCGATATTGTCGATTTCTCTTCAACTCCCTCGGACCTCAAGTCTTCGTTCAGAATCGGGAATCTTCATCAGCCGCGAATCAGCCTAAACTTGAGTAAAGGAAAGAAGATATGCGTAGTTGGTAGATACTCGATTCTCGAGAGAATCTTCATAAACTCATGCGTGTGGAAAAAGTAGGTGGGCTCAGCAAAAAATGAATGAGCCTCGAACGCGTTCGTTCAGAAACTATGCTTCTACGGAGCTCCACCTCCAAACAAGGGACACTTTTGTGCGATCGTTTGGGAAAACTGTCGATTCACCAAAGCTTTGCCATGTGATGAAGAAATCAGAGAGCAGAAGAGACCGCGAGAGAATGAGTCCCGATCGCGGTGTCCCCAGTGTTGCGTTGGCCGCAAAGCTTGCGGAGAACCGTTGCTGAGGTGGATTCTTCGCAAATCGGTCCTGTCCGCAGACGCGTCTCCTCCGTTCATTCATGAGTTGCTCGGGAAGTGTTCATTGAACGCTGGGAAGGTGGCAGCATATAGATCTTTCTGTTCGACTCACTCAACGACCAAGACGACGGACCTACGGACGGACGACTTCCCTAACTAAGCTTTGAGAGTACCTTCTCGGCTCGATGAATCTGTCTCTTTGTGCGTGTGCACTTAAAACGAACTGCCAACGAATGGAACTCGGCTCCGAAACGAGCAAAACGAACGAATGAACAAACGAACGGACGAGCGAGCGAGCTAGCTAGCTAGCGCGCTTGGTAGGCAGGCAAGACAGACCTCGCACCTTCTGGGATTTCCACCTGGAAACTATGAAGCTCTTTGTCTGTCAAGCGTCAAGCGGTTAGTCGGTTCGTCTGTCCATCGGTCGGTCTTTCAAAGATGAAGACGGTGACGATGATGCTTGCTTGCCTTCCAAATTTAGAGAAGTCTGACTGGGTCTGCACACAAACAACAAGTACATTAATGACAACACGAGGAGGTTTTTATCCCTCGGAAGCCAAATGCGTCTTGATTGAATGAGTAGGAAAGGAAGCACAACTCTTCTAGAACAACAACAAACCTAACAACAAAGCCCACAAAAACACTGAAACAACACAAACGCCGCCGTTCATCCGACATCACAGACTGGTTTTATGGGCTTCGCTGGGCACCTTGTGCGCTACAGCTGGAAGTGTTGGATGATGCGGAGAAGAATATTTTGTGCCGAGCCCATGAGGCTAGTGGAAAAGTATGGCGACACCTCGAAGCGAGCTCAAGGTTGAAGAAGAACCGTATTGCAGGAAAGATTCCTCCGGCCTCAATAGCAATCACGGAGAATGTCACCTGACTGTGCTCCTTGGAAAAGTCGATTGAACGTGACCAGAAAACCGGACGTGGAAGCTCTCTGTTCGTCCGAATTCACTTGACAACGAGCTTTGGAGAACAATAAGCAGCTAACTGAGTTCTTATTCTGTGGATAAATGGAGCCAGGATCTTCTGTTGTGGAAGATGCACTTCGGGAACAGCGTTTCAACGAGCTGGAGATGAAAGACTTGCCTTGGTACGAGCAATCGACAAGACCGGTGATGCTTTTCATCCTCTGAGCCGAGCGCGTTTCGAAGTTCCCACGTGAGGCTATTTCTTGAAACGGTGAAGGAAACGTCAGTCAGCCGACTCGCTGCTCGAAGACCTCCTCACTTGAAAGCCGGCGTTATTTCACTATAATTTCGAGCGGCCAAAGCGCCAACGCCGCCAAAGTGACATCTCTGTGAGGCTCACTCGCTATTACCGAAGGTGATGTTGATTCAATTTTTGTCGTCTTTAACTTGGCTCGACTCCTGTCCGAGTGAGACGTTCGACAGCTAACAGGATATACGAAAGCGACACCCGATGAAGCAGTTCGGTTCGTTCCCAGTTCTGACAGATTCTTGGATCGGCCGATTCGATATTCTGAACCCATCCTCAGGTACAGCTCCAATGTGCCTCATCATTTATGGAGAACCAGGATCGCGTTTCATTATCGTGGAGCTGACACAGTTGTTTGTTGCACGGTCGTCTGTCGTGTGCGCAGTTGCAGTGCTCTACCGTTGGCCACACCTCAGGACAGAATCGCGTGCGTGGAATCCATCCGATGACCCGAATCTATTTGAATCCAATTGGATTTTGTGAGCAGCAAAGGTGGTCTGGTTTCGGCAAGCGCTTCTCTGTGATTACGTGGGTTGGATTGGCTGAGCGGCGTGAGCTGGCTGAGTGAGGATCTGCCCTCCCTACCAGCCTCCTTCTTCACACCAACGGCTTCAAAAGATGCCTCCGACAAAAATCGGCGACAATCACATCTACATTCGATTTAGACTTTTCAACGTTGAGTAGATTTCATTTTCTTCCTTTTCAAAGCTGTGAAAGCCGCCTCAATAAAAGTCGTTCGTGTCTAGATTGCGGTGAGACGCATGTTGGAACCTGAGGGCATCGTACCGAAACCACATGAATTTCTTGAAAGTATCGTCTTAGAGACAGAAATTCGAGGTGGAGTTGTGGAAGGACTTTTCCGCTCTGCGGCTCGGTCTCTCTTCTCCTCTCGACTTGTCGTTTGTGTGAATCCTCCGAATGGTCGGTGCAGGAGGAGTCTCGCCAACCGTCATGTCGGAAGATCTAACTTCAGACACAACATCGTCGTTGAATCTTCATGGAAGACTACTTCTTTCAAGGAGCATAATCAAAATCCTTCCTCTAGAAATGACCGAATCGCAACAAGAAAGCAACCCCAATAATAATGTTTCGTCTCTTTACACTGAAAACAAATGGGCCGTTTGGTCGACCCGCCCGCCAGCGGCTTGTAATTAGGCAAAAAAGAGAAGAATATTTCGACCAAGCTCTGTTACGATGATACAGCGAACTTATTATGCGGCAAACGTGGATATCTGCAGCGGCGGCGTTTTCAAACATCTCAAATCGAAAACAACTTCTGGAAACTCGCGAGCGGGAGAGCGAGACAGAGAGAATGATGCGACGATAAGCTGAGATGAACGATGAAAGGCCAAGAAGGAGAAATTTGAGCTGGAGAGAACAGTAATATTAATGAGCGAAAAAATTTACTGACCGAGAGAATGGTATAATTATGAGTGCCAATTCTGAGTGAGATTGTTCAGCTCAGCGAAGCTAAAAAACGTGCGAAACTTCTCATTCATGCCAACTTTGCGGTCTAATTGAGTTCTGCCTGAGGAAAAATGTCTTCATCAACTTCATGAGTTTCGTTAATTGACTTCTGCATCCGGATACCCTCTACTCGAGTCCGATAACCTCTCTATCCTTCCGATAATCTGAGCTGGATAACGCGATTAAGTTTGGGTTCAGAATCACTGCCCTCAGAGGGGTGATATTGATTTCGTCGCAAATTGTTGTGCCAGGTTCGACGAATAAGTTCGGATCCCGAATCGTCATAACTCTAATCATCAGGATTCCATCCCGTCAATTCGTTCTTGGACTCATTCAAAGATCCCCAGAGAAACTCACTGATCAAATATCACACATTGACATCTTCCAAGAATATAATTAAACATTCCATCTCCGGAATCTGAGGAACTGTCTCTTAAATCTCGCGGATTCTGAGAAGTTACTGCGCAGGATCAGAAGCTCCTCGGCTAATGCCTCGGTGTTTACTCCGAATTTCCATTTTTTTTCGTCCATTCTCATTCTGGAGGCGAAGCGGAGATCTCCTAAGAAGCATGTCCATGAGTACTATTCAGGTAGGTAACATGCTTTTGTACGCAGGCGGCAGAAACGCGCTGTTCGGCTCATGTGCTCACATGTGCTCTAACACCTCCTTTTTCCGATCAGTTCTTTTCCTCTCGTTAGGCGGCCGGAGAATACAAGGCATTCCTTTGTCCTGAACAGACTCTCGTTAAGCTGCGCTTGTCACCTCCACAAAGCGGCTTTATCCTGCTTGAGCCTCCTCCAGAGCTCGATTCGTTGTCTCTCCAGGCAGGCAGCCTCATTCAAGGCAAGACGCCGTGGCCTGTGACGCGGCTAGCTACCGAACGACTAGTCAGTTCATCTTAAAATGAACTAGGGAGGAAAATAGTCGGACATTTTTAGAGAAATACATCCAGCTAGCTTCTTACTATCCCGAATATCCCACCAGGGCTCAAGATCTGAGTGAGGTTGATTCCGCTCCACTTCGAACTTTCGGAACTTTACCGATCGTCGGACTGCATTGGGTTTTGAAGAAGTCTCGAAGTGAGAATCTTGAGATGAATCTCCCAGAGCCGATGACGAATTCGTGAATGAGAAATCGAAGAAACGAGAGCCGGAATAATGGTCTGATGGAGAGGGTTCGTCGAGGACGAGATAGTTTGTGTGTGAGAGGGAGTTTTCTCAACAAACAGCGAATCCCATTATGGTGATCTTTTCCTCGTAGAGCAATCAGCCCGCGAGACGACTTTGCTGGACCAGACGAGCCGTTTCTAATGTTACAGCAAGCGCATCAGCAGCCGGATCGGTCTCTCAGGCTTTTTCCTCTTACACGGCCATTGTGAATCTCTCATCAAGAGATGATCTACTATCTCCTAGAAGATGTCTAGAGGTTGCCTGTTCAAACAAACGCATTGATGCTTGCTTTTGAATAACGGTTACTACTTGACTCGGTCATAACAAACAGCATCGAAACAGACATTCCGGAAGGTTTCTTGAACTTATGCGCCCATATTGCAATCGGCGCGTGGATGATCTCAATAGTTTTGCTTCGTTCGTTCGTTCGCTCAGTCAGTCACTCAGTCAGGAAAGCGGTCTTCACCGACAACGACCGCAACTGCAGAGGACATCGTGGCCTCAACCCTTGTTATCGGCTCAAAAATCTTGATGAGCACGCTGTTTTCTCGAGACGATGGTCCTGGTGGTGATGGCGGCGGTGGTTGTGGTTATGAGAGTCGTAGAAGCAGGCACAGCGAGATAGGGCAGCCGGGAGCAAGCAAGTCAGGGACTTCGTTCAGATCAAAACACAAAGATTCCAAGCCTCGTCATCAGATAGGTAGAACAGAATCATGGCCTGCTCGCCGCCGCCGCCGCCGCCGCTAGCTTGCTCGCCAGAGCACACCCAAATGCCTGATGAGGATGGCGATGATGATGAAGCAACACAGCAAATGTCTGTTTTGCTTGGGACAGCCTTTTCGTTTGTGTTGCAGAGCCGTTGGCAAAGCTCATTTGGTTGCCGGGCCAACGAGGCGGCGCCTTGTGTTCTGCTGAGTGACATAGTAAGTATTTATTCTTCGAAGGGTCTACTTAATGCTATGCGGTCTCTTTGCGATCTCCGAGCTCGAAACCGACAGTTCTTGACACGGACACACTTCGTATACAGCCAGTCAGATAGTCAGATACCGAGCAACGAACCAAGATCGGCCATCCGTGCTTCGATGACGGCCTGCATTCACATCATTCAGCCGGATTAGATCGATGATTGAGCTGCGACTCGAAGTTTTGAGGCGTCTCGCTTACCTTGGGCCAGATCTCGCTTAGATTTTCAAAACGAGACACGCGAAATGAGTTCGTGGACTACCTGAAACAGGTGATGCTTTGACCTCAAATTCATATTATTTGCGAAACATTCACTCGTACCTTATTGTATAAATCGCTCCTAAAGTCCGCCCAAACGTTATGGCCTCGACGAGCGAATTCGTGAAATCGAAATTATCTAACGGCCGTGTTTCGTGGCAAGCGGCCCGTCCGCACCCTGCAGTGCGATTCTGACTGCCTCTTCGATTCATCTTTCCATAATGAATTTCGAAGACGAATGAAAAATCGTTTTGCCCGATTCACTGCAAATTTTCCAGACGTCTCTCTGTCCGCCGTCATTTATCAAGAACATTTTTCAATATGTCCACTTACACGAAAGGAGGCATCCAGACATTCTGGGGGGGAGCGACGAAACAAGCGATAAAAACGTAGCCGAGGAAAGAAAAAATCGAAAAAATCTGTCCGTTGGCCTGAATTCGCCTTGACATTCAACGCCGCTTTCGAGCGCTCGAGGAGGAGGAGGACAACTATGACGAAGACAAAGAGGACGGAACAGAAAACAATATGGGAATAAATTCAATGGCTTGTGCCATCGTTCGGTAAGCAGAGCTGAAAAGCGTCTCAGCGGTTGTTGTCGCCACGGCAGTCGTTGCTGTTGCCTTGCGTCTCCATTTTTTTTCGGTGAAAACCCACGAAAGTCGACCTCAACTACCGTTTGCGAATGAGATGTTGTCGCTTGGAAATGTTTTAGAGCGGATTCACGACAGCTCCGCTCTGATTCACGTCTTGATATGCAAACTCCTTCCGTGATAAGACTGAATAATAGCTGCTAGTTGAACAACAGCTTCGTAAAATGGAGATTTCAGAGGCGGCACTTGAAACTTTGAGACTTGGCGCTTCTTCTCTCAAAAAAAAATACTTAAATCACATCACAGACTCCTGTCTGTTGGGTTACCTGTCCACTAACTCTTCTTAAACCAAGTTGTGTCAATCTTGAGCAGCGACAGTCACCCCTCTTTGTGGATCGCTTTGCGCTTGGATAACAAATCCTCGGTGTCGCTTCAGAGAGTCACGTGCTGACGGCAAACACTAAACCAGTGATGTCAAACGGATACAAGACATTCTATATATCCCTCTAATATCCTGAAAGTCGATGTTTACGATGAGTTTGACATCCAGCGGAGTGACAACCCTTATTTGCGATTCCCACGGCTATCCGAGACGTCGCAACATCCCAATGCAGAGCACTTCCACCGAGAGCGCTCAGAAGATGAATCGAATGAGTCTTTCTAGTGATCGGAATCGAAATTCGCAAAACAGGCGAGATTATGTCGAAGTTTACGCGACGAGTGAATGGGGTCAGTTGCTAGAAGGATTCGGTGACGCTGTTGTTATCACAGTTGAAATTCGTTTCAGGAAGAATCGGAACTTTTTCAAGGACGGAAGAGATTGATTGCGCCAAATGACGCCGGCGGAGTTGTTTTGCCACTTGACAGAGCAAATAGACCGGATCCTTTTTCCCATTCACTTTCGTTCCCAGCCCGTTTCCTTCGTCGACTAATCCATTCGAACACCCACTCACTCACTCACTCACCCGTCCACACGCTACCGATGCATATGTAAAGCTGTCCTGAGCGGAAAAAACAATGTGGAAGTGTGCGGTGGAAGTCGACATCGACGGTTGTCGTACTTGGACTCTCTGGCACAAAATTTCGTTATTTCGCCATCCGGTGCAAACTGCTTCGAATTAATGTTTGAACCCGGAGCGGAAATGTCGGAATCGATCACGGGATCGAAAACAAAGTCGCGATGTTTCCGTCGATTCGAGATCGTAGCTCCGCGTGGTCGAACCGCTCCACTGTTCAAAAAGCTTTCCTCAAATCGGATGAGGCGGGACCTGTGTAGTTTCGCCGTGCATCGTTCGTAACGGAGACCAAACGAAGACAAAAAACGCATCAGAGAGATTCAATTAACGACGAATTCTTCAAGTGTTCGAGTTGTACCCGTTGCTGCTGCTGTTGTTGTCGTTGTTGCTGTTAATGCCGATGTCGATGTCGTCGTCGATGGTGCGATGTTTGTGTTCCTCGGTTCATTATGAAAGTTTGATTCTTTTTTGATCGTTGTTGTTCCGCGTTGGTTGTCGTTCCGAGGCGGACTCCGCCGCCTCCATTTGCATTTGTAGTTTTTTTCGATTCCAGTCGACTTCATCAGCAGCGGCGTCTGCGGATTCGGTGAGGATCGAAGAGGAGTTTTTTCTTCGGATGAGAATCCGTTCGTTTGCCTGTCGCCTTCCTCCCTCTTTGGCTCCGCACTTCGAACGAATTCCGATCTACAAATGGATGCACGATTCATGCAAATGAATCTGTTTTCTTTTTCCACCGTCCTCCTCCTCCTCCTCCCGTGCTCTCAACGACGAACTTTTTCTTTCCCGTCATTTGTCGAGGCCTCTCTGAAACTGTAGCTCCTGAAGCTCTCCAGGAGCTCACGGAGAAAGCGCAGAAAGTCGTTAGATTTTTCAACTGGTCGCGGACAATGCTGCTCCATGAAGCAAAGCTGAACTGGAAGCTGTTCAGTGGTTGCAGCTCTTGTCAGAATTACTTCGCCGTGGCGAGAATATTCGGAAATCCATTTCCGTTCTCGTTTCTCCAACTACTGTTGTCGGGACTTTCCACCTGGCTTCCATGTAGAAGAGGTGTCTAGATCGTTCCAAGGGGTCGTCCGTCGGACAGATTGGAAGGCAGGTTGGTCCGTCCGTCCATCGGTCGGTCGATCTGTTTGCCCGTCTAGACAGTGGCGGTCGCTTTCAAAGCGATTCCGTTGTAGTTGTTGTTGTGGTGAGTGGGTGGTTGAGTTACAGAGAGTCACAGTCATCCAGCGGCCGAAGCGAACGTCCAGTTAGTAGATCGTTTAGAGTTTGCCGCTCTCTCTTCTAGCTGGAACATTTTCCAGTCATTGAAACTCACTCACGAACGGAACAAAGTTCCAACGAAATCCGGCACCGCGGAGTCTGCGCTCTTTATGTCGGTGGATTCGAGAGCGAGACTAGAAGCGATCGTTCTCAGAGACCGAAGTGACCGATGAGCGGTCGCCTGATACACTCTCGAGATACAGTTGAACTCGCTCTGGAGAAACTCATGGAGTGACTCCGTCGTCGTACAGATAAAGAGATAACGGATTGTGGCAATATTCTCAAGCAGTCGCCGGTGGCCTCGAGCGATCGGGCCACCGACAAATCGGGGAATTTCTTTCAAAACTAAATCAACGCGCGTTCTCGATCCTCCCGTGACGGCCACTCGGACTTGTCTTCCGCTGAGATTACTCAACGTTGAGTTCGAAGATATCGGAGAGATGGCGTGAAACAAATTTCGAAGCAGCTCCCGCAATAATTCGAAAAATTCGCGAAGTCCTCGATATTTGTGTAGATATTCAAAAGACCATTCGAAACGCCGCGCCGGCGCGCCGGGTGAGCTAACGAACTCCAGAGCAGCATAAGATGCGGATAGAGCAAATCGGGGTCCTCAGGCAACAGAACAAACAGCCTCGTCAGATGTCGCTCGTCTGTGCGTTTTCGAAAGGAAACGATTTTGCTCAAGAAGGCCTGAAAACAACTGAGCCATCAGTGCGCCATCTCTGATGAGTTGAGTGAGGATGTACTTGGAACTGCTTGCTTGGCTGAATGACTATCCGACAGAGTTGCTTGCTTGCTTGCTGAATATGGGTTTCTGCTACTGTTTCTAGATTGTCATCTCTTGGCTTGTCGTATGCTTGTGGTGCCTTTCTCGCATGCTGAGTGAGTTCGAGTGGGCTGATGTCATTAGGGACAATCGGCGCATCTTCCAGCGCTAGGAAACCGAAATCAACACACCCATGCACGCTCGCAGATGCACACAAGGAAACATGAACGAAAGAGTCAGCGAGAGAGCGAGCGGAGAGAACTTTCTTTTTGAAAGTAACAAGATTGTGACTTCGATAAGCTGGGCCACTCTGAGCGGCAGATGCCGCCTTTCGAGTCATTTGTCTCGAACTCGTGTTTCTTCCGGACTCTCCGATGTAGATTTGAGGGAAACTTCTCTCGTACTTGGATCGTTCCAAAACCACTGATTGTGAAAGTGGACGATCTTCAGCGTGGTTGTCAAGACTGTCCTTCTCGTTCTCATCGTCGTTTCCGGCGTCGTCGACGAGATCGAGTCGACAACTGCTAGAGCTAACGTGGGCCAAGAACTGTGAAGATTATCGTTCCGCAAATCTTTCCCCATGTGTTAAGGCATCAAGGCCTATCAGGCCTTGATCGGTTTGGCTCGACATTCGAGTCATCGACACTTTCGCCTGATGTCTCAAACTCGATGTCACTCTGACGGCGGCCAGAGCCATCCGGTTAGGCTTGGTCGAGGTTGAAACAACCATCACATTTTCTCCAGAGCGTCTGTGTTTTGAAATGATCATCATAGATGTTTCGATTCTCCCGATGAGTATTGCTATATTGGGTGGAGTCGTGGCTCTGAGGTGTCCGGCGCTCATTTTGAGTCGAAAAAGCGAACCGATTCTGGTTTCTGTTGATCACAAATCAGAAATCCCCAACAAGAAATTCGGTAGCCTTCGGTTAGCAGTGGAGGGATTGAGGAAAGAGACGGTCTGTGTGATGGAGCGCGTCGACCACCGAAATACGCGGTAGGAGGTTCTCGTTATGTCAACAAACTCTCAGACAACGCGGCGTTCCCATCTTCGTTTATTTCATCATTTTTTCGTCCACTCGTTCTTCTATGGTGGTGTCTCGCTGACGGTGAGAGAATTGTCGTTCGACTTCGTGCCCTGTGGATGACTTCAAAGAAAGCCAACGACGGCGATGACGGCGAACCGATGACTACCCTTCGAATCCGTTTTTTTCTT
The DNA here is from genome assembly GCA_021527715.1 of Neoseiulus cucumeris. Lineage (NCBI taxonomy): Eukaryota > Metazoa > Arthropoda > Arachnida > Mesostigmata > Phytoseiidae > Neoseiulus > Neoseiulus cucumeris. The sequence continues at coordinate 137,884 of JAJSRV010000030.1, read as the reverse complement.
TTTTTTTTTTCCCGAAATTGGCACTCTTTCAATTTGAGAATGTAGACCTGAGGCAAAAAAAATAACACCACAGCTTGCGATGATGGTGGTACTTTGCGGTGGTCTGAAAACGATGTTGGGGACAAAGATAACGATGGTGATGAAGACCACAATCAATTTGCTTTCCTCGATGAGGCTTGCTTTCCTCGAATTTCAGATCAACAATCACGGACGTGTAGTATGTACAGAAATACTCGAGAAAATACGATAAAAAGCTAACATTTCGCAACAAAAGAGCTCAAACGGATCTGCTACGGGCACACTTTGCGAAGGGACGCGGTGATTGGGTGGATTCCGGGGGGAATATTAGGTGGATGGCACTACTGCCCAACAAACGATATCTACCGAGATCGAAACCTGAAAATCTTGGAGCCGATCGCGTCAGCTTGATCAAATAGAACGAACTACCTCGTTTTTTTCAGACCAAATTTCGTTGTGGGTTTTCTCCATTGATACGATCAGGGACACCGCTGGCGAAGGATTTTTTCCTCAACAAAGTATGGCTCGGATGCCTGAGCAGCGCCGGTCGTCAGAATATCCACTGGAGTTATTTTTTATTTCGTTTTCCCGTCCCTCGCCTTCTTCCCGCGATAGTCCACGTCCAGCGTTACGGAGGTCAAGTATCGGAGGTCTTCTGTTACCTCAGAAAACCTAGGAACTACTTCTTCTGGTACCTGACAGAGTGAAAACCATGCGAACCATCTCGAAAGAAGGCAATCTTCTGGTCAAGAGGGAACCTGATCTCATGTGGTTGTGGTACCGCACCCACACTCACAATTGCAAGCAATTTCGCACGTAGCGTGCAGACCGCTCAGACCACTCGGCTTATTTTCCTCTATCTGCTCGCGATTTTTTATACGTAGACAGCATCGGTAAGCTAGTTTGTCTCCAAGAAGGTACAGGAATTAGCTCAATCAAAATAAGGGTTTATGATTGAGGCTCCCGAAACCAAACCCGCGGAGATGGAGGCATTTCTCAAATATCTCAAGCGCGACGGTCAGCGCCGACCACCGCGGAACTTGAGGCAAACGGTCGGTTCGGATAAAGAATTATGAAGGGAGACAATGGGGAGCCTGAGTCTCTTGTCGGCCACTCCCCCAAGTGGACTCGGATCACGCCTCATGGAGTACACGCTCTGCATTGAGAGCACCGGTAGATCTGCCATGAGGAGAAATTGCATGATGAGGAATACACAAACACTCCGACTGACCTCGAGAAATAGACAGCGATCTGATTCAGCTGTCGTTCCGAAGTTCGTCGCAACTGTAGTCTCTCGCTCGGTATACCTACATGCATGGAGTTAAGAAACTAAGAGGGCGCTCGGATTCGTGGCTGTGGGGCCTTTTCACTCCGAAGGATTTCCACTTCATGAGCGTTGAGAAGCCTCATTTGGCATTCGAGGTGTACAAGTGCGGATCATTGTCAGCTTGCCAATGGTCATTGGCTGGCAGACGAAACATACAAGCCTGAACGTATAGAGCAGATCGTCCGAAAGAGAGGTAAAAGGCGGGTCATGGAATGTTCCGGGCGATTTCGCTGGTCGTCATCGATGCCATTATCTCGAGAGAGTCGGCGGCGACGGCGATCGCAGTCTTCGTTGACATAACCGGTTTCGAGTTCCGCTAGATTTGACTCGAATTCGGATCGGAGCCATTGCTACTCGTGCTCTTGTCGCATTTGCTATCACCGCCGCCGCCGCCGCCACCGCGATCGAGAGATTGGCAGGAGGTCGGCCGTTGCTGCTTCTGCCTCCGTTGCCGCATTAGACACTAAAGAACGAATAACAGAAAATTCATTTCCTCTTCCTCTGTGCAGCTGCTCTGATCGAGGTTGGAGCGTGTGGGCGAGCGACCAAATAAGCAAACTGCTGCTGCCGGCCAGGCCGACTGACTGGCTGGCTTGCTTCTGCCATCATTATGCCCTTGTTCTCCTTCCGGGCCATTGGCGACGCTGTTTTAATTGGTTACTCGTTGTATTATATGGCCAGAGGCCGTGAACCCTCTCAAGCGTATGAAGATAGAAGAAGATAGGCAGGGTAAGCGGAACGTGGCGAGTAGGAGGCAGGAAGTTTCCCGAACCAAGGGGCTAAACAGCTCCATTCCAGGGCTGGCAATCGATCGATGCCAACCTCACAAGCGTCGACAGAGAGGAAATATTCCGCTGAGCATATTTCCCAATGGAGGATAAGCAGCTCGAAATTTCATTTCTTGAAAACTTGTCTCGCTCTTTCCTGGATCAGGTGTAGGGACGCGCTAATCGATTTCCCTAACGAATACAACCTCACAGGATGTCCCATTCTTGAAGAGAGAGAGAATTTTTGGGAGAGAGAGAGAGGAATTTGAATCTCCCGAGTTGAAAACCTCTCATGTTTCCGAAGAATCCTAGACGCCAAACTGCTCGGGAATTGACTCCATTATAAGTTTGGGGGTGAAGTGGATAATGACAATAAAAACTCAGTGAGTCAACTTTTTCCTCACCCAGACCTTCGGGCTATCGATCTCAACTCGGCTGTCATCAACATTTGCAGGCACCAGGACCTGAGAATCAGCACCCAATCTCCAATAGACATCGATATGTGCTTCTAGATTCCACGAAATTCGTTGCACAGAACCATCACGACGTCCGTTCGATGCAAGGATTCCTTGAGCACCACAAGCAATGAATCCACCGAATGACACCGAATTCGATTCGTGATACGGGTCTTAGCAGTCGATTCGAGTCTGCCTTATCAGTGAATTCCACTCTTCCGAACTATTCTGATTGATATTGACGGCTTCTGCTCAAATATTCGTTGAGTCACGTATCAGCAGCCTAGATGCAATTATGTTATGTAATTGTCTGATCATTGATCCAGAAACATCATTTAGGAATGAGTTCGACAATCCGATTGGCATCATCGTCCTGGGTGAGAATGAGAAGTCTTCGTCTCATATTTCTGAACGGTTCTGATCCTCGGTGTCTCAGCCGAAGGGAAAGCTGGAGCTCGATGCTACTGACATATGGTACATCATTTCAGAAAACATCTAAGAACACCTAAAACATCGCTTCAGCTCTTCGATTTTGGGAGTTCGAATTCTTATCCTAGGGTCAATCGAATGGTAACGCACTTCCTCTGACAACGGATCAACAACGAGCGGACCATCATTGAGGTAACGGCTCCAGGGCTCGCCTGATTCGCAAGCGTTTAAGGAATCCTACATGGGACAAGCAAACAATGGCCGTAATTGAACTTCCACTGCAGTAAATTACTCCATAAATCTATCATTCTCATGCATTATTAGCGAGTGGTCGAATGAGTCACGTCACCGCCTCATGTGATAAGCCTATCAGCACACAATGAGTACAACCTGTCGCACGCGACCAACGACATCATAACTTGTGCGAGCATCAGCGGCGCGACGTCAGAGTTCGGTCGACATGAAGACCTTCATTGCGTTATGCCTCGTTGGGAACGCTCTTGCCGCTCGTAAGTGATTTCGTTGTACTTTTTACGTTCTTCGAAGCTTTTATCGGTGCGCCTGAGCAGGACCACGGGATTTTGCCTCGAATTTCAGCTGCAGTTTTCTCGGACAGAGATGGTATGCCCTCCGCAGCGGGACCCGACGAAGTGCCTCGTCGACAAGGGAAGCCCATCTACCGATACGTGGTTCACAAATCGAATTTTGTTCGAAAGACTCAGATTAACGGGACCAACTTTCAAGTGATACTCGAGTCAGACCGCCTGGTTCCTGTGTGGGATATGCTCTCGTCTCCGGCCCCGAATCCTGAACCTGAACCTCCAACTTTGGAAGTGGCACCGCGGAAAGCCGGAAACGATTTGTTCGAGCGGCCGTCAGAGGATCTCACCGATCGCATCGCTTTCCATGTTCCAGCCGGAAATCATGAACCGAGTCCCAGCATACACCTGGTCAGTCATTATGCCTCCTCTAGTGAATTGAATGAAGTTGTCACGAAGCCTCGCCGCAGTGCACTTCCATTGTCTGATCCTCCCTGAAGCATATCAGGCGTTCATCCCTGAACGGATACCGAACCTCAGTTTTGATCTGCACGGCATCGCAAACGGTGTCCGCGTGGTTTCGGGGAACCCGTATCGTTCGACGTTGAGTGAGCCGATCTCCAAATTGTCGTTTTTCAGGGCAGTGATCCTGCGGAAGGAGACACCGACTCTCCTGAGGACGACACCGGCTCCGCTGAGAAGGAAGCTCACCCCGAAGGCGCGGATTCCGCTGATAGCGACGGAAACTCTGAAGAAACGAGTGCTGAATCTGCTGAAGAAGACCAGGTTTCTGCTGAAGGAGATCCCGCTCCTGCTGAAATCAACTCCGCTCCCGCAGGAGGAGGGCCCGGTGCTGTGGACGACGCCGGTTCTGCTGAGCAGCAGAGAACTCACTCTGCTGAGGTACAGCAGAGTGGATCTGCGGAAGAAAATCCCAGTTCTGACGAGGGAGGCTCGGACTCCGCTGAAGGAGGCCCCGGTTCTGCTGAAGACGAAGTCCGCTCCGCTGAGGAAAGCTTAAGTTTAGCGAAGACACAGGACACTCTTTCGGTTGAGGACGAGGACGCTAGTTCCGCTGTCGAGGACAGCACCGACTCAGCCGAGGGACAAGGCACTGAATCCAGCGGGTAGCAAAACACCGCTTCTACCGGAGACGAAGAAACTGGTTCTTCTGAAAACCGGAGCACCAGTACAACAGTTGAACAAAACAGCGGCTCTGCTGAAGAATCTGACGCCCAAGATTCTGAATCTGCGGGAGAGGACAATAAGTCTGACAGCGAAAGCGGCGATTCGACGGAGCAAAGCGACGAATCTCCTGAACAGAGTTCGGAGTCGAGTGAGCAAAACTCCGATCCCTCTGCAGAAGATGTCAGTGAACAGAACAACGATTCTCCGGAAGAGTCCCCTGAACAAGAGAACTCTGAGTCGGTAGTCTTGGGAAGTGCCGCCGAAACAGACGAAAGTTCAAGTTCGGTCACAGATTCTGCATCCGCCGGAATCGGTGAGTACCGTTCCTCGAATCAATCGTGTGAGAATGTGATGAGACCCGTGAATTGAAGAATGAGCGAGATATTGAACACGAACTCTGTCTTATATATTTCTGCCTCATCGTGACGGCTGCCTTTAATATTCTCTATCGCTTTTGATCCCCTATAAGTGTACCGCATGACCTCAGCAATATTCCCTCGAATGTTTCGGCTGGTCACGCAGAACTTGTTGTATGCATGTCTTGGCCACACGTTATGGTCGAGATTCTGAGATGCTGAAAGCTTTAGTGACTTGTTCGTTTTTCTCTTTGCAGGTGGCTAGAGGGTGAAGATACTTTTTCGAAAACTCATCCACTTCAATCATCTCATGCTGCTAATCCAGAAAATGTCAACCTCGTGGTTGACTCACTTTGTTATACTTGCACCAAATCTCATCCTTTCGGGTGGCTTCCCACCTGACCATGCGTCTCGTTCAATGGAGTTGCATCATAAAAACAAAAACCATGTGAATCCGGGTTTCCTCGAAACACTCAGACAACTCCTCGAGCGCCTCGAAACGAATCTAGTCGAACTTTTCACCGAGGCGATCCATGATCCCTTTGGTCAAGAGCCACAAAATAGAAATCGTCCGGGTAGGCACTCCGTTGTCTCTGAACACAGCATCCAGGTTGTCGAGAATGACCTTGGTGGAGGCTCCAACGAAGTACAACCAGTCACGAAAGAACTTCAGGGGATTTCTGAGGCTTTGCCGGATGTTTCAGTTCAGAATTCTCTGAACTTGGTCAAGAACCATGCTCCGGATTCGATCGGAGGTTGGACAGCAATAAACCCGAGTGACCAAAACATTCCGGGACGCATGCCGTCAAACCTAACCCTGAGCATTGAGGAGCTTGCAGATCGTTTGGCGTACAGATCTGAGACAGCAGAAGCAGGTATCTACCAAAGCACCGAGACCGGAGGTCCACAGAATTCGACGGAGGTAACAAACCAAAGTGAACCCAGCGACGATTCCGTGGTTTCTGGATGCGTAGAATATTTGTCAAAAAAACTGAAGGGATCCTCGAGGGGAGCGTCAGATTTCACGCTATCTACGACCGATTCCGTTACATATCTTTTGAATGATACTGAATCGATGGAAGAAGTTTTTGTTTCGAGCACGACATCGGAGCCGCTGTTCGATGGAGATGAGGAAACTACAGTACTCGACTCCACCGACGGTGATGCGGTATCTGACAATGAAAGCATCTTATCGAACCGATGGATGATGATGGAAAGGATGAGCTCGTCAAAAGAAAGATTCTTCGAATCAACTTCGCAGCCTGCGTCCCGAGATCTTCCAACTCTGAGCACGCGAATGAACGATCTGCTCCATTCGGACCTCGATGGAGAATTCACTCGGGACGGAAGCAGCTCTCCGAAACAACTGTTGGCTATGGAGGCTCGAAACCTTCAGCGGCGACTTCCAATTTCCGCGAATTTGAGCGATCCTATTCTGAGCAATCCAAGTAACGGAACGGACAAACTGGAAGCCCTGGGTCTGCGCGCCGAGGAATCAACAAGGACAGGTGATCGAATCGAAGGCAGAGAGAACAATGATTCCACATTTCCATCGTCTCCTTCATCATTGCGATTGTTGGGAGGGACGAGGAACGTCAGTTGGAGGGCGAACACGGAATCTTCAGTCTCAACCGCTCTTGCGTCGAACCTTCTCAAGTCAGCGAAAGTTGCGGAGACTTCCGAGCCGATAACGAAAAACTCTACGATCAAAGGATCGATGAGGGTCAAGGGCTCGAGTCTCCCGGGCGCGTCTTATGTTGGTATGGGGCAATCTGCACCGAAATCTGATTCAGTCGCACGTATGATGGCGAGTGATTCCAAAGTCCCCAAAACAAATCGTCGAATTTCAACGCCTGTTCTAACGTAAAAGGTCCCTGCGTCTCCATCAAGCAAACGTCTCATAACTCCAAGAATCGTCGAGCCCGCGCCAAAGTTTGTCCCAGCAAGTATCCCGGTTAGAATTTCGCCCGTCATCCCTCCAGTGATCGCGAAACCGCCGAACCCTCTCTCCAAGGGCGCCGTCAGGCCTACGGGCACCAAGTCTCCCGTGATGCCACCAGAGCCAAGGACAGTTTCCTTGAAAAAATCGAGGGCCTCGAATTTCTCAGAAGCACCGGCTCCCTCACTGTCGGGGTAAAGCTCGAAACTCAAAGAGTTGAGCATCAATCGCAGGGATGTCATTACCGGAGAAGAAGAATCAACGGAAGATCTTCTCGAGTCGACTGAAACGACGACAGAAGTAACAACAGTGGAGGATTCGACGGAGATCGGAGAGTTCCTCACTAGCAAGGTTACCGATGACACAGTTGAAGTCACCGGCGGTCCCAGTGAGGGAGTGATAACACTATCAGACCCAGACGTTACCACTGTGGCTACTGAGACCGCATCCGAGGCCCCCACCGAAAGTGAAACTCGAGACGCATCTTTCCCACACGGCTCTGCCGAAGATTCAACAACTGTCAGCGAGGCAACGACAGAATTGAGCCTCGAAACGCAAACAGATTTTGATGGAATAGTGGGATTGAAGGAAAGAATCGAGAACTTCACAAATAGTCCTAGATCCTACACGGAAACACCGAGAGTGACGACCGACGAGCCTCGGATGTGTTCGAGAAACTCGACTAAGAGCTCGAGCACTGCACAGCCCGAGAAAGTTTCGAGACCCGACTTCCGACGAACTTCACCCAAATCTTCAATCACCACACCGAGGAACATTCGTACAACACGCCGGAAAGCACTGACTCCGCACATCACTTCTACAACGAGAAAGATGCATGCAACACCTAAGCGCGCACCGTCTCCTAAAAGGAAAGCATCTCCCACGCGCAGAAAACTACCCCACAAGCCGAAGCCCACCCGGAGTCCCCTCAGTATCTCACCTAGTTCACTTAAGAACTCGCTGAGCTTGCCGAAGACTCTATTTACTTCGCCAAAGAGCTCGCGGTCAGCGCTTAAAACAAGCCCGTCTCCGATTTCGAAACGCCAAAAAGAGCCTGAATTCACGAATATCGTTCTTGAGATCCACCTCCTTGAAGAAGCTGCCGAGGTAGAACCATCAGACCGCTAATTCATTCCTATCTCTAAAAACTCGCCCTGATTGCAAGGCATTCGAAAGGTGGACGCAGTTTGAGGCGATCGCGGAAACGTGCAGAACGACGAAGTTCCTCGCAGCTGAAGGTCCATGGGGATCGGTCAGCAGTCGAAACTACCGAGATTAGAAGCCACCAAAACGCACCCTTGAGCTGGAAAACTCGGGGCCTTCGCTATCCTCAGTGCCTGTCTACCAATTGTTATGGAAGACAATATTTTTCACTCCAAGTTTGTTCTGTGCAATGTGATCCCTCGAGAAGCATAAATTGGCGTCATCTATTCAATCGAAATGAACCTCATAGATCCGCAATGTCTCGTCATAGTTTGTGCAATCGTTTCGTGTGGATCCATGATCCATCCACTAAAACAAAAGTTTCCTTCTCTTTTGAATTCACCGATTCAAGTGACGACAAATGGATTTATTGGTCTTTCTTCTTCTGGTCCGTATGCCTCACTGTGTAGTAGCATTCCTATTGCGCCTTTGCGCCTTTGACAAACGTCGAGAACTCTTCAGAAGGTCAAGTGGGCGCCTTGTGGGCTTCGAACGATAAGGCGTAGCAGATCCGATCGGGTTCACAGTCCTGGACGGCTTGAAAAATCGATCCCCGACCGGAAACTCGTCGTCGTAAGGTGAGCTCGGAATGTATTCGTTTGTCTGCATGTCTGGATCTAAAAAATAAAAATAGAAATCTCCGAAAAACGCTCCGAGGTCAGACTGAATCTGGATGTTTGTTGGCGACCACTGCTGGTAACCCACCCCTGGACGAATGGATTTTGTTTCGTGATGGAATAACGGCAGAGTTCTGAGCAACTTCGGAGAGTTGTTCCATCAGATCCATAGGTATCGCGAAGTCTGCTACCACGCTTGAAGCTTTCCCGTTGACATAGAATACCAGGTCTTCAGCGGTCACGAGCTCTCCGTTCACTGCAGGACGAGAAGTTCTTCGTTTCAGGGATTGTTCTATTGGATGAATCCATTGCCACGGCGACTGCGCACCCATACTCCGAACTTACCTTTGAGAACTTCCGAGGAGTCAACTGGACGTCCATTGATCAGGAGCAGCGGATGCGGCTGGTTACGATTATAAGGAGAAACTGGAATTTTCACAAGCGGGAAGTGATAGTCTCTGTCCTCGAAGGAGCATCAACGTCGCCATTAGAACAATATTTTCCGTTTCTTGTTTCGATCATTCCGTCTATCTTTGATTTGGTTCGGTGCTCTCCGAATGATTTTGTTCGTACTGAAAAAAACTCATCCAGATGCAGACGTGGCTTTTCCTTACCCTCGATGTCTATCAGTCCCGAGAGCATCTTCCCTCTAGAATCTGCACGGGAGGCGTCGGAGATTAGAATACAACAGGAATTGAAGGAATTCATATTATTCTAGGATTGCTATCGTTTAACCCTTTGTTCCCGTTCCGAAAGCGCCCTTACCTGTGACCTTAACGTTCTGGACAGGGGCGGTATTCTTGTCAGCTGTAAATTCGCACGAATCGTATGTTAAATTTAATCAGCGTTTCTACATGAGCACTACATGCACTCGCTTAGTTTCACTCACCGCCAACGGAGAATGTGTAAGGAGAAATCGGTTGTCCATTCACTGGAATTTTGGAGAGAAATAAGCTAACTTTCCTCAAACGAGGCATTGTCAGTCATGGAATTGAGGAAATCATTCGCTATGCAATCGAAAATCTTACGCATGAAAACTCCTTGGCCGGTCTGGGGCAACGGTGATCCTGAAAGAAGTGAGGAGGGAATTCAGAATCGAGTAACTTGCCGTCAAAGGTTCAGGGCTTGATATCAAACTAATCGTCCTGTAATGACGTACCGCCGTTCGTGTTCGACGGAAGAGTCACTGCATTCAGTATCACATCTCCTTCCACGATCTCACCGTTGACTACCGGGCGGAGTGAACAAGTTGAGTTTTAAGTATGATAATGTGAGAGAAAATTCATTAAAGAAGGTCGACGATTAGAGAAGCGATTCCTAAAACGACCTGCAATCCGAATGGAGGCTGGTGGTATCGCCTGATTTTCCACTGAAAAGGTTCGACCGGTTTAGAGGCGAGACATGCTCCGCGATTTTCAGATCAATCATCGGGACTTGACCCCGGATTTCTCTGAAGTTAGTTGACTCACAGACTACGGCAATATCTCGGCCCAAGTCGTCCCCGTTGAATGTTAACCTCACGTTCTGCTTGGCTGGATGCTCATAGAGATCTCCATCGTATACTGAAAGTCGACTTGTGTCGAAAAAGTGCAGGACAAGCAGAAATCGGATTGCTCGGAATACATTCTACGTTCCTTAGCCTGAGGCACAAGACTGAAACATACCGATGATGTCTATTTTAATCTCGTCGAACGGTAATGCGTATGAATCGGGAACTGTAATTACAAAAGAATCTCGTGAATTCTTGCTCTCATCCTGACACCTTCGAAGATGTTATCCTGAGCATCGTTCCGGACACTTTCGGCTCCGAGAGCATCCCTGCCACGAAAGCTTCGTCTACACAAGGGACGACCTCATGGATATTCATTTCCTTCATCTTCGCCACGATTCGTGCTGTGGCGTGGAAGCGCACGCTTTCGTGAAACACGAATCCAACAGATCGTTCAGAATTAATTCGATATGACACCAAACAAGCATCCCGAAAGGTTCCGCCACTTTCTAGTGTCGAACCCACAGCACCACTGGTTTTCCATGATGGCGAAGCTGCGCCCTGAGTCGTCCTAGCACCCGAGCCGCGGCTCAACTTACCGATTATTTCTATTTGCTGTATCGCGATAGCTCTCGACCCAACTGGAATGGAACCAGTATTCACTTAATAGTCACTGCGGATTTCAGGATTCGGAAATTCGTGATTCCAGGAAGCGTAGAGCAGATAGAGAGCAAGAATATTGATCTGAATGAATTACCGATCACATAATTTGTTCCCTTTGTGAATGGCTTCCCGTTGACTGTGGAAAAAGAAACACAACATCCATGGTTGGATTGATTGAACTATATTCGATGGTGATATGAAAATTATCCAATGCTGCACTATTCTATTGCGTACCCGTTACGCTTGTTTGACCCGATCTGGATGACTTGAGTTTGGGAACTACGACGTTAGGAGGCTGGATGTCTTTGGTGGCTGGAAGTGATATCGGTACCGTGTGAGTAATGGTGTCAATGCCGACGGAGGCTTCAGGTCGATCATCGGGAACTATACCCTGACAGTCCAAGTTATTCAACTCACCGTATTTGAGGTTGGTGATGACATTTTTAGCCATTTCGGGCATCTCTGCAAAGTCGTGTCAGATTAAGATCTCAAACATGTCAAGGTTTTAAACACGAACTTCGGCTAGTCTGACGGAGCTTCTGAAGATTTATGGGTATGGCTCTCTGTTGTAGCGGAAATCATTCATGTACTATACACAACTGACTCACCGAGAGCGTTCGCATAGTTGTTGATGTTGTTCTGATTGTTGATATCTGAAAAAAAACATACCGAGCTTAGTTCCCCAAATTGCGGCAGCTTGTATCCTCAGCACAGGAACTCCTTCGGTTCATTGGTGACTGATTCGGATACAATGCAAAACTTGGCTCAAATCGTCAACTAACTGTACGTGGTGTGAACTCCCCCGTCAGAATTGCCCCCAGTCCGGTAAGGTGATCTGTCTCTGTACTTGTCGCCGAATCTGTTTCTCTCGTTGTATCGGTCCTCGTCAGTGAGTCGGCCGGCTTGGTTATACCTGTTCTCTCGGTTTTGGCGGTTTTCTCTTCTATTCCTGTCGTCCCGATGATGTCGATCGTCCCGTTCATACGAATCGCCGTCATACATCTCATTACCCCGATTATATCTATCGAACTTGTTGTATTTGTTATGGTTATTGTATCGGTTTTCTTCGTTGTAGGTGTTCTTCTCGTTGTAGACATTTTTCTCGTTATATCGGTTCTGCTCATCGAACCGTGAATACGTATTCCTTGGCGGTGGGTCTCGATCTCTGAGTCTTTGGGAGAGGGCTGCGGAATCACAAAAATTTCGACTAAAGCTCGTTATCAGGAACGTCACAGTTTGCCTCCAGGAACCGCTCCTCCGATCTAACAAATGCCAAAGGGTGCTCACAATCTAAAAGCATCAAAGCTCCTGGTGCAGCAACCCCCGCTGCGATAGCTGGAAAAAACGCCAAGGATTCACATATCTCAAACTAACCCTCGAGAACACACGGGCCGAATTAATCGCGGGAGAAAGGAGTGGGAGAAAAATTGGAATCGAAAGTATTAACGATATAGATTACGAACCGGCTGGAATGAAGCCTCCATGAATTCCTAGGTTGTAGTAGAAAACCAGTAGAATGGAAACAGTTGGCCACTTCATGCTTGTAGAAGCAAACTGGCGGAACGGAGTCCAAAGAAAGCAATCAGGAAACATCAGACATTTGTCGTCCCTCGGATTACCATGAACGCTTCGTGTCGGTCCAGATTTGTCGTATGATAATCACAGCGACCATGAATAGAAATTGGTCGTGAGCAAAATAAATCGCCGAAATGCACTTGTTTGCGGCGATAGTAGGAGACTGTCCGGGATTGCTGGAAACACATCGATTTGGACATGTTAGGTCGGTCTATTCGAGCTCGAAGTTCCTCCTGAGAAAAAATTCCGAAGTACTCTCCGACTCAAAAGCTCCTATTAATGAATTCCATATCGAAAATCACAGGTCCATGGGCACAGAAGTCAACCATGTCGGACATCGGAGGTATCTTGACTATCGTCCAAGATTTACGTTGCGTGTATTCATATTTCTTGGAGAAGATTCTCTTCTCTCCGCCAAGGAGGTAGAGGGGCCGCAACCTACTTTGGTCGAAAAGAGAACCCAGAAAAACTAGCCAACCCCTCATGAGATCGGTGAAAATTATGTTACTGCGGAATGGCGAGAATCCTCAGTTTCAATAAGAGTGAATCTCTAACTCGATCAAACGCCCGAGAGGTCGCCACTTTGCCGCAGGATTGGATTTCGGAGAAAGAATCGCGCCAAGATTTAGATATATTCCTAGAAAAAGTACCCCAACGAATGGGGTCTTCCAAGTGTCCAATTTGAAATCATTGAGAAACCTTAAAAACTAATGTGGAATCGCTTCCATCAACGGATGGAATAGAACTATCGGAGCGATCACGACTCCCGAAAAATTTGCCACCTTAGGCTGCAGCCCGTGGGTACATCCGGCCCTGGCTGCGAATCGAAGCTTCAGAAGCCCATGTTTTTTGCTGTCTGGAAACAGTAGCCTCTTCCGAGAATCGCCAATGAGGCTCATGACCATCAGGGTCAGCTGTATTCGTCAATGTATCCGTGATTCGATTGCTGACTCCGATATGGTGAATATTCCAGCCTTTATTCTCCCATCTTGGAATGTCAGGCTACAACGGACCTCCCTCACTACGATCCGTTTCCGAGAGTCACTTGCTGTCCTTCATTTCCACTGTAGACGTGTTCGATTCATGCCTTCCGGGAATTCCCATCCCTTGCCGCGAACCGGCGATATTTTATCGGTTCGATGTTGAACCCCTCGCCCTTTCGATCTCGATTTTGACCCTTCTCTATCAGCCGGCGAGGGTTGCCCTAAGAGGTTCAGCGAGCTTATGAACCTCAATGATAAAACAGTTCGGAACAGCTTCTCGGGAGAGTTGCGGAGCCCCTCAATCGAGACAGTCTTACTGGCCCACAGCGCACGGTCGGAGCATTGGAGTCCCGCTTCTGAAACTCAAGTAAGCATCGTGACCACGGGGTCACCCGGAGGAATTTCACCTTTCTTCCCGGTTTGATTATCTTTGATCATTTTATGAAAGATCAAACCGAAAAACGGTTGATCTGTAAGTGAGGCGTGGAGCCGTTTTAATTTGCTGAAGATGCAGAACTTGCACACTCTACCGTAGAGTCCTGGTTAAAGATCCATCCGCAAAACGAACCCGCTCAGAATCCCATCTTTGCTTACAATAAGTCCGTCGATCCAAAGGCAGAATAACGTAATGTTCGGCTAAAATTACCAAATACGAAAGAATGAAATCTTACTCCCATTGATTCCCATTCACACCCTCTGAGCCCTTAACTATACTGTTTGCTTCGGCAGTTCTTCTGATCACGTTGGAAAGCTATTTAGTGGGAAAGAGAGGACGTTTCCATCCTCTGCTAGCGAGAAGGGATCTCCCGCGCTTCTGAAACGCCCCACGGAGTCAGTGGTTACTTTACGCGTATCTTCAGATCATGAACGAAGAGCTCAGATTATCCGAGGGCCATACGATCTCTTATGGGCGCCAATTTTGAGCTTCTTTGGAACGAGCGGAATTTCTGTTCTCGGTCATGCTGTTTCCAGTGGGTTCTCCAGTATTGCCAACGATCGGCTATGCTCAGATCAGCATGCGGGTTGTACGATCAGGAATCATCAAGCCGGATGGAATATCAGACTCAGCTCCGTTTGCATTTCAGATATCACACGATTCAGAACTGAGCTGCCATCGATTAACGAGTGGATCAAGCCCCCCTTCGATTTCTTCGGTGTGGATCCGCTCCCTCAGAAAATAGACAGACCGACGGAAGAATAGTTTCACCAATATGCATTCAGTCGCATTTCTTCCCCTCGTGGTGTCATTAGTGGCTTATGGTGAGTTTTGTCAATCGAATGCGATCAATGAACGGGCTCGGATCAGTTCAGAAACTGTAATTCCTCGGATTTGAGTGACGGTCGCGAGCCAAGTGCTTGTCCCACAATCAGATGGCTCCCTGGATGGCGGGGTTGAATACTAGGTCCGAATGATGAATTCAATGCTTTCTTGCCCGTTCCAGCCTGCGCTGATCCTGGAACGAACTCAGCGAAATGCGTGCGACGAACAACGGAGGATGTCATCGCTTTTCAGCATGTGATGATGAAGGTTGTCATGAACGGAGAAATAATCAAACGTGGACTTGTACCGCAGAAGGAAGCGGTTCTGAAATTGGCCGAAGAAACATTCCAGGAGGTCGCAGCCGCGTGAGTTCTCTTCCTCTGTACTCTTTCCTTCTGTCGCACACCCTTTTGACAACGATTCCCCTTCCATTGTCACAGAAACTGAATGTTCACTTTTGCGCCATTCCGTATCGGCATAGAAGACGTCTCGATTGTGTCATCGCCGATATCTTAGGCGCTCTTGTTCACAATCCTTATTTGTTCCTTGCAGTTCTCGCGCAATGGCAACTTCAACCAGCATGAATGATGTCGCTGTTAACAGAGCCAGAGTCTTGAAGATTCTTGAAAACAGGGTGCCTGATTGGAGAGCAAAAATAGAGAACATTCTCGAAAAAATCCCTGATGAGCCTGAGACGAGGGAATCCAAGACTGAGGAGATGACCCACTTCGTGCTCTCTGTTGCTGACTCAAAACTGCTTAGAGGAATAGAGAGGTCTGTTGAGGGATGCTTCTGAGTAGATGAGATCCTATCGAAATGTCAGCTCAGAATACTGTTTTGAACTCGGAGTCTGTCTCCCTGCTCTCTGAGGGATCTTCTTCTGTTGTTTCTTCTGAATTCCTCCTGGGAGCAGCGCTCTGCGCCTTCTTCCATTCAGTCCCACGACAATAAATCGAACACGGCCCAATTATGAAAACGAGTCTCCTTTCCATAGAACTTCTGTTGAATTCGCGATCTGCCGGTGTTCCTTCCACCGACAACAAAGCTTTGAACATAATGAATGGTTTTCAGTTGCCCTAGTTACTGAGAGACCCTTGAATTGAGGTACCCGAACAATTTTCAAAATATTGAGACCAATCTCGAGTGATTGCATCCACGTAAACTTTCAGATTCGAACAAACGAGATTTTGAATGGGAACTTTATGTGCATTCCGTGAGCAAGGGTATCGTGTCGGTTTGATGGTGGCGCTTTGGATCGAATGTGGGGATTCACACGCTGAGAAACAGAGTGAGAGTTCATTGCAACAAGGACTCGTATGGAGACTCCTGATTTATTGCTGTGTACAAATGTATCTCCCTATTTACAAATTTACATGTCCTCTATGCTCCATTTGTAGGCCTGCTCTTCATTCGCAATTTTTTCATTCTTCATAGACATCATCTTAACTTCGAAACCGTTGGAACGATCGACACCATCCCAGCGATAGCCCGGCCAAATGTTATACCGATTTGGTGGAGGTTGAGGTCCGTTGTAGCGCGGTCTGCTTGGCTCAGCCTTTGACGTTTTTTTCTTTTTCAAGAAGGCCAACATCGGGTCGCCCTCTCTGTCCACCTGTGAGAGTAAAGAACAATAATATAATTACAGTATGGCTTGGATTAAAGCTGAGACAAGAGCCGTTCGACATTTCGTGTCTGCAGCAGTCTACAGAGAACGTGAAGTCGAGCATAGAGTTCTGAGCTCCTCGAAAAGCGCAATTATCACTGGACGGGAGTTCTCGCACTTTATGTTTCACAAAAACCACTTACCGCTTTGAGCCGCTCCTCCAGATCAACGTCATTCGCATCGCGCGCAAGGGGCTTGTTCGCTTCCATCAGGACGTCTTCGATGTGCGCCTGCTTCTGCTGTTGTTGTACGATGCCGGCTTGCCACTTGTCGTAAATAGCTTTCCGCCGGGCTTCCTTCTCTGCCTGCTCTTTCTTAGCGGCAGCTTCCTGTTCATTCTTCTGGTTTCGGCTCAGTCTGGAAGGGACTCGAAAAAATTCAATTCCCGCTCTTGCTCATTGACCGCAACATTGGACACTCAAACTTCATGAAGGAGGCGTTCAAATTAGAAACGCATGATATCTTCGGCTTTTCAGAGAACGGAATTACATTGAGCCTTATGTATGAAGAACCTGGATGTAATGATAACTTACGACACAGTTTGAGGGCCATCGATAACTTCACACGCTACAATCTCTCGATCGTTATTTACAGGTCTACGCGGTCGCCGCGGCGGACTTTCGATGTCGGAGCTTTTGCTCGACGATGCTTTCGTTTCCTTTTTCCTCCTAGGCGGACTCTCATCGGAGTCCCTTCTCCTCGTTCGTCTTTCACCTGTTGATGAATGACCATCATTAGCATCCCCGTTTCCAAATTCACTCTGCGGTCGTCGCAGCAGCAAGCTCTGAGTGCCTAGAGAACTCACTTGTTTTGCGTCTGGGAGGGCTTTCATCAGATGAGTCTTTTCGTCCTGCAATAGAAGAGTTTGGAATAAGAATCGATTCATTCGATCATGACGACGGAGCGCTAATTCGATTGTTGACTGCTATCAGAATTGAGGACTTGGATACAATCGGGATGAAGGAGAACCTACTGCGTCTCGGCGGACTTCCGTCTGGAGAATCCCGTCTAGCTGCAAATAAATTTTAGACAAGATCAGCTGATTGGGTCACAACAAGGAAGCACTGGCTCGTGATCAATCGTGTACATGAAGCTGTGGATTTTTCACTCGAGAATGCCGTTCGTGAAATTCGCCGAGATTGGAGGAAATTGCCGAATTTTAATCTTCGAAGACCACTTAAGGAACATGTAGGGAGAAAATCAAGAAAACTGTTTTACCGTTTCGTTTGCGAGGCGGGCTCTCGTCGGAAGAATCTCGGCGTACTGAAATCGTGAAGGAAGCAGTGAGAAAACTTTCCAAACGCATGAACCGCATCGTGAGGAGAGATGACAGCTCGGACCTCGTTGTGATGATTCCAATGAATTCACCCATACTTTGATCACTTCTCGATAAATACCTCTTATCGTTCCCCGTGGAGGTGAACCTTCGTCCGAAGAGTCGCGCCGATTTCTGCGTCGTGGTAAATTTTCATCGTCGCTGTCGTAATCATGGGATTTCCTGGAACTGAATGGAGTAAGCTAAGTACGGACTCAAACTCCTGAATTCGGCACAAGAACTCGCTTCTTACAGCGCAATTTGTTCGAGGAACGACACTTCATATGGGAACACTCAATTCGAAGCAGATGGCGTTCATACCTGACGTCTTGGAAAGTTTTCTTGAACGATCGCATTTCAAGCGGCCGCTCATCAATGATTTCTGCCACCTCAGGCGCATCTTCTCTGATATCTTCGACCGCAGGGTCGTCGCAGTCCGAACCTGATGAGAGAACAGACGAACTCAGAAAACTGCTCGAACGTTGTTCCAACCCAAAGTCACATATTCTCAACAGCACATCGGAACCATAATTGAAGGAGTGATTTTGACTCCTGGAATGTCTACTTACCGGCCTTGACATCTTTGAGGTCGACGTTAGCGTCGAAAATTTTAACATTTGGGTTCTTAGGTACTCGTTTAACTTTGCGAACTTTCTTTTTCTTAGTTTCTTCACCGCTCTCCATATACTTCTTGAGATACTCCAACTTTGAGGCGGCCATGGCGTTCGGGAATGCTGAACTCCAAGTCTTCAGATGAGAAACCTGAAACCTTTCGGTTTCCACCTCCGTCCAATTTCACGCAGAACTTCGATCAAGTGTTGAACATTCGATATCGAATTACGAAAATCGTATTCGAAAACAAAGGGAGAGTAGGGGAGAGGGAGCTGAGCGCCGGTGAAAGATGTTTACAAACAAAACCTCCGGTCAAGAAAAATTACTCGGTTCCGGGAACGACCGCAAGTTTTCAAATCATATTGAGCCCTCAACGCAAATCGGAGAACGAAATGATTATCGAAAATTCCGCTACACGGAGTTCCGCAAGAAGATGCGGATTGGTTTCCTGAACGAAATTTCGAATTTTCGCGGTCGCGGGTCCGAGCAGAAGCGTAGGGCGCAGACGATATCTGTGTCGAGAAAACACTGCGTCGAGCAACAGAGAGTACCCGGCAGGCGTACCGGAGGGACGCAGAACTGGTTATTTTGTTGTCAACTATCTTGAAGTAATAATGGATTTCCAGCATCGAGCTGGTGGTAAAACAGGAACCGGAGGAGTTGCCTCATGGAGCGAGAGCAACCGAGACCGTCGCGAGCGGCTGCGCCAGCTTGCTCTGGAAACAATCGATCTCCAAAAGGATCCTTATTTCATGAAAAACCATCTCGGTAAGTCAACTCTCAGTAATAAAAGCACATGCGAAAAGTAACTCCTGTTTTCACGCATTGCGTTTCTTCGGAGGGTTGAGCGATGGTCGGAGACCCCGAAGTCTCATTGATCAAATTTCTTTTCAGGATCTTATGAATGCAAGCTGTGTCTTACTCTACATAACAATGAAGGCTCATATTTGGCGCACACTCAGGGTAAGAAACATCAACAGAACCTCGCTCGCCGGGCGGCGCGTGAGGCCCGAGACAATCCCGTCCAGCCCGCCCCGGCGAAACCTCGCGTCGATATCAAAAAATTCGTCAAGATCGGACGACCCGGTTACAGGTTCGTACACATGAAACGTGATGCGTTTGATGGAGAAGAAATGTTTGTATATGGGGTGTAACCGATGATCCTTCTCTTCCAAAGGGTGACGAAACAACGAGATGCGGAAACCGGACAACAGAGTCTGCTTTTCCAAATCGACTATCCCGAAATTTCGGACAACATCGTTCCCCGTCATCGGTTCATGTCAGCGTACGAGCAGAAAATCGAACCACCGGACAGGAAATGGCAGTACCTGCTTTTTGCGGCGGAACCGTACGAGACGATAGCATTCAAGGTACAGTGATTTCGATCGCATCCTCTCGATCGTGTTCATTTCAAGAAATCGTGAACTCTCTATGCTCTCTGATGAAACCCATTCCAATATCAGATCCCGTCTCCCGCAGGTTCCATCGAGGGAAGTTGACAAAAGCGACTCCGAGCGCTTCTGGACATTGTGGAACAAGGAGACGAAACAGTTTTTCTTACAATTCTCTTATAAATTGCCAAAACCTGTATTTTGAAGCGCTTCCAAAAAGAATAATAATGATACGCTCTATGTACAGAAGTGCAAGTGTCTTTTCCATTCGGCTATATATGTGTATGAATAACAATGCAGTCGCCTCATGAATTCCAATCAAGGTGTCTATCGTGCTGCCTAAGCCGGCGCGAAACTTGGTTGTTTTAACGACGTTGCTCTTCGGGAGCTAGCCTCAGAGCGTTCAAGCCACGATCCCGGGATTCTTTCGACGAATTCCTGACAAGTAAAGGCCAGATCAATTTTTCTACGTTCCTTCAGATTCTGCTCACGGCTGGAGCCATAGAGTCTGACCATCAGGGTTCCCATCCTTCCATTGCTCCGGAAGATGATAGTTCACGCCGAAAAACGAAGTTTTTCGATAGAAACTTGGAGAAGCTTCTGCTACCCTCCCGCCTCCTGTCGTGATGCCGGCCCCTAAAGATGGGCAACCTAAAGATAAGAACGTATGTGTATCTGACGTAATGTCGAAAATGGACCAGATCGGTGTAGGTACCATCGGTGAACCACCAGCAATGTCTCATTTGCCGAGTCAGTTGGAGTCTTTCTGTTCCTTGCAGCATAGTACGGAAGATAAGGACACCGCTACCTCGAGAACTGGGCCAAGACAGTCCTGCTTGAAATTTGGTATGTTTTAGTGCTCCTTTCAGCTATCAGAAATTACCGCTTCATCCAGTGTGCCTCTACACAGATCAGTGCAAACCGAGACATGGTCTCGGTCAGTGAGCTTTCCTGAATTCGGAAGGGAGTCAAGGAGTCGGAACGACTCCGAATATACCGCCGACCTATGGACCAATCGAGAGATTTATGCCGAAGTTATGGGGTCTTCATCAATATGCTCAATGAATCTTCTGCTTTTTGCAGCGGCAGCCATGAGCGTTGACATGACCGAGAGAGACCCTACAGACGACGGGTGCCATTTTTATGCAGACGGCAATATTCACGAAGGTACGCAGACATGGACATCCTATGCTTCAAAATTTAAAGATTTAACCAAGATTTTTCTTCTATCCTAAACAGATGAGTACTTGAGGAAGCTCGATGGTGTGAAAGACCTCTCGAAGGTGGCAGCCGCGCGGAAGAAAGCAGGTTCGGCCCCGAAGAAAGAAGGGGCTAAGGGTTGATAGAGTCATGTGGTCACGATTGATGGACATATATCAGGACGAAAAATTGCATCGTATTTTCTCTCTCCCTCTCTCGAATGCAATTATTCCGATAAAGAGTTTTGAAGTTCTCCGTAGGTGAACTCTCGAGGGCTGCTCATTTTTCTTGCAGTGCTGCTCTTCCTGCACTTCCTTCCCGGATCTCTATTTTGTCAGGGATGCGGGTCAACGATTTTCGAATCGTTCAGTATTTCGGTCTCCGTTTCCTTTAGCGTTCACTTGATCTGATTTAATCTGAGCACCATCGTCGTCTCCTGACTCCTTCTACAAATAGAACGGACGTCAAATTATTTGGAGTGTCACCAGACATAAGTTTCCATCGACGCGTTTTATGCATGATCCCAATATATCAGTCAGATCTCTCGGTCAAATAATTCAGCTGGAACAAATCAGTATTAGTTCATCTTGAGGCTCTGGATCCTACACGAGGAAGATGAGTTACGATGCTGCTCTGCATCGATGCCCATTTCAGGATTCTGGCCAATCATGGCGGAGATGCCTCTAAGCTCGTCTAACACTCCGGAATAGCGCGGTAATTAGAAAAAGAGAGCGAGCGCCACCGCAAATGGACTCGAATCGATCATTCTCCAACGAGCTCATCGAGTCAATAGGTTCCTTCGAGAGCCTCAAGGGTCCTCTCCCCTTTGGATTTCGCCACCGCACCGCGGCCACAGGCCGACGGATCCGTCGGGATAAAAACCTGAACAGTCGCTAACTGTTTAGCGAGCCCAGTCTCCTTCAATCGGAGATCCGTGCATAGGACGCCTTCCCGCGCTGCTCTACATCCAGAGGAAAGAAGCACTTTGGAGTCTGCCCGATTCAAGCCAGCGCAGCGTCTGCTGCGAGCCCAGCTGTTGTTGGTAAACGCGCGAGAAACACAGCCTAGGCCGTCGGTCGGTCTTCTGACAGTCAGGTCGCATTCGAGGTGGAGCTCTGCTATCGTGCTCTCCGACGAGAATCGAAACAGAAATCAGAAGGATGGCGGCCTCCATGGATAACATTCCGAAGGATCTCAGGAATCTGAGAGCGTGTATGCTCTGCTCACTCATCAAGGTAGGTTGTACCCGCGGGTTTAGAGATCCGAACTTGTCGAGTTTGAGACGCAGAATTTCCGAAGAGAAGTGTTTCATCATATAGATTTTATCGTCTCTGAAATCCACTCGCATCTTGTAATCCTCTTCCAAGCATTCGCCAGATTCTAACCCTAATCGCCTGTGTTTGACGTTCGAATTCTGAAAACTATGACTCTTCCTTACAGTCTACTGATCAGTTTGAACACCTCGGATGTGAAAACTGCAACAAATATTTGCAGATGAGAGGGAATCGCGACCAGGTGTATGCGTGCACCTCGACACGCTTCGACGGCATGATTGCTTTGATGCAACCTGAGGACAGCTGGGTCGCCAAGTGGCAGAGATTGAGTGAGCACCTTGAAGAGCTAAGGCGGAAACTTTCCTACTTATATGATTGGTCTTCGAATTCTCTCAGACTATTTGTATCCGTATACTCGGAAACTCATATGAAGAACTTTCCAGCGCATCGTATCCCCGGAATATACGCGATTTCGGTGTCAGGACGGTTGCCTTCCGGCATGATTCGTGAATTGAAGAGCAGGGGCATCACGTACCAATCCCGAGACATGAGTTGAGCTCTAGTTTGTCTAATTACTTGTGAAAATGCGCACATTAAATCTTCTAATTTCACACTGTTTCTCTTATTTCCCTGACGGGTTTTTGAATGCGAATAGTTTGAAAACGCCTGACACTTTCACCGAGTAAGAGTAGATTCTCATCTAGCCGTTTCATAGAGCACCAGCGAGGTTCTCATGAGAATCTGTAAAGCCAAGTATCTCAAGAAGAAGTTTTATACCAGCCGGCGACGAAAACAAAGACTGTCTGGATAATATTTCATCTTTTAAACTGGAGAGCTCTTTGTTCTCGCAGTTATCCACTGGCTTCGAATGTTCGCGTGGGAAGCGACGAGAGTGCGCCGCTCCTCGCGCATCCTCAGGGCTCCTAACCCCGGATGAAGCTCTCGCTGAGTCGGTCCAAAAACTGCTCACAAATTGGAAGCCAAGATCGAACGTCTAGAAGAAAGCCAAGTCCAAGTCGAATGATAGGACAGTCTTTGGCAATACAATTCAATCCCAATTTGCTTAATGTGTATTCGACAAAATGATCATAGGACGAGTTGCGAATTTGCCAGCCACCGCAGTCTCATGAACCATGGGTCATGTCTCCCCCCACAGCCTCTCCCAGCCCATAGACCTCCATTGCAGCGATCATCATCATCGAACGCCCCCCCTTCCGACAGAAAATCCTGTATACGCGACTGGAACCAGGCACTTTCATGGAGCGGGCGTCGAGTTCAGCGCCAGCGTTTTACGGGAAAAACTATCGACTTCAGAAAGAGCTTCTCCGGTGTTCTGGCTGGAGAACGCCTCTAGCAAACTTTCAGCTTTGAAACGGGAGTCGTAACGGAAGATGCGAACAAATAGAGACGACCTTCTTCATTTGGAGGTCGGATTTCCAGCTGTCATGCATGCTACTCAGCACTCTTCATGCGAAGCGCAACGGAAACTTCGAATCTGAGCGCAAACGACGAGGATTCACTCGTTCGGCGGATCGGAAAATAAGTATGACTCTTATTTCCTTAAAGAACCCCTCGAGAAGTCTCAGAAGCAGTCGACTATCAATGCTCATGTGCTCCGAATGTTATAGTATTCGGTGTCTGGTTCAGTGAGACAAAGCTGCTGTCCCCTCCCCCTGGGTATGCCACTGATTTTGAGTCATTGAGCCAAACATTAAGAACTGATCCGGAGCGAAACACGGAGGAAGTCTTTGAATTTGGCGCCAAACAAGGGGGAAGGGTACCACGTGCGCGACGTAAACAACATCAATTTCGAACACATGCTGTCTACCCGAAGCGCAGGCTTCGAAGTTGCTCGAATAGTTCCATCCGAATGATGTTTTGAGGCTGGAATTGTGATCCCTATTAGTTAACCCTCAACATGGGGCGAGAAGAGCTACGCTTCAAGGTGAATATACTGTTGGGTTTGGAAATCAGAAGAGCAACATTTTCTAGGGTCTAAATCTCGGGTCACTCATTGATGAGCTCACAAACTCATCTAAATTACTCGTCTTCGAGGAATTCGAATGAAACTCACCTTTTATACCTAAATCATCGCATCGATCAGAAACATTTTATCTCCTTTCTAATCGTCCTCCAGTCGTTCTCCGAGCGTGTTGCCTCCATAAGCGTCGATGTCATTCATCGCATTAACCGGCGCGCGGCAGATGAACCATGTTCTGAGACACACTTCAAAGAGGTCCTGGAAAAATGGACTGAGCTTAATTGCACCCAGGATTTCGCCCAACTCGTGGATCTAGTCGGTCCAGATGTCGATACTCTACCTCAACTTGTTCTCGCCAAAGATGGTAACCGTCTGAAGTCAATCTGAATGTGCGGCATCTCCAGTCATTGAGACAAACTCTCGAGTCGCATAACGATTTTCGTTTTCAGGAATCATCAAGTTGCTGCAGCAGCAGCTGTCACAAAAGAATTCATCGTGCCTGGAACCTAACCTGGAATTGGTTGTGGCCCTAGCTCGAGACTTGCAAGAGGATTTCTATCCTCAATTCGCCTCCTTCTTCAAAGTTATCACCGAAACTCATCTGCAAGAACGGAATGCGGAAGTCATCGAACAGGTTTTCACCTGCTTGGCGTATCTCTTCAAATTCCAATGGAGGTACCAAGGAAGTCCATTTTCTCTGGGTTAAATTCTGATGTTTATCACCGTAAGCGCCTCATATCAACCGTCAATGATGCTTTCGATTTCAGATTCATGGTGAAAGACATAGAACAAGTGTTTGTCCTCTACGAGCCACTTCTGTCTGAGAATCACAAGGATTACATTAAAGCTTTCGCAGCGGAGAGTTTCGCTTTCCTGATGCGAAAAGTTCAAGACAAGGCTGCTCTCCTGAACCTTATATTCGATCGTGCTGATGAAGATGAGGGATTTGCTAGAGGCTTCGGTGTCCTCCTTTTCGAGATGCTCAAAGGTAGTTGAAATCGGTCAGCTCCTAGAAAGTCGAGATCTCTTATAATAATTGACTTGATTGTCGATGCTCGTTTTGTGAGAATCAGAGAGAGAATTATAACCTTGACTCCGATTGCGAATAAGCCTATGTTGCTCTGTAGGAGTGAAGACGCGACTGCACTCTTGTTCGGAAGAAGTTTTCCCATTGATTTTGCGAAGGTTAGCTCACAAAGGTGAATCAAGTGAGTCGCGGCTGACGATTGTGAAGACAATGTTGGATCTATTGTGCAACCACGTTGCTACTGAGAACATGGGTTTCGTTTTGAACACCTTAAAGGTAAAACTTAGCTGGAACGCAATGGTTATGAAAGTTCTGATGATAATCAAAGTCCTCGGTAGAGTCTCGTTGATGGTACCTAACTCGACGCGGTTTCAACTTTCCATTACAGGACGCTCTGCTCAGCCCAAAGGCTCTATCCGCCAGTCATTACGCTGCATTGTGTCAATGCTTTGGGGAAGTGGTGTCTTTCAAGAACGGTGAACTTATTAATGACCCCGACGACGTCTGTCACACACTTGAAGAATCGATCAACCGTTGTCCGGATGAAGCTTTTCCGCATTTCTTGGACACTCTCGCCATAGTCGTGAGTGACCATTCATTTACGCTTTGGGTCGTGAATCGCGGGATCACTGTTCAAGACTCGTGATAAAATTGAATGAGTCCGAGCGTATTCGGTGTATCTCCCGGGAGTCGCCACCTCAACCCATTGCACGCGACGACAAATCGCGTTTAGACTGTAGTGCACAGTTCAGGCGAAGATCAAGAGGTCGAGCTGTTTTCGTCCGCCCAACTAAATGACGTTTAATCAAAGAGTTTCATCTTCCAGCTCTCCACTTGTGAGGCCCGAGGCGCCTCGGAAGAATCCCTGTCGTCTGTTCTCGATACCTTTGTGACTTCGAAACAGAAGACTCAGGAGGATGCTCTTTCAGACATGTTAGAACGATTGTCGAAACTCACCTGCTTTCTGAAGGTTATAAGAGCAATTATTTTGTGCGAAATCTTGACTTGTTCGATTTCCTTTTGGAAATGTCAGTAGGTTGTTCTGTATGAATAATCATTCCTTAAATGAAGAATTTCTTTGCAATTTCAGTATGTTGTGCCGAGATTTTGGAAGTATTGCGAAAAACTGCATCCTGACGAGGCTTTACATCTGCTCACGAGACTGGAATCTTTAGCAGCGACCAAGATCCTCTGCGGATCGGATATAACCCACTGGAAACCACTCAGCCACCTTGATAATTTATCCGAGTCACCTCTGGTTGCTCACATCACTGAAGGATTACGGCTGAAGAGGCGTACTGTGAAGAATAACCGCGACTTGGAGCGCTTCTGGGAATCGTGCGTTCTTGCTCGTCATCTGCGCGGAATCAAATTCGAAGATGTTGCAGTACCAGAGCTTCGCAATTCTCTTGGGTTTCTGTTGGGCGTCGATTCGGATGAGATTTCTGAATTGATCCTCGTTTGCGTCCAGGAATGTGTGCGGTCTCTGGTTTCTTTCAAGGAGAAAGTCGACCCACGGAGCCTAATGCCGTTGTTGAAATCTTTCAAAAAACCTACCGTTCTGAGGTCAATGGATCTGGCACTGCAAAGCTTTGGAAAGAAGAAAAAAGCGGCCTTAAGAAAAGATATGTTGGAGGAACTGTGGTGGCAACTGGCGTCGCCCCATGCCGTCATGAGATTTCTGGCATTGAGGATCCTCTCCCACTTCGAACCGCCCGAGGATGAAGTTCCCAAGGGCAAGATCGCTGTATGTCGATACATGCTGGCCTTGGAGAGCGTCGCCGTGACTGTTCAGGAGTTCAAAAACCGAACGAACCTCATGGAAAAGCTTCGATTCGAAACGGTCTTGAAATCCTCTATCGAACCGAGCATGTGCCGCTGCACCCTGGCATTCCTCTTCGGACAGCTATACATTAACTTCAGTCAACTGTGGCCCACAGTCAAGAAACTGATAGCTTCATACTCCGAGTATGAAAAGTTCTGGAATATTTTCGATCAACATCTGGGAGAAACATCGAATGTCATACTTGGTATCACTGCTGGCGACGATGATGTCGTGGACGAATTGCTGGGCAATGCAACACTCAGGGAGGTGATCAACGTCAGAGAGACCTTCGAGAATACAGATTATGAGCTCCATAGATTCTCTCTTTGGAACATCATCGAGCTCGTCGACAACTCTGCCGTTGTTAGCGAAACACCCCGTCGTCATTTTCTCGAACTCTACGACAAGGAGTTCAGACCGAGGTCTGACTTCATTGCGAGTGAGAACGTTCTCAAGGTGGAGGAAGCCGATGATGTAATGGAAGTGGATGAAGAACCAAAAATTGTCGCGAAGGATCTCAAAGTCGACGATGAGGGAGCTATTATCATCGACGAGGACAGCGAAGACGATCTGGTGCAAAATGACAGTGCAAGTGTCAGCGGTGAGGTTCACAGGAAGAAATCACGAGCTGCCAAATATGGTACTGCCGCTGGTCGATCGAAGTTGAGGATTGGCCTATCGAAGAACCCTATGAAATGTCTTCAAGCGGCTCTAACCGCTCTGTCGAAGTCCGATTTTAGGAAAGTTGACGATCGAGAAAGTCTCGAAGCTTGTTTCACGGACCTCTTGATGCTCCCTAACGCCGCCATCCAGAGGTCGGCCTTGGAATGTCTTTTTGCTTGCGGTAAGTAGCTGATAATTCTCGGTCTCTCAACTGTCAGCTTTTGATTGAGACAGCTCATGGAAAGATTTCTGCAGGTAAAAAGATTCTTCTCGGACACAAAGAGAACCTCCTCAAACTTCTCGACGATAAAGAATGGATGGGTGTTCTGAACGACTGTTTCCTCGCCAACCGGCCCGCGGCACCTACCGATGAGCCCAACCAAGAGGGTCTTAGTTCTTCTGAGAGGAAAAAATCTACGAAATCGCAGCAATCGTTATCCGAAAAAGATAGGAAGAAGGTTTGTAATACATAACAGAATTTCAAGCGAGACGATTCAATAGTTCCTCACACAGATCATTTCAATCACCTTTTTCGATAGCAGTGACAGTGGTTTTGAACGTTGTCCCACCATCTCTCGTCCTTCTAGATCTTGCCGTATGTTATGAGACTCCTTTTCGGGCGGATGATCACGAAGAAAACAGGGCACCGATCGAAGTCAAGAGCTGTTCTGAAGCACGCTGCGGTTCTCCGATTCCTGGCGAGCTCCCGAGAATCGGATCTTCTCTACTTCATCGAGCTGGTGCTCCTTCCCTTGAAGAGATTTTTCAATATGGACTTCGCTGCAAAGCCCACCGCTGAGGTTCTACAAGCGGTCACTTTCAATCCGGAGTCGGCGATGCCAGTCCGACGTCTGAGACAGTGAGTTCATTGACAGGGGCTCGTAGTGACTTTGGTTCGGGATGTAATGGAGGAGACTCTTTCGTGGGAGCAGTTGAAGCAGACATCGACATTCGCGCGAATAACATGTTTCCTGCTCGTCATCTTTGCAGGGTGCTGACCAACGTGAAACACGTCCTAAACCACATGGCTGGAGTTCTCCCAAGTTTTCTTCCTCTGCTTCTCCGAGCGGTTCTAGCTGTGCTGCAATACTTCAACATAGTGCTCGATAGAGCTTACGAAGTCAACAGACTCTACCTACAGTCGTTGAGGCGCATCCGTTTGCACTGTGTGGATATCGTGCACATGTATTTTAATGACCTTGACCACTATGCAATGGATATCGATGATATTCACCTGTTCTTCGAAGCCTATGTCTGGCCCTTGCTGATAGACCAGAGCACGAACAACACGGACGCTGAAGCCAGACTTTACCGTTTAGTGAACTGCTTCGCGGCAAAAGAGCGTCTCCAGATCCTTCTGGCGCTGAGAAACCGGAAAGACATCACTAGGACTATCATGTCCGACCTCATGGTCATTCTCGAATCACCTACGACTGCCGTGACAGTCAATAAGAAGATAAGAAGCACGGTCCGACTCCTCTTGAGTGAGGTCGAGACCGGGATCGGAGCCGTCCCGATTGAGTATGATCCCGATGAGGTTGAACTGTCGGACGTCACGGAAGCCTCACTGGGTCTCCGAATCGTGTTACCCTATTGTTTCATTCTGCTCAAGAGACCCTTCAGTAAAATGGAAACCTCCAATGAAACTCTAGATCCAACCGACCGTTTCATCCTCTACAAACTCAGCAAATACAATAATGACCCGACGCTGGCGAGCCACTTGCTGTCGGTGATCGTGCCCAATTTCTCCACCGAGAAGAGAATAAATAAGGCTGTCGAAGACCGAGGTCAGTTCGAAACTTTGACGATCATCAAACACGTCGTCGGCCTGGCGGACTCCGTGGAAAAGGTTTATCTTCCACTGAGCCGTTTGTGGAGCTCAGTCACCGACAGAAGCGGGCGGAACGTTCTGGTAGAAATCTTTGAAATTCTCTCGAAGAGAGTGCTGGGCGTCAATCAAGCCATCTGCGACATCGTCAAAAGTGTCAACTCTTGGGATCCACGCTTGGCCGAGGAGCCTGACTACCTTCGTCGGATCAGAGGTTTCAGGGAACTCGCGAATTTGATCGAAGCGATGAAAACTCCCGAAGTGAATTCGGCACTTCCACTCATCCATAATTGTCTTTATGCTTCATTGAACAGCGATGACTTGTCGTTGAGAGATGCTTCAACTCACGCTCTCACGAAAATCATCACTTTCTGTCACGACCTCCTCGGTGAAGGTCACGAAACCTTTTTCCGAACCTGCGTTGAGCAAGAGATCTATGCAGGTCTCCGCAGAGGATTACGGAGTCCCAAAGAAAACACTCGGCACGAAAGCATAAAACTGTTGGCGCATATTCTCTCCACTTGCAACGATCGCAAACTTTTTGAAGAACTCAAGAGCTTCCAAGATCCAGAGAGAGAGAAAGATTTCTTCGAATGCATCATTCACGTCCAGGTGAGTCGGTCGATTTGGATTGTCGCTCGTACACTTTTTCGATCCAACATTGCTTGTGCAGTCCTGATTGAAGAACTTCCTGATCGCCTGATTCTTGCAGATTCATCGTCGGGCCCGTGCTCTGAATCGTCTGTCTCAAGTTTTGATGAAGCGATCTGTGTCCCACCGAATCGTTGACGAGGTTTTCTTGCCCCTTACGGAATCGTTCTTGCTCAAAGACGAATACTCCAAACAGAATATCGCCGAAGCCGCTATAGAAAATTTGGGAGTCTTGGCTAGAAAACTTCACTGGAAACGCTATGCACGGCTTCTCGAAAAGTACATCGCTCTATTGGGGAACAAAGAGCTCTGTGCTGTGAAATCAAATCAAAAACTCGTTGTTAAGATCGTGGTCACCATACTAGACGCATTTCATTTCGATCTGAGTCAGCTGGTGACAATGTTCGAAGAAAACATGACCTCGCTGTCCTACGGCAGAATGAGTTTGAAGGACAAGATGGCTTTGCCGGCTCCCGATGTGCCGATCTCTTTGGAGACCGAAGCCGACCTCGAGGACGAAGGCGAAGAGCAACTGAGGGCTCTGCCGATCGAGAAAGCGTCGGATTTGCCTCCGGATGGAACGATCACAGTCGTTGACGTGAAAATCGGAAGAGACATTCTCATCACCCTGAAAGATCTCTTGTTGACGCGTCTTCAAACGGCTATTGTGAGGAAGGTGAGCGAATCTGTGCACTCCAGCAACGGTTTTTCACTAAAACAAGATGTATTGGATCTCTGTAGTTCCATTGACTGGGCGCTTCTTCCAGGGTTACTACTCTCAAGACGAAGATGAAGACGACGAAGAAAGCGATGTCCTACGGGTTCCGATAGCGGTTGCCATCGTCAAACTTCTCAGTCTATTGCCCAGCAAAACTTTTCTGCGCAAGAATCTTCCTTCCGTTCTGCTGAAAGTAATCGTATTCCTCAAATCAAGACTCCTGCCCGTGAGGGACACCGCAAGAGCTGCTTTGGTCAAAATCATCCAAATTTTAGGGCCGTGGTAAGTTTCCATTCGATGACATCCAAGCCGGTTTCTCATTGAATTCAGCAAATCTCTAACTAGGACGATCTTGTATTTCAGTTATTTGAAATATATGATCCGAGAAATGCGCTCGTTGCTGACGCGTGGTTTCCAGCTGCACGTGCTCTCGTACACAGTTCATGCTGTTCTAGAAGCCGCGCGTTCTCAGATGGAGAGCGGAGATCTCGATGAGTGCGTTGAGGACTTGTTGGAGATTTGTATGCAGGAGCAGTTCGGGATCGTTGCCGATGAGAAAGACGTCGCTGGAATCACTGCTAAAACCGATGAGGCTAAAAAATCGAAGTCCGTCGATATGCTAAAGATTTTAGCTGCCGTTGTCTCCGACGAACAACTACAAACTGTTCTCGACACGGTCGAGCACAAGTTATTGAGTGGGAATAACGCAAAAACAGTCACCAAGTGCGAAAAGATTCTCGAAGCAATCGGTCAGGGCATCGAAACGAATGAAGGATTGAGCAAAGCTCGTGTCCTCATCTTCTGTTTTAAGCTCCTGAATGAAAATACGACCCGACTGCTCGTAACGGACCCCGTACTGGCTAAGGAACTAGAAGCAGAAAATGAGCCGAAAAATGAAACCGCTGAAAAAAGCAAACTACCGTATGAAAAGTGAGACCGTTCGTCCACATCAAACTCTAAAACAATATTTCCCTGATCTCATTCTTTTTTCCATCGGGAGGCATAAATAATTCGGTTTTTCAGGCCAGATGTCTACCTGGTTCCAAAAGCTCCTGTCCGGGGTGTTTCTGCCGTTCTGATCTCTACAAAAGCCAATGTTCACGTTTTGATCGGTGCATCTCTGAAGGTGTTGAGAGATCTTCTGCGCAAGCATCGGGGCCAAGAGATGACTAAGTAAGTCACGAACCTTATATCCATGCATTTCAGGTTAAACCGCCTGATCATCTCATTTCAAACGCTGATTCCGGTTTGTCCGATGCGTTATGATACGAATTTTCACCATTGCAGAATTCTCGATATGTTGAACCCATTCGTCGAGCCTCTCTGCAAATTGCAGCGTTGCTCCTACGTCAACGTTGTAATCGAAGTCATGGTCGTCATACAGCAGTTGCTCCATTACCCGCTACCTGCTTTCGAGGAGAATCTTCCAGTCATCGTGAAAACCTCGATGAACATCATTCATAAGTACCTTGGAACAACCCAGAAAGCTGGACAAAACTACCAGATGCTCGTGGCCGCCTTCAAGGTACGCGTTCATGCGATTTTAAGAATCAGCGATGTGCACTCGATCGGTTTCCAAATTTTTCATTCAAGGCTCCTGACGACCAAGTTCTATTGTAGATGGTTCGCTGCGTTCTCGAGGAGGTCAAAGATGCCCACTTTACTGAAGAGCAGTACAAAATGTTATTGACCTACGTGGAGTCAGATATCTGTGACGTGGAGCGTCAAATCGTCGCTTTCGCTTTGCTCGGGACCATCATAGGGAAAGGAATTAACCTACCAGAGCTTCACAGCCTGATGAAGAAAGGTCAGCGCTGAATACGGCTATCTTTGAAACGCCGCAGCTCAAACTCACCTCACTTTCTCTCGATTCTAAAACAGAAACTTCCATTTACAGTCGCTGACATGTCAATCCAAGAGCCGGTGACAGCCATTCGTAATCAAGCTCGGACAGTTTATCAGAAATATCTCTTCGATTACCCCATTGAACCCAAACTGCGCGAAAAATGCGTGTCGTTCTACTTGGGACAGCTCGAGTACGCGGTGGAAGACGGTCGACAGAGTGCTGCTGAAATGGTCTACCAAATCATCAAACTGTACCCCGAGGTGCGTTCTTCCTGATATCGTTCGCGATGTCATATCCCTTCTATGTGACGGGAGGGACTCCGATGAGAAAACTAATCGCTAGAATGCTTCGTTGCAGTCAATTCTCAACAGACAGAATCTACTCTTCTTCGTGCCTCTAGCAGCAAGTCTCGTAAATGACAGTTCTGTGACAATGAAAAAGATGACTTATGGATGTCTGAAAAGTCTTCTCACCAGACTGAACGATAACACCCGAACTTCGCTGTATTCTCTGACGAAAAAATGGTTGCACGATGTTTCCAAGATTCAGAAACAGTGCCTGGGTGCTCAGGTGCTTGGGTGCTTCGCAGAAGTTGAGGAAGAGAACTTCGAATCTCGTGTTGACGACTGCCTGGAAATCATTGTGCAATACCTCGAGCCAGATGATCCAGATGAAGAGGTCAGATATATCAATCAGTTTCTGATCGTTCTTTCTCTGCTAAACCATTCGTTGACAGAAAACGTGTCACCTAGAAGCGCCACAGTGTCATAAGTCGTTCCCTCATGCTTCGTCCTTGTTTCTTCCAGATGGAATTGGATACGAAGAATGAGCACAACCGAGATCGTCTACTCTTTTTACTTCTCAACAGCACAGTGAAGATTTTCACCCATGTCAAAGTTTTCGATTCGCCCAAACGAGCGGATCTCGTTTCTCAGATCTTGAATTACTGCAAAACATTCTTGTTGCATCCCCATTCCTGGGTGCGGACCGCATCTGCTCAGATTTTCGGTTTGCTTTTCGCTCAGCACCAACCGCAAAGCATTGCTAGCTCGCTCGGTGACAATACGAGTTGGTTATCAAGAGGTGGTCGACAGCTCCTGGATGAACTTATTCTGAATTTCCTTGAGCAGTTCCAAAGTCGTCAGGTCCCACTCGACCTACTGAATCAATTGACGAAGAATCTGCTCTTCCTTGCAAAGGTGAGATCCAAATCGAGCTGAGGTGCCACTTTTTGAGCTGGCTGTTACTCCAAGCTCCTTGTGGAGACGGGAACGATGTCTTCTCAGGGTACTGAAGAATGTGGACGGTTTCCAGGTTCTGTTGTATCTGGAGATTCCGAAGATCTCAGAAGGCAATGCCGAGTCATCGGATACTGAGGGAGGCCAGTCAAAGCATCGTTCATTTTCTTGGTTCGTGTACAAAATCGAGAGTGAACTCAGAGACCTCGGGAATGAGCGTACGCCCAACTTGGAGAAGGTAACCGAATGCAATGTGATCCTCGGATTCGCTTCGAAGTTCAAGTGAGGCTCCAGGAGAATCTCTAACATACGTTCTCATTTTCACAGCGGACTTGTTTGTATAAAGTACTCGCGGCGCTCGCATTGGAGTGTCCCAGAGAAGTTCTGCATCTATTTTATCAGAACTTCCTCGGACCGGTGGTCAGGGACCTCGAAGGCAATAATCCGAATAAAGGTGAGTCTGAACTCGAATTAATCATTATTTCATCGTGTTCTTCGAAGACTCTGTCAGGAGCTATACATATATCGTGGGCACCAACACAGTATATCGAGATGTCTGCTCATTCCAGACGTGACTTTCTGTCAACTCGTCAAAGAAGTCTCCCACCTTCTACGGAAACAAATGGGCTTCGATTTTTATCAAGAGAAGTATGCAAGCCAGCTTACGGATCGAGCACGTCTGAAGGCGAGGATGAAGCAGCGCAGAGCTGTGGAGCGCATGCTAGACCCTAAGTTGGATCTCGAACGTCGTGAGAAGAGACGCAAGGTTGAAAAGGACAATAAGAAACTCAAACGACGTGGGCTTGTTCCTTTGAAATCATCTTGAGCATCGTTGCAGCTCGGGATTATCACTGTACAAATAAATAAGGCACAGATGTTTGGAGAGAAACGTTCCTCTCCAAAAGTTTGAGGAAATAAGTTGAAATGTTCTCTTGAAACGAACAGACGTTTCTTACTGGGGGACCTGGGTCTGAGGAATTCTTGGACGGGTCTTGAGAACGTTCGAATCCGGCTTCAGGTTGCAACAATCTTCCTCCAGCGTTTCGCTAATCTGATTCTCGCCTCAACTGATACTCATTTGGACATACCGGTTCTATCACCTCCAAGTGAAGTAGTCTTTGCTCTCGAATAGGAGATATGATATTTACGAAATATGTAGTTTTCGGGAAGGAAGCAACTCATGACCAGTCAGACCGGTATACGTGGACAGATGAGAAGTTTTTGGAGCTCCCGGACCGACAATGGAACTGTTTCTGACAACGTTGTCCTCGCAGATGTGGACCTGGAAAATTCTTCCAAAAGTGACAAGGAATCAAATCAACATCGGTCGTTCTGCGGCTCATCCAGAAATTCTGCAGCAAAACCCACTGGTACGGACTCGAGGAGCAGGAGCCGAAATTATTCAGGAATGCCGTGATAATTAGAATCAACCATGCTTCATACTTGTGAGGTCAAAAAAATACCGCCCAGACAGGGGCTCGAACCCTGGACCGTTAGGTTAAAAGCCTAACGCTCTACCGACTGAGCTATCTGGGCGTGTCATTCACAGGGTGAGACGAACTTATACATTCGATCAGGTTCACGCGTGCGAATGGATGCGAGAACATGGAAGAGGCACGAGTCGTCTATTCCGATCATCACGAATTCTCAAAGAACGCTCCATGATCATCAACCCCATAATTGCATCAAGATCGAGACTATGAAACTTTCATTTCCATCATATCGTCACAACGTCTCGACGGAGAGGAGCTTTTCTCAATCTCAGGTTAACAAAAGCTATACGTGAACTCAGAGTTTAGCAAAGAGAGCTTCATTCTCGGCTAGGCGTCCAGGTTTCCGGTCGAACGCGCACTTTGCCGCACACAGCGTGGTTTTCATCCCAAACATCTTCAGAATTCGTCTGCTCAGAGAATCGAACTGAATGGGAGTCCTTTCTCTGGTTCTCAGACAGGAGAGTCGGTCAATCTCTGTTGGCTCTGAGCGACATCGGAAGGAGCTTCCTAGTTATGAGTTTTCCGTGGCTTGTGGGAGTGAAGATGAATGAGATTTTTCCAGCTACATCCGGAAAGAAGCCTGTGCGACCAACGGTTTCCGTGGTGTAGTGGTTATCACGTGCGCCTCACACGCGCAAGGTCCCCGGTTCGATCCCGGGCGGAAACATGATCTCTTTTGTTGTTTTTCTTCAAGATGGAACGACTTTGAAATTCTGGTCCACTCTTCCTTCGTCTCGATCCCTCGGAGTAAGGCAGATTGCGGAAAATTTTTCGAGTCTGCTCAGAAAAGAAATATTCCAAGGGCTCTACGGCGCGAAGGGGTTTCGGTAGTCTCTCTAGAAGTAGTGCAGCCTTCTATGGTGGATTGCTCCCAATACGCAGCCAAGCAACGGACACCCCTACGTCTTGGGTGAATTCTGCTGAGAATTCTATCGGCTATCTTCCACCTTATTTCGACTTTTTCCGTCCGCATTCCGCTGAGGAGAAAGCGGCTGAACCGATCAGACACCAGGAGGAGCTACATTGAATAGAGGTCGTCGAAATGCAGACTGGAGGCAATTTAGATTTGATTCGAGTTGCGTTTCCAAATTTCTTTCTGGTTGTCGAAAAGAATGGCCCAAAAATATGGGAGGGAGGGGAGCGATCGCCTCATTCTTCCCCTAACATCTTCGAATTCGTCTGAAGATGTTAGGGGGAGCTGACAGTTCAGGATGGCCCAATCGGGCCACTGATCCCAAGCCCGTCGCCACGATCGGGGGAAGTAACCGCAGGCCGGCGCGACGTCTGGAATCTTAGATTGCCACTTGCCAACGCCATCTGGAAAGCAGTCTGAGCTCTGAAGCAGGCTTCGGTGGAGGAAAGTATTAGAATGGCACAGACAGAGTCCCGAAAGAACGACATAAAAGTCGTTTTTCTCCCAGGACACCCAAAGCAAGCGGCTCAAATAGAATCTCATGATTGCGCGGCAAGTATTCTCTTTGCTCCCAGGACAAACTCGGTGGCGTTTCAAGAACTTTGGGCACATGGAGTCGAAGGTATGAAAATCGTCAACAACAGCCTAAAGTTTGAGAGAGAGAGACAGTCTTGGTCTTGAAGAGTCCGTACTCCGAGTCTGATATCAGCTCTGCATGCCAGCGAATGCTCGAAGGAAATGGTGGATCACTCCCTCGCATCGCAGATTCGGTGTTTGAGGTTCCTTTGAGTTGTCTCTGTGGGTCGCTTCGTGGAGTGGCGGTGACTTTGAGATCCGATCTCGCTCGTATTGTTCGCGTGTTGAGGTCTGAGGGGGCGTTTTCAGCTCCGTTCCTCGATGCCGTCTCTGCCATTTTGAGTAGCCACTTGATGAGGTGCATTGTGTCCTGCTCATCATCATGCCCTCTGAGCGGCTCAAGAGGGAGAACGCCTTCTGGCATCGGACCTTCCTCGTGAATCCAAACGCCTTGTATCGAACTCAAGCCGGCGGTCCCATCTGAACGGCATCGGTGACCAGCTGTAAAAGCAGCGGGTGACATCCAAGAAGCTCCGATGTCGTTATCACGCCGACAACCGTCACAAATAGGCCTAATCGGAACGTTGTTTAGCTGTGCTTCGATCGCGGCGAGAGTCTCTGTTACAAAGAAACACTGAAAATTCGGACATTCGGCACACGGAGCGATTTTCGAAAATGCGAGACTTAATTAGAAACCTCAAACGGAGATGATCTAGCTTCTGCTCTCATCGAGAATCGGATTCCCTCCAGGAATGGTGTGGATGATTCCAGCGAGTGATCTCAAAGTTTTTTCTCAGAGAAGTCGGATTTTAGAGAGGAATCGTCGGAGATGTTGTACAAGTTCAGAAGGCGTTGTGTTGATTGAAGATTCGAAGACTCCAACATGTCTTACGAGCATTCCATGTCGTTAGCGGTTCTTCTCAGAAGTCGGCTTCCTTCAAACGATCACTCCCATCTCGAACAGAAGTGTGATGATTGCATCTCCTCTCTTCTCTTCTTCGGCGTCTTTGTCGGTCTCTAGAGAGTGCGTAAGCCTATTCGATTTCTGCCGGCCTGCTGCTCTAGAACACAACAATGTCTCGGTAACGCCTCCCAAGTTAACCAGAGCGCTACTGACGAACTTGACGGAAGTTGCTCGGAGTTTCGAGCCTGAGCTCGTCGTGAAGCACCTGGGCGAAGAATTTTCGACACTTTGCTCCCTTGGGCCACGTTATATGTTGAGCATGCACCACGCCGACTTGTTTACCCCGTTTCACGGTGCACGGTCCCGTTTCTCGTCGTTGCAGTTCGCGTCGGATTCGATGAATCTTTCGAGCCAGTCGGCGGGCAGGAGTGATTCGGAGGCTCATGGCATGAAGTGATCAGAGCGGCTGTCGGCACCTCGGTAACAGAATACCCCCCTTAATGAAGCAGCGTTCGGAGCTCGGTCCGAGTCACATACACACTCACACGGTCACACTCGAAGTTCCCCATGTTTGTTTCACGATTCGAGGCACTTCACGCCGACATCAGGACTCGGTAATCTAAACCGGTCTCGACTCCCAACGGCAAGGTGCTCGACTCCAAGAGCAAATTTTGAACAGAACTATGACATCAGAGCTTACGAAAACGAAGACTCCGCCTGGATAGAAGATGCAAGCTGCTGCAGGTCGAAATGAGAATTGTGAATTCGTAAAAATTTACATATAGCTCTGTGACTGAATTCAGATGATGACGCAGTCACATTCTCGGCCACGGCATACTGATAAGTGGAGAAGTCGACGGACTTTCTATGAATTTTTCTATTATCGATCTCTGATATTCCATTCAAGAAGAATCATCTCCGTCCATTCACGAAAGCTTGGAAGAAATCTCGAGTTTCGGTTTGATATATCCGCTCAGGGGGGGTTCTCCATTTGCTTGTTCCACTCTGTCCACGCTTTCTGCTTGTTCAACATGATATCATCGCGTCCGTTCCTGCTGATGAGACGGCCATCAGAGCTCAGTATCACCAGATCCGGTATTCCTTCACAAGTGTAAAGATCTTCTAATTTTTCCACGATCGGATCCCGCCAAGGCAGCGCGTACCAGTCGGGATATGCCGCGAGGAGATCCTGGAAGGAATAAAGGACTCACTGAGGATCTTTGATTGTGGAAAACGCTCGAAAAGAAGCACCGTTCTTTTAGCAGGGTCTTCTCAGCGTGTTTTGTACCTTATATTCCTTTTCGTTCCTGTCGAAGCTGCCCATGATTATGATGAATTTCTCGCCAGCGATGAGCTTGGAGAAGCGCGCAAGGAATGGCATGAATTTCTGCGAGTTGTGACACCAACTTGCTGTGAAGAGGACACCGATGCACACACGCTCTCCTGGTTTCACTACATCTGAGAACTTGACTTCGGAGGTGAGGTTATGTCTAGAAAGTTTTGCAGTTTCGAGCAGTTCCATGCGCAACCTTTTCCTTAAGTTTTCTCCAGATCACTCTCCGAACAATATCTGGGAATCAGTCAATCGCTGTTTGAATTTTATGCGGACGACATTGCGGGCACTTCGTCCCCGTTACTGCTGCTGCAAGTAAACAGATGGAAACGTTCTGTAACCGAAACAAGGTTTAAGCAGAAGAAACCATGAAAGTATGAACTCACGACAATCATTTTCTATTGCGACAAGCAACGATTTTGACTCTCCGAGTGTGTATTCATAAGTTGTTGGGTTGCGCTCACATAATGCGAGTGTATTTGTGTTGGGAAGTTTGCGGCGGGAAGTTCAAGTGAGCGGCTTGATGGCGATAATCTGCGTGTCGGATTACACTCATCGCTCGTCCTCCGTATCCAGTACTCGAGTTTCGAGTGAGCAGCTCATGGGTGACTCCCAATAGCCACTCACAGTGAGAGTGATTGTCCTCTTATTCTCTCTCTCCTGCTCTCGTTGGTTCGCTCGACGGCTGACTGGCTTACCTTGTAGCACTCGGAGACCGGAGCCGAGAGCAACCCACAAGGGAGGTTGGAGAAAGGCTCGCCTGCTGAGTAATAGACTCGAAAGGCTCACCCGTGTTGGCTTTCTGAGTGGGTTGCTCCTTTTGATTCCCCGTTGACTTTTAATTAGGGTCTGTCGCATTAAGTCATGGACCCGCGGCACAGGACCGTCTTCCTTACATGAATTCTCGGAGATAAACAATCATCCGCGAGAAATATGCAGGTTCGACGAAACTACCATATCGAGAGGTGAAACCGCCGCGACCCGGACAGGGGATTTCACTTCTGTTTCTGTTAAAAGTGTGAAGTGTCCATCTTCTATTTTGGGTTGGGTTTCGATATGTGAAACCCGAGTGCTTGTGAGTGTGCGGTTCAGGTGAGAGAATCATGACATTGACTCTGAAACGGGCGCAGCTCGCGATCGCCGGCATCATTGCACATTTGAAGCCATCTGCTATGCGCTGCTTGTTGTGCGAGGCGAGGAAAGGCAACCAATGAGGTGACAACGAGCCTCGTAAAGCACTTCAGGGTTCGACTGGAGGAAACTCGAGTCTCTTTTCTCTCCCGCTCACTCGAGATACAAGCGGGGTCCTCTGAAACCGACACTAGTCAACTATGATTGCTAAACGCGCTGTCGCAGTTGTTGGGGCTGTGGTTGAGCCTACGATGGCGCTCCGGCTTCACCACTTCGAGCATCTTTTGTAAGAACGGAGGCTTGAAATCCGAGTCGGCGATATATTGATCAATGAGGAATCTGTGATTGTTCTTCGAAGCGATCATTTGAATTTCTCGAGCAAGCTGCGGCGTGGCGATGCGCCATGGGGTTTTGCCTTTTGGGGCTGAAGCTCCTTCCGATCTGCGGCGGAAACAACCGATTCTCGGAGCGTTTCTGGGAGGAGTTCATGATAGAATTCCTTGAGAAAGATTGAATCTGCGTAGAAAATATGA
Organism: Neoseiulus cucumeris; assembly: GCA_021527715.1. Taxonomy (NCBI): domain Eukaryota; kingdom Metazoa; phylum Arthropoda; class Arachnida; order Mesostigmata; family Phytoseiidae; genus Neoseiulus; species Neoseiulus cucumeris. The sequence goes on along the minus strand of JAJSRV010000030.1, from coordinate 96,960 downwards.
GTCAGCGAATCGTCAGGTCTAGTGATAGCACACGCGCTGTCAAACTTGGTAAGAACGAACCAACTCGACCGATTCTCGAAGTTGCACAAAAGTCAAGAGATCCTATCCGAATCGGAATCAGGACCGGAGGCAAGCGCTCATACAAATGAGTAGAAGGTGGAAGAAAGCGCATTTCGCAGCTTTCCAGGATTCCTCCTTGACGAAAGCGCGGGAAGCAGGTGAAGGAACCGTGTCCTTCGGTTGCGTGCCGAATGAGCCGTACGAAGAGAACGAAAACGCGACCTCAGAGCCGCTCTAGTTTTGCAAATGGCTCACATTATGCACTCGACCTTCGGCTCTCGGTTTCGGAGCATTACTTTACCGCTTGAAAGTATGTATGTATGTTCAAACCGATTGGTTTCAGTTGATCGATAATGGAAGTCGACCGGCTCTATGGCTTCGCTGGAACTAATTCAAGCTGTTCGGCGGAGTTCATTGGTTCCAGAGTTCACTTGAGCGGATATCACTCAAGGCTCCCTCGCTCACTCGATCCTTGTGCTGTTGCAAACAAAGCGTATGAGAAACCTGACGAGAGACAAAAGACGCGTACTCACGCGCGCACCATATGGATGCATCTGAAAATCGATCTTTATGACGAACGTAGACAAAAGCTTGTTACGAGAGCTATGTTCGAAGTGGTCGTTAGAGTGACAATCGAGCCGGTAGTTATCGGCTTTGAACGCTCTCAACGTTCAGCACTGAAGTCTCAACAGCCGAAAGCACTATCGGATCAAGCTTTCGAAGAATTCTCGGAGTCGAGTTGTCTCACGATGAGATTACGTACTCGCCAGTGATGTCCAGCTAGGGAGTTGAGCCTATTTGAGGTGAACTGAATTGAGCTCTTGAAGGGTCTCTTGTCTCCTCCGTCTCTTAACTACCGAACGATTCGCGCACATAGTTTTGTGTCTCTTGTGGAAACGTTATGACTTCGATTGCCTTTGTGATTCGAGCAGCTTTCAAACACGAGGAGAGCCCTTCATTGGCTGAATGCTATTTCCTTGAATTTGTCGTTTTTGTTGTTGAAGTCGTTGTAAAACGCCGTTCGTTTGATTGTCTCTCGGTGAGACCGTTGTGCCAACTCATAAACTATCACCGTACGCTTTGGAGCCGCCGACAATTTCGTGGATTTCGACTTCACTCCGCCTTCCCCGCTTCCGAGTAGGTGATATCTGGAGCTTCTAACCAGCGTTTGAACGAAGTGTAAATCATCGGAATCGGGGTCTTCATTGTATGTTCATGAAGACACGAGAGATTTCCAAATGAAGACAATCGATGAGAATCGGAACGCGATCAATAACTCCTCAGATGTTGCGCGCAATCACACAAAGATTTCTCAAACGAAGATGCACATAAATGAATGTTTCTCTATTTGTTAGGAGCGTAATAATTTATGATCTCGGAGAGTTTTCGAAATGGAAATTGAGTAGAATGAGATTTCATCGTTCTCCATTTTATATGAAAAAATTGGTTCGTTCGCAAGAACGAAATATTGTGAAGTCGTCGAGAGTTAAGCCGGCTCTCCTCTATGACGTCGCTCGGAAGGTGACAGAGAGCACTCCCGGACGGAGATCCGACGAGAGACGCAGCGCTGTAGCCCAAAGGATTAGTGAACTCTTCCAGCATTCCATTCGACTTCCATCATTCCAGGAATCGAGGGTATTCCAGTGATCAACGACCGATCCACAGGACCTTTAACAAGATCAAGAACCTCAATCATGGACCCGTAACAAACTTACTCGCAAGAAGGAGTTTTACCGCAGCGTTTCCCGCACCTCCCCCCGGTAGTGCATTTGCTTTACCATCCCTCGAGTTTCTTTCTTTGATCGGCGAAATCCTCGAAATATCCACAGAAGCTTCTCGGTGGCGGTCATTGGTGGGCTTGCCGTGGGCTCCGCTCCGCGGCCGCTCCCGCCGGTCCGCTGGCGGATGCAACACAATATAAAGGGATTGTCCACTTCTACCCCGAAGAGGGTAATGGAGAGACGGTCGAAGGGAAAACGAAAGCCCGGCTTTCAACAGTGGGTAGACGGAGGAGGAAGCCCAGCGCGCACCCGCTCGGACACATTCCCGCTTGCGAAGCTTCTCGGTCTCATAAGCAGCCAAGCCCTCTGGGGAGTCTCGTTTGGATGACGTCATCAGGGAGTGACTGAGAAAAATCCCCCACCGTTCCCTCGGACCCCCTCCCCCCTCCATAGATGAAAGCAGCGCTTTGCAGGTTCGTGATGTCGTTGAAGGAAAAGCCACGGCCGCGGTCGCTCATCCAGCTAGCGTTCTCTATACGCGCTATCCGATATGAGATGAATTTTTTGAGCCGAGGTTTGATATCGAGAGAATTGCAACAACGATAGAGAAATCTGGCAGACAGACACCCCCTCCTCTTGATGGACCTTTCGGATAATATTCTGAGTAATCAATATGATACTTATCCAGAATGGGTACCTGACGTTCTGACGTCGGATTAGAAGTAAAATTCCTGTATTACAGTGTCAGAGGTTTCTACTTATAAGTCTGTCTGAGCCAGGAGCAGTCAAGCACCCTCGTTCGCTCGCTGGGGTGGCTGTGGGCACATAATGGGGGGATTCGGGGAGCGGGCAGTAACGAAGAAGAAGACAGCAGCACCAGGGACGAGAACGGAGGGAGGGAGGGAGGGAGGAAGAAAGGGAGCGGGGACGGATCGCAGGGAGGCAGAGGCAGTGGATACCCTCCAACCCGAGGAGGCTCAACGAGAAGGAACTCGTCGGGTGACTAACGTTGCAGACGGCTCCTCTGCTGCCCGAAACTGACTCGCTCGATGTTGCTTCGGGGAACGGAACGATAAAGCTCAGAGTCAGGGCACGAATCGCGCGGATATCCTTCGCTGGTCATATGGAATACTCGAGGACCTTCGTGATTGGTTCCTAATCGGCGGAGTTCTCGCGTTCGCGCGAATTTCATTTCATGTCTTTGGAAAGCACGCTCGTCGGAGAACGCTGGCCCGATTTTTGTAAGCGTTTGCTTGTGGGTTCAAGCTGGATGTCGAACAGGCAGTACATACTCACAATCATCAACAAAACCCTTGATCTTTTTGTCGAGGACTTCGAGGGAAGGAATATGCACTGAAGAAAACGAGAACAAGGAGAGTATTGCATCGATGTCGCTGACAAGTACTTGAGAAGTATTTGCAGGTGTGTTGCTCGCGCGGCCATATTACTCAACTAAACTCTCTTGAAGCATTGTAGTCTTTGTCCGGAGAGAAGAACAGCAACGTAGAGAAAAACGGAACGAGTTTTGCAGCTGGCTAAGTGACTTCTCAAGCACGGCTCGCTGCTCTTCCGTGTCATTGTACACGTATCTATCAGCGGCCGTAGCAGTCGCTGCGAAGCTTTCTCGTCCCGATAAATAATGCAACGTCAACAACGCCGAAGGGAAGGAATGCGAAGCCAAAGTGTGAAGTTGAACGGCTTGAGCTACCGAGCGACATCGCTGTTACTGCCACCGCTGCCCTCGATCTCAAGAGCCGCGAGTGGTTGCCGCTCGGCTACAAAGACGAGCAAACATGTAGGTCTTCAGCTCCTTTAGTCCCATTGTAGGAGCCCTCGAATATCGTGGAATACAATCGCGTGGGCTTGCCTGCTTTCGATTTCTACGTTCATTCAGCCCGGCTCCGTATCGTAGAAATTCTAAGTGGGTGCATCCAGTGTTGAAGCGGCTATGGAGATCATGGCTCCCAATAGCCCGGGAAAAAACCCTGGAAGCGCTTCTAGCTCGTTATACATCTTCTAAAATCCAGAATCAACTCACTCGGGATAAATCAACGATGAACAGTATTTCCAGAAGCAGAGGAAATGGAATTCTTGCCCGCCCATGGAATCTCAACGACCAGAGCGCCACACGCGACCAACTTCGGACGAGTTTTCAGGAAAAAACCTCTCGTACTCTCAACGTTCGGAGCGCGGCGCAAGCTGCACCCTCTCAAGAAGCTCTCAGCTGCAACCAATAAAAGACCAATGAAATAAATAGGTGAAAATGATCAGCGTCCCGCTGTTCACTATTGTGAGGATCTCAGCAGCAATACTGGTGTACAATGATCGACAATGCGGACAAGAGAAGCTTTTCTTCAACTTGACGTTAGGATTCTCTCGATGGCTAACAAAGGAGCGAAATTTTGAAATTGGTTGCGCCATTTTGCGTTGGCTGCTTCTGCTGGAGGTGGTGCTGATCTGTTTCCGACGACCAGCGGCAACCGCATCAGTCAGTCTGTGACTCCGCCGGACACTCATTCGAATGCCTCGTAGTCAGCAGTGCGTCGCGTACTCAATGAGCTTTGTGTCGATTCCTCTTTGAAGCGGCACCAGCATTGGCATTGAAATACCGAATCCCGAATTTCTGGCCATCAATGATCCGCATCTAACAGACGACATCGCTCCGTAACAAGAACAAAGCGAACACCGAATTGGAATCTAATAAATAACGAGCCCGGCACTGTGTTCGACATGCTGGGACGCGAGCCACTGTACGGATGCTTGCTTGGGAATCGGGCGAATCGGTTCGCATAACATGCAACGATCAGATCTCACAGCTCCCGTCCATTTCAACATGAAACATTTCATTCCAATGCATTAGGCAACTTCCCAAAAGGCAGAATTACATGACCCAAATATTTCAACGTGCACTGGCACCTGGCAAAGAAAAGAATACAGCGTTCCGACATCGCAGCAATTTTTATCGTCATGTCCTACACTTGTCTTTCGATGTTTTCCGGTATGACCATCGTCTACATGAACGGGGAAACGTCTCCGCCTCCGACTGAATGTCGGCGGATATCGATCTCGTTGAGAACCACAGCTGACGGGATGTTCGTGCACCAGCAATTTGCAACAAAATTCATCGTTTGTCTGATAAAGCTCAGGAAAACTTTGTTATCAGAGTATTTGCAGTAGAGTACGAACGTGTATGACATGTCAACCGGAAGCAGCAGGATCATTATTCGGTGTCCCAGAACGTCGAGGATCTGTAAGAGATTTCGCAGCTGTCCTGTCTCGGTCGGCGTCGCGTCGATCAAGTCCTCCAAGATGAATTCAAGACAGCATAGGACGTGGAAGAAGACTATCAGTGAGTCTTTCACCAGCAGAACTATTTGGAAGGTACTTGTTGGAACCGCGTTGTACCTGAGCTCACTCAGGCTGATCATGATGAACAGCAAGTGATAAACGAGGTTGAACAAGTATAACTTCTGTGGACCGAAAGGCCATCTGGGCAGCCGAAAATTTTCTATGGCTTCGTACAAAGCGCACATTTCGTTATTGACTAGAACTATCGGAAGACATCGAAAGCATGAGTCTCATAAACTTCGTTCACATGACGAGTGTCAAAGGACGCGATCGGCGCGAGGTTTCGGCCGAGGGAATCAGCTGCGATTGAACTTTTCTATGTCGTCAAAAGCCTGCTATAGCATTCGATCCTGATGGAATTTCCTTTCGGAACCCTCTTAAGCGGAGAAGGGAACATATTAGGACTTGAGTGTAATTTTCAAGCCTCAGAATTAGGTTGAAAGGAACAGACAAATGGCACAAAACATGGGCTCGGAGAAATTGAAAGATATTCGAATTCAGCAACAACGTACGAACGGATACCGAATCAGAATGAGACCTTTGTCTCTTCACCGGAAATTGTTGATCTGTGAGAGCTCATAACTCCCTGAGCGATTGTTAAGCCTACCAAACAGCTACTCGAATAGATAATTCGTGCGAATTTTTTGATGAACGTCTTCGAGACATGACCAGACGTCCGAGGATCCTCGAACTTCAGCTTCGCGCCGTCGAGCGCCTGGATGGGGTCTCTGTATGCATATCTCTCGAGAAGAGATACCTTGCAATGCGCGTGAGGGACTTACGCGTTTACCTCCGTCGACAAAGACGCCACAAAGCTGGTATTTCGTGTGACTTCGGAGATCAGGAGAAACTGGACTTCCAAATCAAAGTAGAACACTCGGGGATTCGATGTCAAACATAGTATAAGGTTTATTCTTGTAAAATTACTTTGCGCTCATTATAGTTGGTCGTATATCCCTCTTCTCATGAATAACTTCTTGCTCATGGACTTCACTTATGTACAAGGTTTTGTTTTGAAGATGGCTGACGCTTCGTGTCGCAAAATTACCTCCGGGCTCTCGAATTGTATAATATTGTCTGTCCTAAGCCTTGTCTCGTTTGTAAATCACTTTTTACATACCGGCTGAGGTGATCACATGGTTCAGAGTAAAATAGAGTGAAATCGCTTCCTCTGTGGGCTCTGCATAGCATTCAAGATGTCGTATTTACAAAATACAAATTCGTTGGCGTCAATTATTGACGATCCTACTGAGCAGATGATTGTGGTGCGCTTTTGCAAAATTTCGTTGATTTCCTATTTTTCTGTCCTGTTTTCCTACCAGAAAGGACTCGGGTATAAAGGCAACCCCGGAGGAACCATCCGTTGGTGGGTTTTGACGTGCTTCTTGAGGTGGTCTTTGCGTCCGAAGGGTTTTTGACAAACTGGACAAGGGAACGGTCGGAGTCCGGTGTGGATTCGTCGGTGGCGAGTGAGCTCTTCGTTTCGGGTGAAAGTTTTCCCACATCCGTCGTGCTCGCATGCGAACGGTCGCTCTCCGGTGTGGATTCGAATGTGGCTTTTGAGCTGTCCGTTGTTGGAAAAACAGACTTCGCAATGTGGGCACTGGAACTTTTTTGGTCGTTGCACTGAGGGTTTCTTCAATTTCGATGCGGCCTCGACTCCTGCAGCTAGCATCACTGAACGGTCGAGCTCGGCGAGCCAGAGCTCCGACAGGAGTAGTTCTGGCTGATATCCTGTCACTGCTGGAAGGATGGGTGTGACTATTTCGGACACGACGGGTTTCGGACGCACAAGTTCGGACTTGTCCCAAGGCCGGAAGATGGCTTTCGTGCTATCTTTGGTGGTGGTTTCCATTTTCAGTCTCGCTACTACTTCGATTTGACGAACTGACAAACAGTCTGACGACTGACTGACTGACTGACTGTACACTAGGATGCAGCGGGGTTGCTGGTGCTTTGGTTCGCTTGAGAAGCGCTTCGAAACTGAATGAGTCGGCTGTTGGATCTCGCTAAGTTATAACCCCGAGGCGGAGTCTGTGAGGTGGGGAGGCGGACCATCGGGCTGAGTGGAGGGGTGAGTCTGAGTGAGTGAGTGAGGAACTGGCTGGCTGGCGAGCAAACGAGCGAGCGTGCAAGCCGGGTTCCCTCATCGTCATCCGATGGCTTTGTGTGATTTCAGTGTGCGCCCTCAGAAGGCGAAGAGAGGCGAGTCAGGGGAGCGATGAAGGCAGGAAAGCAGTCAGCGAGCGGGCCGGTCGCCAGGCAGCTATCCAACCAGCCGGGTGGGGAAGCAGTCAGTCAGGCAGACAGACAGGGAGGCAACGAAGGGGCCAACTCGCTGCTTTCAGAGGCTCAACTTCCCCGCTGCCATCGAGATCGTTGTGGGATAGAACGGGTGGTAAGACGGTCTTCATGGCAAAGGCAAACCCTCAGTTGTCGTCGGCTGCCTACGTCCGACATCGATGGATCCGCCGAAAAGCCAGAGCAGGAGGCTGTTGGGGGGGCGTTAGACAATCAACGTTTCGCTGAACGTGGAGGGTGATTTATCCTGGCTACATTTTTGTTTCCCGAACTCGACTCCGAAGCAAAGACGGGCCTCGTTGACTCATCTATCGGATACGTTGTGAGGCAGCAGGTATCGGTGCTATCTTAGGAAACAAGGTGCTCCATTTGAGACGTCTGAAGGCTGCTGTTGATGGAACACATTGATTTGATTTGATGGGGAGCCACATATCCAGTCACAGCTTGCGATACTCCCCGCAACCACGATAATACTTCAAGGTTCGATGTAGTCGAATCGATTCTCGTTCATATGATCGCTTTCAAATGCAGGACACTTGTGCGACACTGCTGCACATGAGGCTGCGTTCAAGGCGAAGTATGTACATATTATTAGGCGCTTTCATTCGGTTATATCCACCTTGACAAAGAAAATATAATCTAAACTTTGGAATCCAGTTGGCCGTGTGACCTCCTCATGACTTGTTGGAATAAACGACGCTGATGGTACGATCCCAGTTCAGGGAGAAGTTGATTTCCCCGAAATGTTGTCGACCCTCAGGCGTACATGATAATCGACGGTTCTCTGTCCCTTCGCGTCGATTTCTCGAGGAAAACTAATGAATGAAATCCGTACGTGTGTTCATCTCGCGGAGAAACACGAGACCGTTCGAAAATCATGAACAAAGGTCGCGATTTATTGAGTGCAGGATTCCCTCTGTATTTGAATGTGCTACCATTCGAGCTTTTCGAAGAATTCTTGCGGTTCCCGGGAACCAAACTCGCGACGTGACTGACTTTCATGATTGCGAGGCAGCGAACCCACTCAAACTACTCGGCATCATAACTCATCCCTGAATGATATCTTTGGGTCGAAGCGGGAGTTCACTAATCAAACAGTCGCATCTTTCCTTTTTTTCCCAACTTCCACCACTCAAGTTCCGACAGTCTGAGTTTTCATCGGATCTCCTCCATTTTTGGGGTTTATTCCTAACGGCCTCATGGTATGACTTTCACCGCTTTTTGCAGCTGTTTTGTCTCCGCCTCAACTTACTAATGTGAGCGATTTCGATTTTGTATGCTCATCTAAATACCGTTTTTTTTCTAATAGACGGGCTGCCCGTTTATTTTTTGAACCCTCCGAGACCTGTCCATCTAAAGGAAACTGCCCGTTTATTAGAGAAAATACGGTATGTAGAGTTTTTGAAATATGTCCTAGGATGTCAAGAGCAATAAAGGATGAAAATCTAAAATGTGTCGCATCAGCCTAGTTGTTTCCAACTCGACGACACTTGTTTTATCCAGAAAAGAACCCAATATTCTCGATACCCCAACGAAAATCACCCGAGAGCATCATGGAACTGATGATTTCAGATTCTTGTAGCAGGTCGCGAATGCGACTCATGCACCCAGTTGGTACAGGTTCACTCATATCGAGGAAGAAGGATCTCGTTTCTCGATGAATTCTTTCGTATTCTGTCAATTATCTCATTAACGGATAAACCTCGAGACTCTGCGTGGCACCGCCGGCTCTCTTCAATGGAAGTTCTGAACTGCATTCGCCCCGATACTATTTTCGCATTTTGAAACTGTGGCATGGGCCGTTAGAGACCATGCCGTTATTGATCCCGTTCCACGGTCTTACAATACGGACGCTTTTCGGGAAACTTCCTCTTTCGAATGCGAATCTGTCGAAACGCTATCTAGGAGCGAGGGCAGAAGCCCGGTGGCGATGGCTCAGGGTTTATCGCCAGCTTCTCCACTGCAAGCTTCAAACGCTCCCCTCTCCAGCGTCACGATTCTTTTGTGCCGGATATGATTTTCCACCAGCTCCCTGTGACCACCGGTACTGACGATTATTAGAGTCGTGATAATGGGGAAGGAGTCGGGCCAGCTCCCCTCCTTTTCTTCGTCCTCTTTGCCCGTCCTATTCCTTTATGTCCCTGCTCCCACAAACACACACACACACACACACACGCGCGCACACTCTCACATAGACAGCAACGGGGAGAAAAGGGAGCTCTGCCTGTCGCCTGCTTGCCTCTTGGCTGCCTTGTGGATACCCCTCCCAGGGCTTCGTTCCCGTACTTACTGTTGAAAGGAACGAGATGGGGAGTCGACAACGACGACGACGACGAGTATTCTTTCCCTTGCATTCTCGCTTCCCCCGACTCCCGCTTCCCCGACCAGCGTGTCTGGCTTAGCCATGCATAAGTAGAGTGTTGGGGTCGGTTGCTGGGCCGGCCGGTCGCTCGTTTCTCTGTCGGTGGGTCTGTCTGTAACTTGGCCAGCTAGCACGGCTCGTCTAGGTTAGGGGGTTCGTCTGCACTCCATACTCCGCCATTCTCCCCACAGAAAGGAGAAAGCTTGGCTGCTTCGCCAGCCCAGTCGTCGTTTGGTGACTGGTCGAGCTCTTGCTCAGGAGAAGAAGCTAATTCTCAGAGGCTGACTCTGGTAACCAAGCGTGCCTTATGTCGAGTGACGCCTCGCTGAGCATTCGAACACTCAGTGAGTTAGATACGGCTTTACTATGATGATCGATTCTGCGGTCGGCCACCACCACCACCACTGCCGAGGATGACGACGACGACGATGATGATAACGACAAGACATCAAGAGCCGCCGAGCACTTCACTTATAAGCGGGAAGTCAAACCGCATATTCACGATGAGCAGGGTCATCGAGGTCCGACTGTCGATATCTACTGATTGAAACGCACGTCAAGCGATTCGTGGTGAAGATCATGGGGTTCATAGCATGTATCAAGAATCTGCTCCCCTTCATTGACTTCTGTGAGCCTCCTTTTCTCAAGAGTGATCGCATGAATTTGTTGTGACAAGAAATACAGATATAAATGGAAATTCAGTTTCCGAGCTCTCGAAGGTCCCGTCATAGAAGGTGCCAAACATTCCGTGGCGAGCTTTCCATGGACTGGTATTTCCATGCATCGGGAGTTCCAGCACAGTTTGACACAGTCTGCGATGATGGATCTCTGGCAATTTTGAGACCTCTTCAATACAATTCGAATATAATTCGTTCCGCGACTGAGAACATGAAATATCTCATTGGACTCTAGTAACCCTCTCGAACAGTTCGTCTCGAATTTACTTCTGTTTATTGGTGTACCTCCGCCTTCCGGGTTCCTTCCAAGGTTTGAACGGAAAATACCGAGATTCTGAAATCCTCACAAGTTTATTTTGCACAATCATCGGCTTTCGGCGCTTCATTTTTGACCTTTTTCTTTTCCCTGGGTTGTCTGCTAAAACTTCAAAACACTCCAACTGTCTATGATGATCTCTAATTACTCCGTTTTAGACACAGTCATCCGAGGATGACGTTCAGCATGCGAGATCTCCCAGGAATAGCCGGCGGCGAGAATGGATCTTGACGCTTCGCCTGTTTGAGACAATGCGCACATGGGTTTGCGAATCGGCGATTCACTCCGCGAGAGCACACTCTAAAAGCGATTCTGCCACCGTAGAAGCTCGTCACAACAACCCTCGGAATCTGTTCTTTGTAGCAAAGATTCTTTATACCGAGAGTCTTCCAACATTGTTCCCTACGTCTAGCCGGTTGCATCAAAAGCATCACAGTAAAAGCTCATTACAGCGAACACCGTTACTACGAATTGCTCAGTGTTACGAACTGTTTCGCCTGCGAAGCTCCTCATCGGACCCATGTCAAGAACATTCATTTTCACGAACATTTAGAGGAGCGAACGGATTTTGATGGCTCCAGAGTGTTCGCTGTAACGAACTTCCACTGTATTTAGTTCGTTTCATCAAAACGGTCATCAGCGACTTGATCTTTTCCAGGATGGAATCTCAACTCGTCCGCGATTTTCGGGGACCACTTTTCAGCTATCAATCCTAGCAATGTCGTGCAGAGAAGGAAGGAACGGCTCATATCTGGTGATGCTCGGCAACTTCAGCAGATCCCTAAATCGGACATTCTTTCCCACGGACCCTCGAATGTTATCCCATCATCTGCGTGGTGAAGTTGATGACGTAGGCGAGTTCCCTCAATAAGGTGCTAGTATCATCCTATCGGTTGAAACTCGAGAGGATGAACTCCAGCGCCAACAATCGTTTGATTGATTTTATGGCTCGGCATCCTCAGATATTGAATAGAACGGAGCATATGTTTGCTTTGCTAGGCGATATGCGAGCCATTTTGTCTTTCCGCACCTCGTCGAAGCATGAAGCTCAAGTACTCGATGACGAGGATTCGTGCTGCGAGACTCAGCGGGTAGAATCAAGCGTCGCTGAGAGTGCCAGTGAATCACTGATGGTCGGCCACGCGGCCTCACCAAGTACTTGCCGGGTACATAAATTTATCGTCAAACGACATAATGTGGCTTCTTCTTCCACTTCTCGAAAGTACACATTGCTTCTCACTGCGGTGTTTCCGCAGCGAGAGCGAAGGTCGTTTATTCGATATGCCTGTCACTCGAGGAGACTTATCCACTGGCTCGATTTGGTACGCGCTGTCCGAGGTTTCTCCTTCCCCTTCGGCTCCATAGCAAAGACTTGGATGGCGTGGACTTGCTTTGCTTGATCTAGCAAGGCTGCGCTCTGACTGTCACCGACTGATCCCAACAAAGGTTTAAGCAGACTGAAAAGTCACTCTGAAAAGCTTCATTTTTTCTATTAAGATGTCCGCGCGAAGCATTGTGCTTCGTTTTGCATCAAAACACTCGACGGTACTTCGATGAGGTGCGGCGCATCGATTCAGTTTTTCACGAGAGCGGAAAACATACAATCTTGTGAATCAACTTGAAGCATCTGGTGATGGAATCCTCCATGAACGCGATGCTCACGGAAAAATATTCAAGCCTCAGAAATCAGTGTCTCTCGGTCGGCTGAATGTGGAGCCGACACCCCTCGTCGTGGCTTGCTAGCTGCACTCTCTACCAGAGACGACAAGTCACAGAAGTGCTATTGTGCGATGAGCAATGCGATCACATCAACTTCACACCTCGTTCTGAAGTTTCCAACTCTACTTCTGCAAACCGCTCTCTCTCTCTCTCCCTTTGCCTCGCTGGATGAGTTCTGGGGCGATGTACTCCTGATAGTTTACGGTTGTTCTTATTCAAAATTCCCCTTTCGATGATCATTCTACTCGGACGACGATCCAGGAGTGCATTTCTCATAGATTGGGCCATCCAATTGGACTCAACACTTAGGGTCAGAAACAACCCCACAATTCAGGATCAATCTCATAGGATGACGGGGTAGGAGATCAGAGCAAAAGGCTCACGAGTTCATGTTCGGACATCGAATCCTTCTGCTAGGGTTCAGTTGTCGACACTTCAGCTATCTATGCGCAGAAGTGGTGTAATGTAAACGGAAGTCCTCGATCGCTCACCTCGGCTGAACAACGAGCTCCTTCTCTCTCCTTTGAGCCTTTCTTCGTCATCCCTCTCTCGTTCTCAAACACAGACGCGTACATACACACTTGGTGCTCTACGCGCCCGGCGCCGAAAAGTCTGTACTTGAGAATACAAAGAGTTCAGTGTTGCTCTTCGACACTTAGCCTCTTCTTCGGCAAGCGGGAGAGCAAGCCGGCAGGCAGGCAGGCGAGCTTGCGGAGTGCATGCAGTGTAATAGAAGCCAACCTCTTGGTCTTCGAACACAATACGGCCAATACATTAAATAAATTGCATTATTATGGTCGGTCTTAGTCCAAGCAGCCAGGCTACCAAAGACCGACCGATCCATTGAGTGACGATGAAGGAACAGACGAACGTACGGATAAACAGCCGACCTGCCAAGCTCTGACTTTCTGCTATTCTTCAACGAGCTCTTTTAACGCCTTCTCCCGCCGCTCTCATCCTGATTTCTGTTTTTTCCTAAGGTATGCTCTGCAACCGCCGACATCTGTTCCGCGAGCCACGAAAACAATGATGCCCTCAGTCAGCTAACAAAATCCGCAAGTCGAGCCATCGATGGCGAGTTGATGCGGAGACGTACTCCTTCAGAGCTGGAAGAGACGGCGATGGAAGCAATTGGATGCATTCATGAAGTTCGAGGTACCCTATTCTTGAAGTCGGCACCAGGATGATCCGGAGATTTCGAGCATTTTAGACGATGAACATGGCCTTTCCCGATGCACTCGCTTTGAGCAGACTGATTATGAGATCACGCCCCTCGCTCGACTCGTCCCAAGGCTCACAGCCAGAGAGCTAAGCCGAGCTCAGACTGGGAACGAATCCGGATGGGCGTGAGTCATGGGATATTCTCTCATAAGTATCTCCCTCATGAGGCAGATATCGCGCATAATATCCCCGGCTCCGTGAAAAGTGGATTTTGGGCGAGAAAAAAACGCTTCCGTGCGGATTCAAATCGTGCGAATGTGTATTTTTTCCCCTTGTATTTGCGGAAGGCGCGCTTCTGGTGATTCGATGCTTTACTCGTCCTGTTCACCGAAACTAACTTTGCGATGCACTTAGGGAAAACTTTTAGTTACGCAAGCGTTTTCGACAAAAGTTGAAAGCTATGATATGAGATCGATCTCCGCCATACGTCCTCGATACCGACACGCGCAGAGACGAATTTGTTGTTTCGTCTCAAACGCGTCGGGACATCTCGCTACGATTCCCAACATCACTTCGGCTACGTACGATTAGCCGGATGCTTGATTCGATGCGAGTTCGATGCAGTGCGGTTCAGCACTCGATTATAGCCGCGATGTCATTTATTTCATGTTTTTTTCGGTATAAAAATTCCACCCTCAAACGGAGTCCAGCTGGAACTAAATATAATCCGGTTTTCTTAGTAACGAATTGGATCTACCGGAATATCTCTCTTTGAATTCCCGTGACACTCGGATCTCGAGGAAGGGTCTCCGATAGAGTTTCGTGACCCCCCTCCGTAAAATTCGAGAAATTCAGGAGTATTAACGGTTTCATTTGGTCACGGAAGGGCGCAGAGAAAACTGGATTCGAGCTAAGAGAGCATCTCTTACCCAAGAAAGCTTGAACTGGGATATCTCACAGTCCGAATGCAGGTCATCTGATTTCCGAAAAATTCACCGGAAAGTCACCGAATTCCGGTGCGATAAGCTAAGAAATATTCAAATACCGACGTTACGACGGACATTTAGCCGTCAATTTCTACCAAAGTGCAGACCCTTAGGTCATGAACTTACTCATTACGAAACCGTGGCGGGAAAAGCGGATCTCAAACTGAGAACCGAACTTGGATGTTTTTCACATGGACTCCTTTTCGGAACAACGAAATTGTGATTGTCTGGACCCGCTCCAATCTTATCAGGCTGGCAGGTGGAAATGGTGCGTCCGAAACCCCGAAGTCTGGAGTGGTTTATTGGAATATCCCATCCGATTCAATACACTGTCTAACAACCATCTGACCAAGCAGGTAACGTCAGAATCATGATTCCAACAGTATCGGTTGATATGTTGAGCGATGTCCGTGAAGTTTGAGACAATGTTTCGACTCGAGCCCTCACAAAAGACAGAAATTCCATAAAATATGTGTAGAGATAGTTTCGACCATGACTTGTTGGGTGATTGACAACCGCCACCGCGTTTCCGCGCAATATTCTGGTGATTTTTTTCAACCATATGGCAACGATTCTGGGCCAAGGTATGGAATGCCTTGTTTGATAATGGCGACACTCATATATATCTACCCCTAGCAGCTTACCACTACTATAGGAGTACATCGAGGGTCGAAGATGAATGAGACCTGATTTCCTAAGCTCCACTGATGATGTACCGACCTTCAGTCCCGGAAACGAGCAAAACTCATCTTAGTTACTTCACGTCGACAATCAAAATGGTGTCGGGTCCTCGCAGAAATTGGGGAAGAGTCAGAGACCACTAACTGTCCGGCGAGCAGCTTTGCCGATGGAAGCGCGCTTTAATTCAATGATCTGGCCACCGTTTGGGAACTTGAAGAGCTTACGGAGTCCCAAGTTTAAACGTAACAAACTGAAATCGGTATACCCCGAAACCGACCGGTTAGCGACAGCTGGAAACTCTCACTTCGAGACTGACTCCGCCGTGCTCGTCCACACTACAGTTTGATCACCCAGTGACGACTTGGCGCTATTTTGGAAGTTTTTCGGGAACTCTTCGTTCAAAATCTTTCCAATCAATCATTACCGCAGTCTGGAAATGTCACATGATACTGGATCAAACCGTACGGGATTTTGGAAAGCTCTCGTGTAACTCAGAAGCCGAAGGGACTCTCTCTCTCTGCCTCGAACGATCGTTCCTCTCATTGCACTGTTAGCTTTCTTTGGAGCTTCGTCAAGTCGAGTGGAGTGCTAACAGACCGCAGCAGAAGTCAGCGCTGGTGCTAACGTGAGAGTGAATTGTGAGATTGAATGCCTTCTTGGCCCATGAGGCGCACTGCACCTCAGATCATGATCTGCCTGCGACAACTACAAAGCACCAATCGGCTAAATGGGCTACTTAGCGGCGACACTGTGGCGCCAACACCTAAACTGGAGAGCCGAAGAGTTCTTGCATCGAGCCCGACCCACGTCATTTGGAGATTGAAACCGAAGCCTCGATGAAGTGGAATACATTCGTAACAAGGATAATCATGGAGAGAGAAGTACAAGTTTGTAGCTCCGTATTTTTTTCCCGTATATCACGGAACGGAGTCGGGGTCACCCTGCAAACTGACTCAATGGCGGAGCGACGAATCTTGAGCGATTCTCGTCGAAGAACTCCTCGACTGTGTGACGAATCAACGCTACAGCTCGATGAGGAAATTTCACTTTGACTCTTCAGTCATTGTTGACAAATTCAGTCTCACCTCTGCCCTCGAATCAGAAACTACGACGACGACAGGCCTACAAAGAAGCAGTTGTTCTTTTTTCAACACTGTGCTCAATTGCAGCTCGAGCGCGGAGCAGTAGTCGAGTCTAGTCGGGCCGAAGCCACATAGAGTCAAGCCCAGGCGCCAAAGAGAGCACCGCCGACGTCGCGCCGTCTGACCTGTTGTACAATGCCCGAACGCGACTTCGAAGCAATACAGTTAGCGACGACAATGGCAGAGAGCTGAAGAAGCAATTCATTAGTTGATTGCCTTCTCGCTTTACATTGGCTACGCATTACCTCTGAGATCCTCGCTCGAGATAGCTTTCATTCTTTGACAAATTTCTTCTTCTGTGGGCTCGATTTATGGTCTATACTACGTCCCAAGTGAGCAACGCATTCGCGAATTGGCTCAAGGTGACAACCGATTGTGAGGTTCTCTTATCACGCAAAGAACATAGCCGCCTATTCTAGCTATTTAGCTAGCGCATATTTTGTTGTATCGAAAATGTGTAGTCAACTCAACTCCTCAACTCCAACAAGCCCTCATATGTCGGGAGTCATCAAGGTGCCAGCATATCATGTGATGTCCCGTCTCGTCGCTTTTGTAACACTTTGTCTCTTTATTCGCATCATTTCGGCGAGTCCCCAGATGGCAGCTCCGACCACGCGAGGAAACGTGGTGGAGATAGAGTTCCTTGAAAGTTCTATTCAATGAATCAAGTGCTAAATGGAAAATGCACTTCGAGTTGATGTTCATAGGTTTATAGGTTACGAGTGAAATTTGTTTTATGGAATAGGTGTGATCAGTTTTGATTTTGATATCTTTCTCCAGATCGGTTCTACGCGAGAACTGAAATCTGTGCCGGCTGGTGACGATGTCGCAGAGTTCCCAAATTGGTTTGCAATTCGTCCTGACCGGATCATGATGAACGGACTCGATAGGTCGACATGCAATGAACACCAAGTTCCATAATTATCCGTGAGAATCAACGAATTTCCGGAAGCGTGACCCGGAAACGAGCGCCATGATTGTTGTTGTTCCCATAGCCATTTCGAATGGGACGTCAAAGGTATCTTCTGCCCTACCTGTTGCAAAACAGAGCAAACCAAACTCGCTTTGGATGACGCGCATCCTCAATGTTTTTGGAGCGGCGGTTAATTCAATGCGCCGTTGAATCTGACTTCAGGCGGTGTGCATGACAGTCTCGGTATTCTGCCGCGACTGCTCGAATTTCTGCTTCAACGTGAACACGCCATCGGGGATGATCGTACATGTTGCATTCAGAGGGAGAACACTGGAAAAAGGTGGATTCGGATGAACAGCTCCGCGCCAAGAGGTTGTCATTTATTTTCACTATTACTTCGGGAGCGTCTGCTGAGAGACGCGTGATGTTCGAAATCGCAATGGTACACTTTGTTTATTATCCCTCTATAATTCTCCAGCGTCGCGGTCATCATTCATTTCTGGGTCACTGGGCTCTTTCGAAAAGCACTTGAGAGACCTTACTTGGAATCTTGAATCAATATTGATCTTTGGAATCATGGAAGTGAAGTTCTACCCTTGCGTCAAGCGATCCGATCAGGAGCGCGACCTCTGAGAAGAACAAGATCTTACTTATCGAAGATTCACGAACGCTGAGAATAGCGCGTTCTCAATTTGTAGCCTTGCGTGTGAGTGACTCGAGGAATTTGCGAACACTATGCAAATAGTCTCAGGGGCCGTTTATGAGCTCGACTCTTTCGACGCCTCGTGTTGTCATGCAAAGCAACAATTCTTCAGTCCGTCAGTCAGTCTGTTAACTGGATAGGTTCGCAAGCACAAGACGAGCTTGAGCCGCCCCCACCACCCGCAAAGATTCTTAGATGCTAGCGGCGCGACTTTGGGGGCGCGACTGTTGCTTGCCGACTTCTTGGCGGCGGCTGGTGGCGCTACAACAATGCGAACAACAACAAATAACTGTGCAAATTACATAGGGCTGCACATACAACAGTCTGCCGGATGGTTTGGTGGCGGCTTGTCGATTCGGGATTGAGGTGCATATGCCCTCGCTCCGTCTCTGGACTGTGAGAACTATTTCAGCAATGTAGGGAACAAGTGTAGGCGGTTCAGCCTAGATGATCAAAATGCACAGCTGAGGCGTCACGAGCGATAGAGTTCCGAAAAGACAGACTAGCCTCCCACTTTCACCGCCAAAGAAAGTACGTTCTCATTAGTGGTCTAAAAGTGCAGCGTGCGTGCTCGCGAAGGCTTGTTAGTTCGGTTTGAGTAGACGAGGCTGTTAGAAATAGATTCCGTGAAATGGGAATGATGGCCAGAGTTGCCTTCCAGCGCGGAATCTATGTCTGTTCCTCCGACCATTCGAACCGCTGAGCTCGCTTGTAACTCGTTTGAGCTTCCGATCGCAAGCCTCAAGCACTCATGACAAGACTTCTCATTAACTCAATAGAAGCGTCTTTATTTTAATACGTACACTCATCTCATCATTATTGAGATTTTGCTCTAAAAAAACGAGTGGGATTTCAAAGCTGATCCGAGATTGTTCAATTCTCTCAGGCAAGGTACTAAGTGAGCGTAACTTTCAGAATCATTATATTTACAAATACTTGGGAGCGGTTTCCCTCCATGAATCGCTCCGTTCGATAATAATGGAGTGTTCAACTTCGTTCATATTCAAATTCCAAGAAAGCCAATCAACTGTGCTGTTTCAACTCATGTGGTTTCAAATTCCAACCCACAGGAGCGTTTTAGGGTTCGAGGTTTAGGTTGCGGAAACAGCCTTCTGGCAGAGTTCGACGAATGTCATCAATATTCTTCACGTCGGCTTTGAGTTGTTCCATGTCGTCCGCGTGGCGAATGAGGATCTTGGTTTTCGTTTCCTTGTCGATCTGTAGCTTCTTTATTCGTTCAATGATCTGAGAGCTCCTGAACTGATCCTCAAGTTTGGCCAACTTCCTTTGCAACTCCTTCAACCGATTATCGTCGTACGAATCAATCGAGTTCAGCTGCGTCAGGATCGTCCTTATCTCGCTGAGGGCGTTCGTTGCGAGTTGCTTTGTTTCTATGGCGGCACTCTTCGCGTTGCCAACGATTTCAGCCACATCTTCGACTTTCCGATGTTCATTATCGATCATCTCCTTGAATTCCTGAAGTTGTCCTCCGATCAATCTCACTTCTCGGTCGATGTTGTCGTTTTCTGCACCGAGCTCACTTGCTCGGTGCTGCGAATGCCGCGTGTCTTCCGACAGAGCCTGCATCTCCTGAAATTTGGAAAACGCAATTTTTCTTTCCATTGTAGGGGTGTCTCTCGTCATTTAGGAAATGATTGTATAAATTTCGAATTCTAAGAAAGTGGAACTCACATCCTTGGCTTGACCAGCGATGCGGAGCGCGAGTTTCGCGGTGTCTCGCGATTGCTCAGCCTTGCGCTCCGCATCTCCGATGAGATCCTTGACCTGTTGGTTCTTCTTGCTCAACGCGTCGATGCTGTTCTGAATTTGCGGTATCCGCTTCACTTGTTGGAGAGCTTCGTTTCTATGAGACTCGACAGTCTGATCGAAGTTTTTCAGGGTGTTGTAAGTCGCTTGTGCGTTCGCAAGGATCGCGTTCCCGTCTTTAACTGCACCCTGTCCTTTACTGTGAGCGTCGGCGACCTGATCGATGAGCTTGTCCGTGATTTGCTGTTGCCTCCGGGCTTCGTTCAGAATGATGTTCGCTTCGCTCATTGCTCGTGCAGCCTCTTGCAGATTTGGCTCGTTCGAGTCAACGGCTTGTAGCGTTTGTCTCGATAGTTGGACGGCCTGAAAAACATTCCCCATTCCAAGTTCGCGTGAAAGGACATCTATGGTATAACAATTGAGTTTACGTAGAATGATTTTATAATACGATATTTTCTCCCTCGTGTTACCTCAGCATAAAGAGTGCGGGCCCGGGATGTGATGCCTTCGATGTCACCGTCCTCGGGTAATCTCGTGTTGTTCACTTCTGCCAGCTCGTTCAATGCGATTTCAGCTGCTTTGATAGCTTCTTCTTGGGATTTTTTCGCGGTCGCGACCACTCGCGTCATCATACCCCGAAGTTCCGTCTGTTGTTTCTTAAGACTCTGGATAGCGTCTGTCGCTCTGGTATGGTTGGCAAGCGTCTCCCTGGCCAGGTTGAAAGCGATTTGACTCTGGTCCTTGGCCTTCACTGCGTTACCAAAAGCCGAGTCGACGTCCTCCTTGATTCTGGAAGCGAAAAATCAAACTTTATTTCACAAGTCTCATCAAGATTCATCATAACAGTCGAACTCACTTATAAGAGACACGGGTTGGGGACATCCACGCGCACAAGAGACAGATTGTGGTTTGCTGTTTGCATGGAACAGCGTGTCCAGAAATCCGTCCAAAAGAGCCATTCTTCATTCCCCCGAACAATCTCTCACAACTCAGTTTATAATGACGGAGATCTTGCCGTCTGTGACCCACCATGACTCGATCGGCTAACTGTCACAATGGAGGAGTCCCTCAACTCACTTTTCCGCGAGTCCTCGAACTTCGCCCGAAGTTTTCTGCATGAGGCTGGACTGTTTCGTGGCTTGCTGACTCTTTTTGCGCGCTTCGTTCAAAGCATCAATCGCGTCGCCTTCGAGGTAAGTTATAACGTGACCATAAAGTTGACGGTTGCGCTGTGCGGCCGCGTTCTGATCTTTTGCGTCGTCACTCAGCTCGTCGTATTTGAGGAGTGCTTCGTCCGCTTGAGCTCCTTGGGATTGGAGCTTGTCTTGAATCTTCCTGATTCGAGTCAGAAGATCTCGAAGCTTCCGCGCCAGATCAACGTCCGACCGCGCGGCGTTTTTAGCTTCCTTCCAGAGTTCCTCTGCAAAGTAGGAAAATTTGTGACAGGAGAACTTGGACAACTAATATGGAGACACGACACTGACATTGAGGCACCAGTTCCCGAGCAAAACAAACCTGCGTTTCGTCTGACTTCTTCCAGTTTGTCCTCAAAGTCGGCACTCTTCTCGGGATTCGGCTCTCGTTCGACGTCCTCAAGGAGTTTTCCAATATGTTGAATTTTCTTCTCGTGATCTTCGACCGCGTTCAGGACCAGTGTGTAGCAGTAATCGCAAGCTTTGCAGGTTCCTTGCTCGTAGTAGGTGTTTCGGTCGCATTTGTCGCATGTTCGACCGTTGAAGTTCGGACGGCAGTTGCACTGACCACTGTCAGCGTTACACTGAACATCGATTGAGCCCACTGGATCGCAGTCACAGGCTGGTGAAAACAGAGAAAAATTAGGCTCCATCGACTTCCAGAAGGTTCAATTCGATTGACGTCGGTGTCTATGACATGGAAGGAGGACGATATCATCGCGATTGATTCGATTTCGCTGAGCGAACGAGCCTCGGCGAGAAGAAGTCCTTCGAATAATGAAAAGTGTCACATCAGCGCCTCAGAGAGAGAGAGAGAGGGAGTGATTCTTCCTCCAGAGAACTTCCCAAAGGATCAATAAGGGAACGACTCGAAAACCAAAGTAGAGATTGCGAAATTTCTGTCCGGATGCGACACATAGTGTTGAGACTGACTTCATGAGCTTCGTAACCCCCTATCTTTGGTTTCGATCTTCCTACCTCGAAAACGGAGGCTTCGTCTGCAGCCTTACTATTGCAAATAAGTCAGAAAAGTCTCTTGATGAATTTCGCTGAATTATTCAATCGCTTTAATAAGCACGAGAGGTGTCGAGAGATGTTTGTGGGATAAGATGCTGGACCACCACATTGAGCAATCGTGAGAGTCGAATCAGGAATTAGGTAACGAAAAGCTTTGCTGGAGTCTCAGAAAAGAATGCTGCTTGGTTAGATCATCAAGAAACTCTGTCCAGCCCTCCGCCGAATTAAAATCGATCCGTGAGCGATGAAACGATCGTCATGAGCTCGACAGAATTCTTCACGCTGCGGTTGATCGACATGTTGCGACAAAGATCAGAAAAAAAAACTATTTCCAAGTGCCTGGGCTCAAGTTTTACGTACGTTTGCATCCATCGGCGGAGAAACCGTAGAACGATGTTTGGCATCTATCACACTTCGGTTCCTGAACACCGTCGTGACAATCGCATTTTCCTGTGTATTGATCACAGTTTCTTCGTTTCGAGCCTATGCTGTTACAATCACAAGGTTCTCAACCTGTTTTCGAGGACAGATTCCAGTAGCCTTCACGACAGCTGTCACATAGAGCTCCGACCACATTAGGTTGGCATTGGCACTGACCACTGAGCAAGTCACACTCGACGATACCCGCTTTGGAAGGAGTCGCGCTGCTGCCGCTGGTGAGAGCACTCGCTATTGATTTTGTGTGTACACCGTCGTAGTGGAGATTCGGCATCGTGACACTTTCTGTGTAGCCATATCGAGGGTAGGTCTTACGGTAGGTATAATCAGAGTCGGCTCTTGACAAGGCTGTGAGTAAGATCAGCCCTAGCCACTTCATGGTGGCCGTATACGGTGGATCTGGGCTTCGGATGGAAGGAGCGCGTTGCTGCTCTGGCGGATCGCAGACGCCCACGCTGACTCCATATCGGGACTCCTCGGGCTTCTTCAGATAAAAACATTCGTTTGACGACTCGGTACACGGTTCGAACGCTTCCCCATGGGCGAGAGTTTCGCGCTCTCTCAAGTTCTAGTAGACTTCGCGCACCTCAGAAGTTTCACCGATCCCCGCTCTGCCGATCGCAGACCGACACGATTCAGAACATTCTGCTGCTTCTGAACAGAATTCATATGCTTGTGTTACATTTGAATGTCCACCGGCCATCGAGAGGGGATGTTTTTTCTGCCTTGCTCTGACACGTTAGGAGTTTTGGATTCGTCGAGTCATAAATTTTCCTTGAGCTGTTGAAGGTTGCTACTTAGGTTGTCCGATGTAGTTTTCGTTTCGTTCCCATGCAGAATCGGTGCAGCTCATTTGAATGCGATCGGAACAGAGCAGATTGCGGGAGTAGTTCTTTTAGAGTTCCATGGAAATCCGAATAGCTCATTTATGTGAGGTTAACGTTGGAAAATAGAAGTCGGCGTGTGATCTCATACAAGGTATATTAAACCTTGTTATGGTATCACCCTGGCCCGTCCACTGCTAGAAGTCTCCTCGACTTGAATCGATTCTCCGATGTGAACAACGGCGTCCACCCGCGCCAACTCCATATAGGGCTCCCGTTCCGGAAGACAATATCAATTCATGACACGTTCGAACACAGATGGATGGGTCGGTTCCACGGACTGTCCCAATATTTCAACTCGGGAGACGGGAGTCGTTTCGCGACACCATTTTTTCGAACACACTGAGATTGAGCAAACGTCATGCAAAACTTGGCGTTCTCAAATGATTCCCGCTAAGACGTCGGAATGTTGAATTCAATTATCCTAAATAGTGAACATTTTTTGGTACTGGAATTATATACCAGACAACGGATGCACACCAAGGTAATCAGAAGAGTCGATCCTAGGGTCCTTAAGCGAGTCCATTGTGCAGGGGGACCCCTGTCAGCTAACTTATCACCGGAACTTGTGTCGAATAAGACTGCGTTCTTTCATCGATCCACATCGATTTATTGGCCACGCAAATAGGTGAGTACCTAGTACAAAAATAAAAATTGAATTTTTCTGAGATAATCATTTGTTTCTGTCTTATGCGAACAATTGTGGGTCTTCCATCTCAAAGTTGTTATCCAGCTTGGGGTTCGAGCTTTATTCCTCTGAAACAAGCGTCAGGTAGGGAGTCCTTAATTTCAGCAATATTTTTCACTTCTGCTTCCAACTCTTCGATTTCTTTCTTCTGCTGTTCAACGGCCTTCATTCTGAGCTGACGATCCAGGAGAAGCTTGTTCGTTCGTTCTTGAGCTTGGGACCCTTTGAATTGATTCTCGAGATATGTCAACCGGGTTCCAAGCTCGTTGAGGTGGTTCTCGTCAAAAGCATCGGTTGAGCTAAGTTGAAGCAGAATCGACTTCACGTCCGCTAGAGCACTCGATGCCAATTGCTTCGCCTCAACGGCCGCCCGTTTGGCTTCACTGACGCTCATTGAAACTTGGTCCAGCCTCTGCTGCTCATCGGTGATTGTCGTGTAGAAGTTCCTGAGTTGACCGTTGGCCGCCTCAACGGTCGCCTCAAGTTCATCGTTCTCTCTGTTAAGATCTTTCACTCGTTGTTTGTTCTTATCTGTCGTTTCCTTGTTTCTGCGCATCATCTGTAAAGTTAAATAAAGATACAATGAATAAATTTCTCTATTTGAGAGAGTCTGATTCCATTCTCGGCCGCTCGCAATGAGGCCGAATGCCGTCCCGATTCACGAAAATAATCCTCTTTTCAATGAGGAAAAAGCTCAACTCGTTCACTGAAGTCGAGGAACCTACCTCTTTGGCCGAGTCAGCGAGGGTTTTGACATCGGAAGAGATGGCTTTGGATCGTTCCGTCTTGGTTTCCACGTCACTGAGCTCGATCAACTTCCCTTCGTGTTTGTCCCGGACTTCGTCGATTTTACTCAGAATCTCTGGAATTTTACTGATCTGAGCGAGCGCTTCCCTTTTGCGCTCGTTTGATGTCTTATCGAAGCTGTCCAGTCTTTCGAGTTTGTCAGTTGCGTTCTTGAAGATCGCGTTCATTTCATCGACGGCAGCCAGAGACTTATTGAAGGCGATTGTGACTTCCGTAACGAGTTTGTCGGTGAACTGTTGCTGTTTCTGAGCTTCTTCGACAGTGGCTCCTGCCTCCTCCGCAGCTTCTTTCGCTTTCTTTATAAATGGATCGTTGATGTTGCGCGCTTCGATGGTCGTATTGGACAATTGTTTCGCCTGAACGTGAGGAATAGAATCAGATTAGGGCAAAACGCGAAAATTTCAAGCGGGAAGAATAATTTCAAGACCAGCAACTCCGCTGCTGACCCCGGATTCAATTGGAAGATTTCATGACGGAGAAGTTTTGAAATCACGGGGATATCGAGAAAACGCAAGAACAAATGTGAAATAAGCCGATGCACAGATGAACTCACTTCGCTAATGAGAGATGCGGCCCTGTTAGTGATATTGTCCAAATTCTCGTCCTCCATCAGTCTGGTGCTCTGGACCTCTGTCACTTCGTTCAAGGCAATATCCGCGGCCTTCTTAGCGTCTTCCTGCGTCTTTTCGGCGCCTAAAACAGCTCTCGCCATCATGCCTCGGAGCTCGGCTTGTTGTCTCCTGAACGTGCTGATCGTCGCCAGAGCCGACGAGGCGTTCCGGGTCAGCTCTTGAGCGAACCTCAGACTCGAATCAGCTTGCTGTTTGCCCTTCTGCACGTTTTCCAAGGCCGTGTCATAGTCGGTTTGAGCTCTGCGTGAATAGATTAGTTAGGGATAACGTAATGATAACCAAGGATCATCGTTCCATTCACAAGAGATTTGATCTAGTCAAAACATTACGCCGGAGAGCCTCACTTTTCTAGTTTTCCTCGAATTTTGCCAGATATCGCTTTCATGCTGCTGGATTGTGCCGTGGCTTGCTGATTCCGGCCACTCGCCTCCTTGTAAGCCTCGTCAGCATCGGTTTCAACGTAGTTCGTGACTTGACTTATCATGTTTCGATTGCGTTGGAGCACCTCATTCAGCTCTTTGGACTTCTCTCGCAAGATGTCGGTTTCGGTCAAGATCGCTTCAACTTGAGGTACTTCATTCTTGAGATCATTCTCCAACTTTTTCATCTCTTCCACCTTGGCCTCGAGCTTCTTGAATTGGTCGCCATCCCAGCGAGCAATAGTGCTTGCTTCCTGAGCAAGTCTCTCTATGAGGAAATAGAATCAGCGTCATGGAAGCACTTCGAAACGTTTCTATCATCTATGCGCGGCATTTCAGCCGCAAAATTAGTTTCCTCGTTTGGGACATTGCGGGACAGTGGACGGTGATAGAGCTCACCCGCTTTTCGTAGGATTTCCCTCATTTTCGCTTCGAATTCTCCGCTGTTCCGACTGTTCAGAGTTGGCGTTGCTTGTACGTCCTTGAGCAGTTGATCCACGCGATCGAGTGCCTTTTCGTGCTCGTCAACAGCATCGAGAATCAAATCGTAACAATAATCGCACGCCTTACAAGACGCTTGTTCCAGGAAGGTATTTCGCGTACATTTGTTGCAAGTTTTTCCAACAAAGTTCGTTCGACAGTTGCACTGACCCGTCTCAACGTCACACTGCATGTCCGATGAGCCGGTGGGATCGCAATTGCATGCTGGAAGGTTCAACATCGAGAAAAGAAAGTTATTAGCGCTTCACATCTCACTAACGGATATCCACAACTCAACTCAGTTATTGACAACTTGGCGTTTTGGCAAGAAGGATGATTGTAATTTGAATAACCTGTCCCGGATTAGAAAATGGGACTGAAAATGGGACTTACGTTTACATCCTTCAGCGGAGAATCCCCAATGGTAGGGCAGACAAGCGTCGCACTTGGGCTCCATGACACCCGTCTGGCAGGAACAAACTCCGGTGACAACATCGCACATGGGGCCCTTCGACCCGATTGTGTTGCAAGCGCAAGATTCACAGCCGGATTTAGATGCGAGGTTCCAGTAGCCCTCACGACAACGGTCGCATTGGAGACCGTCAACGTTCAGCAGACAATCGCACTGGCCCGTGGTCATCGAGCACTCGAGAGCTTTACTTGTGGCATCCGGTGGCAACCTCGTTCCGTCCACGTGGCAGTTGCAGGCTGTCGAAATGTAAATCATCCAGTGGATCAACTTTGTGTTAATTAAAGAGTTTCTCTTGAGTCATACATTGGGGAAAAAACATTTGGAGCAGTTTCCGGAAATGGACATGAACGTGTCCGAACTCACGCTTGCAGTCGCCCTTCTTCTCAGCTAAAGCGTTGCCGTAGTAGCCCGACTTGCAAACCTCGCAGTGGTCGCCGGCAGTGTTATATATGCACTTGAGACATTTGCCGTTTGAGCGGTCACAATAGTTGATTGAGTCGCGGTCAACGTTTCCGCTACACTCGCAAAGGGTACAGTTGGTCTTGGGACCCAACAATCCCTGCGGATCTCCGTAGAAACCTTCGTCGCAACGTTCGCACTTTGTTCCTTTGTAGCCGCTAGGACAGTCCATACACATGACCGTGTTGTCTGGCCGAAGAGTACATTTCCCCTGACCCGGACAGGGACATGGCTGACAATCGTCCTCTTTACCAATGAGTGGATTCCCGTAAAAGCCAGTGTCACACTGCTCGCAGAACATTCCAGCCGTGTTGTGTTTACATATGCAACGACCTGAAAAAGTCTCCGCATCAGAATTCGCTTGATGCTATATGAACGATCTCGGAACAGTTTCAGCCTTTCCCAAGATTTCAGTTTACAGATCAGACCGTACTGAATCATTGTACCCACCAGTCTCGGAATCGCAGGAGTCCGAATGGTTGTTACATTTGCAGCGCTCGCACACGGCGTAGGGTCCCAGGTGATGATTCCCAGGATCTCTTCGGTAACCAGATTTACACTGCTCACAGAACTGACCTTGATAGCCTTCTTTGCAGGCGCACATTTCCACCCAGGGGGCCGGCTGTAATTTTTCGAATGTTGAAGTTCATTGGACGAGGGAGGAATTCGGAGAGAAATAAAATCCTCGAATCTTGATTCCTCTGTACTGCCTTACCTCGGGGTCTTCAATGTCGGAAATGCCTGTCGTTGCTGAGTCGAGAGAAACCTTTTCGAGGAAGCCCTGGCCTCTCTGCTGATAAGTACCTCTGATTTTAATTTTGCGGACGTCTTTGAGCAGCTTGTTGAACTCGACAGCGGCCAGGGAAGGTTGCCAACCAAACAACTCGTGGAGACGAACTGAGTATTGAGTTCCCATAGCATTGGGGATCGGCTGTCTGTTCACGATTATGGGTGCGGAAATAGCCATGTTATTAGGTCCCTCGATCACGATGTCCCGCGAGGAAGAGTAGCCGAACTCTGAGTCGATCCGGAGCGTGAAGTTCAGGAAACGATTGTAGGAGAATCGACGATCGCCCAAGAACGCTTCGGGCGCCACGAAGTATACCATCGAGTCTTTGGCGTCGACGCTGATTACTTTGTTGCTCTGCTCGTAACGGACCTGTATCGGTTCTCCGTGGTCGTTCTCCGCCGTCCATTTCTCAAGACCTGCGACAAATGAGCACTTAATGTAAGGAGGAGCAGGAGCCTGAGGAAACCTCCCGGAAGGTAAGCGATGTTGCCGTCGAATACTATTTTACGATTCGGGGGCAATTTGATGATCTATTCACCTCGTTTGAATTCTGATGTAATAGTTTCCTTGAAATGAGCGGTGTCCGATGCACAAGTGGAGAAGTGGCCGTGACAGAAGCAGGCCACGCAACCTCGATCGTTTCCAGCGTCCAAGAAGAAGAATCCGGGTTTGCATAGATCGCAATGCTGTCCTTCAACGTTGTCTTTGCACTCACATTTGCCCGTTTGCACATTGCATTGCGGGGGGTCATGTCTACTTCCAGCTACATTGCAATCGCAAGGTCTGGAAGGAAATTTGGCGTCTTGATTTCCAGCCGATTCATTTCAAGGCTTCGTAGCGGGTAGAGAGAGCAGCCTGCAAAGACTTGTTCCTTACTTGCATCCTTCATCGGTGAATTCGAAGTGATTCGGCTTGCAGCGGTCGCAATACTGTCCATCGACGCCCGGCTTGCACACACATTTGCCGTCGGGCAAGCACTGCGTATTCGCAGAACCTGTGGGAACCGGTTAAAAAGGAATCGTTGGTTCCATGAATAACGCTCCTGCCGCCACATCAAAAGTTCATAATTAGCTAGTCCATGATTCGGATTCCCATTTCGCGAGCTTTAATGTCATTTGTTTCGCTCCAGACTACATTGAACCCCATCTTCGGCGCTTGATGTTCAAAGAATCGCGCGGCTTGATGGAAAAGTTGGTTTCGGATGTTCTTCCTTGTCGGTCTGTTTTGTGACCGCGATCAAAAAGCCAACAATTAGTTTTGTCAATGAAACTTCAACTTCCAGAAAAAGTTTGAAACATTGTAGCAAAGTTGTGCATTGGTGTGTGAGGGTTAATCTCTAATTATTCACTGTGCAACAGCAATTTCAGTGGAAGGGAAGGACAGTATTTCATTGACTGTAAGGGTATATAAGCAGGTCTGTTGAATAAACTATAAGAAGCAGTAGTCATCTATACTGCCGTTGCACCTGTACTGTGTGTGTTAACTCCCGTGTCCGTATGCCTTCCCTCGTTAGCAGTGATAGCCACCACAGCGCCAACGTTCAAATCAGCTGAGGAGGACCTCACAAGAACGCTCCGCTCCAACTCCGACTTCGCTCGTACGTGAGAGACGAATTGTTCAAGGTGAATAATAGATTCAGATTTAGTCGCAGAATGTTCTTCCCGAGAAAGCAGAAGATTTTGTTAATTTTGAGTGGCAAGCATGAAACTTTTCTTTTCTGTTTCAATGCTCTTGCTTGAGTTCATTTACTCTAGACTTCAGTGCTTCTGGAACGCAGTTCCACGCGGCCGAAATGCCTTCTCTGAGCCTTTCCATTTCATCTGATCATTTGGAATTGATTATCGCTAGTCCGAAGAGAATGTCGATTGCGCTAACTTTCGTGACCATGTACTCAAAACGGAGCAGAATTTCAAGATGGTCGATCGGAGGAGCCGATACCCTATGCTCTTCTCCTTCCGAGTGTTAAACGCTCGTTTCAATCTTTGTGCAGGCTCGCAGTGATAAGGATCAAGTACGACCCAGCCATCTGCAGCGATGGGTGAGCACAGCGTGCCAGGAACTTAAACCGGGGAGGAGAATGGCAAGCGCAACGTTCATGACAAAACTGCGTAAGGATTTGCGCATCTCCAGTCGGAAGATCACTCGCGTAGTCGGGAGAGTTGCGCTGACCAACGAACAACTGATCAAGGACAACGCTGCTGCATTCCTGCGCGACGTCACCGACAAAGTCTCCGCCATAAACTACAGCGACGAATGCATCTGGAATGCATTAGGAATAGACATTAGGGCCCTTAGGAATAGACCCTGCGAATAACCGCAATCTGCGAAAGCCGCGGTTTGCGGTTAACCCGAAATCTAAATTCGAGAACCGCGGTTAAAAACCGCAAAAAAAGGCAGTCAAAGAGGCCAGTTTCTGCGAGCTGAAACGATTCGAAGCTTAATGAAATCCAACTACGGTTTATTACAGCATGGAGTACGATCGTGTCACCGTGTTGAATGTTGCAGATTAAGATTTTCATTCGTTTGAAACCTGATTCGGGTTTATCATCGGAGTCATATTTTCCGCAGCTTTTGCGCTTCTTTCAAAGATCAATCGACGGCACAACGGATTGGTCTATTTTCCTTTCGTCTGTAGTAGCTACGCAGAACGAGGATGTCGTCTAGACTCTAGACGATGTTCCGTGCTCACTTTCAATGCGATGAACTCATGAGTGACGATTCTCCACGATTTTTGCTTTTTTTTTGTCGAGACAAACTTACAGCCGCACTCATGATTAGGAGTTATGAACTTTGTTGTATTGGACCTGAACTCGCTGACATTGACGGCGCTGCTTGCAAGGCTTTCAAAATAGCGATTCCGTCGATGTGAGAAAAAATGTTCAGTGGAGGGGCGGCATTTCGAAAGTTGGCCTATTCCGCCCCGGGCGGCTCTTGGTGCTTGCACGCTTTGTGCTCAGAGGGTGAACCCCAGACGACTTGAATCCATTTGTCGCCAACGATACCAGGCAGATTAAGAATTCGAACAAACGTTTTGTGGTTAATTTGCGGTTATTAACCGCAAATGCTTGCGGTTTCTGCGGTTAATTAGCCGCAAGATTTTGCGGTTTTTGCGGTTAATTAACCGCGGTTAAAAAACCGCGCAGGGTCTACTTAGGAATCGTACGCTGACCTTTAAAGGGGAAAAAATCGTCGAAGCTCGCGTCACCGAAGCGAAGGGGTTATCTCACTCGTACACAATCCAACTTCACATGTCGAAAGCGTGGAAATTGGGGAAGCATATCTTTATCTGTTTGCATGAAACTACCGGTGATAACTTCAGACCTAAAGTTCAGACAGAGGTGACGGCGGTGTTCTCCCACTGCCCCAACGTCCGGGTAGTCTGCTCAAAATCAGGAAAGTTTACCACAGCAATAATGCGAAAATGGTACCGTGAGGGGTCCCTTGAGGATGTCGATGCTGCATCCATGCTGCTCTTGGACGCTTGGCCCGGTCAGGGCCCATAAGTGGGATTGGTCGCGCTTAACGTCTCCATCGAATATTTACCCCAAAGAGCCACCAAATACATACATCCCCTCGATGTTTTCTTTTTCCGCCAGTACAAATTATTGGCCAAGAATATAATAGAAGCTAGTGATTTTTACTTCAGTGGTCAGTCAACCACAAAACCGGGCAATAGATTCTTTATCATAAGACTACATAGCGTTTGCTTCAATCAAGTCTCTCATCCTAGATTCTCCCCCATGTGGAGGTATGCGTGGCAGAAGGCAGGATATCACTTCACGGAGACCGTCGGACCCTTCGAAAATCTGAGCGAAATTCTATTGAGCCCGCTGCGGGAGTCTGGTGCAAAATGTGAAGAACATTCACAGTTCCCATTATTGAAGTGCGTTTACTGCGAGGAATTTCTGTTTTTCATGCCTATTCCATCCAATCCATCTCCATGTCGAAAATTAGCAATGTCATCATCAGAAACTTTCAGGCTCTATCCTTCAGAGACCTGCTCGCATGTATACTCTCGAGTAAAGACGCTTGTGATAATCTCTGCTGTCGATGCAATGCAATAACAAAGGATGGCTCAAGACGGATAATTAGCTTGTCTTTAAGCGCTCATGTCCCTTGTCAGTTCCTCGGAACTCTAACAAATAATTCACTTCTCGCCCGAAAGAAATCCACATGTTTATCATTTCGCCATTCTGCTGCGCAATCCTTTGTGTATCAGCTGTCCGCGCAATTTTGGATCTGCGCGCTGGGCGTCTCACCACAGCGCGACCGCACCGCATCACGTCTGTTCCAACTTTTAGAGCTGATAACTAGAGCCCGTGGGTTCATGCAAAATGCATAAAATGCATAATAATGCATATTTTGGCATTTTTTCGACAAAAATGCATAAATTCGAGATTGCCGCATAAATTTGCATAATTCGTGAGTTCAAATGCACCAAACGGTCAATGAAAGGTTTTCCGAGCCATGTTTTTCGATTTCCAAGCTGCTCGCAGGTTGCTCACTGCCGGCGAAAGTCAGGATTGGTGTCAAAAATGACCTCGCTCAACGCTTGCTCCATCTGGAGGGGGTTCGTCGCCATGCAAAGTGACGAAAAGCGATGAGATGCGCGTTGTTCGAAAAACGTCTATATATCGACATCGTGAGAGCGTTCTGTTTACCAATATCTTCCACCGCGAAGCGCTCGACTTCCGCTTGCGATTTGTGCCGCTATCTTCGAATAGTTTCAGTCCACATCTTCATCAGTTCTGTCTCGCCGAGTCATTCCCGTCGATGTTCTCGATAGCGTTCGAATTGTTCGAGGTTATAGTTTCATCCGGACTTTCTGCGT
The DNA here is from genome assembly GCA_021527715.1 of Neoseiulus cucumeris. Classification (NCBI taxonomy): domain Eukaryota; kingdom Metazoa; phylum Arthropoda; class Arachnida; order Mesostigmata; family Phytoseiidae; genus Neoseiulus; species Neoseiulus cucumeris. The sequence continues at coordinate 63,993 of JAJSRV010000030.1, read as the reverse complement.
GATTCTCGCTTTTCGTTCGAGCTTGGCGGTCTATCAGAATTCGACTGTTGAAGTTCTACCATGCCGAAAGTCGCAGTGTCCACACGGTCTAGATTGGAATCGTTTGTGAAACTTTACGGAACTGCAATCCTCTCTACCGATGGCCACGTGCTATTGTGCAAGGTTTGTGAGACGGAGATCGTTGCCGACCGAAAATCTCAGGTTTCTCAGCATCTGAAAGGAGTTAAGCACTCCGCCAAACAGAAAAAGAAGCAGCAGTCGGCATCATCGAGCGTTGTACAAATGGTGCCATTTCTGCAAGCGACCTTTGGCCAAGCGGAATAAAACATGACAGAGTGTTGCTCTTTCTGACGGACGCTGCCGCCTATATGAAAAAAGCGGGATCTGCGCTCAAAGTGATCTTTCCGAACCCGCTTCCGTGCTGCACATGCGCTCCACCGCATTGCAGAAGAGATTCGAGGATCGTTCCCGAATGTAAACAGACTTGTCGCAAACAGAAAAAAAAATCTTTCTGAAAGCACCTTCCAGGATCACGGCGTTTAAAGAGATCACCCCGCAGACACCCTTGCCCCCAGATCCGATCCTAAGCCGGTGGGGGACATGGATCACCGCCGCAGTGTACTATTCACAACATCTTGAAAGCTTTTCAGCAGTTGTGGAAGCCTTGGACGCGAATGAAGCTCTCAGCATCCGTCAGACTCAGCAATTGGTTAAGGAGTCATCGTTGAAAGACGAACTCGCGTACATTTCCGCACACTTCGGGAAGCTGCCATCAGTCATTGGAAGATTGGAAGAGACTAACCTTCCTCTAACGGAAAGTACAGATATTTTTGAGAACACGATCATTGCTCTGAAAAACACGCCTGGTCCAATCGGCAATCGCCTAAGTGGGAAATGTAACTTGGTCATCGACCGAAATCCCGACTATGCCCGAATGAAGTAGCTAGCAGAAAAGTTGAGCGGCAATCCATCTCAGGGAGATGTTGGAAACTTCAGTCCGGAACAAATCGCGTCGATTACTTCTGTGGATGTCGAACGAACGTTTTCCATGTTGAAAAATACGTTAAGCGATCGCCGTCGAAGTTTCACTTTCGAAGATTTGAGGATGGTACTCATCGTACATTGTAATCAGTAGTAATTTTCATCCTGCGAATAAATCTTAAGATGCATAATTTCCTTTTTGAATGCATATTTTCATTGTTTTTGGCGCATAAATGCATGCATATTTTCGAGTTTTTTAGTGCATAAAGGCACGGGCTCTACTGATAACTGGCGAACGACGCATTTGCGTAACAAATCCCTCGGCAAAAGTTGGTTTTCTGGTGAAATCTACCTATGTGCCAAGTTTCATAAAAATCCGTTAGAGTCAGGGTGCGATGACTCCTGGTGAGTCGTGGACCATCTGATATTGATTACAGGCCAATAATCCTCATTACGGCTTCTGCACAAATGCTTGCGAGTAGGGCGCAGAACGTTGTGATGGGGATAGAAGGCTTCAATGAAAGGTTTTCTGAATTACCGCGAGCGTTGCAGTTGCAAGGAACGCACATTCCCCGGGAGTCTTCGTAGTGATCATCTTTGCATTTCTCGCAATGAACGCCGTCTCGGTTGTCGATACATCCAACACACCGTCCACCGATCTCCCCGTTGGTTTCGTCGTACAGTTCCGGGTCGAACACACAGACGTTTGAACGACCATTGCAGTTGCATTCTGGAAAAAAAAACGTGTTTCTCGTCATCTTCATCCGCTATGCAGCCTACATTAGTCCCAGGCCTTCGTCCCCGAGACTTGGCAATGGAGGCGATCGAAATGGAGAACAGAGTATTACGTTGGCATTCATTTGCGCTCTGGGCGGTGGCTGCAGCCCACGGTCTGTTATTGAACAGCGGATGGCATCTCTCGCACTCTTCTCCTTCGGTGTTGTGTTCGCAATAGCACTGCCGGTATCCTGGTCTGTTGGGATCCATTTTGCATTCCTTGGCGTGTCCATGACATTGACATCTGGGATGGAAGAAACAGGATGGAAACACGGCTTACTGTGTTTGATTACAGTTTTTGGTACGATGTCCCGTTCTTGCGGGAAACGAAACCTCAGTTCCCACGGCTGCTTTATTCTGTAGGACAGACTGACCTGGCACCGATGTTTATGTCCGACACTGCATAATAATAGGAACGCAAACTACGTTTGTTCATCAGAATGTCGTCTCCGAACGTGCTCAGGGAGCGCAGCGAGATCCGGATTTGGGACGCAGTCAGCCAAGCCTCTCGACTCAGAATCGTCGTGTCGTCAGTCGCTCCTTCGTCGTAGTCTTCCAAAGGCCGGAAACCTATCGTTCCTGGAATGGAGATATCGGTGGATCAAACGCTGTTTCTTGACTCACAATCACTCGATTGATCCTCCTAGTTTTTCTTCGGTTGCGGATCCTCTCGCGAGTTTAACTTACCTCCTTGCAGGGGATCGGGTAGGCCGTCTGATGTACACGTAGCTCGATTGTCAACCAAACCAACTCCCCGCTTCCGGAGTGACATGTCTTCGAGGTTGAAATCAGTTTCGCAGGATTTTGAGTAGAATTTGAAAGGTTCCCAGTCTGCGGTTGCATTGCGTCTCTTGTAGATGACGAAAGAGTCGGGACTTGACGCGTGGAAGTGCAGGAAGATGTGATATACAATGTAGGATCTTTCTGGAAGTGTAAAAATTGGCAAGACTCAGTTCTGAGATGAATTGAGCAGAGGTCAGTCGATATGCGATTCGCTTCCGAGTTCCGAGCAATTCTGTGGACAGTTGGGCTCTTGGGCGACGGACGATGAAACGATCGTTCTGCGTAACCGCATATTCGAGAACGTCCAGGACGTAGGACTCCGGCTCGAAGTTGAGATTAGACTTTGAATGTACCTTCATTGGTTTGGTGTGCCTCGATTTCAATTCATTTATTGCGGATATGTCATCCTTCCATGATTCAAGGAGAAGGAATGGTAGATTCAATCTCTCGAGGCTATTCGGGAAATGGAGGGGACTGATTGTACTTCACTTTGTCCGCGGCCTCACTCCGAGCCTGCTCAACATGTGGAAGTGAACAAATCTCCTAAATGGGAGTCATTTTCCTCGAAACGATATCCACGCCAACAATCGAACATAGGGCCAGTCGCCAGTCAATATATCCGCCGCTACTCCGAGCGTGGGAGCCGCTGGCTAGATTGGACGCTATCAGCGGAAATACATCGATACCAGTTTCCTTTTCTGAGTAACCTTCTAGTCCTTGCTGGGTGGATCAGTGAGGGAAACTCGACGCCCGATTTACCAACTCACCAGGCTCGCCGTTTTCCAAGCTTCACTGGAATCTATCGCGAACTTGAAGCAGAAAACTGTAATTTCAATCGAGATGGCGAGAATTCTCTGAGGAATACTGCAGTATGATGCAGATTCGGTTAAACTCCGTGACCTCTGAAGACATTCGATCATTGAGTTCGGAGATTCTGTTCGTGCAGAAATTTACTATTCAGGCACCAGCTCGCGGAGAATCTTGGTTGGTTGTTGGATTTGCAAGACATTGAACATTACAGCGGTTTTTTTTTGAAAGAAGTAATCTCTCATGATAACTGTAGCAAGATTCACTCGAAATCGGATACCCGGCAGACGCAGCCATTGACCGGTGACTCGCGCGCGCGTTTCCTTGGAAATCGCAAATCTCACAGCAGCTTTTTCGAAACTCAGCACGCCGCCTCGAAATCTTCGGACTCTCATTCTCCTTAATTGAAAGTGTCGCGAACTCGAAGCGCTCCCAAACGAAGAAGCCTCGCAGGCCTAGGGAGCCCGGGTTAGAGCGACGGCTCTCTGAAAGCCAGAAGCGCTCGGGACGAGCGTGTAGGGCTGAGCACACATTCTGCAGTTCAGATCTCTAAATATAGAGAGAAAACTCTTTCCAGAATCGACTTTGTGGAGGAGATTGCTCTGTGACGGAACCTCCAGCTCGCCGGTTGTCGCCCACGAGGATTCGGTGCGCACTGTCTGCTCGAAATCAGCTCAAGGCACTCTGACAGAACGCGCGGCTCTGGAGGCACCCCTCTGGCGAGCGCCTCTAACACAAACCGTCCAAAGATTACGCTCGAAAGTAGGATGGAAACTTTGCCGAACACTTTCCAACGCTCCACCGAAGATTTGAATCTAGGGAAAAAAATCATCCGAACAAATGTCGGGGAATCCGTGCCCCGAGAAGACAGATGCACGCGTCATTTGATCTTAAGAAGTTCTTTACTGCGTTCCCTGGGCGTATCCTATTTCTTCAGAACTTCGACATCATTTTTTCAACTCTTTTTAAGATTAGGCTCGAAACTTGAAGTTAGTCGATTGAAAATCATTACTCACGGAAATCTATCGTCAGGTCGACTGGGTCTTTCAAAACATCTTCCCACAGTGTTTCACTCTGCCACCAGGTTCGGAAAGATCGGATATCCGTAGTGTATTTCGCCGGATGAGCTTCGGGGGGATAGTTGATGTCACAATGATTATCACAGCCAATGTCAGTGATATTCCTCGGATTTTGTATGCAGAACTCTTGCCGTTCGTAAACTCCGCAAGTATTGCTTGCATTCACGTCCCGGCCGTACGCCACATTGCCATACGGCGGTAGACATCGTTGCGCTTTCTTGAGTGTGTTGTAACACTGCTGCCTGTCTTCCTGAGCGATGACGCTCAGGAGGGCATTCACGAAGATCGTGACACGAAAAGCCCAGAGGACATGCATCGGTGTTGGGAGAGGAATGAGAACGAAAAAGAACCGCAAGTTGTGAACGGCTGGAAAGAGAACTGGAAAGGGGCTTCTCTGAGAGGACATCATCCAGAGAGTTGGGTATCTAGCCAGAAGGCTAGTTCACATAGCTACCCTACTCCACCATCACAAGAACAGAAATCGACGAATGTTGAGCTGTAGCAAGCTCAAATCGATGGCAAAGTTCGAAGGATTTGCGGGTTGCACCAACTTCCAGGAGCTACAGGGATACTTTTTTTCCGAGAAGTCTCACCACCGTTTCCCGGAGAGCGAACTCTGATATCCGGTGATTGGTTTGACCTCCAAATCACGACTTTCACGACGAATAGACTTCAAGAAAACGGACGTTTGCAAGTCCAACAAGCATTACCTTGCAATAAATTCGCGTTCATTGTGGTGAATGATTCTGTGTATCTCGATAGATGGCTTAATGATTCTTGGCACCAGGTGAATAGATAAGCAAATGAAATATGCGAATCGCCGGCAACCGAAAAGTTTCCGAACCCAGCGCGGATACGGTCGATGAATGAATATAACCTACGACTAATTCCCATGGGTGTGTATGGTCAATGAAAATGTCTTCAGGTATCTTATTGAGCAGGATATTATATCACATTTATTCAAAATAAGTTAACAATGTTTTATAAATATACAAGTTATTTACAGGCGTAAGTCCCTTCTTTGTACAGAGCTGTTGGTAGCCTTCAATGTTCGTTGAACAATATTTTCAGAGGAGCTCTCCCGGAGATTCTTGTGCTCCAGAATTTGGAAAACCTCGTTTGAGATCATCGACTTGCTCGACGTTGCGTAGAGATCAGAAGAAATGTTTCAGTCGTTGTGCTTTGATAGGTAGGATACCTCCTTTCGCTCGATGTGTCTGGCCAAATGTCCAATTGATTTGGCAAACAAACTAATGAAGTCAAAACGAATCACATTCGGGTGCCTTTCGGATGATTGTGGAGCTCAGGTGGCGTCCACGTGAAACTTTCATCATTTTGGAAGATTTTGTATCCAGGCAAAGGTCCAACGTGCCACACAGAATTCGGTTTCGAGATCGACGGGGATTTCTCCGATCCGACGCAAACGCCCTCCAAAACGCATTGAGAGTCGCTCGAGTTTTGTTTTCTCCGCGTGATGATGATCACCGTCAAGAGTAGGGAGCAGCCGACGATGACAACTAGACACAAGTCTTCCAGATGAGACTTCAAGTTGCTCCGGCCGCACTTCCATTCCGAGACTCCGTTTCCCGGGTCAGGATTCGTGTAGAAGAAAATAGTTTTACTCTGAGCGACCACGTTCGGAGACTCAGTCCGGAGTGCCCGAATTCTCACTCGATACAAGGAATTAGGCCATAATGATACGACGGCGGCGTTGTTCTGAGTGGTGATGTAGCCAGTGATATCTAACGAGTTGTCAACAGGTTTCCATTCAAGTTCGTAAGTTACATCCTCGTCCGTTAATCTTGGCCAGCTGATGTGGGCATCAACGTCCAGCTCGATGGGTCTCCGACAGAACTTGAGTGAGTTCAGGGATGGAGACCATTGCTCCAGCTTGAAGTCGAGCAACGACATTTCCATCTCGGCAACTTTTCCATTCGAGTCGTATGCCGTCAATCGAATATGCGAGAACAAACGGAGAAGGTCTTTGGACACAGTCAAGTTGTGGAAGTAGGTCTGATCCAAGGATTCTTCGGAAGTCTGGTCATATGCGGCCAGGACGTAAACCAGGGGCTCGATGCGATCGTTTCCCTCGGGAACAGTCCAGCTGAAGTGCACCACGTCGTGCCGATCGTCGACTTCGTACTTTAGCGGCTGAGTGAAATGAGTATCTGTCCGTGTTGCCTCGATCAGTTCGGATTGAGAGCTGTAGAAGCGACAGGATTCTTGGCATCCGGTTGTCTGAAAAGAAGAGCGACCTCGTTTAGTTTTCCCGTCTTGAATATCGTCGAAAAATCTCAGGGAGGAACTTAGCCTACAGTAATTGAGAGGCCTCGTCGTGTTGTAACTCGGTCGCTTTGTTCGATAGACTGCAAGATAAATATTTATATTATAATTAAAATGCGCCTCGTCCATCCATCATGCGAACATGACGTTATCTTTCAAGACGCCCCACTTGTTCATCAAAGCAGAACCTTCAGCAGGATAATCTTCCTAGCAGGCAGCTGATCTACCTGCATGTCAGCCCTACCGCTTGCCGAAGACATCGAGCACCCCGAGAGGAGAAGAAGAAACAGTTTTCAAACGTCTCACAACTGACATCCCACACCTGGCAAAGCTTTCCCTCTTTCGTCCTTCAGGCAAAGATATATCGACCGGCAACAAACGCGCACCTCGAGCGAGATCGATCGGACCTTCAAGGCGTCAAGTGGAATGGAGTCAAATCGGTCGCTGTCCAGAACTTGGGCGCGCGGAGCTGACTGAGTAAATCAATTTGCTGTCGTCGACGTGTCGCTTCGAGGACTTGACGTAGTTCAGTGAGTTCGTCTTAGAAATCGGAAATATGTATCGACGGTCGAAGTAGAATCTGATCGTCGCTCGTTTCTCTGCGGGCATCGTCCAGGAACGAAACAAGATTGAAGTCGCGATAATTGTCCGCTGTTTGGACGTCGGGCGACCGGTCGGACGGACGGACAGACGGACGGCCGTCAAGCGAACGAAAAGAGCGAGAGGCGGGCTCGCTCGCTAAACAAATAGTAGACGAAGTACGTTGGCCAACAGCGTGGGGCCTCCTCCCAGCAGGGTCTTCATCGAACAACCAGAAGAACACGAGGTTGTCTTGTTTGCGTTTGGAGTCACGAGAGGAGAACGTCTCTACGATCAACCGTCCGACTATACGTTCGTAGGTTGGTTGCTCCGTCCAGCCAGGTATCAACATCAACAACAAGGAAAGCATCACACGCAGCGTCAACAAGGAAACGCCTCCTTCAGCCTCAGATGAAGCAATGAGTCATTTCGGTTCCGTAAATTCTCAGACGCCTAATAGCGATACGGCGACGTCGCGTCTGCTTACATAGTAGTCCGTGTACTCGTCAAGTTCAGCTAGAAAGAGAGAAATTCGAGCTGAAGAAGAATCACGGTGCGACACTCTTCGGTGAATCCGAACGCGGGGTAACGGAAAAAGAAGTATAGCGTGACGACAAGTGATTTTGCTCGTCGAGAGCAAAATCATCAAGAGCCGAGTTGAGCAACGAGGAGGAGCGGCGACCGCGACGGTATCGTCAGCGGTGACTGAATAAGAAGAACAAAGATAAAACCGAAAGAAGGAATGACACTATTTGAAGAGAGGTAATGGCTCCAGACGGACTAACCGAGCGAGCCGATAAGATAGCAAAGCTGTCAATGCATAGACTTCGGTTCTTCTTTTTCTCTGCAGGTTAAACGAATCGGATGGCCAGCTATAATTTGTTCCAATCGACGCTTTGACACGCGTCTTCAGGTACAGATAACCGTTGACGGTCAGAGGGAGATGACAGTTTGGCGCTTTGACTATCGCACGGGAGATTAGGTATCGGGAGATTAAGCCGCGGGCGAAAGAGAATAAATTAAAGCACCGAAATGGGAAAAGAAACGATTCGTTTCCTTCTGCATCTGAATCTTTGAAAAGAACATTTCGCAATGGGACAGTATCGGCTCGGAACTTTTCGTTGTGGGCAAACTGGTTGCCGGCTCGTTCGAACGGACAGCAGAACCCGTCGGCTGGTGCCTTGCTGTGATGCTTTCTGCCTCCGAACCTGTGCCGCAGCACCATCGGCACTAACGGCTGAGGCTGTGGTCACGGAATCCGCTCTTCAAACAGAAAACGACGCAATCTCGTTCCATCTATGTACAGAGCCAGCCAACACGCCCCTATCGGACGGAGAAATCAATTTTCGCTTCAACTTCATGTTCTTAAAACAAATACTCCACGCTGAGAAGTCCGTCGGGGCTGATATCATCGACGAGATCAAGCTGCACGACGGCCGGGCAACTGCTTAAGCTGCACACCACCGGACGAACAGCCGGCCGGCCAGCCAGAAAGTCAACCGATCGGCTTCAATCTCACGAAATTCCGCCATCCGAGATCTCTCTGACTTGAGCGGAGTTCTCCACCCTTCTCTTGTCGCTTCTCCGAAAGAAAGAATGAAAACGTTTCGTCGTCTGTCATTATCCCGGATAGATGTCGCGCTGGATGTTCGGGGACCGATTACGATCGAGAAAGTTGAGAAAATTCCAAGCCCCGTTGAGCCGGATCGGAATTTGTCGAGCCAATTATCACGTTGTCGACTCTTGTTTGTACGCCGCTCAATTCTCGCCATCTCCGGAGAAGACTTCAGTCCGGGGATAGAGAAATACATTCTTGTTTCCTTTTTTTCTTCTGTTTCTTGTTCGGTTCGAGAGCCTCATTAGGTTGCGAAGGCAGGGCGCCGATGGATACAGCTGGGTTTGTTCGCCGAAGAAGCAGAAGCCATAAACTTTACGAGGAGCTAGTTAACGACTCAGCCGAACGGGCATCAGCTTCAACACTAAACTTCACCGTCGTCGTGGTTGTCGTTGCCGTCCACCGACCGTCTACCGACGACGACGTCTGCCTCTCTTTCTGTCCGGCCGGCCGGCGGATCGTCCGCACTTTTCGGAAATTTGTGATCCACAAGGAGAGTTTGACAGTTGAACGTTTCTCTGAACGACGTTTGTCGTCCAGACGGACGTCATCCAGCCAAAAAAAGGAAGGAAGATTCGAATTCGAGCAATCGGCTGGGGGAAAAATGGGGAGAAGAGCGATCGCGCAAGAGGAGAGAAAAAAAACAGCGAAGCGAAGGTATAGTTACTTCGAGTCCGATCAACATGAAACAAGAAAGAAACGTAGGCGATTCGACTGGCTGTCTTCACGTCAGGATCAAATTAGGGGGCCGAGCCTTCAACGAGGGTAATCAGAGAAAGAAGCAGCAGCAGCAACAACAACAACAACAACGTTTTGACGAGGACTACGACGAGACACAATCAGCGAGCCAGGCAGCCGCATTCATCCGTCTGTCCCTTCATCAATCCATCCAACCCACCGAGCAGCCAACCACTCCTCAACTGGATGGAAAAGAAAAAAGACTCGAAGACAACCAACGACTTCTGATGGCGGTGACAACGATCTTCGTCATGGCCGCGACGACGTCTTTTAGCCAATCTAGATCAGCCTCGGCCGCGGTCGGCACCAACAGCAGATGACGCGTTACTCTCGCGATCTTAACGGCTGCCTTCTGTTGTTCCCGCTGCTTCTGCTAGTTGTACGTTTGAAAGCTTCCGCCCAGCGTTCATTTTCACTTCAGATTGGGGGGTGTACATATACTAGATGGACCAGCTGGTCAAGTCATGAACACCTCGTCAAATCGACCGTTTCTGAATGCCGCCATCGTTGAATAATGCATCGCATGATTCTCAACCGTATCCAGGCCATTATTTCAGTCCGATCGGAAGTTCTACCAACGAGATCCGGAGCCATTCCTCGTAATCGGAACAAGCGTCGTCTTAGAAAGCGATCGCCTGAGTTCCGCGAGAGTTTGGAAAGCGCTCGAAGTCGGTCGAAACGAAAGATTCCAGAGAATATCGACCACAGAAAACACGAAAACATTCGAGAACTGAATGTCCGCTCCGTTGTGTCAATAAACGAATAAGACGTCGTCTGATTTCGGGGCCCTTCTGAGCACCCGCTACCATCCGAGCCGTCCCCCATCCAACGGCTATTTCGTCTTCAGAGAACTCTTCGTAGCGGCTGCTGCTGGAGCCGCCGCCGCCGTCGTCGCCGACGTCGTTTCTGCCGCCGCCGCCGCCGCCGCCGCCGCGGCTGACGCTGCTGATTGGGTGATGACGGGCCAAGCGGACCTCGTAATTGTCCATAGACGGCTGAATAGAGCACTTCAGATTGAGGTGGCTCTTCGTCTCTATCTCTGTTTCTCTTACGATTTTACGCGCGCAGGAAGAGACGTCGGAACAGGTTCGCGGTCTTGAGCTCTGGCCGCCGAGGAGCAGCAGACTCTGTCACGTTCAACGCGCGAGCTTATGACGAATTCGATACGTGAGGTAAGTCCGCGAGGAACTTGACGAACTATGGGAAAAAGCCTCAGGGGAAGGGGATCGTTGAGAAAATACTCACACAAGCGGGATTGTTGTCGCACTCTCGTCTCCAGGTTTCTTCGTCGACGTTTCTGTACAATTTGTCACACAGGCTCCAACACTGAAATTAAGCAGTTCGTCTGTTAGACTCGAAACACTGAGAGGTGACTAACGAATAGAACGATGTGTGATTGTGATCGAGGTGAAATGGGGTGGGGTGGATTGAGTTTTCATCGCTGCTGTCGTCATTGTATGTTGGAAGCTGTCTTTCGCATCACGGCGGCGACAACGATATTCTTTCCGATTCGGTCATGTGTGAAATTCTTCGTGCTAAATACAATGCGCCGGGAAGCACCAACTGTCACCGGAGACGCCCTGGTTGAAACCGGAGTCAACCGAGCGTATTATCGTATGCATTGTACCCGAGCGATTCTCTCATTCTTCCTCTCCTCCCTTCTACCTTGGACTCGATCCGTCGTTGGCCGCCGCGCCGCTCGGTGGCTCATACATCAAGCGAGAATTAGCCATCACGAATACGAGTCGCCATTGTATGTGTTGTGAATCTGTCTGTCGTCGCCTTACTTAAGCAGCTGAGCCAACAGCCGTAATACTCTGGGCAGCGAGCTCCATCGAGGACGCAACGACGAATGTGTTCGTGTTCTTGAACGAGAACGAAACATCATCCGAACAACGGCGGCGACCCCATTGCAACAAATGGAGGAATTTTTCGGATGAGCGAACATCTTCCGCCTTACTGCTTGTTATTCTATGAGAACTCGGATTCTTTTCTCTCTGTTCTTCGCGCTGCATTGATCCTGAGAACTAGGTGGCACTCATGTCCTGATGCGCACAGATGTCACACCAAATCCGTGTCTCGACCGAACTCTCACTTCGCTGTTCGATTTCAACTAATGAAACATGGATATCATCGATTCCGATTTTGGCACATTCTTGCTCTGTCCACAGAGAGGATGATCGTCGCCCTGAGCCCCGAGAGTTTTCCACAGATGAAGAGTCACTATGTAGAAGTGCACTCACCGAGCCTCAGAAGAAGTCGTCCGAACAGTCTTTTGTCGGAGCGTCGATTACGAACTGCAAGGAAGAAACATTGAGCTTAGTTTGCATCACTCCACTATGCATAACAAAGCCCCCATATCGGGTTACTCGTGATCTACTCGAATTCACCGTGCGGAGCCCTAGCCGAGTGTTTTGAACTTTTTTGAAACGTCCTCGAAGTTAACCGCCGAGAGCCGTTGAGAGGGTTTGAGCCTGTCCCACATTGTTACGGGAACATTATTCAGAATATTTTGATACATGAATGTTTCCCACATCTTGGCTGAGGGGACGAACCAGCAGATATATGAACGAGGCTGGCAGACGTCTGAAGTTCGTCAGAAGAATACCCACTGCGCGCCATCTCCGATACCCGAACCTCCGATGCACGAGGCCCGGCGTTCTTCAGCGAAAAGCGGGGGACAAAAACTTTGACGTGAATCGCTCTAGACCCGAGAAAAAACGCGGATTTTCTCGAAAAAATAGATAGCTGGACCACTCGGACGCATTACCGATCGCGTCCAGACAGTTTTGACAGATGGAGAGCGTTGTTTCAAAATCGAACAAGATTTTTAGCGTCACTGACGACGAATATCGGCTCATCGGTTGATTTTCGCAAATTGGTCTCATCCAAGTCGCATGCTCAACGCTCTTGGCCGAGATAAAAAGTTGAGGCCGCGCAGCTATTTGTATCGAGTGCAGTATCATTCTCGCTGAGGTGGTAGAGCCCATTGAGGTTGCCGTTGTTGTTGATGAAGGCGAGTGGGTGAAGTCGATCTGATAACCGCAAGCGGACACCCGGTCAGGCAAGCCAGATGGCTCCTCGATGCTCTCTTGTTACAGCAGTGACAACATTGTGGCGAACAATCGCAGGAACAAGGGACAAAGGAGTGTTTGCGTTTGACTTTGACATTCGCTCCCTTGCTTGCATATACAACAATCCAAACATCAGATTCTCCGATTGGCCGCCGCGTCTGCTCTGGGGCCGCTCGAGACGTCGTGAACAAGAACTCAGTGGAGCGAAAATTTGTAATTTGCCAGACAGTCAAAAAGTCGCAAAAAAAAACCGTGGATGCTCCACTGGATCCGTCAGACGATTGAAGACCACCGAGGGAATACACACGGCGATCATCTGAATACAGATCACAGCTTTGGCGGTACGCTCTCAGACACTCGAGAACAACAAGAAAAAAAGGTTCCGTTCCATTGACAGCCACGATCGCTTTCTACACATCCAACATCACGCATACTGCAGATTGAGTCTCTAGAAAGTGTATAGCTCTTCGATGGTACGAACCTTATTGAGGCACTGAGCTCGACATCTCGCCGTCATGACGGTGTTTCGGTTTGCAAGGATCGGCTCACCGACAGCTGACCCCACTAGGAGTAAGCCCACTATGACTGAGTGCATTGTTCTGTTTCGTATCCAATGTTGGAACTTTTCACTATCCTCAGAAACTGTAACTCCGGCTTCACGAAGGCTCTGGGAGGAGATTCACTAGCAGACGCTGCTTATATGTGGCTCCAGAGGAGAGGGCTTTGGGTGAGGGAGGTGCATCAGTCGTGAGTGTCTTCACAGAGCTTCATCCTAGATCGCGGTAGGCTGCTCTAAACTCTAAATCGACAAGTTCCATAGGACTGGAATCTTGAGGATGATTTCTAATTTCATCCTCACTCTCACTGTCGAGCGCCAATCACCACAAGCTTTTCTCTCCGGCGGTGGCTGCTCCATTGAAACCCAAGGGTTTCCAACGAATGCAGCTTTCGGTGGAAGATTTATTTACCCAATCTTCGATTCTAAGTTGAGCCTTCACTCTAAAGCATCTCGAGATTCTACGTTCGATGCATAAGAAACTGAAGCTCGTCGTTATCCACTGTAAATCATTATAGCACATTACACGAGTTGTTTCGACCTGCTGCTCACGGGCGGAGAATGTGTCGCCAGAATATTTGTTCGTATCAACGCGATCCTCTTGGTGTTTTGAAGTACCTACGCTTAACACTTGTAACCTGTCACTAGTCAGGACTGACAGTTTGTTGAACGAGTCTGTAGAAGAGGTTAGGTTGACGCACTTGAGCTTCAAGATGCTTCCCAAGTGGACTTCGAATACAGACAACTCCAACCTAGAGGAGAATCAAAGAATGTAACGTCCGAGCCGAATGTCGCGACTCAAGTCCGAGTGAAAACTGAACGAAATGGAGTCCACGTCGAGTTTCTTCCGAGCGGAAATTCCAACAAACCACTGTACGTTTCAAGACTTGTAGTTGTCTGACATTTATTTGGAGCAGAACGTTATTTTGTATGAATTTTCGCTTAGCGATGGAAGACAACAGATATTTGAGACTTCGCGAAGTCATGTCGAAAAGCGTTCTAAAAAGTGGATGCTCTGATTTCGGGTTGCGTCGGCACCGATTTGAAATTTACCTCAGCTTCATTTGTTGACAGCTGGCTGACAGTCATTTTTTTTCGGTTTCTATTCAAGCGAAACGTGCCGTGTCTGTCGACTTTGAGAAGAAAAAGGAGTCGAACTTATTTCAGCCGAAACTTGGCCGTGAATCCCGAGGAAAACCAACCAGATATTGCCGCGAAAAATAAGACGGCTTTTCTGCTGCGGTGCTGTTGTTGTTCCTCGAAAGTGAAACAACGGTGAACTTCATTAGACTCTCGACTTTGGGTGAAGAGAGGACGCTGTCACTGCAAGGTGTTGTTTCTGTTCCGAAAACTCGGTTCTTTTACAGCTGCCCAAGAACTCGAGGAACTCGAGCTTCGAAAATGAGTCTTCGTCGGACAGACAGGAGTTTGACTGAGGTTGTTTGCTCCTGTGGTTGGTTTGGAATCTTACACCTGGCTACACTTCGATCTTTCTCGCTATTGTAGTAAGCGTATAGTAGAAGCGCCGCCTATCGGAACGGCACGACTGTGTTACAATGTCTGATTGTAGGCGCTCGTCTTTGTGATTCGAGGCACTAAAATTGCTGCGACGTTCTTTGTGAGTGATCATCGATGCTTTAAATTTTAGCAGGAGGTGGGAATCTTCTTTTCAGCTCGAAGCTTTCTTCGTCAATTACTCATGCTACAATAATGCCGCCGTTTGCTGCCCGCACATCTGATGCTCTGAACGGTGTTGACGGTTGATTCGGTTTTCGATTTGGCTCACGTCGGAGTCTCAGCTTTGCGCATTCATCAATGGGACAACGACGAGATGACCGAGTGGTTAATACTGCGCGTGTGAAATCGCATCGCCGCATTTACCATGTCTTAAGCGACAGGTCGGAGCCAAAGCGCTCGCTCCGAATTTTTGCGGTAGACATACAAGAGGGAATAGAAAAGTCGAGAACGAAATCGATTGTTTGGGTTTTCCAAATGAAACGAACTCATAGTCAGCCTTCCCGTCAACCGAACGGTCGCCGAGTTCTGTATTCAAGCCAGTGGTTCACGCCGCGATTTGGAGGAGATTTCTGTGGCAAAACTCTGGAGGTAGGTCAGGTGCTATGAAGGAACAACCGGAGCCACAACGGCGATGTGTGGCACTAGACCACCGGGTAGAGAAGTTCTGGATCCTCACGAAGTGGACGGCGTTCATGCCGACCTCTGCCGAAAAGAGGAGATGTTCGTTCATCCGCGTGATTGTGGGCGCCGCCAATGCAGTCGCTCCATTAATAGCAGTTTTCTCTCTTTTCTTCTGCCTTACGGATAGGCACACGGGTGGTGGTAATTGCTCCTGTAAAGCCGGCTACCGGATCTGATATTTATTCTTGAGTGAGACGAAGGCCCACCAATTAAAACGTTCAGCTGAGACTTCCATATTTGTGATAAATATCTTCAGTTGAGCTCGAGTCATCGTTTTCCTCGAGTTGAACTTTGTGAGAATCGATGGAACAATGCCATCGAGCACTCGTCGTTGAGATCGGGGACCGCCGAACACAGGCCGAGAGAGAGAATCAAAAATCCAATGTGCAAACACGAGTTTCTGAACGACGGCAGTATCCGAAGTACTCAGCGGCGTCAAAGCATCTGGCAGGCGAAAGCCGTCCGAATCCGAGGATTATCAGATTATTTCGTGCACTCACCAGTCTGTACGGGAAGCTTTCAATGGCGATCAAGTGCACAACGCGGCCGCCGGAGCCGCACAGCTCTACGGCCTGGATGAAGCGCACTGTAAAGGATGACTGAGAGGCGAGACTGTGAAATGGCATTGAGTTTGCAAGGCTTAGTATCGAGAATGACGCCTCGAAAAAAAAAAAAGCATAAGCCGGCTTTTGTAGAACGAAAGTTCCTCTTTTCTGCCGGGGTGTCGGAGCGAGGTGTTAGAAGCCCGCTCGTAGTGATGTGCTCGTTCTCCGAAGCGAGTGTTTCGGCAGAGTTCTTCATTGTCTGCAGAACTTCGCAGCTTCGAGATAAGCCCGAAGTCGCTTGCTCGAGATCTCTATCGACTCAACGAGATTGCTCATTGAGGTCGCTTTCTGTGGGCCAACAATCGTCGAGACGAAGATTCTGAATTTTGTTCACGTTTCTGTTCTTCATTATCTTTTGGAGGCTCGAGCTCATTGTGTTGGCCGACTTCGGATTCTTCACCTCGGTGAGTGCCATATGGTTGCACGCCAGAAGTCCTCTCGTCCGGATGCGTACAAATTAGATACGATCTCACGACAGACACCGACGGACAGAAGAGAAACTACGACCAGTGGAGACCTAGCCAATTGAAAGTAGATCCGCCTTGAGCCAATTTCCTTGTGGACAATCGAATGATTTACTGAAAACGCAGAGCTTCTTCTACTCGCACCAATTTATATATGCAGACATTGTGTTGTTGGAGTTGAGCTTCGGTGATCCGACGATACCCATCGAGTTCATTGAAATGAATGAGGAAGCTCGGGGTCGAGCAACGTTGGTGTTCAGAAGCTTGCCTGTCGGTGGAAAACGCCTCGTGCATGAAACCAGATGACCCTTGTTTCAAGAAAACAACATTCAAGTCCCAATGATGGATTGTTTTGAGTTCTTCGAAATTAAAAGGGGTTCTCACTCCTCCACCAGTTCCCGGCGTGCGCCTTCCAGACATCGCGGCGTCCGTCGAAAGCGTTTCGCCGTAACGAAGCTCACGACTAACTTCTGCTCGTTGGTGTCGTCGCCGCAGTGGCTGTCGTTGTTCTTCGGTTTCTTCATCAATGCGGATTTCGAGTTGCTCGGATGCTTCTGAGGCCGCCTGTGGAGTTTTTGTTGTGGGTCCGCATCGGAGGACTGCCCGCGTAGCACCTCGAGGCGACCTTTTCTTCGATGCTCTTGTTTCTCGACAGATTGTTGAAGAGTGCCGAGTTCATTTGTCGTGTGAACCAATTCGATTCGCCTCAGAAAGAAAGACAATGAAGAGCTCGAAGCTGGAGCTTCAACACGCTATGACAGCTAGATTCTATTGTGGAATCATCGTCTTTCATTTCGATCGTTGAGGTGATAAATCATATCCTCGTCCTGAAATGAGAAAACAAAACTCTGGAGGGGAAAGCTCGTAACGGAAGCCTGTCCAGCGCTGTCTGAATTTTCTAAACTCATGATTCTCTGCAAAATACCGCAACGACCAAACAACCGAAAGGCCAGGCAGCCACCCACCGACCAAAATGTCATTGTACGCCCACGAGCAGGGCGTTCGGGTGGTATCGGCGATCGAGCTTCAACTCAGTCAGGCTTGGCTGTATACTTGTCGATACGGATGCGCTTTGTTTTCCGAATCGACTTCAACGGATAATTTTTCACTCCGACACACGGCTTGATCGATCGATCGCCGGTTTTCCAAGGTGACTTCTTCGGTTCGAAATCGTTGTTTTCTCTTACCAAAACCAACCGAAATATAAACGGACAGTGGTCCTGTCGCTTTGTCAGACGTAGCGTCTCGATGAGAGGGGACTGAATAGAAATCAGCTCTCGCTGCTGCTTTATTATAATTTATTATAAGTACGTTGCTTTTGATCAAATGACGACGATTATGAAATCGCGCGCGGTCGGGAATTCAGGGTGTCTCTGAATAGGGACGGCTGATGCCAATACTCCTGAAATGAATTCAAAGCTTGCGTTCCCCTTCGCGTCAGCCAGTACGTCTGACGTATGTTCACCGCCTTTGGGAGAAATTCTATCGCTTTAGGTGTCTACACATCGGATGATACCGGTGTGGAGACAAAAGACATCAACAACAAAAGCAGCAACCGCGACGACTGCAGCAACAGCAGGAGAAGCAGCAGATGACGCAGAAGAAGAAGATTTTGAATCTTAGTGAATCCCCCTCGTGGCTAGTCACAGTCGAAAGCCGCTTCGGGTCCCTTTGAAGATTTTGAGAAGCCGATGAAGTAATTCATTGAGTGATGGATTTACGAATCCAATGGACACCACTGCTTTCGTTCGCCCACAGATGATTTTGATCTAAAACGAAAATCAGCCTGCGTGGGATCTCTCGTCGTCCTTTAGCTGAGATCAGACAAGTGGAGTGATCTCCTGAGCAGGATCGCAATCCTTTCCCCCGTCTTTTGAGATTGTTCTTTCCTAGAGAATTCCTTTCAAGAGTGCAACTCAAGATCACAAGAATCGAGAAGTTCGAATTTCGACTTTTCGTCTTTGGAATGTGTCTCACTCAAAAAGTGTAAGAAAGTTCGGGATCTTCGTACGATCTTGGATTCCGTTCGAGGCGTCACCGTCGTCGGCGCGGCGTCAGAATCGTAAGCTTCGGATGGGGACGATTGTAAAAATAATTTATGAAGCTTCAGATTTTGACATTGCGATAATCAGAATGACGTTTCAATCGACGACCCCCCAAAGCGATCGTCGTCAAGGAAGCCACGACGATCTTTCGTGAATTATCACCGCACGCAACCGACTTCGCATTGTCGTCAGAGACCAGAAGCGACGTCGAATCTTTTCAAGGTTGTTTTCCTGAGGAACTCTATGTGCTTGAAGCCTGCGCACCGATTTCCGAGCAGAGGCGAGATGGAACAGCGAAGATTACTTTGCAGAACCTCACGGTGAACACAACAGTAAAAACAGGCGATGTTTTGCTGCGGCGTTATCTTGACGTTAACGGTCGTTTCGTGCAATCATAAGCCGTTGATACGGGAGACGCACGACTCTTTGAATTTACTTTCAGCTGAAGCCATTAAAAAGAGAACTCAGCCTCACTTAAACCTACTCGTCGATATACACGACCAGATCTCAAGTGTGAAGCTGCTAAAGTGTCTGAGTGCTATTTCAATGCTCTGATAACAGGAAGCGAGAAGTCTCATAAAGTTGGATGATGCGACTGTTTCTGGCTTTCTCAGAGGTGTCTGACAAGGAGCAGTTCCTCCAAAACTCTCATCGGAGACCTTCGTAGGCTGCCGTCATGAATCTCATCCACCTGGTTGCGTATGAACTCGATGATCGCTTTTTATCTGAATGAACCCTGTCTCCGTTGGCCTAGTAGGAACTTGAGGGGGAACTCTACACACATGAGCGACGATTCTACAGAGCGCACACTGGGGACGAAGATCTTCTGAAAATGAATAAGCTCGATCTTCCAACGATGAGCTAAATCAACTCCTGCAGATGTTCTGAAGCACCTCGAACGTCCTTCATCCTACTTTTCCCGTCATTCGAAATGAGTAAACGGAAAATCTGCCCGAGATAAAGGAAGATTTGATTTTTCTAAGGAGAACAAATGCCTGGAAATCGTTTTTCTCTTCATGTTATGACGACACCATGGGCCAGAATCACTGTTTCTGTGTCAAGTCAGTATCAGCTGGAAGTAGATTCGGTGCAAGTTCCGCACTCCGTCGTTGAGGGAAACCGCTCTGACGGCAAAGTGTGAAACTTTCCTCACGAACGAGAGTGACCACAGCGATGGAGAAGGCCTCCAGTGCATATAAAAGAAGAGGAAACGAGAAACGAACTCGTCAGCGAAGCGGAGAGTTTGTCTGTTTTGAGAAACCACTTTGGGAGGCAATTCGCAACGATATGTAACGGGTCGTTAATACACGCGCACACAGAGACACGCTTGCACGCAGATGACGCTTCATGTCATTCACGCTCTCTCCTATTGGCCGCCAGCGTGACACTCATAACAAGCGGCCGCAATGTAGAAAGAATCTCTCTCACCAGCAAGCCAGATAAGAAGAGAAGGTCCCTTTTGGTCTCTCTTGGCTGCTTCAGCAGCAGCGAGGAGATTCCCGTTCTTTGGCGAATCGAGGGACCGGCCAGCCTACCGAACGAGCTACCAAGCAAGCAAGAAAGCATCGCTTGTGTTAGAGTGCGCTCTCTGGGAAAACATCCTAAGTCGTAGAAGGCGTTCTCCAGTTTCTCGAACAAGATGGGTAAGTCTCCCTCAGGAACTTCGAGATTGAAATCTTCGATTCGCGTAATATCTCTGGAATTCCGACTTTCACGGACTTGGAGTCCTCGTCCTCTTAATGTTTCAAACTGAGTCAAGGCTCTGAAGCGATGATTCTCGAAACTAATGGTCTGAACGATTCGGTGCACGAGCGACCGACCGACGGTGCAATTATTCAGAATGATTCGGTTGTCAGTCGACAGACTGCATTTCAAGGTCCTTAGTTCCGGTATCCTGTCGTTTCTCGCTCGTAGAGTTCCCCCACCGCGTTAGTCTCTGTTTACGCCAGGAATTGAATGCTATTGAAGACTTGCCAAGCTGAAGACTCGAGACGCAGTTTCTTCCTACGTCAACGATTCAGCTGAGTTGTATATGCTGAGAGCATTGTAGAAATCAATTGCGCTTCTTGCCGCGCTGCAAGGACGATCCAAAGGATGCAGTGCAAATGAACTCGGCAAGAAGTTTTCGTAGCGCGTATTGGTTATTTCTTTTTTTTTTCGCGAGACGGATTCAAGATGCTACTTTGAGATTGTTCCGATCGCTCCATAGATATTCTTGAGTTGTTCAGAACATTGTATCGTAGATGAGACTGATGAGGCCGCTCAAGAGGCCAGTCTCGTGTCACTGTATTTCGAAGCTAGGAGGGGCCTCTGTTGAGTCATTTCCAGGGGCTAGATGACCCGTTCGACTCTGGGCTACATTCTTCACTCATCCGTACGGTTGGGTGTGTAAATGGTCTTGCTTATTCTCTTTACTCTCCGTTTAGAACGCAACTCCGGGCAGTGTGAATGAATGAAACCTGTTTGGCTCGAATCAAAAGGTCCTCCAAAGCGTCCAACGTAAGAGGCCTGATATGTTGTCAATTCTAAAGGACTTGACCATGAAAGGTTGACGGATCGTGAGCTCTTAATCCAAGAAGGAGGATCGTGCTGTACTGATAGGGAGGAAACGCGTGAATTACAGCTGAGAGTCGGCGCCGAAAGTTTCGTGAAAAAAAATCATCAATTCACATAAAAATCCTGATTCTTTGAGAAATCACCAGAAGATCGGCGGTCATACATTGTTCGGGGCCAAACACTCTTGTCTTTTGGACCTACCTCGAGATATTCACCCAATGAGAATAGATCTCAGGAGGAAACAGTCGACACACAAGCGACCCAACTTTCCTCCGGGCTAAGGTTCAGAGTGCACGCCGATGTTCAGTCGGAGTCATCGTTCCGCGAAAACTAAAAAAGAAACGATTTCGCTTGGTCAGAGTTTACTTCAGATGATATCATAGAAATGAGAAGCTGACAAAGCTCTGACGACGGAGGCAAGCGCTGCTTTTCAGCACGTAGGTTGTTGCGGGCCCTACGTGCAGCACTACACTGTGCTTTACGCAGCTATTCCTCGAGTCGGGGGGCCGATGTCCTCATTCTCCTTTACGAGTGGTTTCGGTGTTGTATTTTGCGAGAAGCCCCTGTCGGCTGCAAGGGCATGGGATTCGAATCCTAATGGCCCCTCGAGCGGAGAAATGCGCGTGCTAGATCACTCGTGCGTACTGTATGTGGATGCTGAGACCAGGTGTGCGCGATTGGCAATTATCGTCGGTGACCAGTGATCAGAGAGTCCGGAGGTGAAGCGATGCGATGCTGGAGTCAACATATCCCAAAGGAAGGACCGAAGTCCCAAGGCAGGGAACCTCGTAGGCGATAGAAGTGGCTAGTGTCAAACTGGCTACACGGGTTTTTTCGAAATCATTTAGCTGCTCGGAGACAGACTCAAACCGTCTTTCATAATGGGAGGCTCACTCGGAGTCGCGGGATCATCACAATATCGCACCTCTCTTATATCGTCGCACGAACTCAAAACATTCAAACGGAAAAAGCGCCGGGGAGCTGATCTCTTCGACGTGATGGGCAAGCCGTGCTGGTCCACGCCGTTGCCCGAGATTCAGATCACTGAGCCTCCGTGGGGAGAAGATGAGGCGTACGATGACGCTTTCACCGGTATGTTGGTATCGTAATCCGTTGCCTTAGAATCTATCAGTCAGCTATTCCGATAAGCGTTTTTGAAGAATTCTCTTCATACTTGAAGAGATTGAAGTCGTAGTCGCAGAACTAGTCTCAGCGTGGAAATACCTACACTCGTCAAAGTTGATAGACGATAATAATAATTCTTCCACGAGTGCCAGATCTTCAATCTTCGCCGAAAGCTTCTCGGTCAGAGAACCTTGAAACGTCGTCGGCTCACGAATCTCCGACGGATATTTTGCTTGAATGCATGACGAGAAAGCGCTTCTTACTCGCAGACCACTTCGCGTGGGCGAGGTTCTACGTGTCTACTTACCGGTCCCAGCGAGCAAGAAGTACAAATATTACTAATAGCTCAGTTATCTATCGAAAGCTAGGAGAGCATTTTGAGAGGGCTTGAGTGGTTACAATGTTTACACACTACTGTCCGGCCAAGATTGACCACGCTGGCCTGCTGGCTTGCTGGCAATGACATTCTGGCCTCACTCAGGCACGTTTCCATCCATTGGACTCGAGATCTCTGATTCGGACTGGATTTCCAACTGAGAACACAGAGATTCCGAATCAAATTCTCGAAAACGGATGCGATTCTCGCGTGGGAACAAATAGCGAGAGAGCAGAAACCCGAGATATCCAGCGGACCGTGGTCAAATTGATGGTTTTCTCGATGAGAACCGTGAGAAATATGGCGGTGCAGACCTTGGACTCACCTATTTACCTCCCACAGGACAAGATCAAGCATGGGTGACCTTGGCGACGAACGACACTTATGCCCTCGGTGCTTTGGTACTTGGGGCATCACTGCGAAAAGCCGGCACGAATCGACAGCTCGCCATTCTCATCACCTCAACCGTGTCGCCCGCGATGAGAAAGCTTTTGCAGTCATGCTTTGACCTCGTACAGGAAGTCAACCCTTTCGACTCCGAGGATGCTGCCCACCTCGCTGTCCTGAAACGACCCGAACTCGGAATCACTTTTACGAAAATCCACTGCTGGACGCTGACGCAATACACCAAATGCGTTTTCCTCGACGCCGATACGCTCGTGAGCACCGTGTCCAGTCTGTCTCAGAACGTATCTTCATATTTGAGGTTTCTCTCCGATATCAATCAATCAATCAATCGATATTGTTCCATTCTTTCAGATTTTATCGAATTGCGACGAACTTTTCCAACGGCCCGAATTGAGCGCCGTTCCTGACGTAGGATGGCCGGATTGTTTCAATTCCGGAGTGTTTGTTTTCGTGCCTTCGTTGAAAACGTTCGAGGATCTGGTTTCGCTCGCCGACCGCGAAGGGAGTTACGATGGCGGCGATCAAGGTCTGCTGAACAGTTACTTCAGTGACTGGGCAACCAAGGATATCGCACGTCATCTCTCGTTCATTTACAACATGAACTCCAATGCTTTCTACTCCTACCTTCCTGCGTTCCTCAAGTTTGGGCACAACGTAAAGGTGGGTAACGTGAAGACAAAGCCTGGGAAATCGGATGCTATTACAACTTTTGCCTCGCGATGTCGCTCTTTTGAAGCCACGCTAGGAAGGAGTATGACTTTTTGAATTGAACACTGTTGCAGATTGTCCATTTCCTCGGTGCTCGGAAACCATGGCATTACAGCTATAATTTATTGACGAACCAAGTCGAGTGTGACTGCGGTCACTATCAGCAACACCTGCAACTCTGGTGGGACATTTTCATGAGTCACGTTCAGCCAAGACTTTCTACAGACTGCGTAAGTAGCACCTTGCAGAGACTCACGTGTCTCACGTCCTAAACCACCCGAACCATTCACCACATTTCAAGGACTACTCATCTTTGTTAGGGATGGCCTTCTCAGAGAGGAAGACACTTTGTGGAAGTCGGCTAAATATTCTTTGACTTCACAGGCGGGACTCGCTGGAGAAATGTCTAGACTAAGTATTAGAAGCGCTGAGGAGCTCAAAAGCTTCCCCGCGGACCAAATACTCGGTCCAGAGGGACGGCAGTTCGCATGGGAGCGCGGCCAGATCGACTACATGGGTGCGGACGCTTTCGAAAACATTCAAAAGAAACTTGACGCTGCGATGTCTGCGAGCCAGGGTGAGTCTAGCTGAGTGACCTGCAATCTTGAAGTGAATGGGAGACAAGGAGAGCCTCAAGCTGCCTTTCGACGTTTGCTTTGTTCTCGGAACTTCCGTTTCTATTTTGAGTTTATAATTTTCAAAGTTTGCGAGATTTCATTAAAAATTGTTTCACGCCTTCCCGAGATTCCTTCTTTAATCGCTAGCGATTGCTTGATCTGCTAATTTGATTTGTTATGCGCGTTCAATAGAGTTTTTGGTTCGTTTTACCAGTGAAGTGGTGGACTTGGCCAGCGTCTCTACCGGCCATTGAGGAAGAGGCCGCTGAAGACGAAGCTGCAGATCTGGTCGAAACTCCGATTGTTACGTTCTTCACCACTGCATCCAGACCACGCTCTCCCCCGACCCCGAAGTTTTTCCCTGTTTTGCCGCCTCTATCTAATTTCGCTTCGCTCAATTATGAATCGGGATCCGTGTATCCTACGCTCCGTAGTCGTCCGTTCGATCTTCGGGACGATGACGACGGCGGCGAAGACGAAGAGGATCTACGGCTTGCAACTCCGAATGTTCCTCCCCCTAAATCGATTGCCAACAGAACCGAAGACGTCGACCCTAACTCAAAGAATATTCCTTCACGCATTCTTGTCGATGCCGCTGTCAACACCGACATTTCAATGGATGACATTTTGTGCATACGAAGAAATGAGCGATTGAGATCACCTCTTCGAAGATCCGTTGTCGTTGATGACGTGTCGGGGGCTGAAGACCGCTCACAAGCCTCTTCGCCACCATGGGAGGCCGCACCCATGGATCCGAGCCCCGTTCCGATAGCACCCGGCGCTCAGTCGACCACAGATTCTGTGTTGATTGATTTTCCGAATAGATTTTGTACTACCTCCTGAGAGAGGAAGAAGAGCAGGTTATCGCACCGGCGTAACGACATTCCAGGGCGGTCGAACTTGGAAGAAACCTGTCGTCGATCGCTGTTTGTTTTGTTACCTCTGGAGACCGATTAAAGACCTATCGTTGTTGCTGTTGAATTTCTCTACAAGGAACGAGTGAAACCTCAAGCACTCTTCATCGACTTCAAGTGCCAGCTCCCAAGATTTCTGTAGCTTTCGCCTTCTAGATCGCTTTGTGTGAGTTTGATGATGACGTGACCACCGATAACAGTTTGCCACGAGCTACCCCCTAACACGAAGCGCCTGATTCGCGGGGCAGCAGTCGTTACTCGCTGAACGGAGCCCGACAACGCGAACGAGCGTCATAAGGTCTTTGACTTTCAGCCGCTCCTCCAACAGCTGAAACCGCCGCCCAACCTCCAGCGGAACAACCTGCAATTCAACCAGTTCCTACTCCACCATCAACGCCTTCAACCACTCCGGCAGTTGCCCCATCTGCTGACGCTGCCACACCTGCAGCTCCTGCTCCAGCTCCTGCAGCGATTTCGGCCCCGGCTCCAGTCCCTGCGGCTGATCCGGCTCCGGCCCCAGCTGCAGCAGTTGTCGAGGCTCTAGCTCCAGCACCGACAGCTCCAACTCCCGCAACACCCGCATCTCAAGCTCCCGCACATCCTGCGGATCCAACCCTCGCAACACCTGCAGCTCCAGTCCCTGCAGTTCCAGCATCCGTGACACCTGCAGCTCCTGCAGTGCCAGCTGCACCGACACCTGCAATTGTCGCTAGCCAAGCCACCGCACCTGCTTCTCCGGCGGCTGCCCCTGCCGCTCCAGCGACTGTCCAGGCTGCGGCACCTGCTGCTCCAGCGCCTGTCCAGGCTGCGGCACCTGCTGCTCCAGCGACTGTCCAGGCTGCGGCACCTGCTGCTCCAGCGACTGTCCAAGCTGCGGCGCCTGCTCCTGCACCGCCCGCCACACCCGCAGCTGCAGCAGCCGCTGCGACACCTGCGGCTCCAGCCCCCGCTGTCGCGGAAGGAGCTCCATCGAGCGGTGCTGTTGCTCCAGCGAAGGAACAGCAACCCCCACCTCAAGCATAGAAATGAAATGATGTCTTGAATGCACGCTTATCGTTTCTAATGACAGTGTGTTTTTGTCGCGGAAAGAATTTCCGGGTGCGATGGACTGAAAGTCGACTACACAAAGATTCCCACCAGTGCAAAGCCAAAGGAACCGTCTTCAACGACGTCCTATCCTACCATTGATTGCCAAAACGGCCAGAGAGGACTCCTTTATTTATTGAAAGACAAAAACATTTATTATTCATGTGGAAATAATGTTATGATAACCTTTAGTCAATTTGATCTTATCCGAAGAGCAACAACATCTGCGGCGGAAGTGACTGTGCTCGCGGGAGCGTTGCAATAAATGTCTACCTATCGCAAATCACGACAAACCAAACATTTGTTACGTTCAGCAACACCGCAAGAATCTCCTACAACTTAGCGTACCACGACTTTTCTACAGACTGTTGGTCGTGTTGATGGTAATGATAATGAGCATTGACGGAGTGATGGTCATACGAAATACTCTAGCTATTACAAGAAACGATAATTATTAAGTCGCAAAAAGTAAAATAAATGGGAAGTAAAGAATAAAAAAAACAGTGAGATGATCGACCGCGATGTTTTATTGCTTTCCTCGGTAGTTCTAGTGCCGTTTCCCGAATGGTGGAATTCGAGAACAGATGTCGCATCTTGGAGGTCCGCATTCTTACGAATTCGAAGTTCAGAATTGCTGGTGACCCTTCGCCGACTCTACGAGATATCTCTCAAAGCAGCGGCAACAAAATCAGAGTCAACTGAAATAGAACTAGAGGCTGTGGTTCTGCGAAGCAATTCGTTTCAGTTCTGATCTTTTAGCGTCTCAAGATTTCCTCTCTCGACATTCTCTGATCGAATCAATTCAGCAAAAGCTTACGGTCATGACCTTGCGAAGGAATCTTGATTTCTGAACTCGCGATTCTTTGCGCTCTATACACGTTCATAGATATTAGTTGCAAAATATTGCAGAAAACGACGGACAAAGGGGGTTGATGAGCGTCCCCATGTTGAAGAATGGGAAAAATTTGCGTATCTTCTCCAAACTGTGATATCTCAGTAACGATTCTACTTAGAAATCGCGAGCGTAGCGAGCGGCAGGCGCCAACAGATGCCTTGGAGCAAGCTCACCGATATCCTGCTCAAGTCGCCGTTCTGGCGTGTTGCCGAGTCTTCGCTTCATTCTGCAACCCGCGTGAAGCAAAAATACCATTTCTTGAAACAACTTGGAATTAGGGACTTCCTTCCCCATGCTGTCTCCACCCGCCGCGCCGTGGGGCCACCATGCCATCACGATTTCCTCGAAATCTGGAAAAGCGCTGGAATTTCGTCGTCGACTCAGGAACTAGATTCCGTTGACTTCACCCTGGGACGTGTCTGCGGGTCAAGCACGATTAGGCACATGAAATCAGTACTTTTCGACATATTATTCTCCGTTTTCCAGACTCTCCATTTTACCCCAGGAGTTCATTTTTCCATGCGGCACGCCACTCTCTGTCACCTTCGCGGTATTTACGCGTTTTACCACTGCGATGATGATCGATTTTCGCTTGCGCTTACGGCTCGAACTGGGTCCCGAGATCCTTCATGTGCGACGGTCATCCAAAATGCCTTGATAAGTCGAACGCGAGTGAGAAAATCTGTCATGAAACGCTCCATGGATACGCTTTCGGTAACTCTGTCTTGAAGTTAGCTTAAATGAGCGTCGCCAGCGGAGTGAATTTCTTCGCGTGTATCGGTGATGGCTACCTCCCTGGCGATCAAAAGATTCATTGAAGGGCTCCGCCTCTAACTTCAGACGATAAATCCGATGGGAAGCCAAACTGTCCTGACGGTCGTGATGAGTCGCCCGATACTTGTCGGAGTCACCATGACTGCAAAAACTGCACCCAGGTTTGCACGCGTCACAGCCTTGGGGCCACCTGTCGAGGTAACCCGGGTTCCGAGCTCGACAATCCAGGAGTGGTTCATCGATTTCGTTGGGCAAACTTGACGCTTTTCACTGCTTCATGACGCCGCTGACGACAACTGGTCTGTTCTGTGGCCATGAGTTCCGTTCACTGCAAAGCGCTCTCGAGAGATTTGGAGTTGAAGCCGATCGCTGATCGGATTGGCTGCCTTCGTGAGCCTGAACCAAAATTTTCTGTCTCCCATTGAAACCATTTTCTATTGGATGTTGTTCCAGTTAATCGACAGAGGTATCAATGTTAGAAGAATAAATACTCGCGGCGATTTGTGTACACGGTCATTCATATTTATTTATTCTCACGAACAAAATGAACACAGCATCAATGCGAAACAAGTTGTGCCGAAGCTTCGCGTCCATTCAACAGTATTTGTCAGGACAATAAGCGAAAGTGTACAGGTTGAGGGCTTGAGACATTCCGACGAATTCAACGAAATACAGTCGACAACGATACGTTTGGGACAGAAAATGAGTTGGAAACAAGAGATACGGCTTCGCGCTCTAAATCATGGAAGAGCGCCATTCTCACGTAATGTATAGAATATGAACAGAGATTTACAATTTTTCTCACAAAGCACAGAATTCAACATGAATTCTAGGAGTGAGGGGAAAACAAAGTGATACTCATACCGAACAGCTGAAACTTAACCTTCTGAAATTTCGTCGACCGCTCTCTCGACAAAACAAAAGTTGATTTTCGGCTTCGCGAACATTTGTTGGACAGTGAACGAGATGATTGATGAGTCCGTCAGCTCAAGTATCAGTTCCTCTCAGAGATCCCAAGAGAACAGATGATGTTTCACCAACATATCACGCACGCCTTCTCTGAGAGGCTCTTGGGACGGAGCAACCTTCGATGGGAGTTCCCAATCGGGGCTCAAATTGAAAGAAAATTGGTTGAGGAGCCTGGAATCAATGGCGGAGTACGGAGCTTTAGCTTTAATGAGCTCTATCAAACTCTTCATGCTGAGTATGGGTTTCCAGAATCCTCGAAAGAATGAAAATGGACTCATTACCTTAATTCACATTTAATTTGGACCCAGCCCGGGGAATTTACGAATGACCATGGGTGATACCATTTCTGCACGACGTCGATTCGAGAGCAAAGGACTTCGAACCACAAATGGAGTAGCTGCTCGTTGAGTCCAATGCAAACCAACGTGCGCAGTTTGACGTCCATAGCTGCGTTCACCGCATCGTGTGTCCCATTCACAACTTGCACCGACTGTAAATAATATTGGTCATCTTCATTCGGATATTCTCTTTAGAACAGCCGTCATCTGGAGGAGAGCTTCGAAGAGCCTTACCCGAAAGAGAACTTCTTCAGGACTCAGGACTTTCCCGTCTTCGTCCAGCCTAAATGTTCTGCAGAGCACCAATCGAGAGTATACAGAATTAAGATCTTTCTCAACTTGTCGACTCGCGACTTCTTCAATGAATTGCCAAGGGTGCATGGACAGCTGACCAAACGATGGTCTCCGGAGTCCGTATTCCAGTACGGCCTTGATGGCCGGACACAAGCTGCTCACGAGAGAATCTCATTTAGACTTGAGCTACGCTTTGTTCGCGTTTTGAGCGTTGGAACAAATATCACCGAGTTTCGTTCAGGAAATTCAACTCACACTCCCCGAGCCAGGTCGGTCACCGCTTCGGTGACGGTGTCATCGCCCGCGAGTGAGTAGGGCTTGGAACGTTCGTCGAGTAGCTTCACAAACTTGGCAGGAAACCAGCCTCGACACCCATTCAGTTCGCCGGTCTGAAACGGTGGAAATTCCGCTTTTTGAGCTCTCGAGATGGTTGATGGAAAGCTCAAAGAACGCTCAGAGAGACGATGCTGAAAATGTAGAGCGGAGAGCTGATCACACTCACCCAACAATGTTCATCGCGCTGACTGACGACAACAATTATGTCGTTTTTCTTGAAACCGAGCTCGTCGTTATCACTTCTCTCAAAGTCCAGGAGAGCTTTGGCTCGTTTCTGTTTGACCGATGTGTTCAGGGCGAAGTGTTGATGGTCCTTCGAATGAGATTCCATCGAGTAATCGGCGGTCAGATTGATTTTTATCTTCGGATCCAACGAGGTAAAATGTCGAGCGATCTGAAACGGTTCGGAGCATTCGTAGTGAGACGTAATTATTCGCTCTGGTTTTCATTAGGATCAAAATGGCGGCCGCAAGCATGTCGTAAGCAGGTAGGATCGTATTAAGGAGTCGTGCCGACCTGATCACGACAAAGTGTCATATAAAGCTGCCGAGACGAGAGTTTCCGGCAGTAGCGGGTAACCGTTCGTGGATAACTTCCCTACCTGAAGAATGGCTTCCCTTAGGTCGACGAGGATTTCCGTTTGTTTGATGTTCTTCGTTCTGACGCTTTCTTCTTTTTGATCGTCGGCCATGTTATTCCCGAGAATGACCTGAACCACGGTCTTGTTGCGTTTGACCTGGCGTTTTGTGAGATGCTATAAAGACGAAACAATTGAACGAGTTCGCATCAAAGTTGTCTCAGATGTCGGTGTAATGCATATCTTGAATATTGTTTCTACCGTTTAGACGGTGCCACAGAATTTTGAATTTGGCTCATTTGAGTGCGATGACAACCATTGGACTACACGATCTTTTGTACATCTGGCTAGATTTTATTGCCACAGCATTTTTTCAATTGTTTCCAAAAATTCTTTAGGAAACCAACCTGTTTTGGTAAATTGTGAACACTTTCTGGATTTAGCAGAGTCCCTTGATCTGCCATAAGGTAAGCAAGATGTTTCCTGCGGAGATGGTCGATGTTTTCCTGGTACAGCTCGAATGATTGACTCTCGCTAATGAGTTGTTCAAGTTTGGCGGGCTCGAGTTCACCGGGAAGCGCCGAGAGCGCGTTGAATATCTGCGCCGAGTTTTCTAACAGCGACAGTTCGGCTTCTTTACTCCGTAGTAAAGACAGTGTTACCTTGAGTAGTGTACATAGATCCGTATTACGATCGTACTAGAAAAGAATCAACGACGGGGCGCGAAACGAGACGCCAAGAGCTCTGATTCAATTATGCGAAAGAGATTGAAAGCAAGTCGTTTCGAATTGACGGTTACCTGGAACAGGACTAGAGATCCGTGGAAAAAAAATAGATCCCATATTCGTAAGAGGCATCTGGTGTTGAGGACGGAGGCGAACGCCGTAAGGAACCATTGTAAGGTGATTAGACTTAGTTCGATGTCGTGTTCCACTAGCAACAGGTGCAACTGCGAAAGCTGTGTTCCTGTAGGATCGAACGTGAACTCAGCAAAGTGGTTGGTTGGGAGTTTTCTATCCTTCCAGCGATATTCGGGAAGATCATCATCTTCAATACGCACTCATTCTAGGTAGCAGACTGAACAAGCAGTATGTCGAGATAAGGGCAGATCTATGGTCATGATCAAGACTTACCTATGAGCGTCCGCAGAACTTTCTGATCGGCCTGGACTCCTAGCAGGGTTGTGGCGAAGTAAGAAGGTGGCAGAAGGTCTTCGATGATGGTGCAGAGTATCCAGAAGGCTTCCTCCTCCTCGAGAAACAATAACAGAGTCCCAGCCACCTGGAAGCAGCGAATTCGTTGTCCGAGTGCTGACGACCGATCCCATCGAAGACGCGTATTCGCTCTATCAATACGGACTGCTGCCTCATGGAACTCAAATCCACGAAAAAGGCATCAACAACCATTCAAAACTTGCCAGACTTAGTACACATTCAACGTTGAATGTTGACAAAGCTGTGTCGAGGCGAAAGGAGGGCTATTCGGCCGAACACATGGCCTCGGTTGTGGTGTTGTCTGGGTAAGTGTGAGTGTGCGACAGCTAGCCATGTTGTTCTACATGAGGAGAGCAGAAAAGTCTGTCCGGAAAACTGACCAAAACACCTCTACTCACCATCCCCATTCCCTGGCAGTAGCCGATGTCGGGATAGAGCCACGCGATGCCGCGTAAAATCCGTCGTAAACGTGGTATACCTTTACAGAAAAAGAGACGAAAATGAATTATTGATGCATCGATGAATGGAGCATCGCGAATCCGTGAAGAGTTTTCGGATTGGCGAAGCCAGGGCTTCGACCCTTCGGACGATCGGCTGTGAGCTGGACCTTATTCCGACTTCCGTCACGTCTCCCGGCCTAAATCGAATTAGACCCCCCACGGAATCTAAGCGTGGTCTCACCTGTTGAATCTTTCCGTGCGAAGCATACGTTGTTCGGTAGAGTCCGAAGCAGATCCTTCTCAATCTGTTTCGAAGTCATCTGATGATCACCCGCAGAAGCTTTTACTATGTCGTGATAGTTTAGGTCAGATGCGTCCATTTTTCGGTACGCTCCCGAGAGACGCATCCATAATTGTGGCCTTAATGAGTGTGGGATTCCTGATGATACGAGAGCAAGAACGGTTTTCTTGAGGGAGGAATTGTAAAATAGCTCACTCGAAAGAAATGGGAGTTTGAAGAGCTCCCAGTCGCTCTGCCGTTACGGAAAAATGAACTTGTGGGGTCTGCGCACCTTTCTCTGTAATCATTGAGTTGAGTTTATCTGTCTTGTCAAGATATCGGTCCACCTGGTCCCACGTTAGTTCGGCTGCCGTGTTGTCTGAATGCGCGAATTCTAGGTACGCGATCCAGTCGTCGCGGTGACTAGCATTTTCCAAGGGGACACCCTGTGAGCTCGCATTGTGTTTGCCAGGCGAAGAATGTCTGATTGAAGCCTCGTCTTCGTCGAGCCGAAAACCGAACTCGTCGTAGTGACAATCGTGGTGACATCCAGCATCTTCGGGCTAAAGTGAAATCACGAGAGTTGAAGGTCATCGAAACACCTTGTTGAAGGAGCCGTGTCAGCTGATCTCGTTGAAAGTCGATTCAAAGGATGTTCTATGCATCCGACAAAACAAAAACGACTGCGTTCAAGTTGTAGAAACAGGAGTGCAACTGCAGCAGTTCGACAACAGTTCGAAATCAGCGAAGCGAGCGCTACATTTGATTGAGATTCGGGCAACTGACCTGAGCGAGCGATGCCAACAAATCTTGAGGCCACATAGACGGAATCAGAGCCGAGAACGGACCTCCCGGTGAAGGAGCATAGCCACCTCCTCTACCGAACAGGTTAGCTCTGACCGTCACAGCTTCCAAGACTTCGCTTTCATCTTCATCTTCAGAAAGCGTGTCCGCTGAAAGAACGATCACTTTACCCATGTTCCTCGATGGACATTAACTGTTCTGCGGTCACTTTGAGAAAGTCCATTCCATGGAATGGATCGCTGAGTTTGTCTCTGGGCCTGTCTGTGGAACTGTTGACTACCGGCCTGTGTGACTGCTTTCTTGCTTGCCGCGCCTCTACATAGGACCGCCTGGACGACCCGAGCGAATGCTCCATAGTCGTCAGCTGTTCAGGAAAGGATGATCAGAGTGTGTGCGAACAAGCATGCGAGTGAGTGTTCTGTGGGTCGCTCCGTGCTCGTTTAGAAATGAGCCGTTGAACGCTTGGTGTGTCGGAATGACTCACCGACAGCTCCTTTTGAATATCCGTCGGGCAGACCTACTCCTAGAATTGTCCTGGCCAATTCCATACTAGTTTTGATCGACAACCCCTAATAGCGAGCAGAAAGCTAACACGAACACGCCATCATTCCGATGTAAACACACATATGGACGTAACGCTGGGAGCCCCGAGGGGCGAAAGGGCCTCGACCTTTCGGCCACTTTCCGAAGCGGAGGCGGGAAGCCGCCAAAGCTTCCGCTCCGGTCTTGTTGAGACCTTCGAGCAAATCGGAACCGACCTACACACATACATGTATCAGGCACGCCAGAAAAGCAGTGTTGAGAGGGCGAGAACATGAAGAACGCCCGAAGTTTTTTTCCCTTCCGGGCGACTTGGTGCGCACGAAAGAGCCCACGCCGTGGTTCCGTTGTCGAGTATCTCCACACTGCGCAACCCGAACAGAGTCCCCTTGCGTGAATGAATGCTCGAACATCGTTTCTACGAGACATTTCGCTTTCGTCAGACATCGTAGAACGAGATCTTCAAGGTTCTTATCATCTGACGCAACATTGTGGGTTCGGAAACCTCTCCTGTATTGTTTCGCGCAGGGAGAATGTCCCGTCCGACTCTCCCGACAACAGTTAGCGGATGCCAGACCTGAGTCATCCCTGCTTTCTAGGAACACAAACTGACCTGAATCGGTATAAATCTGGACAGCGCTCTGTGCTCCGAAAATGATCCCTGAAGACCATGATATCGGTGTGACAGCCTGAAAGATCGAGGATTTTCATCCTATTCTAGATTTCTCGCTCCAAAATTAAGCTTTGGAAGGTTCAATTTTTCTCTGCGACAACCACCGACTTCGAAGATACCTTCTCTTTCGGGTGGAAAATCGATTAATGAGAATCGAGAGCGACGACAATTCTTTCCAGCTCAGCGAGGAGAAAGTTCAGCCTTTAGTACAATACCTCGAATCCGGAGAGTCCCCGGTCAACGATTTCCATCCAAACTCAACCACGAATATTCTCGACCTGGGATGCTGTGGCAAGCTATGTGCGATATCACGATTTCACGACCCAAGTCACGGAATATACGGAAATGTCAAGCCATTACGAAGTTCAACAATCGCGATCGGAATGAGCGAACTTTTTTTCATTCGGAATAACAGTTCGTTGGTTTATCTCATTTCGTTTCCGTAGTTTTTACAGTGTAGTGAAAATACAATGTACAAGTTTGATCAGATGAACACATTCGATGAGCTGCGCGAAACGATAAAACTCTAGTCATTGAGCGAAGGATGTGAACGAAAGGCGTCTCAGAGCCACAGTCTTCGAGCTTTCTTCAGAACTTTGTCAACAACATTGTAGTCGATCCACGATATCCTTTCCAGAAGTTTTCCCTCGATGGGAATGCTCGTCGAGAACGTGACATCGGTGAACTCGTGTCCGTTCCATTGCACGAACTCGTTCTGCCAGCGATGATCAAAGCTCGTCATCATCAGGTACAGGTACTCTTTTGTAGAAACAACGTCGAGTATCGTACGGTTCTCAACCTTGAGCTTCGCTTCCTCCCAAACCAGCCACGTGGACGTGTTCTCGTCGAGCCTATAGAAGTCTTTGCAGAAGTTCCGACCAATGATCCGAGGTATCGCTATCAGTTTTCCCCCGAAATGGTGGTAGATGTACGAGTTGTTGATGAATGGGAGGACGGGGACGGATTTGAACGACAGCAACGTCCCGGTTATGGGACATAGATTGAAAGAGAAAACTGAATTCGCGATGGTTTCGTCGAGCAAGGTTTTGAAATTGCCAACGATATAGAGCCGCTTCCGTCCCTGCAGCGAGTCTTCGAAGATGTAGTCCAAGTAGGTGACCGACAGTGGCCAAATATCCCCGAAAGCCTGGAAATCCTGTGTGGTATCGTTCCACATGTATATATCCTCGTCGGTATCGCCTGGTTTGGTGAACAACGCCATGATGATGTTTTCAGAAAAACAGAGTCGGCTCGTCGAAGTTGAAATCGTCTCTTCGGCGAACGGTTTCAAGGAACGATCTCCAGGAGAACGGGATCCGCAGTAAAGTTCTTCCATTTCAAAGAGTCTCAGTTCGTCTTGCGCGTGGGTCAGAAATTGACCGTTCTCGTCTACAACCGCGAAGCTTTTCAACGATGGCGCTCGTTCATTGAATTCAGGACAAATCACTCGAGTCCAACCGAAGCCGTCGAATCGGTAAAGTCTGTTCGAGAAGATTCGGTAAACATTCGTCCCGGACGGCAATCTGTCTGTCTCTTTCTGTGTATTCGATATGACAGTCGTGATCTGATGGGTGTCATTCAGGAGAGGATCCGAGATCTCGTCCAGGTCAACGTTCTCGAAACCGAGGCTTTTCTCCTCGAGTCCGAGAAGGAGCTGAGTCAAATTATCGATGGTGTCGTCATCCTCGATGAAGTACTTGAGCACATTGAAAACTGCGAGCGAAGCATCGATGCCGATGGCGTTGATGTTCTGCTCGTTGAACACGCTTCGAATGTCGGCACAAATGAAGTTCACTATCGGTCCTTTCAGGGAGTCCAACAGTAGGAAGTCGGCTGCACTCAATAGTTCCAAGGCGAGGTCGTTATTGATCTGAGCTTTTCCAGAATAGATGAACTCCAGGATAGCAGAAGTCACGGCGTTACTGAAGGGTAACTCGACTTTGGCTTCGGTTGATTCCAAAAAGTTCGAAGAGAACATCGCGTCAAAGTATGAACTCGCTGCCGCTAGAACCGCCTCATGAGCTGGAAACAGTTGACCTTCACGGTCAAATATTTTGACATCACATGTGGGATGCTGGCTGCCTCGATTCCTGTTGAGATTCTGGAGGAGCTTTTTGCAGTAACTGTGGTCCTCTATGCACACTGTTGTCAACCGTTTCATGTCTGGCATCCTTCGATGACCAAACTTCACTGCTGACAAATGAGGGCTCGACGATGCTGACGGCGAGCGTCTCTCGCATCAGACGAGAGGGTTTCGCGAACATCGTCAGAGTTGCGCAGGGAAACTCTGCGTCGTGGCCGCCTTTTCGTCAACAGCGCAATGCGTGCATTGGATGCAGTGTTGAGTGAAGTCGTAACAACAACAAATACTTCAAGGCTGATACGCTATTGTTCACCCACTGAGCACGGAGGCCACCCCGTGTGACGTATCTGAGGAAGCCACCGAGAGCTCGAAATGTGTTTTGTCAATCGAGGTATTCCCTGTCAGACACTGACATCTCTAGTCAGGGAAAAAGTAATACATATTTCCAGACAAGCGGTCAGCGGCTGTTTTCGAGCCAGTTCTCAGACACATACGGCCGGCGCGGCGGCAGCAGGCCTGCTTTTGCCATCTCCTCCTCCTGAACGCTACTCGGAATTTGGCAGAACAAGCATGCGTACGCTAAGAGTATTTCCACCATATCGTGACATTTCCGGGAACACATTTCGCTAAATTCAGAAAGTGTCTGATACTTTCCAGCCCAAACATCCAAGAGATTTGGAGCCGCTTGATGTACATCGAATAGATATCGTATAGATCGCGGAGAATCGGATTCAAATGATCGAAGAACCTGAGCTGCATCGCTCCCCGATGGTACACGGCTTGTGAGTTCTCAACCGAAGTCCCAAGGATGGAGCACCCGTCTAAATGACCTGATAAGGCGTCGATGAATCATGTTCCGCTCCGATCCATCGCCACATCGATTCACATCCAAACGTCATGTGAAGAGACATCATGGCTGACTCAGATTCCGTTGTCAGGAGAGGGAGTTCCTCTCGGTTTCCACCC
The DNA here is from genome assembly GCA_021527715.1 of Neoseiulus cucumeris. NCBI lineage: Eukaryota > Metazoa > Arthropoda > Arachnida > Mesostigmata > Phytoseiidae > Neoseiulus > Neoseiulus cucumeris. The sequence continues at coordinate 26,435 of JAJSRV010000030.1, read as the reverse complement.
TCGCCCTAAAATTTCTTTTGTGATTGATGACTCGTGTTTCCAGAATGGAAATGGAATCGATCGACTCCATTGTGAGGCGAATCGGAAGTCGCTTTGCGGAAGCTGTCGTGCCCAACGCCTCATTCACAGAATTTCAAGATTTACAAATCCCCGAATCCGATCGCTCCGCGACGCCTGCGATGCACAGCACATCCCGCCAGAGATTGAGTCGGTCTGCATATGTGGATCTCGAGCTGGCGTTGTCATTTCATTGTTTCCGTGTTGCCCAGGTTCCATAAGCCGTCAGCTGATCGCCATCACTAAGATTCCTACGCGATCTTGAACGGAATAATTATTAGATGCGCCAACATCCGAGTACGAGTTCTCCAAAACGGAGATCGGAGACCTGAGGGTTCCCGAATTCTGTGCGACGGAGTTCCCCTCGCTCACCGTGACGTCTCTCTCTCTCTCTCTCGAAAAAACGTTTCAAAGGAAATTGAAGCAATTTCTATGAACCTCGGTCATTCCGTTATCAGAAGTAAAAATAATTCTTCTTTCTTGCTCGCACCTGTCTCTCGACCCGAACGCATGTGGAGCCCAACCATTGCCTTGCTTAAGCTAGTGCTCGGTAGGTCATTACACTATATGATGCAGGTTGATCTTTTTCAAGCTCAGTAATTGAAGGGCGAGAGTTTCCAGTCACATTTGCGCTAAGAGCAATCTCGTCACCGGAAGCATAACACACCGTATGTCTTTTATCAGGCTGTGGACTTTTTTTAGAGCAGTTGGAGTCTGTCTGTCTGTCTGTCTGTCTGTCTGTCTGTCTGAAAGCGTATCCAGACGGAACTTGTCCTCATTTTCAAGGAGTTGGCCCAAATCTGCAACAGCTATGATTGCAACAAGGCCGACATCGTCGAGGGCTTCTGCGTAATCGCCATTGGCTAGTAGGGCAAGAAGCTCTAAATACATCGGGCTATCGCGGTCGAGTAAAGCTCCAGAAAGGAACAGAATGACCCAGTCAGGCTTTGACCATTGTTTCCACTTGATGGAAATTGGGTCACGGTGTCAAATGGCGCGCGCTCCGTTCGCTGTTGGGTGGATGTAGCGTACCCGTAAAAGTGACAACCGTTGCGGTAGTCCAGGTTGTGGGCATGATCACAAGCGACGACAATATCCACGGCGACGCGACGGCAGCGTTGAGTAAGAAGTAGTTCAATGAACCAGAGGCTTCTTGTTGTTATTGTATTGATGCCGAAAGCGGGGCAAAGTGGACCGCAAGCGGCGTTCCGGGGCAGGCGGGCGGGCGGGCGGTTGAGCGGCGAGTGAAAACGAACGTTTCCAGTGACGTCAGGGAGCGTTGACTCCGTTGCAACAACCGCTAACCAAACGATTCGAGCAGACCGATTCACGCTTAACGCGCGTGGACGAGTGATCCAACGTGACTCCTTACCTTTATCTATTTGAAGATCGAGCAACCGACTCATCGGCAGCAGTGAGTTGGTGGATATATCCCCCATCCAGAGTTTGGTGTGGTGTCGTGATTTAGTTTTTTTGGTGGGTAGCCTCTGAGCTCGAGTTCCCGGACGATTGAAAGCCTAGAGAAGTGAATAAGAGCCCGAGAGCCTCAAGATGAGGAATGTGTGTAGTGAGATCGTGGATCCAGTTGTCAGTGAGAGTGAGCTTGTGAAACTACTGGAGACACCTTGCGCTAAGAGTGATCACCGTTTGCGAACAATCGTCGAGACCATGTTCGAATCCCTCAACATCGATCCCACAGAAGAAGATGAAGGGTCTTCGACCGAGTCGATAGAAATCGGAGGCGACCCCAGCGACTACTCCAAAGGTAAACTCTTTTTATCATGAAGTGAACTTTGACGAAAGAAGTTTCCCGTAGCTTCGACGCGGGGGGCTGATTCGAAGGGGCTTACGATTTTTTCTGAGACTCTTAACTTATGGTAGAGACAGTCTAACGAACCTTAGAGACCCTCGGGAGAAATCCAGGAGTGCTGTGCTTTCTGGGAGTCGGACGCCGATGAAGCAACTCTTTGTCATTTCCCGTAATTCACAGATTTTCTCCGCGATGAGCACAGATTTTCTCTGCAAGCTATGAGAAACCGATTGCCCGCATGCCTCACAAGCTGTATCAGTATAATTTTCTGAAAGTTACGATCAATTCACTCGTGTCCCGAGTGTCGAATGTCAGTCTTTCGCTGATGAAGTGTTGAGGCTTGGAAGTTCAGGCATTGATCGTTTTCGACCTTCCAACTATCCATATTATTTGATGGAAATGTTTACAAAAAAATGATGCTTGATAGTTTCAGCCTACGCCGTGATTGGGCGAATAGTATCAATGTGATCGTCCGTCGATTAATTCATCCATTGATTGATGGAGTGTGATTGATGAATAATATAATCTATGAACTTCCAAGCTCAATTCATGGCATAATCTTCTTCTTCTATCTTCTAAACCTATGAATCAGAGTAAGCTCCTGTTGTTACCTATGGACTCTGAATCTTGGGTGTCGTCAAATTCGAAACTTTTTGGAAACCTCTGTTGCGTACCTCGGAACCTAACGAAACGAAGCACACCGTTGAGGTGACAGTGATACGGTACTGAAAAAAGAACTGTACTGAATCTGGCAGAAGACTTCGTTATCTTTCCTGAATGGAAGTTGGAGGTCGAAGATTCCTTTCTTTCTCACTCTAAAGAACGAAGTCTCCCTGGCGAGGTTTCACCGGGGTCGGAGAAACCCCTTCAAAGTAAAAGCAAGGACACATACGGGAAGATTGTCCGGGATGCCTCCGAAACGGCAGGCGATCGGGCCCTTGACTGCCAGTGCAAAGAGAATGAGGAGACAGGGCTCAAGAAACTGCAGAACAACGGGAAGGAAGACTCGTGGAGAATCGCGCGTAGAACTCTATGTAGAGAGTGGCGAAAAGCGAAATGTACGGTTAGAAGCGGATAGGCAACAGTACGAAGCAGCGCGAGCAACGGAATTTTTAAGCTATAGTTTACGATGTACAGCCGACCACATCAATTCGTTGCAACGACGGATCGACGAAATTGAAACAAAATGTTCGTTTAGTTGATGATACATTACACATTGTCACCCTCGGCGTGTGGGAGGATTTCGTTGATACTCTGAGTGACAAAGAAGGGTCCTTGATAAGTCTCCAAAACGTGCCTATCTGGGACTCCAACGACCGAAGAACCCTGACCATCACTCCGAGTTCTCTGCTTATCCAAGATTTCCCCCGGAATATCCACCAACAAACAAACCCAATGATCGAATAAACAACGTCCAAAGTTACTCTTTTGCTCTTTGTTTTCCCTCACCATTATGACACTCCCCTATCAAGGACTTTTTTGGACTGTTTTTCTCCGTTCTAACGCTCTCCTTGCGTCGCGCGAAGCGCGTCGGGGTTTGCTAGTACAGTATAAATGCTTGCGGCTGTCGTGTCACCGAAACTGATGAGGGAAAATGCAGATGCTGATATTTTCCTGCTGAAAATGCAGCAGCAGCGCATTGGTGCTACATGGCTGAGCTTGGCGAATGGGAGTTAGCGGAAATACTTCGCCGCTCTCATCAGCGGCATCGATGCAGTTTGGAAGATTGGCGGATCGTGAGAGTCTGTAGAATTGATAGAGAGGAGCGAACTTTTTTCATCGTGGTTGGAACGTTGCTCGAAGACGCTTTCGACGTTTCGTTCTCTTTCCGGGTGGGAGAGATTTCTAGTCTCGAAACCAAGAGGTTGCGACAAAGACTCATTAATATTCTTCTGCGGTAACGACATCAAACTATCCGTCTCCCATGAACAAGCGCCCATGAAACCGGACACCTCTTCGTCGGACCCACTGACCCGCTCCTTGAGCCGAATCTGTCAGACAGCCTTGGGAGTCATCCGACTCACATGGAATGGAATGCGGAACAGAGCTTTCGCCAGACTCCAAATGTGCCGCATCCGTCGGATTGTGATCAGGGTCAGCATTCGGATCGGATCTCATCACTCCGAGGAATTGAATTCCGGAACTTCATACTTAATTCTCCGCGTCCTCCTAGATGATCTTCTGTCATGCGCGAATACACGAGGAGATTCCTGTACTTACATCTTGACACTGTTCCCAAAACCGAAAAAGCTCGAGCTGTGCCTCTACCGCGCTTCAGACGGGAGTGAGTTTGTGTCTGGCTTGATGCCTGTTTTTTCCCCGACGGCTCGTACATTCATTGACCTCTAGTTCACACATACCACGACGTCTGGAGGGGGTTTCCAGATGCGGAAGGAGCCTCCGATCTTTCGATGACCCCTGATGTAACACGGATGGATATCGGCGTTCTGAGCAACAGCCGGCCGGGGCTACAGGTCCGATGCAGCTTCGGAGTGAACGCGAAGAACGCGCTCAGTTATGAGAGCGAGCGATGTTCGAACACACAGGAACCGAGCCCGACTGTTTCCAACGACGCCGGGGTGGGCGGAAGTACAACACGATACAGAGACAAGAACATCGAACGCTATACATCATCTGAGGCGAATCTGTAGCAATTCAGTGTCGAAATATTGTCGCCCATCTTTCAAAACGTTCGAAACCCGCGTTTTCTTGGAGGGTACGAAGTTCTACTCCTCATTTGAGCAAATGGTGTAACAATGATGCTCGATATTCTGCATCCATCTCCGATTGTCATTTCGACGGGCCAAACTCAAGAAATCGGAACCCAACTCCTCGAGTTTTCGAGAATACTACGAGAAAGCGTCTTCGGAGAGCACTTGAAGAAAATCCGAGGATATACTTGAATTTGTCAATTCGTGATGAGTAGGACCCGAAAGTTCGTGCAAGAGCATACAGCATATGCAATTTGCATATATCCTATTCCCTATGCTACTTGCACGAAAATACTTCTCGGCATATCTGCATAATTTTCTGTGTATCTGCATATTTTTCCGCTTATTATTTCCCATTATCAAAGTGCATATCCGCATATTTAACTGCATGAACTCTCGGGCCCTAGTGATGAGAATAGCCATAAAGTGCCAGGAATCGAATCTGATAACAGGAGATCTTCGATTCTCAAACATTATTCCCAGACTGTCTTGATTTGCCGCCACCAGGTAGTTCTCGAATCCAACTGGATTCGGTAAGCAAAGTTGTCGCAACACAAATCTCGCATTATCTCGAGCAATTTACTGAACAATAAACATCGGTGTATGCAGGAGAGGGACTCGAAGAAGCGCTCACTGAATCGAGAACTTCAATGCAACTTGTATGCCTTCGTGAGAATTTTCGCCTTCATGGAAGCCAGGAAACATCATCTGTGTTTTGATATATCTATGTGGTTCTGATGCAGGTAGAAGAATACCTCCGTAACTCGAACCGCAAAGCGGTTGGGGAAGGTATTTTTCTAGGTATAAAATACAGTCGCAACAGCTACTCCTCCGAAACCGAAAAGAGAGCTTACTTTCAGGGGAGGGCTTATTTTCATCGCCAAGACGGAAAATCTTGTGAGAGCTTATTCTCGAAAGAGGTTTTATATTCGGGAACACGGTGTGAGAAAATCTACTCAGAGTCTGCGATGCGGATGAGTCCACAGATGACCTCGGCAGAGCGGAGTCAACAGAGATCTCGGCCTGATATTGGGTTTGATGTAGAAGGTTGTTTTCCAGCGATTCACGAGCGTTAAATGTAGCGACTGCGCTTGTCAAGTTTTTCCTCGAAAATTTCCTGGCAACCTGCACCGTGACCCGTAGAGTCGATCTCGGCCAAAATAGGCCGGAAAAGAATACTTCACAGTGAAAATTATGTATACCGAGAAGCTATGGGATAACGACCCGACCACCCAGGGACCCCCGGCGACACATGGGGATCATTTTAGGGAAGCGGCCCGCGATTCAGCCTGCCAGGCAACCTCGAGTTCAGAAGACGATGGCCTGGCTGAATGATGGATGAGCGAGAATCGGTTCACGGTCAGCAAAAAGACCAAAGGCAGACTTTCTTCTTCCGAAAATCTCCTAATTATTTAGCGCCGTATCACAGAGTGCCTCGATTCGGTGGTTTCCGAGTTATGAGGCAAGAGACTCTCGTGGTAGACGTTGATCTCAGGAAAATCGAACAATCGAAAGAATATTTTTCGTGATTTGAGATTCGCTCGGAATTCGAATCGCGCTGGATAGATCTTCGTTGTCGAAACAATTCCGATCTTCATAACAGGATTGCTGTTCTTCTCACTTCTCGGTGGAAAATACGCTCCATTTTCTGCCATCGTCGTTCCTCTCGAACTCGAAGCGTCCTCTCCGGAACCGGAGTATTGACCAGTGAGGATATTCGCATTGGAATCCAAAATACTATAGAGCAGCTGACCTCCAGCTGCACAACCTCGAACGAAACGGCCCGGGGCATTGCCCTCCAACTGGGTCGGAGCTGCTCTCCCAGATCTCTCTCCCCGCTTGGTCCTCGCTACGTCCCGAGTATCTGGGCTGTTTGAGCTGGGTTGGAGGAAAGTTTGAGTCCCGGCTCCTCTCGGAGAAGCCCGTGGAAGCACTTATGGCGCTCCGTTCGTCTTTGAGCTCACAATCTGAACTTCTTGATCAGATTTTCTATTCCCGGTTCTTGTTACCTGGCGGAATGGTTCGCAATGATGATTCTCGAACTGAACATGAATTTCGACTCCAGTTTCGGCATCGAGTGCAGTCGAAACATGAGCACCTTATTATTACAAGACAATTTTGAGAAGCGTGAAAGGGGGGCAGATTTAGGTCACTAGAATATCGGTTGTCGAAAGCAGCGGAAGTCCAAAAGAATTCGAATCCAATGTCTTCGAGCAGGCTTTTCTGGATTCTCAGAGCTTCCAGGATTTCTTAGAAACCAATGCAGAGTAGAGAACGATAGGTCGAGACGATGATTCCTCAGCTAAGAGAAAGTTTAGCAAAAGTTTTCTTCGGAAACGTCTTCTTCGCAACCAAACGAATTTGCTCGAGTCGAATAGAAGGAAACTTGGGCAACACGCCTGCCTTTAGTATTCCGCAAGACTATTATCAATAACGGCCGTCCTCTGGGCAGCCTCGGAGATCTAGGTTATGAATGTTGCGCAAGAACTCCTTTCGAAAGGGAGCGAGAAAGGTACGACTAAGCTCAGCACCGCCTTGCAAAACGTCGGACTTTTGTCATGAATCACTCGATGACCCAGATTCAGATTGTTTCTTGTGAATGCTTTCTTTGTTTCCTGTCGGAAAATCAAAGAGGACAACAATTCGATTTCGCTTCCCTCGAGCCAACTCTGGTCTGCAGTTGTTGCTGCTGCCGATGCTGTTTGTGCTGTCAATGTCGTCGAGCTTCATGAGAGGCGACAGAAGAAAAGAGACTTTTCCTTCCTCGCGACCTCGATTCGGAGTCGGCAGCTGCTTCCAACACGTTTTCCAAGCGAACGAGAGAGCGGCCGAGGCCTGACCTGGTTTCTCGTCCCGAGGCAGTTTCCCGTTCCTCCCCGCGCCCCCTTCCGCTCCCGTCTTCCCAATCGGGGGAAAAGAGTGCAATGCCCTCGCGAGAAGAACTAGGTCACAGCCTGGAGGCCCGTGCAGCGGGCGTACCGAGTCGAGGCAAACTTTGAATAATTTTCCCGAGCCACCACAAGCAGCCACGAAGCTTGCAGGTAATCGTTTGTTACGTAACGTAATCTTGACCGCGTGGAATTTACTTGTTACTTCCACGCATGAGCGCCGTCTGAAATGCGGAGAGGAACAGCAACATCGACTTTCCGTCCGGCATTGAACGAATCCATTGGAGATTTCGATGTTTCCAGCAGAGTTTAATTTCCGAGATGGACTATTGTCCTCCGCGGTTTGGAACAAGAGTGCAGATTTGCATTTCAACTCTATCATTGTCTCGAACGGAAGATCAAAGCCTCGGAAGTTTGTTCTATTCCGACCTCTTTCCTCTCACTTCGTTGCCGTGTCGGTGTTTCTCATGTTCTTCAAGCGTTTGCCTCCGGAGTAGATCTCCCAGATCGTCCAAAACCTGAAGCTTGCCTGAACTTCCTCCGATACTTGCAAAACTCAACTGCCACAAGCCGGAAAAAGTCTCCGATGGAGAGATGGTAGCACGCGCGGAAACGGAGGGAAAAGGATCCTGGGGTTATTTACCTAAGGACCCTGCGTTTGATGATTTCTGATCAACTTTTGGGTGGTTCCTCGCTCCTGCTCAGGAATCTACGATTTGAACATGCTCGTGAAAATCTGTACAAGCAAGTCTTCGGGGGAGTCGGCGGTGCGTAATCAGATTGATTACTTTCAATGAAAATCGTTCATTGGAAACCTTGGAATGAATGCATTAAAATTGAATGTGCATTTCTCAGGGAATTCTTTCCTCGATTCGATTAAGTCAAGAAGGACGCTACTCCAAAATATTCCGCGCAGGCTCTACCAACATAAGAGGAAGATTGAGCTTGACTTCTGTATCCCGAATCGCTTTCCGCTGTTCGAGAAGCAAGATCCTCGATCAGCTAAGCAAAACTGTTTCGTGTCTCACTCACTCACTCACTCAGATATCTTCTACACTACGGTTTGCTTCCTGGACGATTCACTAGAGAGTCGATAGGTGGCGCCACAGGCGTCATTCCAATGGGTGCGCGGATGATCTTGGTAACCGAGTAAAGAAATGAACCGGAAAATCTCATAAATAAGGCACTGTCTCCGCGGAAAAATCGAAACCATTTTCAAATCTGAAGATCCCTCACATGGATGTCAACTTTTAATGCCATCGAGTTGCGCGGCTCCAGTGGCCTCGAGGTCCATCCCACTTTGTTCGTTCATGATAGAAGCAGTCATTGTTTTTTGAACGAGAATTCTGGATAACAAAGTGGACAAAACTCTTACTGAGAACTTGGATTGGTGCTGCTCATCAAACCGGGATGGAATCGCATTTTGGCGGCGTTTCACCAGAATGACAAGTCTTCAATGGAAATTTTTCGATTGTTTTTGAGCTTTCCATTTACCTTAGTACAAAGTATAGAGTACGCGTTTCACCTGGATGCTGTCGTCAACTCGGAAGCTCATGACATTGAGATCCAGTTTCCTAGCGGACAAATTTTCTGGATTGGGAGAAATTGCGATTTCAATGCCTTCATTCGTAGATCTAGATCGTTCTTTATCCGCTCACCAAAGGAGTTTTCATGAAAGAAGGACAGCAATGAGTGTAGTTGATTTCCAATCAGGTTCGATTTCTCCAGATATACTCCACCAGCCATCGGCTTAATCTTCGACTTATTTTGTATCCGGTCGCGGGATACGAACGGAGACCGGGAAATTGTCCCGAGTACTCTGATTTTTCCACCTTTTTTTAATCACGGGAACTTCTTTCGGCCTCTACGAGCACCACAGAATGGCTCGCGCTCATGCGGTAACCATGATTCTTTTTCAACAAGCCTGTAAACTTCTCGGTTATCCGTCTAGCATCTTTACTTGAGATTCATGCGTTGCTCTCGACGAAACTCAAAGAAAAGTAACACGCAATCGTATGAATACCCCTACTACATGTGGCGAACGGAGGTGGACCACTCTATCCCCACGGGAAGAATCAATGCCCATGTGAATCGAACAAGGAATTCGAGCCAGGGTCGACGTCCTTCGCGTAAGTTGAACGACCCGTTGTTTTCGTCGTTTGCTTATCCGGGCTGAAAGCAAGAGTGGGGTCGTTGGCCACTACAGGGACTTCAGAACCGCCGAAGATGAGGCCACTGGAGCACTGCCCTGTACGTCACTCACTGCACAAATGTGTGCTTGCTTCAATTGTGTCCTGAAAGATGTCACAATCGGAATGACGCAGACAATCGCTATGTCGTCAACCTAATCGTTTCTGGTTTACTTCGTTGTACGGAGGTAGTTGCGAATCGTTAGTGAGACGTTGTCTCAGAGATGGACTAGGGAAGAAAGTCGTCAAAATCTTCGAAAAATTGTTCGATTCGCATTCTATCGAGAGGAAAATCGCTGAACGGTATCGTTTGATCCTCGAGTTCCAGGGCGGGAGTTCTTCGAGCTGTCTGCTCCCTCCGCTTGCAAAGTGGGAAACTTGTAGAGCTTCACTTTGAAGCTCGTGGGGCTTCCGTTTCGGAGATAGATAGACTTGTCGTTGAGAGAAGATCTTGAGCGACGCTATAATGATTCATCTCGGCACTCCGCGCTGCCCTTGAACTTGGCCGGGCCCCTGTGTTTGAGGCGAAAGGGGCCCAAATGTCGGTTCCATGAGTGGAAAAGAACTGTCCACAAGAATACTTTCTCAGCATTACTGTATCGCTGACTGCGTGAACGGTATGGTTCCCACACTTCGAAAAGAGAAATACAAGTGAATATCAGTGAGTGCAAGGTCTCATTTTTCCCCTAGCGTGCGGATTCGAATGGTCAGAGTCCTTGAACAACATTTGTTGCTCGTTTCGCGTATGGCGATGACCCACAGGTCGGTTTAGTCGAGATCCACGGAATATTTCACTGTGGACACAGTCAACACAATGATTTAGCTTTGTTTTGGCGGCCGCACCGTTCGAGTCTGAATAATCGCTTCGAAGGCTGGAGCGCAGAACCGCGACCGAGAGCCAAGGACGCTGCCGTAATCAAGGTTGTCTCGAACCACTCGCTTTGCTCCAACGCCTACTCAGTCTGAACAATTAGGCGCTGCAATCTTTGACCGGAACTGCTAGTTCGGTATTTTTAGTGGGCTCCTCCTCTCGGAATAGATTGGCCGAACATTCGATAAGAGGTGCGATGAGCCGACAGATTAAACGGAAAAGCATGCGAATAATGCAGTTTTAAATATCCGCGTCGCAGTAGTTCACATCGATCGAAAGAAGGAAAGGTAGATGCTAACCGAGGCAGAAGACGTTTGAGTCGAGGAACAATCTCAAAACGTCTATCGACAATGACTATGGTAAATGGTGATAGCCCAGTGTGTCGTAAGCCGCTCGCGTTCGAGTGTACGTGTCGTCCTTGGCCTTGTTCGGCTTGTTCTAATGCATAGCCAAAGGCATGCTGTTGCTGGCCTGACGGCCGGCCTGCCTGTCTTGTCGCGGCTGCCTCACCAGAGCACTAGAAGGGTTCAAGGCGATTGTCGACGTTTCGTATGCACTCTTTCTAGACTGGCCGTGGAGGAGTCTGGTAGCAACAGCCCTACAGCTTGAGTCGGGTTCAGGGACACAGTCAGCCGAGTTCCTTCTCAATCGAGCTTTTCGAACGTCATCGTCTATCTGCGATTCGAGATGATATTTTACACATACTGTGCCACCGGTGCTTCATTAGTGGAGTCACCTTGTCGATGCATGAAAAGTATCCTTTCGGTCGAGTCGACTTGATAGCGACGCCGCTGGATTCTCGGCGATTAGACCGCGTACGTCGCCGTATTCTCGTTCGATCTCTCTTTCATTCAATACACACAGAATCGTCCACGTAACTGAGTTTAAAACTCCTTAAGCTGAGCTCGAGTCCCCATCTCTGTCCACTCGAGTATACTCACTTGTATACAGGTGGTTGGAATACTCCGCCTCGCAACTGCTGAACTTCAGGAAAAGTTCCATCCATTCCAGAAATGAGGGAAAAAGTTCGTTAGAAAAACCCCAACGGTTGATTCTGTTAATTTATCATCGTACCATATGACGGAGCTCTCAGAAGTCAGGCGTGGTTTTCTTCGTTTCTTGAACAGAATCCCGCCGCGTTTTCATAAGCTATAGAGATTGAAATGTGAGCTGGTTTTGGAACAGAGCCCGAAAAGTGCTTACCATATATCGAAGACGACCTTGGCAAGTTAGCGATACTCCTACAGCCGCCTGTACATCGATAAGCATAGGCAATATTTGCGGGAGTCATATCCTCGTAAAGCTGAAAGGAGCACTAGACTTGATAAGGTCGCCGTCGTATGCGACGTCGATGGCTTCATGAATTTCACGGTTCTGAATCTCGCCCTGAAAGAAAATGTTCCAATGACGTCACCGAGCAACTCCTTCTCGAAGCGAACACTGACCACAATAGTTACTGTCAGTGACTCCGGGCGATTGAGAAAAACATTAAGTCTCCGATATCTCAACTAGATAGCGAGGCTGGCCGTCGCACCAGCCGTGGATAGAAATCAATGAGAGGCGCTTTTTGGCAGCGCGCTACTCGCGTTCGACGACGTCGTTTGCAAGTTCATGGAAACTACACTGTGAAATCCAAAATGAGCTCTCTGCCTGCCTGCCTGCCAGCCAGCCAACCACTCAAGCGATTCTCAGATGGCGGGCTACGGTAGCCTAGATTGTTGATTATGAGAAAAGGGCATGGACCGCGCCGACCCAGAAAAACATGTTGACATCAAGGACTGGCCGAGGTCGGGGACCTCATCGAAACAATCAGAGTTCGGATCTCACAAATTTTGAAGTTCTAGTTCACCCTCCCCTTCTACCCTTGAGGTCGCTCAACGACCTTCGATCGATGGCTGGAATAATGACCAGCCACCGGTTCTCTGACCTCCCGCGATCGGTTGCGCGATCCCGGACCACCAAAAGGTGAAAATTTTAGTTTCTGATCGGTTTCTCTTCCGAGTCAGTGTCCAACTGGTGCGAAGTCGCTCAATATCTTCAGAAGATCTTGCTGTTTGGCACGGTTGATGATGGACGCTCTTCACTATCCCATGATTCGATCTTCGGCTATTTACAAGATTCAAGTTCAAGTTTAGGTTTCTCGTTCAGTCGAGCCGCCGTCCGAAGTTCAATGTTTCACCCGAGAGAGATTAGAATGTTTCCCCTGCGACGAGAGTAATTTCCACAGAGGCCACTGCTAACTCGTTGTCAGTAAAATGACGCGGCCGTCTTTTTCAACTTGAGTCGTAGATTGGAATCTCAACTCGAAGCGTGTTGCTCAGTTTTCAGCTTCTGCGAAACTCTTCGAGAATGGAACAAATCGATCACAGTCCTAGGATAGAGCCTTCGAGAAACAACCCGATCGTCGATTCAAACCCATCATGAACTGGTCGAGTAGCTAAAGCAAACTGTCTGATTGTTGAACGCGTTTTCGATATTTAAAACGCTACAAAACAGGAACACGGTCAGTCCACCGCCAACTACAACAACAACGACAGAAAAAAAAACGACAACAACGACAACCGAGGAGCACAACAACAACATCGTCGTCATCATAACAACCGACACCGGCGCGGCGCCTAACCGGGTCTTCCCTATCCACGCGGGGTCCGGTCATTGACCTTCTGCCGTCGGACAGCGGACTACTAAAGCCACCATTCTTTTCTGTGTTATTTTTTTTTTCTTTCCCCTCTTCTTTTCTAGTTTCGGGCGCGACCGTATTTTTTCAAATAACCATTCACACAGCCACATACACGTCATCTCAATCGTTAATCAGCTCCGCGAGCCATTGGGGACGCTGCCGCAGTCGATAATACAGCCGCCGCACTAGTTCGCGCGCCGTCGTCTTGTTGTTCGTATGATTTCTTGGCTACTTTTCTTTCTCGTTGTCGCTTGGAATGAGACAGCACGTGAAGAGGCGGGCTTTTCATGTGGGTTTTAACTGATGTTGCAATAAAACTCAACCCATTTTTCCCTCATCCACTCTTCCATGGAGCAGCTCAACAAATTCATTTCACGACGCATAAATTTCGTTTGATCCCGAACCCCGATAACGCTACTCGAACCCTTCTCTCCGAAACTCTCCGCTTGAACCAGAAGCTACAGTGTCACCAGCCGCCGCCGCCGCCTCGCCGCTCCGTTTCGGTTGTCCTCGTCGTTGTCAGGTTCCGTAAGTCTATTACGCTCTCCTGGGAGTTCGGAGTCAAACAGACGTAGGATCTTTGAAAGGGTTCCTTGATGAATGGACCTCCCGGAACGGAGAGCTGATTTCGAAGATTATCCGAACAGACACCAATCATGGATACGCGTCAGAGACCGTTCCGACGATGTTGACTTCTAAATACCGAACATCGGGTTTCGGGGTCAATCGGTTGAGACGATTTTTTTTCAGCTTTGAATTTTTTCCGGTTTCACAATTATTTGAAGAGTGTTATTTGTTTTCTCGAAAATGCCGTTTTCTCGAATCCCGCTAATTTCTTCGTACGTCATCCGAGAGGAAAAAAATCCATAGGTTATACACTGAGAAACAATGGAAACACGGAAAGCGAGCATCGTCTGAGTGAGTTTGGAACGAAGTATCGACTCTGAACGCCCGTGTGTCTCCGCGCACCGTTCGGCCATTGACCTTTGCGTGGACTTTCCGCCTTTGAAAAGAAAAAACGGAGCACTGGCTTCATTTTGTGTAGCTTGCCATTTCTTCCCAATGGTAAGTTCGTTGTGTCGGCCACTCGGGCGATCCGCTGTCATTGTACGTTGCTGCCGCTTGCCGCCATGACCAACATGGCGTATGGGCCGCGCAGAAAAAGAAGAATCCGATACAAGCACCAGAGTAGATGATTGGACACATCCGAAATCAGGATACGATCCGACTGAGAACACTGGTCAGCGGACGGACGACTGAGGCCGCGACATCTTTGTGCGGAATTTCCGAACAGAATGAAGTGAATGCCAACCGAGACGACCGCCGCCACAGGGCGATTCTCCAGCACTTCGTTCTGTTACTCAATCTATTAGCTCAACCGAGCCTGTTAGCAGCATCGTCTAGTCTCAGGGAAAGTTTTTTAGTTTTTCCTCCATCGATCGCCGGAAAAGATTACCGATTTTTATGTAATTTGTCGTTCTAATCAGCGGGTTTGTTGAACACTTCCGAATTCCCCGAGTTGTTACGCCGGAGCGCCGACGGTGAATCAGATAGAGGTGAAAGTGAGACGAAATAGGATCTGAGGATTTCTTGAAATTCTAACTGATGAGTTGAAGAAGCGCTATCCCCTCAGGGTCGTCCTCCCGATCGCCGAAGTGAAAGTAGCATCGTTACTTAAGAGCTGCCGGACGACGGTGATTCCTTGAAGTAATAAATCGCCGCGCCGCCGTCCAATAAGCCGACACTGTGAGCGCCAATTGCTGAAAACAATATTCAACAGGCTGAAGTGTGTACTTGCTGCTTCTGACACGACACCGGAGCCACCGAACTGTTGTTGTTGTCGACGATGTCGTTGATGTTGTGGCGGCTGTGGTTTAACGTCACGGTGCTGGATTTCGTTCGAAACGAGTCCCACCCCCAGGGTTATCGACCCCAAAAGTGGTCCACCGCGCACTGACGTTCCTGAGCACATTGTACCCCGCCATGCGCTGCCATGTGTTGCGGTGTGATGATGTCATGCCAATCGCGGTACCAGGTGATATGTTCCACCGCCGCAGCGGGTTATCTGCGAACATTGTTGCTATCTGAAGGAATGCGTCCTCATTCAAAGAGTCACCCGCCGAATTCCTCTAAACAAGACCGCTAATTTATTGTGTCACCTCTTGGAGGCGTGTACCTCTTCGAAGCATCTGGAACAAACCTGAATCAAAACGACATGGTTTCGTAGCGCGCGCGAAATGTTCCGGAACTTCTAAAGAAGCTTCGTGGTCGAAGTGGTTCGTGTTTTCGTCTAATTTTAAGCTTGTTATCGGGCCCTCTCGCAGGGTGAAGTTATCTCATTACAACGATTGTCAACACTCTGCTAAATTGAGCGTTTCTGATGAACGATACTTGATGACGGTAACACTTCGATGAGCGCGGTGTCTATTTGTCAACGTTGGTCGCTTGCATCGACTCGGATACCTCAGTGCAGTGAAGTGTTGCCTTCCAGTAGGTGTCATCACAAGTTGAAAGCTCTCAGAATCGGTCCGAAGGGTTCATCGGAGCCTAGACAAGGGACAAGGCTTACCAGTTGTTCGCAATCGCCGAACCGAGGGCGCGGAGTCGTCGATTCTTCCTGAGATCTACGAAAAGGCCAGAATGAGTCGGATGCGAGGACGTCCATTCCATAAATCAGAAACTGAGTGATGAGCCTCATATGAACGAAGATGATCATCGGTCGACTTGCAAATGAAGCTCCGTTTCGCTCGTCCGTTAATTCAACTTTGGTCCATATAGTGGGATTAGACCGCTCACTGACGCAAAAGAGAGCATTCGGTGTCTGGATTTCGATCGGAATTTAATCTCATTCTCTCTAAATCATCCTGTTGCTCCATTGTGGAATCTTACCGCTGTTCCAAAAAGCTCTCGATATCGATCGGAGCCTTCTCCCACCGAGAATGACTTTGCGTACGGTTCTCCAAATGATTACAACCCGAAGAAGGGTCCAAAATCTTCTTAAAGCAAAATTCCTCTCAATTTACTGAGCGCAATATGTATCGCGGATACTGATAAGTCCAATGGCCTCCTTCGATGTCGAAAAATTAGTGTTTCACGGTTGATGACTCCGATACTGCCGGTGGTAGACAGCAATGGTCATTCGCTCACCCGGTGTGCAGTTGGTTGTGGTTGGTTAAAACAGGACGACGACGACGACAACGAATGACGCCTTTCATGAACCAATGACTCTGCGGTGGCTACCCGCTTATTATGTAATGAAACGTCTGACCTCATATTTGTAGGAAGTATAGCTTGCCTCTGTCACATGGCCGGAGTTCGTCGACCCCTGCGCGTGCTTAGGCAATTGGAACAGTCACACAACCTCGTTTGAGGTTCAGCACCGTGCGGCGCTACGGTCGAGACGTAGATCTCTCGAAACGAGAAACATTGTAGAGTAAGTTGCAAGGATGAGCGATGGCGAAAGGATCGAAAGAGGAAAGAAGCTCGAAAATGGTCTAAACCGGAAACGGTCGAGGAAGAGGAATGAATGCCAGATCTTATGGTCGTTGGGAAACATTTCGGTAAAGATGAGCCTCTGGGATCAGCATTTGCTTCTGTGGCGCCTTATTGAGGTGAGCAACAACAGCAGCAACAAAAATTGCGCTCGTAGGGACCGAGTGTAAAAAGTCGTGTTTCAGTACATCGCGTACTGAGTGGGTATCTGCAGGGTGTCAACGCTCGACGTTCGGATGGCACGAAAGAATGAAAAAAGAACGAAAGAAGTGTCCTCATTTGAATTCGGGCGGGTGTCCATGAAGTTACCGGCGGTGGTCTGAGACAATACGACGGCGACGACGACGGCAGCCACGGCGACCGGTTCAGCGTCGTGTCGCTTGCTCGCTCGCTCGCTCCTTCGCTCGCGCACTTCTTCAGCTGACCACAAAACGCGGTCATCAAACCAGAGCCCTAGATTTAGTTCATCATCTATCAACTATGACCACAAACCGTTGCCATGTCGTCCGTAATCCTTCCCCGCAGATTTGCCAAGGGTCTCTGAGTCTCGTGTTTCGGGATGCTAACCGACCGACTCGGTGAGTTTGCCAAACGGATCGGTCTCCTGAAGGAGTCTAGCAGAGGACTCAATTCTCGCCTTGGATCCTCGCTTGTCGTCCTATTTGTCCGTTTGCCTGGTTGTCGAACCCCATGACCGAATATCTTCGCACTTCCGCCATTACTGCGAGGACATCGACAGCAGCGCGGATAGGGTCACCCAAAAACTATACGGAAGCCCATCGACCTCAACGTCCTGAACGTACGTTGGTCAGGCAGGCCCCGCTGCCTGCTTGCGTTAGATGCACGGAGCCGGACTACCCCGTCGGTGGCTTCCATTCTTCTTCACTTCGCTGCGAGAGAGTATTTTTAGCGTGAGCAGGTCAATGACCCCAGAATGCGAGATCGGTGGCTTGATGATCCAGATTGCGGAATTGCCAGTCGTTTGTCCTGGTTTTTGAGTATTTTATAGTTCCTCAAACGTCGAAGCACATTTTGGCGGAGTGGAGGACGCATGCTAACTGTCCAAGAGAGTCATAGCTGCTCAAAAGTGCGAGCTTTCCATTGGCCGCCGGGCTCCACTGCCGGCTTTTCCCGTTCATCCTTGGAACGGCCTTCGTCTCCGACGGAAAGTGTGTCGGTCATTCACCCCGGCTGTAGCTTCAGACGCTTGCAAGAGTGAGCCGCGGCTTCTATTCCTGCCAGTAACGGAACGATGGAAAAACCAATGAAGGCGTTCGCGGAGATCAAGATTGCGAATAGCATTGCTTTGACTTTTTTCCTTCTGGGACGACAATAATAGAGATCAAACTCATGATTATTTTCTTTGAACGAATGTAACGTTCATGCCAATGGAAAGGGAAACCCCCCTGAGAACTGTCACAGCGAACCGCTGTTCATAGTTCGAGCGAACACTGTTAGTGAGAGCGGAGAAAGTATTTCGAAAAGTATCAGCCTCCGAGATCGCCGGTTGCGAACGATGAAAGCGTTCGCCTCATTGGGCTCAGTTTCGTACTTTTTCGGCACGAGTACAAGGGTGTACTTCGTGGTTATTCAATCGAACACTTCACTACTCGAAGAGGGATTCCAAAGAATTTGCGAAATCGAGCAGACTGGCGGTCGATTAGGTTCGCGCCCGAACACATTTCGAGGAACATTAAACAAGGACACACAGATTCAGCGAGTAGGCCGTTTATATCAGTTGTTTATCTCGTCGAGTATGACGCCAGGGGAGACTTCTTCCGGTTCCTGGTGTGTGCCGTCGGCCGTCTGTGAAGGTTTTAGTTCGCTGCTCTTCAGTCCGACAGCCGTACGCGTATTGCATCCATGATTCGGAAGAGCCCGCTCGGAATACCCGGTCCCTCGGACGATCGAGCGAAGATACTTCGAGATAACTCCACTCAGACTGAAATGGTCCTCACGCGACCGACAACTAGCTCGCTACCGTCCACAGTAAGTCAGCCAGCACCTCGGCTTCTAATCAGCATTCAGCATCCATCAAGGAAGGTTGATGGGAGCAGATGATATCGACGAGATCCCCTCCATCGGACGTTCCTCACTCTGATCCAGAAATGCTCCCAGTCGTCATTCAAGCAAGTGAACAGGATTCGCATGATTCCAAAATAGAGCCACCAAGCTGAGCACAAAGGTTGTTCACCTTGCCAGGGGTCAACGGCCGGCCTTGCGTTGTGGCTGGTCCGCGAGAAGCTGTGTTACCGTTCGATCGCTCTGAAGCGCGCGGGGCCGCAGGAACAAACTTTAACGAAGGCTGCTGAGCGTTCAGGCAGAGTACACACATCCACAGGCACTTGTAACATGCTTGTTCCATAACCTGGTAGAGTACTTTATTCGATGTTAAGGAACTGCTGCTCGCTCTGGCTGCGCGATCTCCGATGTCTTCCAAAACTGTGTCAGCGTCAATGACGTAACTGGACGTCGCTCCCTCACTGTTTGGGAACTGTGCCGGTCATTGAACCCGGTCGTTGCAGAACCCAACAGTGCCGCGGCCATTGTAGACTACTGATCCCTTTCTGGAGAACACCTATTCCCATCGAATGCTCGATTCATGGTACTTGAACTGATGCTCTTGTCGATCGCTTATCAAGTACCCCGGACTCCGGAAGTGCATTCCATCAAACAGACCAATAATGTATGATGCCACTCCCGAATCAGTCAACCACCTACATACGATACATATAGTAGGTACATTGATGGGACAAGTCGTGGAGTTTTCAAGTCAAACTTGTGGAACACGACAAATTTCTCCGGAAGAACTTTCACCGGAGGAGTTCTTGCAACAAAGGCGAACTAGAGTTCCACAAAAACTTGAGCGAATTTTCATGATGAAGCACTTCGTCCAGATCTGATTCTGTTCTTCCTCAGAAAGTGAAAACGGCATTTGATACTAAAATGCGGGCTCGAGTTGTGGTCTGTCAGATTTCACAACTCAACAAACCTTGACGTCCGGAGGGCATTTCCGCACCCGAGACGGCCGCGGCGTCCGCGATGAAATCAGAAAACGTCGGCCATTCGGCACTTAGGCGGCAAGTGTTCCTGAACAAGTTGCCCCTCTTGGGACAGGGTTCAACGACCGGAAGGACGGCCTAGATTTGTATCGAGAAATCATCGAAATTATTGGGTCACAGCCCACCGAGTGACTTCCTGGAGAATTGAACGCCGTCGTCGTCAACGGTGCGCAACCCATCTGAGCTTAGCAGGAGCTCGTTACATGTGATGAATTATGAGTGTCGGGATATATCAACATATGAGAGCAGATCCTAGCCTTAAGGTCAACGGCATCTTCGTTACATCGAGTATTATATACAAGGGACTAGTTGATGTCCGGGAAGAGTATCTCTCGACATTTGTGAGATTACGAGTGCATCGCGATCCGTCCTCTACATGACGTGCGCGGACAAGCGTATAATTGAAGCGTTCTCATTAAGTGCTTCCAGGTAACTCCCCGGAAGTTTCGGAAACCCGCAGCCGCGACCCGCTCAGAAGCCTGCCGAGTGCGAATACGTGCTCTAGCGTCGATTCCGAATCCGGATCACTCGGCCAGAAGGCTTTGGAGCGTTTTGTTGGCTGTTCGCATCGAATATCGTTTTACAAAATACACCTTTGACACAGTAACATCGCCCGGCGGACCGAGCGGTCATCAAAAGCAGGAATCAGTAATCCCTGCATTGTCCCCTTTTCTATTTTATGACTCCTCCGTCCGTATTTCCCTCGATCCTTCCACCCGTGCGCGTATCCGTTTCCTTGACTCGGCTAAAATCGACAAAAGTTCCCACCGATTGGCGAAGCGGCGCGCGGTGGCGGCGGCGGCGCCGTCGTCGTCGTCGTCAGAACATGCATTTCTTTCGTCCAGAATTTTTCCTCTTGGACCTCGTTAATTTTGAAGTTCAGTCAAAAAGAGACAATGAGGTCGTTGACCCTTCTTTCCATCCCGCGCTCGCGGTTGAATCAATTTTGTGCCGATTGCGGTCGGCGACAAACAAATCCGTTAAGATTGTCGCAACCGCATCTGCCAACGCTGACTATTCGCGTTATCGCTGGTGGTAGTGTTGTTATTAATATCAGAGTCGCGAATTCGAGACAGCACGCGGTGCCGATGAATGACCGATAAACAAAAAAAGCTGAGAGGTGAGAACCTCGGAGTTAGTTATGTGACGGTTCAGCGCGCGCCAAACGATACTACTGGACGTCTGTCTCCTGTTCTCAGTCAGAGACACTAAAAGGGTTGCTTCTCGGCTCGCGATCTTGTGTCTGAGAACTCTTGACTGAGATGTTATCAGTTTCAATGACAGTGACAATGATTCCGGACGGCCGCGTTCTCCCATTTTGATTTCATCCCTCGGAGCGCTCCCTGTTCCCATCTTGGAGAGGCCTTTTTGGGACGGAATGCGAGTCTCAGAATCACCTCTCGTTTCTCCCACTTCGCATTTGCAGATTCAAAGTTGGAGAGGGAGCGGCAGTATCAGTGAGCGTAGAAGTTCTTCTGCAAAGTTCATAAGATGACTGAAGAATTATTCTGGTCTTCGAAGTTCGGGCAATGCGATCACGGAAGCCAAAAATGGAATCAACGGGAAACAAAAGAGGAGAATCACAGACAGCGGTTTGAACAGCGCGCTTGAAACTTGTTAA
Organism: Neoseiulus cucumeris; assembly: GCA_021527715.1. NCBI lineage: Eukaryota > Metazoa > Arthropoda > Arachnida > Mesostigmata > Phytoseiidae > Neoseiulus > Neoseiulus cucumeris. The sequence continues at coordinate 5,054 of JAJSRV010000030.1, read as the reverse complement.
TGACTTTCGACATGCGACTAGAATGGTGGCACATGAATAGAGCCTGCAACTCGTTCCGGCGACTCGCTTTGTGGGTTGTACTTCTCATTAGAAGCGAGCGAGCCCGATCAACTCGGCTGAGATGAAGCGAGGAGGAAGAATTTCAGTATTTACAACAAACTGCAATGAAAAACAAACTTGTAACCAATCCGCACGTTTCTCCCGGTGCTCCATTATTCTTCAGCTTGGACGTCGGCCCGAGCAGTTCCGTTCTGGTTACACGAACGACTTTCGTCTCATTCATCTTTTTTGAAAGTGTTCTTGTGAGTAGCGAGCATAGCATTTTCGAGGATTGTCGTGAAAAACGGACCCCTAGCTCCCAATAGGGGAACGATATTCCACTCTATTTCGTAGTTAAGGAAATATGATTCCATCATCACGAATCTGTGGTGATCTCGACCGAGAGACTTGAAGGCGTCGACAGCTCCTTGACAATGAACGCGAGTGAAGGAAGGAAAACATGTGAGGGAACAGACACCCTCGAACACTGCTCCGATTGAAACGGCCACAGTCCGACTTGCGGTGTCCCCAATGGCGTTCAACGAAAACGTGCCGGTCACCGACTTTGGTCTGTTTTGGTTAGCAGGTCGTTCACCCCGCTGCCTGCACACTGGAATCTCTACGGAGAGCCGCCATCGACGGCAGCGGTAACGGTAGCGGCAGCAGCAGCATCTTGCCATAGAGGAACACCGAGGAAGGGACTCGGGGAGAGGACTGACCTCGAAGTGGGTCAGGGGCCTCGAGGTAGGATGATGGAGGTCCCCACGGGGTGCTGAGCGGGTCTCTTCCGTTGCATAGCTATCGAATCGATTACGGCGGTCATCGACCCCGGGTTCGTACCGGATTGTTATTTCGGAGAGATCGCTTTGTTTACGTCAAGCGGCGGACGCGGGAAGCTCGATTCCGCCGCCGGCACAGTGTTCTGGTAAAGAGAGAGAGACCGAGAGTCTGTTCAACTTCAGTCAGAAATGCATCCAGTCAGTCAGTCACTCACTCACTCTTTCGTTCGTCCGTCCATCAATCCTCTGACCGTCCGTACAAAGTAAACCCGAGGCTTTCACTAGAGAAATGAGACGCCACTTTCGCTGTCCGATTTGGGTGTCAATGACCTCGGCTGTTTGTGGGGGCGTCTTGAAGCCGATATTTCGAAGCGTTTTCTCAAGTTTCGGACCCCAATGTCGGAATCAATGCGCTGCCGAGGCGGTGTTAGTGTCGGCGGCAGCGGCGGTAATGGTGTGAGGCTGAAAATGCAAAACGATGCCATGTTGACACACGATGCTGAAACAAAGCATAGCATCATTTGGGTCGTTGACCCCGCAGTCAGTCAGTCCGACGGAGGATTACGTTGTGAACTGGTCCACTTATGACCGCATTCGAATGCACACTCACACACAGAAACGGGACGGACAGACAGACAGGCAGAGTCACCAACAAAACTGTCGTCATGTGATCGCATTCAACAAGATTACATATTCCAGCGTGTGTTTGTCATTCAATCTGGGAGGTTTACGCCCTTGCTTGTCAGGGCTCACCTAAAGCCCAAAACGCATGAATTCACCTGGTCCAAAGTGTGAAATCTCACTTCCGAGAACTCCATTCCGTGCATTCAGTTTCATGATCTCAAAACCGATGCATCGCAGGGATCAGGATGCCCCGAGACCCCGGAAAAGCTCCGCGAAGTCGATCTCGAGAATATCTTCAAGAGTTCAAGCGAGAGCTACTCGATTCTCGATAGAAGTCGATTAGGAAACAGGGAGCCATCGATAGATGTTACTTGTTCATGTTGAGCAGTGAGTGTTACAGCTTGTCTTAAATGTAGACCAACGTCCCCGAAAGTAAGTCAGTGTGTTGCCCGACTGGCGAGCTGGCTGGCACTCGCTCGGCTGACGCGGGGTCATTGAACTCGCTTCCGGATCCCTCACGAGAACCAGCAACTAACGGAAGAAACAGATCGACCGACCGACCGACCGAACAGGCAGTCTACAGAGGAGAACAAGGGAGCAAGCGAGTCCTTAGGGAATGTTCGTGTAAAGGAAGCTCTTGAGCCTATGGGCTTAATTGCATTTTCGAGAGAGCTTCTTGGAGGGGAACTCCGGCCGGCAACGTGTAGAGTCCCCGCAAGGAACCATTCAGAGGATATTGGATATCAAGTGGACCACACATATTTCCGTATAGGAAGGGATAAATCCTTGTAGCACTTGTTGCAATCGAGGAAATCGGTCGTCTCGGAGTTGCGCTGAATTCAAATGAATGTCGATCTCGTGATGGTGGATATCGACAGCATTGGATTGAGTCGTTTCGATACAACTCTGATTCCTCGAGTCGATGAATAACAGTTCCATTCAAATCGATCTTCTAGGTGAGATACTCCGAGCAACATCCCGACCATTGTCAAACGATATAAATGGCTATACAGCGACCATAAATCAACAAAGTGGTCCCATGCAGAGATTCGAATCGGTAATGTACAATGACTGATTGAGGACTCCATGCTGACTCACCTGGTTTCCAGGGACGCTGGAGGAAATTTCCAGAAAGTCGCGAAACGAAACTGTTCTACATTCTGGCTTTTGTGGGCCTGTCGGAGTTGCGTTATGGTTGGCGGTCGTTGAACCCGGCGCGATACTTTTGACGGCTGAATTTGGCGGCATCCGCGAGACGTGCGATGCTTCGTGCGAGTGAAAGTCTTCGTCCAGAATGGAACCGGGTGTTCGGGATTCTTTTCGGTCAGAAAAAAAAAACACTTGAAATGAACCCGTGTTCAGTGGCAGGACTGTCCATCAGACCAGATTCACCGATGAGGTGGTGTTTTGGAGGAGCTTTTCTTCTCGAAAGTAAGAACGTCGATAAGTGAATCGACAACAAAACAGATCCGAGCGTTGTATTCGTACGGACGAGGATTCCTTCGCTATTTTGGATCTTTGATAAGCAATGCAATCCGCAAAAGAGAAATATTACACTGACCAGGAACTACTCATGGTCTGGCTGAATATTATCACCATAAGAGCATTCTCAATGCATAGCTATCACCCTACTCCGATCTTCAGGAAGCCCTCGCGAGAGACTTCAACTTTCATCGTAGGAGACAGTTAGATGCTGTCTTTGGTGACACTAGGTGGCAGCTCTGGAAAGTAACCTTGTGCCTCCAAGCCGAAATCAAGAAAATTCGTCCCCAGTCGACGTCCGAAATCTCTTTCACGGTCTGGTTTCGGATGTTCCGACACTCGTCCTACACTCCTGGAATATTTTGACCTCTTCCGCTGCCGCATGCTGCCGATCCTTCGTGAAAATCTCCGTGAGTCTCTTGTGAGAGATCGTTCGATCCGGCCTCGGGGGCTCAGCTCCGGCTTTTGCCTGAGAAGAACGATAAACAGGATCGAACCTAAAGCGTATGTTCTGACGGTTTCGAAAGAGCGTCAATCAAGCACAAATGTAAAGTCAATGCACGTGTTTTGCACACCGTACAGCCGCAAAGACAGCTTGCACGACTCGTCGATTCATTCTGAGCTCAGTCTTTGAACCTAATTGAAACCCTAATAGGTATCATCGACCTTTTTCGGCGTTCGATGGAAAATCAGGTTGAGGGGAATGTCTCGCTTGGTGTCAGCCTACTGTTCGGCCTTAACGGGACATTTGTTGTGGCTGGATCGGCGGCCGGGGAACTGGTTGCTTGGCTGGCTGCGCGGTCATTGATGTTCGGCGAATTGAATAAGTCGTCAACCAGGCCGAGAACTCCTAGTCAGGTTGGCTGGAAGGCTGACAGGTTGGTAAGCAGAGAGGGACATCGACACCTGAACGTTCGTGGCTCGGATCGACCGGGTTAGGGCATGATGCTCGTTCGCTTGCTTTCCGTGCCAACTCATGCATACCGAGCTCGCTAGCCCGATCGGTAGCTTCTCGCTCTCACGTTACACTGGAGAAGAGGAGAAAGGTTGTAGCTCCGTGTAACATGCAAACCATTACGGAATCGACTGTCGTTGATGCTACTGCTGCTGCTGCCGCCGCTATCAGGGACTGACGTCACTTCGAGAGGTGAATGACCGGCCCATTTCTTTTCTTGCAGCGGCTCTCTTATAACTAAGTCAGTGTTCCGCGAGGTCATTCAACTCTTGACGATGCTTGACTACTACAGGAGCCTATGAAAATATTTTTGATTTGTTTCAACCACGATCAGATGTTCTGCGGTGGAACATTCGATGTTCTTCTACTTCATTCTAATTCCATTGAAATTCAAACTCGATTCCCGTCTTTCTTTCTTCAGGATCCTCACCGATAGCTGCACGAAGTTTTCTTTGATTCAAGTCCCTCAGCCCCCTGAGAGTTATCCTGAGTTACCTAGGGAAGCTTTGGAGATCTGGCGCTCGTTCTGTCGGAGGATGTTTTCGCCTTTGATGGTCGGTCTGAAATGAACATCGTCCGATGGCTCACGGTCAACACTGGCGGCTCAGAATCAAAACAAGGAAGTGATGTTTAAGAGGATTGGGTCAAAGTTCCGATTCGAAAGATTGCTCGTGGAAACGAAAGGTTCGAATTTGATTGGAACGTCCGAAAAGTTGTTTCCTCCTATGACGGGTGTTTTTTTCACGGTGGCACCGATGCCGGCCTTGTTATCTGCCTGAGAAGAAAGATATGCGCCTTTGACATTGTTCGAGACAGCGCCGAAATCACGGCGCGGAGCGGAACTAGTCCGCAGCATTACAAGGAAACACCTTCAAAAGATGTTCACAAGGTTGCGAGATGAAAACAAGCAGGTGTGCGATTGATTTTCTATGCGGAAGATTTCTGTCTAGGTCGAATGTCTACTCCGTCTTCTGGAGCCGCCATGAGTTGTTCTTTCGGATGGTTGTGGATTTTAGTTGTGGTCGTTTAAGAGATTAGATGATCGACTCGAATCTCGATGTGTCATATTTCGGTGGTGAAACCGAAGCGGTAGTCAAGTCCAGTGTTAGTGTTACTCGGAATGTACGCCGGCCGGCTCGTTTCACTCCACACCCCATTCATAAAAACATCGACAC